>OZ035853.1:11227051-11827051 GCA_964034905.1 Itoplectis maculator | reverse complement strand
GTCCCGGGTAGACGGTAGGAGACATGGAATCCCAGTGACAAGAAAAGCGAAACTGGAGATTGGGAAGAAGAGAGTACGCGACGGCAGGGGCTGGGAAGAAACGAGATGTAGTACGTAAGAGGAATGTGTCAGCGTGAGAAAAGGATGGGAAAAAACGTGGTATCCCGGTACCGAGGAGAGACACGACGATAAGCCGGGGCAATTGGACGAGTACGAGCACCAAGCGTGATAGGACTACAGGCCGTTTCTCCCCCCCCCCCCCCCCCCCCTCCCCACGCCTTCCCCTTACGTACTACCGTTTCGTCCTCAGCTCTCCTGTTTCGCGGGCTCACAGTGCTTCTTGCCTGTTTACGACCCAGTGATATCTTCATTATACAGGAGGCAGCGAGGAGCCAGCGTGCCCAATGGTTTTAAGCTTCATTTTTTTTATAGAGCACCGCGTGCGCATCTTCCGCGAGGTGATAACCGAGTGCAGCGAAAAAGTCGATGATTATCTCCTCGGGATCCGCTGGCGCTTCCGTATTCGTCCTTGGCTGTTGTCCCTAAGTGACTGAGGTCTCATTGAGGGTTGTGCCAGATGAGACCTGTCGAAAGGTGCGAAAAGGTGATAAGGAAACCCAGAAATTTATTTTACCAGCTCGAATTATGACAAAACCGTTGCTGATCGACAGTTTTTACACGCGTTTCTCAACTGGACTGAACCTAATCCTAACTCAAGTTTGGGCTCCCTCGAGTGTCTGTAGATCAACGAAAAAGCTGTCCTCTGCTCCAATAGCTTATTGAAAATAGTCGTACATGTCCGCGCACAAAAATGCACCCTCTGTGTGGATTAATCCATACGTACACGAGTCCGGCCCAACTCACTGCGCTGACCTCAACAAGATTATTATGAAAAGAGCGTCGGTCTCTCTTTGTAGCCCATTCCCATCTCTCTCTCTGTACCCCTCTCGCCTTTTCTATCCGCCACATGCTCTTTTTAACTTCGTTCGCACGTTTCCACCGAAGCACGTGCTATCTAACGAAGCTTTGCACCGGGACGCGCGGTATCTTTTTTTATTTTATTTTTCTTTTAATTTTTTTTTGTCTGTTTTTTTTTCGTCTCATGCTTTTTGCTGGCACTGACGCTGCTGCTGACGGACATAGCCCCGCGGGAATCCCCTGCCACTCCCTGGCAACTCCACGGCGCAGCGGCAGAACCAGTCCCACCTTCGTCTCTCTCTCTCTCCCTCTCTCTGTATCCTGTAGTAGTATATATACGGTACATAGTGTAACACGGGAGTCAGGAGCCACCTCGACTAGCCCGTGGCTGCTAGGAATATAGCTGAGCGACGTGTTGCCGCGCTCGCCTCGCCTCGGCAAAATCCAACAACTCTAAACGCTTTCGAGTTGGCTTCGCGCGAGCGCGAGCGCGCGTGCGCGCTACAACCGCCCGTGAGACATATACCGAACAGCATTTCGAGTGTGTCAGCGCGGCTCCGAAGCGCGCGGCGCTCTCGACGCAAGTCGAGCACTGGAGCAGAGGCTCGGGGTTCTTGCTCGGGCTACTTCAACACCCTCTTTCATTGGGCCACCAGATGGATGGAAAAGCGCCGAGGGCTCGCACAAAGTCTCCCGGCAACGAGCAGCCGCCCGCACTGAAGGCTGCGCGGGCTCGTCAACGCGCTACGACCCAGCGGAGCGGGAGAGATCAACATCGAAAAAAAAAAAAAATAAGGGGGATTTTAAATAAATTCCTACCATTTTTCCTTCCACCGGCAGCACGCCGGGAACTGACCTCGGTAAATAGCGGCTGATAAAGGGGATGACAAATAGGACCTTAGATACGAAGCTTACGCTTTGAAAGAGACTTTTTCGGTGGTTTCGAACGAGCCACATTTTGTCTTACTTTACGACAAAATGTGGCTGACGACTAAGCAATTCCAGTTTTTTTCGATGCCATTGATTACGAAAACTGATGAGAGTAAAACATCATTTTTGAGACTTTCGCGTTATCGATTCGCATGTATCTCGCACGATTGTGAGTAACCTGATTTTATGCAACTTTTACGATTAATGTCGTACAATATACAATCAGTCGGGATTGAATTTGATAATCGAACGGTTTACGGTCCGTGGATGCGGCCGATGCGCCGGGTAGATTTTATCCTTGGCTATGCGAAAACAAGGTTCGCGGTAATAACGTCGGTGAAATATATATTTTCGAAGCAAAAGCTCAACATGTCTGGGTGCGGTTACGTATCGGGGAAAATAACACGTGTACCGAGTGTGTTTGGATTATACGCCGCGGAGTATATTCCACATCGGCGATTTTAGTTAATGGGATACGCATTTTACCAAATCTCGATCGCGCAACGTCCAGTTTACAGCTTAGTTATCGAACGCAATAACGAAAATAGCTGGGGTTGCAATTGGACTCGCGTAAACATCGATGCGCATCGTGTTTATTCACGCGCGCTGTATATCGACGTATGGGCTCGGCGAAGATTTTTTGTTTGACGATCACCTTTCATTGTGCGACCAATTTGCTTTACGTGCTCTCTGCCCGTTAAGGCACTGAGGATATTTACCGTTTATTATTTTTGCTGCAACAACATCCTTTCGACAAGATTTTCGACAGATCAATCGGTTTTCAAGGACTCACTTTTCCATTAGTTAATTATTGACACTGGTGCGAGTCAATATTTGGCAGATCGTGTGATTGCCCTTAAAGTTTATTTTTCAAACGAAAATTTCCCAACAAGGCTATGATTCAGAGTATACATTTTTCTACTGATTAAACTGAAAAATAAAAGACGCGCATTGTAAAAGTGTGCATTTTTCTTGGTAGTGACGTAAATGAAGACTTACACAAGTCAAATAGAGTCGGACATGGACGCAATTTAATTCCCATGGAACATTTTCAAGTTTACTCGTCCCAATTACGAGCGGGCTCTCAGTTTTCTTGGAGCTTGAGGGATAAAAAAAGTTGTAAAAAAACATTAAAAGGGCCCTCCGCGCTGACTGCAGATTGCTAACTGCTGCGGCCCAAGCGAGGCGCGCTCGCGCAGCTGCGTCGATCTCATTACTCGCAACGATGATTCATCGGTGGGTGACGCGAATCTACTCGGATCTTCATTAAGCTTTCTATACCATACAATTTCGCACTGTGACTTTCCGCGCGTCCGCCCGGTGTATACGATGAATATTGAGCCTGTGATTATGTATTCCCTGCCTCTCCGCCTCACTAGATTTTAATAAACCACATGGTCGGGCTCAACGTGACAAAGTTCATCAGTCGTGTAGGTGCCAACTGCGTGCGCACGTACTGTACATATTTTATATTAAATTCTATCCAAATTGCACTATGCATTCTGAATTACAATCTGTAATACCTGCATCCGTAATACATACATCCGATGGATTGAAACGTGACACGCGAGGAGAAATGTTATTTCACCGGCGATATTCATGAGTACTACAGCTACCCATCGTGCAGGCGCTATGTCTAAAAATGGGAGATATTCTATTTAATTCTTCACAACGCCAAGGTTCAATTATCAATTATTCTGAAGGTATCATTTATTCTGAATCTGACTAATATCAATTAAGAATTGCTACCCTAATTACCCAAGTAAAAACGTCCCGACCAAGCTACAAGATTGCCATTCTTACTCTATTTTCTATTAACAACCCAAATATATACATCAACCCAGAGGTCGAGGCAGGTCTTGAAGAGCCGTTGACGTTGGACCCGTCGGACGAGAAGCCAGAGCGAGAGAAGGAGAGAAAGACGAGAGGCCTCGGTAGATAGCCAAGCAAAGAATATTATTAACGACTGGGCGGATTCCGAGGACCATAAATCTTCGTGCCGCGACGTGTCGGCTGAGCACATTTCAAGGGAGAAACGAGAGTTAAGAGAACGAACGACAGCAGACGGGTAGGACGGGTAGGTGGGAAGGGGGCGGGTGACTGCAAGAAATCGCGAGCGTCGAAGCATTCGTCGTACTATATAACGTACATAATTCTCGGTGGTTCCCACGGTGTCGCGGGCGTTGACAAGCCCGGGTTGTCGTTCTTGCGGATTTACTTTCCAAAGCTTCAATAACGAGCGACGAGCGACGAGCGACGACGCGGCCTGCGACGTTCCGACACGTGTTCGAACTGCGTTTTAGCCGTCTTTTATTAACTTTAAGCCACGACGAAGTCACCGGTCACGAAGGAACAATATTTATGCGCATTAACGCCCACACACACATACACATACACACACAAGCCCACATGATGCTTTTGTTTTAAAATACTGGCCGGTTTATTGCAGTATAGTAGCAACAATAGCAACAGAGAAGCAACAGCAGCAACAGCGACAACAGCAGCAACAGCAGCAACAGCAGCAACTGTAGCAGCAGCAGCAGCAGCAGCAGCAGCTAGTGGCCTCAGACACCGGAGCAGGCTATATTCCATCGGGGCCACACGGATTTGATTCAATCAGAGCTACCTTGTATACCCAGATCATAGCCGCGTGTACAGCGCACACGATACTATGGACGGTATTCATACAGTCTCCATGCAGGAGTGGCGCGCGTGTGTGTGTGTGTGTGTGCGCCGACGTCTCTGCTGTGTGTGATACATGCGCGTTGGTTCCTCGTGTATATCCGAGCCTCGATCATTACACTGAACAACAGCAATAGCAGTTGACCCTATATCCCCGTCTGTTGATTCGTGTACGAAGCGAAATGCGCGACTCGCGCTCCGCGCATGTGTCTGTGCGTGCGTTGGGACGAACCATGGAACCGAACACTAATGCCGAACGCTGTACAACCATCATTACAGCCCGCTGTGTACGGATACGTCGGGCTCGAGTGTCCACTCGTCGATTCCTCGACTACGAAATGCTATACCCGAAAGTGGAGAGTCCTCTTACTTTATATGTTCAACGCGGCCGGCTGAAACTTGAATTGATTTTGAATGATTACCATTGTGTCGTCGGACGATGATACCGGAGCTACCCGAAAGTTTGTTTTGTTCGTTCCACATCGATCGGGTTGTGCCACGTGCCCAACGACGTGGTACAGCATTCAATGTCGCCGCGGAGTTGCGATGCCCAAGCCGCCGTGAAACATCCGATCCCTTATTGCGAAGTAATGATCGGTTGATTACGCGTTACAGTTATGTGGGATACTAATTGGGCATAGAGCGGGTAAGTATAAGCTGCTTAGGCGCGTTGAAAGCTGTTGAACGTGATGTTGCCCCAGACGTTCCTGTTGTTCTCACTCCACCGCACGATCGCCACTGGCGCTTCCTCGGGGAGGCGCGCTGTCAATACGGCGCGTCGAGTGAGGTTATGCGGAGCAGCCGGGTAGCTTCGATGCGCATCGAGGAGGAACTACCTGGCTGGTTTAATATGAGCCGACTTAGCAATTCAAACTCTGGGGTTCGACCTTGGAGCTCAAGATGCTAGTGCACCTTGGGTTCAAAAGTTGAACTCTGAGTGTTTGTACCAAAATCAAGACTGGCCTTGGAAGTGGTAAAAAAAACCCTGATCCGGGCCCAAACTGGCGCCCGACCCAGCGCCATAAATTTTCCATCAGGCTCGCGGGCGAGTGACAAAGCAAATCTCACAAATCAGGTCCTCTTCAGTCTATCAGACAATTGGACCGACCATTTGCCCCAAAGCACTTCAGGACCGGTGGATCTCTACGTACTCAAGACACGAGATGGGATTGGTACACGTGGCTTCGGGAAATCCCATTGGTAGCCATGGCAACACCGCTACAAGTACCGCTCGAAACATTATACTATATATTGATTTTCATTTAATCCGCTTTTGTGCAACAAAGCTATTTAGTTTTTTTTCTTCCCTCCTCTTCGTCTCCCTCTCCTCAACCGTTCTCGACGTATATAATTGAAGAGCACACGACCCGGCCCGGGATATGGCTTCGTCTGTGCCCCGACACGACTGTAAGAGTCACTTGACATTGCGGGCTTCAATAAAGAGCAAAAGTGTCGCAGTCGAGTGTTCTTTTGTCGTCACGAACGCGAGACGCTGAGAGAATTCGACGGGGTACACGAGACAACGATTGCAGATTAGCGGAGCGCGCGGTTGAAGCCCCTCGGCATCGTCGATATCTGAGCTTCAACATACCCGATAGCGCCAAACCCGATATTTTCGAACGCGTCCGCGTCTGCGTTTTACTTTTCCTCTCCCTTTTTTCCGTCATTTTTCACTTTAGACCGACGTGAACACTTCGGGCGAAATGAACCGCTTCGAGTGTAGAAAGGGTCGTCGTGTCCTTCGGAACGACACCTTTCGTCGCACGCGGGGTTTATACGAGGAGAGGAGAGAAATCGATACTTCGCTCAATGGCGATATCTTCCCTCACGCGTATAAAACGCGCGCTCACCTTTCGGTGCGGCTGCAGCTCAACAATCTCCTGAAATGGCGGGAAATAAAGGGCGGCGTTGCAGCGTGTACCAAGTAGGTAGTAGGACTTTCGCTCGGGGCCTTAAACTTTTCATCCCAGGCAGTGATGTACGGCCAAACTCCACTCTTCGAGCTCCTCTCCGGCGTTCGTAATTCCCGGCCGGCGGGGCAAGCCCAAGTGCACGGCGGCGATGTTCTATATCGTTCGCGGGGGTCTCCTTGCGTCGCTTGCGTATCTCGCCGCAGTTGTATGCAAGAATTCTCACACTGCGTCCGCCATAGCGTGGTGGTGGTTGCTCAGAGACGACGCTGGCGATCCTCGCCGGAGCAACTCGTTTTATTCCAGAACCGTCTCACCGTGTAAAAGCCCGGATGCGTAAAGCCATTTCCTCGTTCCTGTTTCGCAGCCGTTCCGCCAACTGCCGTTCCGTACACGCCGCGCGGCAAATGTGAATCTCTCCCTAACGCTCGCTCCATCCAGTCTGCCACACTTACTTATGACGCGCGTTTCTTTTTCTCTCGCTCTTGCGCTCTTCCGCTTTTTAACTCACCTCACGGTACGTTTGCAAATGTACTGAATGTGTTTGTCTGATAAACCTCGAAAACGTCCGTTCGACGCTGCGACGCGTCGCGTGACTCGAATTGCGGAATGTTACGATACGGTTATATATGGGAAACACGCCGTTATGACTTTGGTCACGCGACATGTCATTGGTTTTATCATTTCGGCCGAGTTGACCCACGTCGGAGTCCAAGTTGAGATCTGGCGGGGTCCTCGCAGGGGTAGGGTGGCCCTGACCGGGACCTGGGCGGTTTCTGAGTTGGGTCGGTTACGCTGAATAACGAACAATGACTCAACGCAAGTCGCAATCTTCGAGACAAAATTTCAAACCAAAATTATAATGAAAAAATAAACCGGTGTCGATCAATCAACATTGTCACCGAACCAAATTGGCAGTAATTTCAGACACTTGTTTGAAGCGTGTAATCGAGTTATGCCCTCGGAAGTGCGTAATCAAGTTACGCGAACCTCCCGCGGCGGATAAGTTGGCCGCAGAAAGTTTCCGCCCGTCTTCCATGGTTTTAAGGCGCGCGGAAAGTTCGACGTGAAAGCCCTCCTCCTCCTTCCAGGTGAAAATCTCGTTCATCCAATTTATCATACACCGTGCATATGAGAATAAGATTCGAGGTGACCCGTAAATCCATTAGGACCGACGACGAAAAAAAAAACCGTCTGTTTGCCAAGGCGACGTGATTACGAGGGAGAGGGCAGGGATAAAAAAAAAGTCCACCACTGTCAGCGCGCGTTGCGTGTAGATTTATCTTCTCGTATGTAGTCCATTACTGGAGAGAAAAGACGAAGCGAATAAAGAGCGGGGACAAGGAGAAAGGGGAGAAGGGCGAGGGGGAGGGAGAGCGAAAAACAAGAAGACAGGGGTGGCTGGAGGAAAGAGAGGGATGACGCGCGTGGTGGATGAGCCGACAGTCACGGGGAAAATAGCGAAGCAGCGAGCAAAGATTCTTCGGTATGTCTCGTATGTACCGCGTCGTCGTCGTCGTCGTCGTCGGCGTCGTCGTCGTCGTCGTCGTCGTATGCCCGTGTGTTTTCTCTCTCACGCAACGTCGCGTTCCGTAATAACCGCTGACTCGCGCGCGCCACGGCGTAATCTCCCACCCGGCTTGTTCGCCCCGTTCCACCGTCACTGCCACCACCACCACCACCACCACCACCACCAACGGGGGTTGGCGACGACTCTGCTTCCGCGGCCCGACTAGTGGAACAACCACCGGCGCATTTACCGCTGGTGGAAAACCGTATTTGCGCCGCAAGCTGCGGTACACACGAGCGAGCGCATACGACCTGCAGCGCAACCTCGGGTCTTGCATCTCTCATGCGCCGTGCGCGCCGACCCGGCCTCCTCCTCCGTGTTGCCTGCAGCAGCATTGCGTTCTTCTTGCGAATGCCACGAAATAACTCCTCCGCGGTTTCAACGTCGAAACCGAATTCTCCGGAGAATTTTGTAAACCCAACCGCGGGGCTGAAACGCCAGGGCTGCCCTGAGTGTGCGGCGCGTCGGTGTGCAACGGGATCGCCGCGTACACACACTGACACACCGGTTGGCTGCGTTACACGCGGGCCAACCGGTGAGTGGTTAACGCTGATGATTGGAGCGTTTCCACCCGAATTTCGCAGTGCTCGACTGGCGTATATACTCGCTGCGGATTTCCGCTTGACACACACGCGGGCGCGCGCGCGCTCGCGAGACCCGAGTCCTCCTGGCGGTTGAGAACTCGCGCGGGGCTCTGTGTATGTAAATGTTACGGTCGGGCTTTAGTTCAACCCCCGGCGAATGCCACCGACCCGACGCCGAGCTTCCCATTTCTGATGGACTCCGGAGCGACAGTGCGCGGTGTAGGTGTAGTACCTGGTTGCTGCGCTCGGGGAACGCGGACGTGAAAAATGTGCTGACGAAGGGAAATCTGATATTTCGTATTCGCGAGATTTTCCGGGTAAGTCAAGTGGGTGTCTGCTCGATTGGTTGGTGCTGAGGTTCTTTCCATACCAAATTTGCGGTAGGTCGACGCGATCCTCGGCTGAATGAACGCGATCCTCGAGGTGATCCGCGATGATGGCCAATTTACCAACCTGGAAGCTCTCGGAGAACGGAAGGGAAAATGTGGTCTGGTAATTGGTCGATTGGTTGATGCGAGGATGTTGTTTCTTAACGAAATTTTGGCACGTTGACACGATACTGAACTGAACCGAGGCGATGCGATGTTGGCCGTCGTTGAGACCCGTTGACGTGAAAAGTATTGTGATTCGATCAAACTCCATGGCGGATTGTTAAAAACTTTTATTAGCACTTGGACTGCACAGTAGCAAACTTTCGGGTACGCGGTGAGAGCGGTTTGCAAGGCACAAACACTTCATCATAAGTTAGGACACACATAACGTCAAAGTATTTGTCCACGTAGTTTCCAGGCATCGTTAAACAAACGCGGGGGCGATCGTTCCGAACAGGTTTTCGTTTCCTGATCGCGATCGCCAATGATTCGCGGATTAATAAGTCACCGGTAAGAGGGGAATGGTTGCCTCGAGTCAGCCGCAATTAGCTAACTGTCTGCGATCACCATTCGTTCTTATCGGTAGGAGGGGTCCGACCCCTCCTGGCACGGACAACTTTGTCCACAGAACCATATGCCCAATAGCATAAAGCGCACTAATGCGAAAACGAAGAAAGTTGAAAAGTAGGCCTGCGGCTAAGTTTGCGGATGGCCAAACTCGAATTCCCATTCCGAGCGAGTTACAGTCGCGAAGTCGACTTTTCTGTAACTCACTCGATGTGGCGAACCATTGGAACGGGGGTCCCTCTATACAGCCGTTCACGTCCAATTTGTGTTCTCGCGAACAAAAAACAGTTCCATCGTTAAATGTAAGAACGGATATTGCGCAAAATCAATAGTATTGAGAAATCCTCCATGACGCCCTCGACTGTCCCATTAGGAATAGACTTACACAGTACGGATGCAATGGGAAAAACAAGCCACCAGTTTATCGTACATTGTGTCCAAATTCTATTGCCTTTGACGTGGAATCGGAGATCTTCCAGGCTCTTGAATCCCATCTTGATTGTATTCAAGAAGCAACTAACGAGATTGGAAAACTTCAGCGCCTCTTCGGAAGATTCACGAGGAAACTTGCTATCCCAGGTACACTCGTCAATGAATTACTCACCCGGATTTTCGTCAGTTTTCGTCCTGGCAACAGTTGCTCATTGCAATTGCATCCAAATTACTGATAAGAGTCGCGTCCGATGCTGATTTAAATATTCCTCTTGTTGCGTTGAAATCAATGCACGGCAATAAATATGCAGAAATATATATTTATTATTCAGGAGTTGCATCTTCTACTCGCTTGAACTTGCATTTGTCTTGTTTTCCGCTAGATTAATAAAAAATCTGTGCAGTCTTCGATCGTTATCGATACTAAGAAACTTTCGCCTAGGTTATCAAGGACAAATGAACTTGGTGTCGTCCAATTACAGCACGAATAAAACGATGACAATGGTCCGTTTAGTCATGAACTTTTCAAAGATGATTTCCTTGGAAAAATCACAAACACATGTAGTAACACACCAGGTCAGACAGTAACATATACATAACTGCGGCGGGAAATATCTAGCGCAATTTCTACACTCTTTTTCCAAATTGGAAATTTTTTCTGATACCCGCCCGATTAATGCAATAGTGCCAATTATGGAATTGCGGTATCGACGTTAAAATCGTTCGTTCCCAGGCTCGGCACGAGGATGAATAGTCGATTTAAGTCGGGTGCGGCGCAGAGTTTGGTGAGGTAACAATGGGCAGCGGACGCGTGGATCGTTACGTGTATATGCGCACGAACGGGTAACATCCAGCAATTCAGCAGGATGGACTGCATCAACAACTCGGGTTATATGGAACGTTCACGACGCGTCCATATGGGAATGGCGAATAATATGTGTGACATACGGAAGTCGTGTGTACACCGACGCATGGCTTGAAGATAACCAGGGCACTTGGGTTGCGCCGAACGAGGGAACCGGGAGAGTAGATAACGGTAACACTGCTCCGCCGTTTATAGCTACATCAGCGAAATGCTTATTGATTCGACGAAACACATCGATGTGTTATTAGGACGCGTAATTGCGGTGATAAAATTTCGAGTTTCCTCGTTAAAACTCGAGGTCGTTTACGGGATACGTTGTCGCGCGTGACAAAACGGAGTTTCGCAAATATGTTCCGAAGGACAAGGCGTAAAACGAATTGCCAATAATTTTCGTGGCACTTCATCGCTCCGTCCTCGCAAACGTTCTCCGGAGAAAAACCACACTCGACTGGGCATCAGACGCCTCGACGTTTTTTTTTGTTTTCTTTTTGTGGGAGTGCTGGGGAATGACATTACAAATAGTACATCAGCAACAGAGCTTAATGAGGCGTCGGACGTCTAAGTTTTTTTTCCGGTGCCAACCGCGAACAGGGGCACGAGGATTCGCGTGGGTCCTTGTAGTACTAACGAAGTATAAAGCCGGCAAGCCCGTTGTTGGGTTTTTACGAGCTTTGCATGCCCGACCATTGAGCATCTCTCTGCTGGACGAGAAAACAAATGAGTGTGCGAGGGGTGGCTAAAGAAATGTTTTCGCAAACGAATAAAATACAGTCACAAATGCGACGAATTCACCACGAGTCAGTAATTTTATAAAATTAATATATGCACACTAATACATATATAATATATTACAAATTGTCGAGACCCCTCGGGGTGCCTTATTCAATCCTGCACAGTCGAATTATAAGTTAATAAAATATACTGTGTGGGTTGTACACTCAATAAAGCGCGCAATTTCCGGTGTGAACTGTACAAAATGTTTCGCCCGACATTCCGCGCGAGCGCAGTCGAGTTCACCCGCAGGAATCTCGAGGGTGCCGCCGCGATACGCGGTGTCATCGGTGACGGAATTCCCGGAGACCGATAAGTAAATGACACACAGGAGACGAGGCGAGAGAGCGTTGCGGGTAAGACGGTCGCTCCAGCCACCGGCGGTGTGGGTTTTGGGTTCTCTCGGCGGAGTCCTTCGCGGAGACGCCGGTTACCCCGCAAGACGCCTAAACGGTAACGGTGCTTTCGGGGGCGGTGCCGCCGCTCGTGGTGTCACGACAATCGTATCACTCGATTCTATACCTGGCGGCGGGCCAGGAATCCGAGGCAGTCGCTCCGGCCGTCCCTGCGGTCTTCGCCGAGTGCGCGACGACACGATCTCTCCTCTCTGTGCTCTTCGCTCGGCGCGCGCGTCTCCAGCCATCGACATTCCCGCCAATCCGGAGGAATTCGTCTCTCCCGCGCGTACTACGTAGAATGTTTCAAGCTGCGCGAGAGTTTCAGCCGCTCTCCGCACTTGCATTGTCGGCCCGACGCATAGGTATACCGTACGACTTTCGGGTTATCGTGTCGAAGGCGCGAGACCACGGCGAAATTTTCTATAAATACGACGCAGCGAAATTGTCAAATGAAAACTTGTTTCAAAAGTCCTATTGGAAAAAATACCATAAGAATAATTATAATTTTTAATCGATATCAAAATTGTTCGTCGAAAAACTTTTTTTCAGGTAGTACGACCGCTTCTGGTACCAAAAATCAAGCTCCAAAAATAAAACATCCACGGGACGAACTGTACCCGAGAGAACTGTATCAGTCATAAGCTAAACCCGACGGCAGTACGGTTTTTGTCAAACGCCGTTGTCAACCATCGTCATTCTCAGCTACGCACAAGATCCCCGTTGCTGCTTTGCCCTCCGACGTCCCTCCGTATGTTTATCGGTGTCTCGGCGATATCATATCAGGCGCACCTCGCTAATTTGCTCGGCTATCCAAACCGCCGAGGGCACCGGCGGTACTGGCGATGCACTGACATGCGAATTTCGTTGACGCTATATCCATGCAGCGCGCGGTGCGCGCTCGGGAATCCACAATGGACGTACACTCGGCGGGTATTATTCATATATTCACTGACCTAAATATAATATTCCAGCGGGAGGAGTGGGGAGGAGAAGGGGGAGGGGGACTGCGGGATAGGCAAAGGTCTGCAGCCGCCGGTGCATCTCTCATTGTCAGGACTCGTGGGATCCGCCGTGTATCTCGCATTCTACATTATGTATATATACATGTATATACTATACGTATAATACATATATACATTTATATATACATATATATATTATATGCACACATTTATATATACATTTTCTCGCTATATATAGATTTTATCCAAGAAAGACATTGTAGTAAGCGGGGAGTGAGAATAAAAGGGTGTTTGTAGAGTCTGTGGTCGCTTTGCGCGACGATCAACCGGGTTAGAGACGGGACGTGGTGGGGGGTGAGCGGTGAGGGGGGAGCGGGCGGGCGGGCGCGGACGCATCGATATTCTCACGCGCGGCTGCGGACCGTTGATCAAGAGCGTCTGTGCGACGAGCCAGGAACGGCGGCGGGCGCGGTTGAGGAAACTCCGAGCGCCGGCGGCTTTACTCTCGCGGCGAAAGCGACAAAAGCTCGAGTGCACGAATGAACAGACAAGAGAGAGCCCAGCCGCGGTGGCGCCGGGAGAGAGCAGAGCTATTCAAGCTTCAACGAGAGCCCGCCGAGAGCGCGAGAGAGCGGGAGTAAGGAGTGGGAAGGAGCGAGAGAAGGACAGAGGGGGAATAGGCTCATTCAGTTTCGCGCTCTTCGCTCTTCCATCCGCGGGGTGCTTTCGTCGAAATGACGAGAAACGAGGAGGCATCGAAGCGCAACGAGGCCTCTCTCTCCACTTCGGCGTCACCGTCGGAAGCCGTCGAGGGATGATATCGGGCCCGGGAGTCGCGCGCTTCACGGTAAATTCGTTCACTCGATTCCACCGAATCTCTCTCTCTCTCTTGCTCGATCCCCCCTCCCCCTTTCCCACCCCGCCAACCTCACTCTCTGGCTCTCGCCTTAAACTCATATAATCTAAAGTTGGCGCCAAAAAGCTTATTATTCGATCTCGCCATTCAACGAAAATTCCCCGCGGGCTAATTGGTTATTTTAACGAAAATTGAAAGGTTATCAACGGTGCGACGCACATTGCTGAGATATATTTACAGCAAAACGGATTCACATTTGGTCAGCAATATATTTTTTGTAAATAAATTCGTTTTGGTGATATAAATACGTAGCTACGCCCCGCGCTTTGCCCGTGCGATGGAAAATGTCGAGGAGGACAATTAATTCGACGCTTTGACGTTGATGCGCGCGCCCACAGCGACGCACCACCACTCTCGAACGCGCCGGCGTGTTCGGCGCGCGCGGATTGAAAAAACAAACGCGGTAAACACGACGCTGTGCGTTCATATTTCGCGTGATTGATTGTAAATGACCCGGAGATAACAACGCATGGGTGGGGGGTGCCGTCGTTACATGAACGATCCGGCGAGTCGATGCAAAAACAACAATTTAAGGTCGTCCGTGAAAATGGGAGATTTCTGACATTGAGAATTTCGAACGCGTCCCGATGGAATAAAAATCTGAAAAAAACCGAAGCAAAAATAATGTCACGATATACCGACAAAATTAACGGTCCGCTTATTCTTTTTTGCTACTGGATTTATACGTTTTATCGATACAGCGACATTTCGGCGTCGACATTTTTTCTCTGGCGTTTTGTTTGTGTAGCATTTTCAGTCCCTCGCATGTCACCGTCATGGACGAGCAATCACTCCCCTCGATCTTAATACACTTCTCGATACAGTGAAATCCCTCGCGTCTTACCTCGATAATTTGTCCCGTCGCAGAGCTTCAGGAGAAGCGGCAGGGACAATCTGATTTGTTCGCGTTCGAGCGGACGACAAGTGGGGACGCCACTTGAGGCCGATTAGCCCTTCAGATAGATCTCACTTCAACCCGCCGTCGTGACACGCGAAGGAGGCGGTGCGCGAAGCTCCACTGTACCATTTCGTGCGACAGCGTAGCTTTTGCTTTTCATGACATCCGAAAAAATCCTCCTTCACGAGCTTCGAGAGTCGAGAGGTTACTCTATCTCTCCGCCTGTGTATTCCGAAGAAACTCAACGCGACCATTCTGCCCCCCCCCCCCCCCCCCCCCACCTTCCCCCCGGGCATTATACCCATCTGTATATAGAGGACATATCTGTAGAATGTAGTGGGGTACGTTTGCACACAAGTACAGTATATAGCACCGGGTACTTACAAAGTAATGCCCCCTGATGGAAGTATCCCAAGCATCGCCACCCCCTTCTCCCGTCTCTGGATATATCCATTCAACGCCCCCTTTCGTCGCGACTCGAGTGTAGAACACTACGAGGAGAGGAGAGGGACCGTAGCTCGTACTATCAAGCTCGGCATTATTGATCCCTTTCTCATGGCCCCGGATACCGTCTGATATCTCAGCATGACCGCAAGTACTCACTCGTTTCGATCCCGTGTACCGTGGGTACGAGCTACACACACACACACAGACACACACATACACACACATCGACCTCTTCTGTGTTATCCGGCCGTTATACCTTCACGATCGTTCTATTTTCCCATCATCCCCGTCCGGCAAAGCGACGGCAGCGAGCATCACCACCAACACCCCCACCCTCCCGCCACCCGTCTCTACCGCCAACAACGAGACCACTAACCTCGTTAAATACTTAATATTTCAGGCGTAACGAAGCCCCGTTTGCACCCCGCGGATGCTCTCCCGTCGGACGCGGAAGGTGAGACTCGCCCGACGCAGCGCCCGCTACACCCACTCTTAGTAATTCATATAACGGTCTAAACTCTTGTGTATCGCCTGCGCGCTTGCGAGGCGAGCGCGGTGGCGCCCCACCGAGACTAATACGGGACAAGCGCAAAAGCCGGCCGCCATGAGAGCGAAGTCCCGCCGACGGTAATCTTCAGGGATTCTCATCGTTACGCCGGCGAAAGCACTTGGGGCGAATAGGCCCGGGCTTTTCAATTCCGCCCCGCTAACGCCGAAACGGTAGTTTCGCACGACGACGCAGAGGGTTGTCGATTAGTTTGAATTGAAACGGCTGTGGATACGTTGCGGTTGCGGCCATTTCTCGGTGGAGAAGGGTCATTCTTAATTGGAAGAGTATTTTCTTTAACTGATGTCACCTCTGGTAGAAAATTGAGGGCGTTACACTCGGTGCTAGTCAGGTCAGTGCCTAGCTTGGGCCGAATGTAAAGCTATAGATTTTCTACCAGGGCGTTAACAATTTTTTTATTTTTTTTTCTTAATTGCAAAGATGACGCAAAATTACTACTTTTGTGCTGAAACATATTTTTTGTGGCACGAAGTTACGAAACCAAAAGTGATGAGAAATTCCAGAAAACCACCCGAAGTGGCGCTTAACCGCAAAAAAATGAGGGTGCGAAGCGAGTAAAGCTCATACGAGCTTTAAATTCGCGATAAATAAATTAGACGTCAAGCTTCTACGTTACATTCCGCGTAAATGCCCTCAGCCACTCGGCCTTCGGGCGCGCTCGGGGTCTGGGAAATTTTCATTTCCACCTGGAGAACCCGGCAGCGTTTAATTATTATTTGCCCCGCGCGAGATCTGACGCTAAAACTTTTTTTTTTTCGCGGGTCCGGCAAACAGAAGATCAGGTATTTTGGTGTTTAAGTTGTATAATTATGTTGACGCGGTAGGGCGAGATGCCTCGTCGGTCGGTCTCGGTCGGTCTCGGTGGGTCTGGCGGATCGCGCGCGGCCCGAGTAGATATTACGTGTATAAGCTCAACCAGATTACGACTTTCTGCATTACGGCGAACGTGCCGGAGAGTTTACGTAGCTACGTGCCCCGTTAGATACTTATCCCTCGAGCTAACATTAATCCTCTCAACAGTGTTAACGTGACTGTAGTACACGATTTACGATTTTCCGCCGGGTACCCAGAACCCGTCCCTCCCCCCACCCGCCCACCCTTCTCTCCTCGTCCTGTTCCTCTTTGGGTGATGATGTATTAATGCACGAATTACCGAAGCTGCGGGCATTTCGAGGGGGCATCGCGAACGGGGCATTTGCGCTGCTATCGGCGTGAATGTTCGACGAACCCGATGCGATGGTCCGGGAGTCAGTCCTTCCTCCCTCCCTGCCCGCGACACGTGGTCTTCGTCTCGCCATTGAGCCCGGCCGTATTGCGTGATCTCCACAATCTCCGATATCTTCCTTTATACCCCCTCGACGGCTTTCGCTTCTCTCTGTGCGCCCCGTCCAGGTATAGGCAGTAGTCCAGGAGGCTGAGAGACCAGATCAAACTTCCCGGCGAAGTTGCAGCTCGCAGCCGCCGATGGACGTTTAGACCCCCGACGATTTTGCCAATAAGCCAAACTACCGAGTATCCAGATCCTTGCGGAACAATGAGGATACCGTTGATAAAGCTTGGATTAATTTTCACTGCGCGCAGCAACGATCCTTTTCCAATATCCCAAGGCTATGTCGGACGCGGGCCCATAGCTCGGAGTTTCGCGGCGGAGACTCGCAGAAAACTTCGTCGTGGATTTCATTTGCGACTACAACTCGTTCGTTGTGTTGATTAAAGTCAAGGGGTTACTAATTGGTGGGGTTAAATCCCATCGGACGTTGAGGTTTTCAACTTGTTCACCGCGACACACCCACATTTTTTCGTCCTTTTCACGGCATCGATTTCAGTGTGTTAACTCCGCGACACCGATGTTCGGGAATTGCCGAGTTTCCGCCGTATCCGCCGGACGTCAAACTCGGGAGAGCGACAATTAGACGAGTCGCTTAAAGTTTGATCAACACTGATCCAGTTCGAATTTAATATCACCGAGTTAAGCGCGTTCTCATGGAAACCGACCCTGCACCTGTCAAGACTTGAGAATTTTCACTAGGATCATTTTCAGGCTGTAACCACCTCCGTGAAGATCAAGGCGCATATACCTAACCGCTTTCATCGACGGTGCCGCAGACATGGTGCCTGCGAAATGTTCGCTTTATCAGTGTGTACACCGCAAGCCCGAATACTCCGGCATGTTGGGAGAACAATCCTGAAATTCTGTGCTTACCCAGTCATCAAGCTCTATGCGATGTTCCTGTCCACAAAGATACAAATTCCGCGGCACGAGCTATCAGCCGAAGAATCGTCAATGCCTACAGTGCGAAGTACTTGTTATATCGAGGCCGCTGTATAACTTCGGCACACACAGACCACCGACAGTCGTCCATTTATGAAGTGAATGAGGCCTCGGCAGAAGCGGAAGAGCGGTTTAGGCGGAGTCGTCGCGTTCGGGGCGCAAAGAGATGTGTCCTCTAGCTATGATCACACTCGGCGATGTCGTCGCCGGAAGGACGGTTTACCCATCGACCGAATGTAATCGACCGACACTGGGCGAGAGTGCTCGGGCTTCCCCCCCACGATACTCTCGCCCCGTTCGTAATCCACAAAACGTATCAGCACCGCTATATAGAGCCCGACGGCGCGTTGCAGTGCATTTCGTAATGAACCTACAGGTCGATTCGATCGAACGAGATTTCCCGTCGGTCGACGGCGCGCGAACGACGGCGTTTCGAAATTTCGTCCGACGTCGCGCGCTGTGAATTGACACAGAAATCGTCCTACAATCCGCACACGTTGATGGCTCGATCCGCTGAACCTAGCCCGAGGGCAGACTCCCGTGTGTGCAGGCGGTACAGCCGTCGCTGTATACGAGCGAACCCGATACTGCGGTTGGTTTTCCAATTCGGGGGAGGGAAAACCGGTCTATCGAAATACCAAACGGTGATGGAGCTGCCATATTTCAATGCACGTTCCGCGCCGTCGGATTGAGAAACAGACACGCGCAACCCCGCTGATTTAGAGTCAGGGTCGGGGGGGGGGGGGGGCGGGTTTTGAAATATGGAAAAACACGTCGAGCTTGCAATGTATCACCTTGAACCTAGGTTACGAGCCTATTGATCGGCAGTTTTTGATAGTTTTTGTGTCATTATCGAGAACGTTTTTTTTTCCAACGTTGCGACCAACGCTTGAAGATCATCCAGGGTCGCAGAAGCACCTCGTGTCCCTTGACCTTGAAGCCACAGGTCGATCCGATCGAAAGAGATTTCCCGTTTGGTGTCCCGCAATAAGCTCCCATTCCTAAATTTCGTCTGGTCTCGCGCGAATTGACACAGGAATGACTCCACAATCCGCAAGTTGATGGCTCGATTCGTGAACCCAGCGGCCCGAGGCCGTACAGAGCCCGGTACAAGCGTCGCGTATAAGCGAACACGATACCGCGTTCGGTGTTTCCAATTCGGTGGAAAACCGGTCTCAATCCGAAAACCGAATATACCGGCCGTGTGCGGCTGCCATATTTCAACGTGGAGTCGCGCGCCATCGGATTGAGACACGGACACGCGCCAACGACTGATTTAAAGTCGGTGTCGGCTCGAGTTGAAATATGGAAAAACGTCGAACTCATAACGCAGTGCAGGGATATCTCGTTGATCGGTCGTTTTGGGGGAAACCGCGCTCGTTTGATGGGCTCGACCGGGTCACCCGTGTCATTCTCGGGCCGCGTTTCGGCACTCTGTGCCCTAGCGTCAAAATTAGCTTGGCTCGCAGATTGCCACCAGGACTGCGCACGCTCGACGCCGCGTGCACCGGCGTTTGGCGTTACAGCGCGACCCGAGGAAACCGCACGTCCCTTCGAACGGACACGTAACAGCTTAGTCAGTAGTTTCGGGCCCTTTGATCGACTGCCTTAATCATGTCCGTTTCTCGCCGGGCGGGCGGGCGACGTTAACCGACGGCAGTTTCGGTGACGGCGCGTATAATAAGCAATCGTATAATAGTTATGGCGGACCCGCCGAGACCAACGCCGCCTACGCCGGGCAGCGCCGTCCGAGAGATGCACACGTGGCTCTTGTTACCGAACGGGATCATTGCGCGGTGTACGACTGGGAGATATATTGCCGGGATGGTCGTCGTCGTATCTGGGAAGCTTCGGCTGGACAAATTGGTACGGTCTAAATATGGCGACCAAGAGCCAATGACGAGCCGTAAATCGTGTTATAGGATTTTCGGACGACCGATGACACATCTGTTGTCGAAGACACCTTTTTTTTACACCAAAATGTACTTCCTGGTTTGTGTCAGGCTCGGTGTATTCCATTCGTGCGTACATTTGTTCATCTGCATAACGAGCGGACCTTCTATTAATAATGTTAACGAAGCGGATCTTGGCAGTCGCGAGTTCTTCATTATTCAGGCACAATTATAATCCTGGCTTTGACGGCGCCGTTGGTGCGCGGTACGTGTGCCTCTCTCGCGAATCACCGGTTTCACGGACTTGCGGCAGGCCGCCGTTAGAATTGTACGAGGTTTATCGCGAAAATTAATTTACTTCACTCGCGCGCTCGCTGTGTTAATTAACCGCTCACTACATATGAGATCAAACGAGACTTTGAAGAATTCATTCGGAGATTATCTCGCGTGTATTGCACACGTTCGACCGGCGGAGGAAGAGGAATTGGATCGTTGCGGGAGTAATTTGATTTGGTGTGTTCCGGCCAAGAACAAAGATGAGATTGAATAATTGACTTTGCCAAGTTAACGGTTTTTCAATATGTAAAAAAAAACCGCTTCAGTTTTAATTAGGTAGCAGGCAAATAAAGTTAGGTTTAATAAGTTTTCTGATACAAAGGCAAGAAGAATTAGAATCGGCACAATAATGTCGATTCTAATTAATTTGTTTATTTAATTTATCTTTTTTCACAGAATATCATTAATTGAGGTTTTAACGAATAATAATAGTAATCAAATGATTCTTCATTGTCATTGTCCTTCCCACCGGCGCTGATACTTGTTGAACGCGAAGTCGATTGAGCGTGTCGCATCGTTATTGACTTCCTGCGAGAATATAAAAAAAAAAACTAACGTGCCAAACGAGAAACCGAGCCAAGGAGCTTCGCTCTCGGGTTACCGGAGTGGACTCCGGGATCCGCGTCTGCGAAACAAAAAAACACACGGCGCGCGGCATCCGCCGCGCCCAACTTTTCCAATCTGCGAGGATCACGCGCGGAAAGAAATCAACCGAGGATTTCGTCTACCCTCCTCTCGCTCTGTACGTCGGGATATCAATTCTCATTCTCCGGGCTATCGAAGATCAGACATTAATTTCCAATGGTTCGTCTTCGTCCCGCGCGGCTCCGCGGGGGTGAAACGAAACTTTGCTTCTGCCGCTTCCGCGAAGTATGTGGGACAATCGGAACGGAGCGACGTTCTCTCGGTATTTCATCCGGCGAACTTCGGGACTGCCAAAAAACTTTTTTCCGCTCCTACCTCCTCGTCATCCATATTTTATGGACTGAGGAGAATACATCATGGTATCCCGTGGTTACAGTTTTTGCAAATGCTTGGAAATTGACACTGTGCCATTTATCAGAAAACGTCGGCTAGTTCATCGAGGTATTGGCCTAATTTTATTTTGCTTATGATCCTCACGATTCTGATATTTCTTTTGAGTCATCAGTCATCTTCGGGATCAGGAAAAAATTGTCAGTGAATAAATGCCCTCGAAAAAACGACCGGTTGGAATAATGGCCGGGAGAAAAACGGCCGAGGAAGAAATGGCCATGTCCGCCACACACTAACATAAGATGTAAACGCGGCCATTTTTTCCACGGCCAATTTTTTCTCAGCCGTTTTTTCGCCGATTCATTTTTCTTTGGCCAATTTTTCATAGACCCGACATCTTTGTCCCTCTTTCAAAAAGGTCATGAGTAACGGAAAGCATTGTTAGCAAACTATTCGAGCTGTGATTGGCAGGGACTCTTAGACCGAGTCCCGGTTCATGTGTCCTTGATAACTTTGACAGTTCTGTCAAATATCGTATTTTTTTTAATCCACTAAAAAAAGGTTGATGACAGTGTTTTCAGGGGTAGAATATGAGACTTGAGAAAGATGGTATAGGTTAAAAGTCGATATTTTGAAAAAATAAATTTCGTGACCCCGATTTGGGCGGTTTTCGGCCCGGCGGCCAGATCTAAGATTTCTGACAAGCAAAACGACAAATTTCTTTTTTTTTTTCTCAAAAATAAATGAACAACGGATTTTTAGTTGCGTTTTTAAAGCTTTGTAAGAGCGCAACAGCGCAAAAGTATCTCGGGCACGCGCGCCAGGGGTACTATTCCGAGATATGATTCCGCCGCTCATAGAGTCACAAGCGACACGAGCGCCGATAGCGACTGTCGCCCCAGCGACAAATAAGTGATTCTCAACTTGTGATTGAGAAGAAAGATGCTCCCGTCCCTGGCTTTATGTACTGTCAGTTTCAACTACAAGTTGAGAATCACTTATTTGTCGCTCGGGCGACAGTCGCTATCGGCGCTCGTGTCGCTTATGACTCTATGAGCGGCGGAATCATATCTCGGAATAGTACCCCAGCGCGTGTGATTAGCCTAGTATTAAATAAAAAATCAAACATCGTGCGAAACTTGCATTGCCAATGAATCCCAATGTATACAATTCGAGATTAAATCCGAACCCTTTGACCGAGCACGCAAGATTGAGAATCCCACGAACCGGCGGCCCCCGGCCGAGTTTCGCGGGGGTGTTAACAGCTTTATAGTCCGTCGGCGATATTGAATTTACGCGTTGAAACAGGAAAAAGGGAGGAGAAAGGGGCACAGCGAGAGAAAAGCGGCGAGTGGGATTCGCAGAAGAGATCCGGGAGTTCATTACTCACCGGCAGGAAATTGCGCTTCGTCCCTGCGATCCGATTCTCCAGGCGTAAAGTCGTTCGGTGCTGTCGCAGCAGCGGCAGCGCCACCAAACGATGTATAGCGTCGCGGTCGCCAAAGAAGGGGTCAAGAAATCCTTTAAACGTTAATAACTGCTGGACCGCAAGCAAACGGCAGTTACCGCCCGACGGAGAAAGCTGGAAAGCTCGCTCGTGTTTCGCCGAGGGGTAGAAAGCTTCCTCTCGCCAGGCTTGCGAAGCAGCAAGTGGAAAAAGGCTGCGAGAGAAAGAGAGGAAAACGTGCGTAGATTCTGCATTCTCGCCGACGTCGCTCGGAACCCCCAAGAATATCGGAGGAAAATTGCGTCTTCCCTCGTTGCCTGTTTTTTCACCGAGAAAAGAAAAAGGGACGATTCGATCCCGTCGCAATGTTTGTTTTTTTTTGTATTGGAAAGCGAACAATTGAAACAAAAATAGCGGGAACGAGACTTCAACTGCGGTCATTCGTGCCTTATTGATTATTTTACGGCGGGAGAAATATAAAAGAAGCTTTTATGGTTTCATTATCCTGCGTTACCGCAGCATGTTCAATAGGGTGGGGCGGGTCGGGGAGGGGGGGGGGGGGGGGCAAGTCATCGGGTGTAATTGAACGATCGAACAGTATCGACAGAGGCTGCTGCATTGTGCAAGCTCACCGATGTGATATATTCTATATATATGTCGCGTGTATGTCTATATATGCATACATATATATATACAGCGTGTCGGCACAGACATCGCGCCAGAGCGAAGGCGTCCCCGTCGCTCGCAGTTTTCCACGATTCTTTTTTACATCCTCGAAATAGTGCGCCCGAGTAGTCCCAATAATTTTTTTCCCCCCGTCTTTTTTTTTTGTTCTTTCCGCTTTTTTTTCGTCGCTGCCCATGCGATATCGTAGCCGCTCGTTCGGTCGTTCGCTCGTGCGCACCGAGTCTCGACATTCCGGATTCGGTTACCATAATTCCGTATGGATGAACGTTTCAAACGAAATTGGATTGCGGCCATTCGCTCGCTCGCTTCGGGTGTTTTAGATTCTTTCTATACTGCCGCTATTGCCGGAGTCTCCGCTGCCGTTGCCGCGCTGCCGTTGCCGCGCTTGCCTCGCTTCGCTGAAGCTCGGCGTGCGCACGCCGCCCGGACTTTTCCTCTTTCTCCGACTCTCGCCGATTCTTGTATCTTGCCAGCGACAACGAGATTCGGTATACAATGGATAAAAGCGAAAAGGCTTCGCCCGGGGAAGGTCAGGCTGCAACGGAGCAGCGCAAATTCGTTCTATACAGGCCAATAGTTTTCACTTCTACGCCGTGCAATGTATTCGGCGTTTAAAATGCGATTTTTTTCTCTGCGTAAAAATATCTCCGACCGGAATCGCGCGTTTTTATTGATAAAAATATATATCCGTGCGATCCGCAATCTACAAGAATTCTTTTTTTTTTACAGTTTTCCGAACGTGTTTATCACGACGTGTATCTATTATTTATTTTGGATTACCTTCCGTGAGTGGGACACACACGGCTATTCGCTTCTTTTCAATTCACTTGACCGTCTGTTTGCATACCTTTGTTTTTCCCTGCTTTTTTTTTCTTTTGCAAGATTTTTTTTTCTTCTTTCTCTCGCGCTCGGGTGTTTCCCCGCGTATATCGGCAAAAGTAGCGAGACGACGACGAGAGGACGTTGCGACTAACGAGCCATGGCCGAAACTCGGCGGAGATTCCACACGGACGACCCACTTGCATCATAATTTGTACACGCCTCGGTTAGACGCGCGCGCAATGCCCGGCCGCGCGGTATATACGACGACGCGCGCCGTGACGCTGCTGGGGTACCGCGCGCGGATGACAACGCGTACATCTGCGGCTCCGGAGCTGCGTTTTAATTTATTCCCCTTGTACCCGCCCACCGGCGGCGCGGCGGCTCTGTATAAACGAGCTTTCTCCGGTTCTAATTAACCGCGAGAAAAAGGAGAAAGACGGCGAAATGACATAAAGGTAGAAGCGGCGAGAGGAGCCACGATACGCGGAAGATTAAAGAAAGAATTTCCCTTGGCCCTCGCGAATTTCCCTTGGACTCGCTGATGACTCGCCGCTAATGACGATAACACGACCGCGTGCCGTGAATTTTTTATTGTATCACGTAAACAACACTTCGGACTTGCTCTGCCATTTTTTAAAGAATTTTCTCACCCCCCTGCCTCCCTCCCCATATTTCGCGGTCCAGCGAATAATTTCACGGTAGTGACCAGTGAAAAATATATGACGCTTCTCCGAGGGTCAGCATAGGCTTTGTATAATGGGGACGTCAGCCTGGAGTGGGGAGTCGAGGGCTCGGATTGGCTGGATTGGTCGAGAAGTGGGGGCAACGCTGCGTCGTAATTGGACAGAATTGAGGTGGTCGTCTCGCTGAGGGCAAGTTGCGCTGGGCTAAGTTGAAAATGTGTAAAACACGATACTCACGAAGTGGTGACTATGGCATTTGGCGTAAGCATAAAGCCAGGAGGATAGAAGAAAAAAAAAACAAAAAATAAAAAAAGAGACGGCCATTTCCCAGGAACAGGAAACTCCTCTTGATTTTACCCCTGCGCAACATTTATCGCTGAAACAACCCATGAAAAAAGCGCCCACGCTTTCAACGCGAATCCGCGCAGTCCCGACGAACAACACAGCCTCGGCGTCGCCGGTTTAACCGGCTCATTATCTCGCCGTTCAACGGTGACAAATGACCAATTAGACGCTCCGCCGAATCCCCGAGAGTTAATAAACGAATGTATGATCGAGCGGCCGCTCTCGCGGGCCGCGCCACAGTCACGTCGAGGGCGCTCTCGACTCTCGATCACGGTGCTTTTTCGACCTGTCGGGCGGGAAAAAAAAGCATCGGCAATTTGGAGAAACTGTGATTAACTGTGGCGCGCCACCAATTCAGCTCCAAGCGGAGAACTTTTGCAGCCAAACGGCATCGAGTGTCGGTCCAATCGTCACGAAGTCACGGGGGGTGGTTCGGAGCATCAACGACGAGTCGCGGAAACCTCTTCTGTTTTTTTTTCGCTTTTACCGCTCGTCCCGTTGTCGAGCTCAGGGAAGTATCGAACTGCGGGTGATGTGAATCACTGACCGCTAGGTGGGGCGTGGTGGGGGGTGTATCACTGCACTCAATTCGAAGGGTCTTACGTGCCTCTTTCGCCGGTGCAACAAATGCAGCCGGTTCGTCGCGGCGGCGGTGTTATAGTGGTACGAGTGTATCCTCTGTTCTACGGCGCGACATTGCTCCGACGTTGGTTGCTGAGTCGGGTCGACGCGCTGAGCGTGGGTGAGGGAATCGCCGGGCGGGTTCGTCGGCAGCGCAAGAGAAGCTTACACGGACCTCCGTATTTTAGCGTCTACCCTTGGGAGATTTCGTATGTAAATTGCACATCTTAGAAAGCGTAGCATATTTTGCACCCTCCCCCCTTCCTCTCCCCCCCCCACTACTATTCTGCCATCTTGCCGGACAGTTGCGGGCCACGAGACGCGGGCACCGCACGACGAGCATTTAAATATTTCGGGGGACGAGCCCGAGTCCCAGGCTTCGCGGTGGTTTACGAGTGTGTAGAACGAGCGGCCGCTTGCACACGTGTATTTTCGGGTACACCTGGACAGGTACGTATTATCGTGGAGACTCGTCGTCCGTGGTACGTGCCGCATCGGGTTCGCCGGGCACCTATATCTTTCGTCTCGCAACGCGTATCTACATGTAGCGCCCTCTGTACCGTGAGAAATGTATCACACTGGGGATATCATACGCGAAGGACGTACAGTTAGATTTAAGTGTATATACGTACAACGGTACAGTTTGCCCGGCACACGCGATACATTATTCCCCCTTTTCCTTTATCTCCCCGTCGTTTGTCTCTGGCTCGCGATTTACCTTACGGTCCGGAATTCCGAGCGTTTCTTTGTCTGCGGTTCGCGCACCTTGGCGAACGCTCCCGCGTGGCGAAATTTCCGCCTGGCGACACGATTAATTGGCTGTCCATGCGACTATTTTCGAGGGTGAAATTTATTCGTCCTGCAATCGTGACCAACTGCTGAGAGCAAAGGTTGAGACGAAAGCGGGAGCTTTGCGACGCTTTTTAACAGGGAAATTGCGTCGGACACGGCGACAATTAAGTAGCTAGCAGTGAGGCTACTTTCGCGGCGAGATTGGTTCATTGTCGCGCGACCGGTTGCGCCAGGTTAAATGTAACTTTCAGGGACAATGGAATAATTAATGTTGCACACGGTGGGAAAATAATGAAGTTACCGCGATTACGTCGGGGCAAAATGTTGCAAAATGTTCCCTTCCGCTGTTCCATTTGCCCGCGGAATTTTTTCGTTTACGCCGCGCAAGTTTGCGAGTCAGTGGATATTTCCTACGGTGGGCGAGCGGCGAAAAAGGGACGATTCAACTGCGACGCGAGAAAAACAGTGTTAGTCGCAGGAATTTTATGCGAATTGAGAAAGTTTGAAGATGTTTTTTTGAGAGGGGTCGGGGGAGGGGCGGGTTGAGCGGTGGATAATCAACCAACCGCGTAAACTGGCAACGATAACCGCGCCGTAAGGCCAGATATGAATATTGAAATTCTCATTATTCCTGGTTCCAACGAGAGGCAGACCGCGAACCAGGAGGGGCCGAGACCCCGTGTGTCGGCAGGTATAATTTTAACTTTCTCAACTAGCGAAGCTTAATTATGAATGTATTCTCTCCCATTAGACATTCAGCTCGGTAGCCGCGGTCGCAACCGCCAGTCGCTTCAAACTTGTGCATTGCTCACCGAGTTATATCTGCGTGTTTTCAGCTCTGCGTCTACAAGACAAACGCTCACTGCGCTTCTGCTTCTGCTTCTGCTTCTGCTTCTGCTTCTGCTTTCCGGAAGATTCGTTATGCTCTTTATTCGAAAGCGCATACCGACTCCGTCTATAGCTCCTTCAACTCGATATCGCGATTGGATAAAGTGGAGGATTAACCCTTTCAGGGGCAGTGGGACGTATACGTCCCACCTATTTTTTTATATTATTATTTTTTGCAGTAAAAAAAAATCAATTTTCGTGCTTTTTTCTTAGAATGTTATATTCTTTGCAATTAGCGCGTGCGATTAGCCAAGTAGTAAAAAAAAGTGGTTGGCGCTAAAAATAAGACAATAAGTAATATCGCCGAGTAATACTCGGTCACACTTCTCAATTCTCGATGCCACTGCAATTTCGCGTCAACCCTGAATCTAGTCGAAATTCAATAGATTGTCAACTGTGACAGGCCAATCAGAGGCTCCACTTATGCGTCGCCGGGAAACCAAATCGTTAAATCGACAATCATACCACCACCGCCGTATTTTCAACCAGGCTCCGTATATCACTGTACGTCACCGCTTTGTCATAGAAGATACCTTATAGCTACGTGAGATCTGGTGTGTCGGGCAAGTCGCAGGGGGAACAATTAATTTCCACGAACTCGATATACCTCAGTTTCGAGACTGCGACATCAATTAATTGAGCCCGCTCTCGTGGTACCTTCGCGCGCGCGCGCACCGGGCGAAGTGTCGCATCGAGTAGACAAGATATATAGTAATCAGACAATCGCAAGATTGGCCGGGACCAAGTGGAATCGCCGTGCGCAATTCCCTCCCCGTTCGAGCTGTACCCACTGCGCGCACAACTTGGACCGTAGGGTAAACTGCTATAGTTCAAAGAACTACCAATAACCAGTCATTGGCATCGTCGCCGTCCCGCTCTCGTCCTCCCCCTCTTTATTCCTCGCCCACCGAGATATGCTTCATGGGCACTGGCGGTAATTGAACATGTGCGCAGTTTATTCTGGTAGACTACGCTCAGATCTTCAATTCAGAAGTTATAATGGATTCGGAGATTTCGCCCGGTACACTATCGGGTCACATATTGCAGTGGCCCGGGCGGCCGTGTAACACGCTCCGCGCAGCCATCACACATGATGTTCCACTGTAGTTCCGCAGGTACCGAATATATACTTTAGCCTATTTCGACGTTAACTATATTCGCAGAAGTCGCAGGCGGTACCGACAACCACCAGTGCGACTGAATTAATTGCCGGCGCTGGCCGAACTGTTCGGTAGGTGCGGTGACCATATGTAACTGCGGAATAAACGTGGCGAAAATGCAGCTGAGATTTTTTTTACCGCATACTCAGAAGCCGTTACCTCCATCCGATCCTCCTCTTTAGTTTTTTTCCCCACGAAATTTCTGTACCCCTCCGAAGCGTTGGTTCTGCGCACCCGATAAATCCCCCCCGACCCCTTGTGTTCGTATCTTGCGAAACGTTTCCGGGATCACGACTCTCCGCGATATCACGACACTCCGCGATCAGACTGGAAACACAATGTTAACAAAATGAATAAAAATGAAGAACAGGAAGTGATAAATTTGATAGTGCGAAGGCGGTCGAAGAAGGGGGGGGGGGGGGCGCAACGGCAGCGCCGCGAATTCCGCCGTTTTTCCGGGGGTGTAGGACCGTTTCTACGTACGTTTCGTCACCGCGATATTTTATCCCGTTGGAGCAGCCATCTGGAAAATTGGAATACAACGCAATGTGGCGCGGTGGCTCGGGTGGCCAATAACTTTCGCCAATGTCAAGCTATCGTATTCGTTACGAACAGCTTTCTCAGCGGGCGCAAGAGAAACGAGGCCGAGGGAGTGAAAATCCGAGAAGAAGTCACCGGCCGTAGGGTGGGGGGCGGGGGTTACACCCTGCGCACGGCAGGGCCGAGAGAATTCTTTCTCCGCGACATGCGAGCCGGTGCATAGCGAGAGGCGGAACCAATGTGAGATTCTAGTGTCCAACACGGAGTCTCATCCGGTCGGCCTCGCCCGGGCAGCCCGTGAATTATTGCTCGACACAGATCATACGCGTCAGTGAAAAATCGACGGCGCTTTCATATATGGACTCGGTGAATCGACAAAAATAAACACAACTACACAGGTATGCGATGCACTACGCGGTGTCTCCCGCTCTCGTGTGCAACTGCGGTGTCCAGCACGGGCTGCACGAGCAAATAAACGCGAGAGTTTATACACAGGGGGGGGGGGGGGGTCACCACTCCTTCCCCCGCCATAAACACTGTTTTGTTCATTGATACGGGTAAACCGCATTACTCGACGGCTTCGAGGATTTCACGCGAAACGGCGGATCATTTTTTTTCACAGCTTCGCACCGCGCGATCCGCGGGTCATCGGGGCGCGAAAAATACATGACGTATAACCCGCTTTGTGCCTCGATAAATTCGATGAAACGGCATGAACGCGCGTGGAAAACCATGCAGCAGCCTTTTCCGGCTGTTTGACCGAATTGTTTGACGATTGCCGAGCCATTGTTGACGCTGCGACGTTTGATTGTAGCGACGAACCCCAGAACCACTGGAAAAACAAAGGAAAATGGTCGAGGTCCGTGTTTGGGGAACGTCGTCGACATGCGCACTCGACGCGAGTCCATCAGATGATGAACTGCGCTTCGCAAAATCGCCTTGCGGTGCGTCAAAAGAATTTCGCGCGTGCTCCGAGGACACTGGCGATGCACGGAACGCGCGCACGAGGATCGAGTTGACGCGACGAACGCGCGATTCCACCGTTGCGACGGGACGGACACGCCGAACGTGTGGCGAAAGGTCACCGGAAACGGTCGAACGGGTATTTTTCTCTCGAGGACAGAGGCAAACCGCGTCTACTCGCGTCCGCCGAAATCCAATTACTCAAAATTGTCGTCGAGTGCACGTTCAATCTGTGAACGCCGCAAGTCCATCTAGTCGCCCTATGCGTACGCGCTGCATGTATATACGTCCTTCGCCGCCTGTCTCGCTGTCTTTCTGTGCTCCAGTGCGATATACTTTTTCCCCGGTCGAACTTTGTTGCCCTTCGCTCTTTCTCTCTCAATCCACCCCTCGCGCAATCCCCCACCTCACTCTCAAGCCCCCCCCCCCCCCCCCCCCCCCCCACGCCCCTCGTCCGAAATGTTATTGCGGCGCATCGCGTGGTGCAAAATGCTCGAGACCACCCCCCCCCTCTTTTCCTCCTCCGAGAAAAAACTCCAACCGCGATACAATAAAGGATTTATGAGGGTTTCCTCCGAACGTTTCGTCTGTTCCAACGTCTCCGTTACGCTCATATTTTACGCGTACCGAAGCGCAACCCCGGTCCATACCCCACCCCCTACCCCCCTCACTCACCCCTAGAAGGATGTCCTCTCGTTTCCCTACGTTCTTTATCCTTCTCATTGGTATATAGTACACTTCTTCCCCTCCATCTACCGCGCGCACTTTGCGTTCACCCCCCCCCCCTCCCCCTAAACCCACGCCCCTTTCCCTCCGTCGGTACTCCTCGTCCTTCCACGTCGCCCTCACGCTCCTTCCACCTCGCTCTTTTTGTTTGTTTTCTATTCGACGTTGCTGCGTTAGGTAGGCGCCACGCTCCGTTGAAAGTACACTCGGCGCGGGCGGAGAGAGATTGACGAGGGAAATGGGACAACGGTGAAAACACCTTCCCGGTCTCTCGCGCTCTCTCGCTCTCTCTCTCTCACTCTCTCTCCTCCCCGTCCCGCGATACTGACTACGACTGCTGCCACTGTTGGTGGCGATGCCGGTGCGGGTGCCGCCGCCGCCGCCTAGCCCGAGTGGTGCCGAGTGAAGGGGCTGTTTTTGACCCGGTTTCGCATTCCACGACGATCGATAACGCGCGCGCCACACTCCGATATTCCATTAGGCATTCCCGGGCTATATGCGGCGCTCGCTATTTTTTTTTTTTCTTCACATTAAACTCTCAGACCCGATATTTTTCTGTAATTGGAGATTTACGTTTGACTGCCGGGATTTCGCGTTGGCGCGCGCCACTTCGACATACTCATTTGTGCAGTCGGAATTATTGTTTTTTTTTTCTTTGCACAAACGTAAAGTGAGGAAACTCGGAACGTGGGATTAAATAACATTAAATGGGACAATTTTTTGGGATTGTAACAGACACCAGAAACTAATTCTAAGAATTACATTTTTTTTTTCGAGGATACGAAAATACACGCGTATCGAAAGTTGCGACAATTCACGACCACAAACGCTCGAGGGTTGTTGCTTTATCCCCTTTTTACTTCTTCCCTGCGCGTACTTTCTCTTCCGCTAATGGAAGGAGTGAGCAAAGGAATCTCGGTAAAAGTCGTTCCTCGATCGAGGAAAAGAGTTTTATCCACTTCCCGGATTATCGGTGGGGCCGACGCTGCTCAAGCTTTCGGTTCGGTCTCTCGGATAGTTGATCTTTGGCCTTCGGAGATTTGGCTGGTCGATGGAACGAGGGTCGGATCGATGCTGTCGGGTGCCGCCCGAATCTCCGACTCGACATTAACCCGGCTGCCGCCGCCGCCGCCGCCGCCGCTGCTGTCGGTGATGTTGGCAAAGGGTTCGCGCTCGTTGTCGAAATTTCTCGGGGCTACGAGGGCCGCTCGCCGAGGTTGGTGTTGCTGCTCCATCACCAGTCTGACGTTCACCGTGCTCTTCCACCACCTGTACCACGGGGACACCTGATCCTGCAACATTTCACGATTCCCACGTCACACAAAGGAGTTTAATCTATTCGTCGCTCAGACCTCACTTTTACCGAGGCACCAACGGATGGAAAGAGGAGAGGCACGTGTCATACGCACGGCGCGTCAAACGTCAAACGCGAATTCAAAGCGCGAGTCAAGCACAGACGCCGCTCGGGCGAAGCAGCAGCGTGCAGGCGAAATATGTTGAAGTTAATTTCAGAAGGAGGCAATCAGCGATTTCCGTTTAATCCTTTTGGATTCCGGACCGCCACCCGCACGCCCGCTAATAGCGAATAGTCTATTAGCCCCGGCGCGAGGTGTTCGTTCAACGTCAAACGATGTAATTCGCTTGCAAATAAAATGAGAAAAAAATATATATATAAAAAGAAAAAATTGCAATCAATATAAAATATTCGTCTCGTGCCGCTTGTGCGAGAATTATTTGAACATGAATGTTTCTCAACGCCGCCCCGACCATCGGTTGGTATCGGTGTTGCGCAAAAAAAAACATACATATATATCCTTTCTTCTCTTTTCTTTGTGCGACCGAACGTCGGGACCGAGCGCACGGGCCGCCCGCGTTAGCGTTGTTAAATCCTAGTATTGTCGACAGATAGCGAAACGCGCTGCTCGAGAAAGGAGTAACGAGGTCGAGTAAGGCCGTGCGCGCGTGTGCGGAGAGAGGCGAGCGCTCGTTCGCTATTATCCACGCGCGACCGAACCCGTAAACGAAGCGAGGCAGGATAATTGAAACATCGCTGTTGGCGAGCTTCGCCGAGGTATGGTAGAGAGCGGCGAAAAGAGACGACGTGTGTGCGTGTCTGTTTTCCCCACCCCCTCGCACGTCTCTCTTCGTGTATCTGTTTCTATTGCTTTGGTCGAATTTGTTGCTTTCTTTTTTTTTTGGACTGAAGGGGGTGGGTTCTTTTTTGTGCCTCAGCAATACCAGCGGGATGGTGCTTCAATTACGATCGGTCTCGCAGGGGTCGAAAAAAGTGGGGTGTTTTTGACCCTCTGCGTGGTCGTGGTCGGGGAAACGCCGGCTTAGGCAAATAGCCCGTGCGTAGATGGCTGTTCTTACGCGTGTACGAGGAATCTAATTGTCTTCATTGAGTAAGGAAGCCGGAGTTGATGAAGCGGAGGGAGGCAAAAAGGGATTTCGAATAGCACACATATTACTGAGATAACGTTCGAAAACGTGGGAAAACATGATTAATAGACCCATCGACATAATTGCATTTTGCGTTGACTTGAAGTAAGATTTTATTCGCTGTTGATTCTGCTAATCATCAATGAAAATGAAAGTAACAATTTTGCTGCATTCATCGCTTTCGGAGAGCTCATTGCAAGGCATCGCAGAGAGGTGAAAAGAGGCGACGCCTTTCGCGTGTCCCTTTTTCCCCCAAATGTCCCTTTGTGTGTCTGTTTCTATTGCGTCGGTCCAATTTTTTTCCGTGCCTCAGCAATACCAACGAGCGGGTGCCTCAATTACAATCGGTCTACGCCAGTATCGGGGTCGAAAAAAGTGGGATAGTTCCGGCCCTTAGTGGTCATCGAGGGAATCGCTAGCTTAGGCAAATTGCCCGTGCGTAGAAATGTCGCTTCTTACGTGCGTACGAGGAATCTAGTTAGCGTCATTGAGTTAGGAAGCTAGAGTCGATAGAGGGAGAAGAGAAAAAAAAAGAAAAAAAGACAGAATACGCGCAGTTAGGTCAGGAACGGGTCAATGAAGAAGTCGCCGCACACGGCTCTATTAGGAAACAACCCTCGACAAGCCACGAGACCCTTCTTGCTTCGTGGGCGATTTCGGCCGACTGTCCCACCAGACCGGGCCGGCTTTCCTCGTAATCTCTTATTTCGCCCTTTCCTTTTTCCCTTTCGTCGCTCCCTCGTCGCGACTCGCCCGCGAGCCGTGCGTCCCTTTTGCCATCGCCTCTCCACCCTTTTCAAGCTTCATTCCCTTCTGCACCCCGTGGTACAATTCGCTCGCTTTCTATCTCTTTCCCTTTCTCTCTTGCTCTCCCTGACCTCCTCCTCCTCGCGCCATCCCTCCTTACTCTGACCCCAATATCTCGTTTTCTCGTTCTTGCCCTGCGCCACGTCGCCCGTCTCCCCGTAATCCACCTCCTATCGCCAGGTTGTTGTCGCTTCTACTCCTTTTCCCCGCAGCCTCCTTCATCCATCTCGTCTTCTGGCGCTGTCTCCCTCCTCGCTACTCCTCCTCCTCCTTCTCCTCCTTCTCCTCCACCTCCTCCTTCGCCTCCCCCTCCCCCTGCCCATTCGTCGCTTGATCACTCTTTTCAGCCGTGGCTGAAGCGAACCTGCCGAGTGGGTCCCACCACTGACTTTTCTTTGGACTCGACATCCATCTCCCTCCTCCAACCACCTCCTTCACCGCCTTCTTTTTCTCCTCCTTCTCCTCCTCCGTGCCATTCTCTTTGCCCTCCCTAACCATTTTCTTTCCCTCGTTGAGATTTTCGCCCCCCTTCACGATTTCTTGACGTGTCTGCAAAAACGCGTCAGCGTTGTCGCTGATCACGTGCTCTGTGTATCCAAGGCACTGTTTGTGGCTGAAGCAATGCCCGGGGTTGGCTGCCAGTCTGCACACCCCGGGAGCATCGGCGATAACCCTGTCGACACTCACCTGCGCTATTTTATATACACAAATACACACAGTCCGCGTGTCCCAACTGACACACTACTCACCTATTCTCGTGGTGTGTGCGTGTGTGTGTGTATGTGTGTATATATAACACACTTCACTATTAGTACATTGCGCGAAGCTCAACCAGTCGTCGGAAGCAGAGACGCTCGTTTCCATCTGGGTCGACAAGATCGGAACGCATAAACGTCAACTGCACACCGCACGGTACACATACCGGTTTGTATGGCTCTACAAAGCAGCGCGCGCGCTTCGCAGCGCCAGCATTCCCGACCTCTAACCTCATATCCAGGCTAACAAAATGGACCGACGTCGGTGGGCGTGGAACGCGAATCGTTCTCTCTCTCTCACACACACACACGCGCACACACGCCATGATTATTTTTCTCCGTCATCGAGCACATCAAGCCGTTTTACATTTTTTTACTGGCAATTTTTCAGAATTATTCCGCGCGGTATAATTGTCAAATGCGTCGAGCTGTTTTTCCGCTATTTTTCCGGAAAACGAGGGTGTAACTAGGCCGAAAGGAGAATTACGCTTCCAATTACAATCGAGGAACATCCTACCGTCGATGTACCGAATCCAATCTGGGCGAAAAGCTTTTGCGCCGAGATACCCCGCAGTGACGATATACTCTGGCGAGAATTTCAACAATTCTCGGCGTATTTAAAATACAAATCCGTAAATGGAAGCCGCGCGCTACCCGGGGTTGAATCGCGCGACCGTCGCGTGTTTTGGATTCGCGTTTTGCCCTGCTATAAAAATCTCTTTATGGAGCGTTTATCGACCGTGTCGCGTTCGGGGGGCCCGGGAATAAGCGTCGGATGAAGCGAAATTCAGAAGTGCTTGGTGGGTGGGCGTGGGCGTGGGTGGGGAGAGGGTTGGAGAAGGAAGGGGGAAGGGTGGTAGCGTGCATGGCTTTTGAGAATAGCACCCGGGGAATACGTACAACGTGTGCACACTCGTGCGTCGAAAACTCCGTGTATGTACGAACCCGGTTTTGGTGCGCCTTGCCGGGGCTTCCGGAAAATTTGGTGCAAACACCCATGGGGATGCCCGGCACCCTGCCGCTTCTGCCGCTGCTGGCGCTGCTGTTGCTGACGGTTATATTTCGTTGCTGGATGCAGGAAGTGGTGACTGTGAAGTGATGAGCAGAGAAAACGAGGCCTCGCGCGCGTTGCAGGTAGATGGCACGTATGCGATGTTACCCCCGACCTATACAATATACACAATACACTTCTAGCGTTGCCATCCGGAGAACTCACTGCTGCGGAGGGGTTGCACTGACTGGAGGGCCTGGGCCCCGGCGTTGGAGGTGGATTCGCCCGCGCGCACCGCACACAACACACTCCTCCAGACTACAAGAGACCTCATCCCAAGGCTTGTTGTACCAAATTTCAGGACTCCGCTTGCCCTTCCACACACTCGGTTGCCGGTGCCGCCCGTCGTTGCTCCCTTTATTGCCGAGGCTCCCGATTGCGAAAACAGAGGCATAATGGGCTTTCATGCATGCCTCCCTCTCGTGCGCGTGTATGCGTGTGTCAACGTGTGTGCGCGTGCACATATACGCTCAATGAGCTTGTTGTTTGGCGAGGACGAGGCCCGGTCTCTTCGTGGAAATACTTATGTATACATTCCGCGCTGGCTGCGCGAATTCGTCGGTATAGACCAACCAACCAGGGCGAGAAGTGTAGCTACTCGAGGTTCTCGCTGTTTCGCAGTCAAAGTGGGGAAAACAAAATGCACCACCCCGCGAAGGGAGACCCCGAAGTGGGCCCGAAGAGGCGAGTCGCGCGGTTGTACCGCCGCATTTCTGAGTGTCTACCTGACTCGTTCCAGATACGATAGACAAGCGAACAATGAGAAAGTGAGGTGGCGCTACCGCCACCTGAATAAGGCAGTTATGTCTCTTGGCCCGTCGCGACCCAGTAGACATATTTGCATTTTGACGACGTTTCGACGTTGGGAACGGGCTCGGTATGGTTGTTCTGGCGTTTTGTTTTGATCTGTAATTTTTCTTTTCATTTTTTTGTTTGCTTTTTTGTTTTGTTTTATTTAGAGCATTGCGCGGATGCTGAAGGACTTTTATACGACGCAGTTGAGAATGGGTGGCGAGACGGGTGTGCAAGGAAATGGGTAAGGAAAAGCAGATAAGCGATGATCGATGGAAGTTCCATTGCGAGTGACATTTCGAAAAGCGGCAGCGATCGAGCGCTGCGGACAAATGTATTGCACACACGGGAATGCGGATGCATGGAGCCGAGTGTTTACCTTAGCGAGCAGATAGACCGTGGTCGCGTAGCCGAGAACGATGACGGCGAGGAAAAAGGATATCGCTACTTTCGTCCACAGTCTCGAGATACCGATCTTTCTTCCCTCTATGACGAAGTATCGCATACCTGAAAGAGCGAGGATCGATCGTCAGTTGAGAGCACAATTGGGGTATGCAATTTTCTGTGCAAAACTGTATTCAGCTCCTATAAGGTAATGAAGCGTTTTTCGAGCTCGGACGGTGAGGAACAATACGAATAGATGGAACTTTCGTATTTTGTACATAAGCCGATTGGTGTCGTTTGCAAAAAGAAATGCAAGGGTCAATTGCATAACAATCGTGAAGTGGATACACTCACCGAGCACGCAAACCGTGACCAATCCCATGGTAACGACCGTGAGTAGTGTGAGAATGTGAAGGTCGGACTGCACATGTCTCCGATTCCGGGGGTGACTAATCCATATCCTGAGGGACTCCGGCCTGCAGGCATTCAAATAGCGTGGGCGTAAGTTATATACCTGTGTCCATATATATATGTATACATGTCCCTTTATATAATAAAACCGTTTCACTGCTGCCCATTGGGGTAGGGTTCGAATAGGTAGGGTCTGGTCAAGTAGGGTTAAGTTAGGTGGGATCTGGTTAGGTCGGGTTAAGTTATATATGTATAAGCAGTTGTATTGAGACTCGAACGTCGACTAAGCTTTGGTCGAGGATTATACATATGTACGCAAATACCTATATATATTTAGGTATGTATATGTACGATCCTCGACCAAAGGCGAGCACAGTCGTCGTGCGAGTCTCAATAGCATTCTCAGCTCCGGGAAACCCCGGCTCGTCTCGCGACGCGACTGACTCTTGGCTTCGACGGAATCCCCACATATTGTCGACGTCGTCATCAATACTCCGGCGGGATCGAAGATATTGGCGCTTATTGGGAAAACGTCCGCATATACGGATTAGAATGGCCCCTGCAATTCCAAGAAGGGTTGGTTGATATGCCAACGAGAAGCTCCGCGAAATTAACGGCATCGTTCGAAAATTATATGGAATCAATGTCGAACGTTAAAGTGTTGAGCGTGATTTGAAGGTACACATTGAAAAATCCTCGGGTTAGATCGATTCTTTTCGCTATTTGCATTATAAAAACACGTTCCAAGACAATTCGGCGAACTATACCCCAGATTACAGTCGGAAATTACACGTTTTCATGCTTTCGGATTGAGAGAATCATACGAGAATTTCACGGGAGGAGAATGACAGGCAACGTATGCACCAGGTGCGCCGTTCAACGTCGAGGAGACGCAGGCGATACCTCTTCGATCAATCTTCGATATGAGCATCGTTATACCGTTTACCGCTTAACGGAGCATGAAGCAGGCGTGTGATGATGTTGAGGAGCGGTTGAGGTGTTCCTCCGACACAGCACCCGACAACATCCTCAACATGCCTGCCCCGACGGTTCCCCGCAAGGAAACTACCCGGGTAAACTAATCAATTTTCCTCGATTAGGTGCTAACCTTCTGTCGGGGAAAAAAATTGCCCGGTTGTTTTTATAATGAACGAGTTTTTGTTTGCATACCGTAGGAAATTGATTGATCTGTAAAAAAAAGAAATTTTTAACTGACTTGTCTATTAAAAATAACTTTTTTGTCTGTTCAAAATAAAATTATGTGATGCGTCATATTTTAAATTTCTATCTTACCTTTTTAATTGCATGGAATATCATTAGCTTAAACATTATGTTGTATTTATTTTTGTACATTGCTCAAGAAAATTGACGTTGTCGAGACGAGACGAGCTCGCAATTTCCCGCGAACGACGAGCTTACTTAATTTACGATTGAAATGAACGATTATCTGGCCGCTCACCAACGATAACGAGGCGTCTCGACGGCGTTGAAGTGGTAACTGCAGAGCTCGCAGTGGTTACGGCAGGAATGATTCAGCCATCGCTCCAGGCACGAGAGATGAACGTAGGCGTGAGTCCCTTTGCACCTAAAAACGTAATTTCGAAATTTAACAGCCACTCCGACAAACACTCAGCGCCGCATCGCCAATAATTTCGGATTAATTGTTTTGTTTTCCATCGTACCTGCGACACGGAATCGCTCGTCAAACGGAAAATTCGTACATTTGATTACACAACTTTTCGCTGCTGACGTCGACACAGTCAATCAATCGACTAATTGAATATCAATTTCCATATGCGCCGCGCAAGCGGCTAATTGACAAGTTGATAAATTGGAATATTTAATTGATATTCAGTGAATATATTCGCGGAAATATCGCGGCCGCCTGTCAGTGATTTAAAAAGCGAACGAATGCGATTACTCGATCGCTTCAGCGAGTAAATTACAGCGCGCAACTTTTCGACGAGAATTTTTCGCGATTTCATGGGTAATAAAATGCAAATTGTTTTGCGGAATCTCGTTATCGTTTGTGAAAAATCGTGACTTCGCACTGCGTCGCCACATGTCAAACGTTTTCTGTTCACTTTTTTCAAGCGCGAGGGAACAAGTTTGGATAGACTATTCATTCTCGCGATGCAAAGCGTGAAATAAAAATCCCCCCCCCAGCGGCTACGATTAATCTTAGCTACCGCGTCCGCAACGTACACGGAGAGAAGGATCTGATAAAATTTACCAATGGATCTAGTAAAAATTACCAATGCGCCTGGTAATTGGCCGCCATAGCCGCCATCTAACGTTAAGTACGAGAACTACGAGAATTTTTACCATATATATGAACATTTTTACCATATTTCGTGGTAAAAATTCTCAATTTCGTGGTAAAAATTCTCAAAGTTCTCGTACTTCTTGATAGATGGCGTCGTGACTCCCCTGTGCCAGAAAATAATGGTACTTTTTACTAGATATATGGTAAAATTTATCAGACCCTTCTCTCCGTGTAGTCATAACAATCTTGCAAGCACGTTCGAGTCATTTAAGCCTTCGGTATAACTTTGAAATTGTTGCGCATGACAAGCGATAGACTTGTTTTCGTATAACATTATTCGTTTCCGTAGTACTCGAAGAGTAACAACGCCAGATGCAGCGTCAGCGGCGCCAGCCGCGATGGATGTATAAGTTATTATAATTTATGACGCAAACTTTTGATGTACGTGTCCCGTTCAGGGTGTGCCAGTTGCGGTAGTTTCATTTTTTTTCACTCGCTACTTCGAGCTTTGCTTGAAGATGCGGTAAAACGTTGAAGTGAATAAAATTTGGAAAAAAGAAAAACGAAAAAAAAATCTAACCAACTAGGTTTCGCGAACATGGCACAATTAAATACTGCTGATAATTGGAAATTGTCAGCATCAATCTTGGACCACGATATAATATATCTTGGCGAAAACTGCGCGCGCCTTGTGCGGTGTCGCATAGATCATATCACGTTCATAGAACAGGTCGTCCCGATAACATTAGTTAAACTTTCCAACAGTTGGCGCACCAACTATTCTGGTTTCGAATTCCACGGGCGAAATTTAGTGCGCCCGAGCTACGGGATTGGAGCAGCGCGACACTTGGAACTATGTAAATACAATGAGAATCCTCTGCCTGGATCCAGTCTCTCTTTGCCCTGGCGTTTGGGTCCTGCTTCCCGTCCTTTCCCTCTCTCACTGGGCAACCACACCTCGGCGAATGCCAACGGACTGTTAACTATCCGAGACCCGCATTAGATTCCGGATAGTACACAGATTACCGAGATAACACAAAGACGTGAGAAGACATAACTAAAATACCCAACAATGTGTTGCTGTAATTAAGAAATTTCGCCTGACCTGTTTGAACCGAATGTCCGAATTCTTCGTCTAAGAACTGAAAATTCGTGTCCCAGAGGAAATGAATGCCCTTGAGAATCACGTTGTATAATAGATTTCCCAGACGTGCGCGGATCTCGTGGAAGCAGCTGGGTATCAAAATAGCGAGCGTTAATAAATAGAGCCTTCCGAGAAACTCTCGGTGTCTCCGGGACGAAATTAAATTTGTCTAACATTGTTGACACAGAAATATGACAGGGCGCGCGTACCCTATTTGTTCGGCGCTTTTAGCTCCTTAAAGTCGAGGAAATTCCAGTCAAATGACAACTCCGTCGAAACGTGTTTAACACCCACGCGAGGCGGGCGCGCTTTGTCGGTGGAAGGGAAAACACAGCGAACGAAGGTGCCGGCTGGGGCGGATGGAGTACAAAAGGACTATTGCGATTGTCCTCAGCTGCAGGGGAACGACTATCGTCGCAAACAATTTTACGTTTAATCCAGCGCGATTCTATCTATTAAGGCAGCTCCGGAAGCAGCCCCGACGGGAGATGAAACTTTGAGTCTGCACTCAGAGAGAGAACGAGATCGATGTAGGCCTGGTGACTTAGTGTCCACACAGTGGCACTTATTGCAGCTACTTCGAATAATTGGCAGTAGGCGCAACTGTAAACTGAAAATCTCTGACGCGAGATGTCAACATCGTTAGATGCGGCATTGAAAAAAGTCAATGACATTGGCCATTCAATAGGAATAGTCCCATATGGGTTAGCGATCGATTATTGAGTGTCGACTGCATTAATTCTGCAATCCTGCGCCATTGTTACATCAACTTACGACCAATTAGCAGTCGAAGCAACCGTGAGACATGGTTACTAAGTTGGAAATCAATTTGACTGTAAACACGCGTACTACAATGGCTTGAGTTTCAGTCAGGAAGTCCATTGGCCATCCCAACTGGAATTACCCTGTGCCATTGTTAGCATTGATCGTTGTTGAACTTTGATCGCCGCGATGCGAGCTGAGTAATCGATACCTCAGACAAAAAGTATTCTCCAACTGATGTCATTAGTTTCCACCTGCGCAGTATGCACTGTACATCGTGAGCATTATACGAAGATTTCCATTCTGTAACGGAGTTCCGGGGATCTTAGTGACGGACGATGCGAAATAAGTCGACGTGCTCTTGGCTGTCAAAGGGGGTGACGCCCCACTTCGCGGGATCTCGCGACGCGAGGAAATTCTCCTTTCACTTGCAACCTTAGTGGCGATGTATTCACGCGAGCACAGAGACAGCGAGTAACGCGCTACATACGCGCTGAATGCATTCAATCGCGTGTAACTCGATGCGAGTTCAGGAGTGTTTGAGCACGGTACACTTGACACTGCAGAGGCTCGTGCGTTAGTCATCTCAGTCGAGAGACAATCTTCTTTACCCCTCGAGGGCTCAAGAGGCTGGTAATTAAGAAGAGATCCCGTGTAACGCAGACGTCCGGACGTCACACAGACGCTGAGGTAGTCGCCTTTGAGCGTTGAGTTGTTACGCTGTCAAAGCTGAAATGTGATCTGCACGACGAATGACGTGAGGTGGAAATAAAGAGAGTTCTGGCGGATCGTGCGATGGGTCCCAGAGGGGGAAAAATCGCTGAACGAGTCGGAACAAAATGGCTCCACTTATCGGTAAACCTCATTTAATGTTAAAAAAAATATCATTCACACATATTCGAACATCCATGGTCATCATCAGCTAGTTGGATACTGTCCAAGCCCAGGTCAGGACTATATTAGCCCTTCATTACAAATTACATGCAAAATAATTGGACCTCCTGTTTTGCAGTTCCTGTTTTGGGTCGAATGTAACTCCGCATATTTTCCATCAGGATATAACTTCAGCCTTGGGCTAAAGAATTCAGCGCGACATTCCACGAGTTTTCGAAACAAGAGATTCGCGAGCAGCGAAAAAGAAAAATCGGGACGACGTATGCAAAACCGTCGGTATTTGGCGCGTGAGAGATCGTGAAAACGTCGATATTCAGCGCTCGCCTCGCGGGGCTTCTCCGTGCAAGCGCGGCGAGGAAGCCGAGGTGGCGGTTGGCTGTGAGGGATTGTTCGGAGGTTTCGCATAATCTACGCGACAGGACTAACGCGCGCCCGTTCGTGCGGATGAGCGTACATTTACCTGCAAGGCGATATGAGAGACTCCTTCGAAGTATCGGTGTGACAGATACGACAGACGCAGGAGCCGGAAGATACCAGCGTGAGACTTTCGGGCGATACGGCGTCGTGAAAGGACTCCCTTGTTTCGCGGGTACTTACGCTACGGGAAATCCACTGTGCGCTCGCTACGACGGACGACAATTGCGCACTGTCATCAGCGGCCTCGTCGTCCTCACCGGTTATCGCGGCATCTGCAACAGACAAACCCCAATGCGTCACTGTCGAATGCAGAGAGACTCGTGAATACCGCACATTTCTTGCCTCGCTATGCGGTCTCCCCACTTACTCGCACGAGAAATATTCGCGCAGCCCAATTTGTCTCTTAACACGTTTTGACACCACATATACCCTGGTACACAATTTACGGCGTTACACTCGGTGCTAGTCAAGCCCTGGTCAGTGCCGGATCATCCCTGTTCGGGCCTGATCCTTGGACCGTATGTAACGCTACAGATTTTCTACCAACGTAGTGACGTCTTTTATGAAACTTGGACCGAACTTCCGTCAGGTTATTTTGTGACCCGAACGAGTCGAACTTTGTCAGATTAGTTCGACGAATATACGAGAAACGTAATTAAAATTCTATTTACAAGTGAAACTGACCGCCGCTGCTTGCGTTGTTATTGCTTGAAGCAGTTTTTTTTCTCTACATTGTCGTGAAACACAAGCTACAAAGTGCATACACGAATAATGCTGCAAACTGAACAAGCGTGATACTAATTTCTCCGTTAACGTTCAACGAACGCAATTCGCAAACCTGCCCGAACCGCCCTACCCCATCCCCTCACCCTAGCACCTCGCATTCGCTTTTGTTGCCCAACTAATTGTTTCGGAGGAAACATAATTACGCTTCGCTTTTGCCCTCCTCCCATGCGAAGCACAATGTAGCTGTTAACCGTCGAACTTTGGCTTACAATTATTTCGGCAACTTTCGTTGCCGCGCGGGTTGATACCCGCACGGATCGCGAGACGCTTAAAGTCACCCGGGTTCTCTCGAGCAACAAAACTTTTTTTTCAGGCGCCGACGCTCGAGTCGCGTTTGGGAGCCTATAAAACGCGAGGCAGCGGAGAAAACGCGGATACGCGTGTGACCGCCGAGTCGCGGGATATTCCAGCGAATATCGGCGAATGAACACTTGGCGCACAGAGGTGCTAACGGTTTTTTTTACGCCCGGGGTGCGCGAAACTGTCTGACTGACAGGGTAAGCAGAAAAAAAGAAGAAAAAAAAACATCGTTGAAATAAAACGCTGAAGTGGGCAGGGAGAGAGACAAATTCTCGCGGTCTATTTCCGTTTACTTTTTTTTTCTAACCTACGTCCGGCCGACGGTCTCGTCAAATGACACCTACTGTTAGAACTGTCGGTTCGCTTTGAAACGAACATCACATGGTTCGTACTAAACTACGTCCGGCTGCTACTAACACTACTACTACTGCTGCTACTACTACTACGACTACTGTCTATAGCTTTTGGGAATCGCCACTGGCAGAGCCGTCAGAGCCACCGCTTATGTCATCCCGCGCGAAGCTGACGCTTCAACGCCACCGTTTTGATAGACCACATTCATATTTCATAGGCGCGTAGGTGCAATGAAGTGCAGCCGATGTCTGGATGTCTCTGCTAGTAGGTGCGACTGCACAGTTTGTATTCTCGGCCTCTGCTATACAGCCACCCGATGTACAGGTTGCCAGCCCAACTATAATAATCGCCGCGCGGATACTCGGTGAGAACGCAAAACGGTGATATTTGCGCCGTAACGACGTGGCTCGACGGCTGCGCTATTATTTCAACTCTCGGAAACCCGTAAATAACGTATTTTCACTCGTGTCCTCTGGATTCGTATTGACTAGAAACGATTTTTTTTTGCAATCACTGTGCGGATGAGTAGAGCATTTTTTAGTGCAGGAGATGTGATGATAGAATTTTTTTGCGAAAATGTAGGTAATTTCATGGCAAGAATAATTTTCTTCAAAAGTGATCAGATTAGATAGGAGACACGACAGCATTTCTTAATATCTGGGAAATTCACCCCAGCCCGTCCAGATTTTACTTTTTTCTCGACACACGACACGAAATTCAAACTTGAAGGAAATTCCGGTGTGATGATGGAATTTTTTGCAAGAATGTAGATAATTTTATGGCAAAAATAATTTTTTCAAAAGTGATCACATCAGATAGGAGACACGATAGCATTTTTTTTTTAATATCCAGGGAATTCACCCCGGACCATCAAGATTTTACCTCTTTCTCGACACACGACGCGAAATTGAAACTCGAACGAAATTCCGATAGTCAAACTCTCGCTACGATTCAGCGATGCAATTTCGCGGGTTCTCGAGTCACCGAGCGCGGCGACTTGTTCCTTCAATTTTTAATACGAATCCCGCGCGGCAAAGCGAGGCACGAGTAAGAAGGTTATCTCGCTAAAAACTGCAACTTAATCCGATTGCTCGTCTTAAACGGACTCTCGGAAAATTCCGCGCGTGCGCGGTTTTCACAAAGACTCGTTGAGCGGGCGCTAACACTCAAGTCCGTTGAACCGCACTCGGGGCGAAAAAGCGCATCGGAACCGACCCCTTCGGGGGGCGCGGAAAAGCGGCTACGCGCGCAAAAAGAACGGAAATCAATTACTTTCCTGCGTTGAACGCTCGATATTGAATTCCGCGAATATCGCACTGGTTGTCGGAAGCGACTGGAGAGCAGCGGGAGAATAAGCGAGATCTCCGCGGCATAATGAATATGAATACCGAAGGATCCGCGGCGGGACGACTCGACGCGTGACGCTTCGCGACTGCGATTTAAAAAATGAAATACGTTTTTTATTACATTTTTTTTTTAATTCCGTTACACTGACCTGTAGTCACGTGGGACATGGCATGAAACGAGGCACCGACGCGATCGGATTAAAAAATAGCGCGTATGGCCCGCGCGGTCCGCTTACTATGCGAGAGTCATAGAAAGAGCGAAAAACGTGGACGGCGCTCGGGGAACGTGCAAAAAGTCACGTTGTATTCACCACTCTTCTCGCCAGGTGGGTAACAGGCTCTCGTCCCCAAGGCGAGATAAAATACCGTGCGAGCTCGCGTTGTCGCTCTGCCCCGTCCCCCTCTCCCCACCCGCCTCGCTGCGCGCCGACTGAACGAAACCTGATGGACATGACAGTTACCTCGTGACGTACCTTTTTGTTTTTTTTCGTCGTCGTTTGTTTTCGTCGTTTTTTTGTTTTTCCACCTTTCCTCTTTTTCCTCCGCGTGCGTTTGTTACCCAACCGCGAGCGATCGTGGTTAAAAAAAAAACATATATATATATCTGCAGGGCAATCGGGGAAGAGAGTTAAAAATGCTCGGTCCGTGTATTTCAATGATTTACCCGGGGTCGTCATATTCCAGCCCCGGCGATTTGATTTTAATATTTGTCCAACGTATAATTAACATGTCGCGTGTATATTGGGATTATCGGCACGCGGGGGAATCGAGTTAGACGTAGCTGCAATTATATCACCAATGATGAGCAAAATGAGGTTATTTCGCCGTTGATATTACATCTCTAATGTCTGCGTTTGCTTTGGATATTGGCCCGGGCCCACTTAATCAACCGCCAATTGCTTTGAAATTCAACGTTGGACATCGCTGATTGTAGTTGATCGATTATATATTGCATGGAATCGAACTAATTGAACTAATCAAGTCACGATATCTCGTGCGACCGAGGAACCGGGTTTGAGCGTACAGCGGGCTGTGTCTATGTGAATAATAGGTATATTAATGTATGATGCAGCCGGCGATATATCTGTTATATAATATACATATGTAAGCAAATGTGTGGAGAAAATAGAGAGGGAGGGGGTAGACACGCTTGGTTTGAAAACGTAAATTTAATAGGGAATATCATTCGTAGGCACTGAAACCTACAATATAAGGGTACTAGGCTAATCACACGCGCTGGCGCGCGTGCCCGAGATACTTTTGCGCTGCTACGCTCTTATAAAGTTTTAAAAGGGTAAATCGCAACTGCAAAACCCTTGTTCAGTTGCTTTTGAAAAAAAAGGAAACTTGTCGTTTTGCTTGTCAGAAATCGTAGATCTGGCCGCCGGGCCGAAAACCGCCCAAATCGGAGTCACGAAATTTATTTTTTCAAAATATCGACTTTTAACCTATACCATCGTTCTCAAGTCGCATATTCTACCCCTGAAAACACCGCTCACAACCCTTTTTTAGTTGATTTTGAAACAAAAAATTTTTGGCCGAACGGTTTGTCGAAAATCGTAGATCTGGCCGCCGGGCCGAAAACCGCCTAAATCGAGGTCACGAAATTTATTTAAAATACGATATTTGACAGAACTGTCAAAGTTATCAAGGACAAATGAACCTGGACTCGGTCTGAGAGTCCCAGCCACAATCACAGCTCGAATAGTTTGCTAACAATGCTTTCCGTTACTCATGAACTTTTTTAAAGAGGGACACTACGAACCTACAATATCCAACGCAAGCTGAGCTTTCAGCGACATCGAAGTCGGGAGGCAGGAACTAATCCTTGTAAATGTGTTTTTCGTTAAATTATTCTGTATCATCCGCTACTATTTTTTCTGACTGTCAATATAACAATAATTAGTCAAATTCTTAATATAGTTTTTAATGTAATCTCTGTTTGAAGTAATTCCATTAAATTAAAAAGAACCATAAAAAGTCGGTGGGTCATGAGACGAATTTTTTTTTATTTTTTTATTTTTTTATATCCTTCCTCGTAAATTTTGTTGATCACACGAAACTTCATGAATATTAATATCCACGCGCGAGTGGACGTGAAACGAGGAAACAATTTGCAGCGTTTAATCCGAGCATTTTATTTTCGTATTAAATTCCGCCAGAATCTCGTCCCGGAGTCGTTGAGATATATTCTCTCTCTCTCATCTTCATTTTTTCCCCCTTCCCGGCGCTACCGAATCTTGGCATTCGGCTGTAGTGGATCTTGCGCGGACGATGAAAAATGCTCGGTGCAAGTTGGTGAACCCGGGCGCGCATCAATCGGACGCCTCGTCTACGTGCAGCGCACGCCGCGCGGGTATCGCGGACCCCGGAGGGCTGTTCGAGCGTCGTCGTCGCGCGGTCTCCATAATACACCGAGAAAAGTGTGGCGCAGGGAAAAGAGCTCGCGCGGACGCGACGACGAACTCTTGGGGCGAAACTTTTGTCCGGTGACAGCCGCAGCGCAGCGCTCAACTCCGTCTTGTTCGGGTAACCTCGGGATTCTGTTTTGTCGCGCGCGAAAAGTCTGCACACTGGACGAGAGTCAAGTCGGAGAGAGAGAATGAGAAAAACAGAGCGAGAGCGAGAGATCGAGTGAGAGAAAGGGAGGAAGAGAGAGAGAGGAAACGAGAGAGCAGACAGACGCGAGATTCCGGGCAAGGAATGTTTCCTACTACCGCGATACCAAAGTGTCCCATAGTGACAAAAGTTTCCAGCCCCCCTGACGCCGACATTCGTCGCTCGCGCGCCGTCGTCTCGCTCTCAACCCGGATTTTGCGCTAGTGGAGTTTCCGGTTACTTTAGCACAGCACTGCCGCGAACGACTGTCTGGGACACGTCTGTTCGACCGCGTCGTCCCTCGCCGATGAGATAAATCTTCATCTGGAATTTTCACGCGGGGCGGATCTCTTCGGAAATTAAATTCGAACGTTCGCTCCGTGAAGAAACGCCGATTTGTTGTACGTTCAAACGTAGCGTTTGATCAGTCAACGACGGGACGACAAATTTAGATCACCGCAACTGTAACGTTGGTACAGATATTTCGCAGTTTGAGCTGCAGTCCTTTTTCTTGCTCCGGGTTTTTTTTTTGTTTTTTTTTTTTTTTTAATTGTAAGAGTGACAAGACCCCGTTACCGAGAGCGTCCGCGCGACGGCTCTGTAAATCCTTCCACTGGGTTGGTGGGGGAGGGGGAGGGGCAGCTGCGTCATGAAGATAAAGTACAATAACTATCTCGCATTCACTATTCACGCCAATTTTTTTGCGCCTTTTTCTCGCCTTTTCTGTCCACTCCTCCACGTTCGCGCTTATTTCATCTCCCTCCGGGTGCCTCCGGATTTTTTTTTTCGCTTGCGCCTTCTGTAAACCCGATACTCCAATTTGCATCACTTCCCCCGTGATTTTAGTTCGCGGCGGAATCTTCGAGGCCTTCGCGTCGAGACCGCGGCCAAACGCCGACGTATTCTTTCGCTAATTGGATTGCTCTTTTGTGACCGGGGGCGGACTCGCTCTTTCGGGGTTTGCTTCGCTTGTCAGTCGTCGCTTGGTAATTAGAAAGAAGCGGCGGACACGCTCAAATTGTAGTCGCTGACCGCGACGAGACTAATCGCGCAACCACTAATAATACATCTCTGTGTACGCAAATAGCACTCGGCTTTGATTAAAAAAAAAAAATCATATGTTTTTTCAAAATTGATACTCGATATAAATTATAGATAAAAGCGCGAGTTCCACGAAACGCATAAATTGAATTTCTTTCGTTTTGCCCCATTCGGCGTCATGACCAAAATGCTATTATAATACCGCTCGAAAATTAATATAATGGAAACGGATGAGACTCCCGCGAGCCGAGAACTTCCCGGATATATCGGTCCCCCGTGCGCTAAAACGCTTTTTTTCAATTAACGAATTCCCATAAACATATCGTTCGGCGAATACGCCGCACGTCTCTACTCCAATTATCGCCGGAAAAATATTATTTTTATTTCAGTTAATTTTCGTTTTCTTATTGCGAGCTCTAATTAAATACGGCGCAATTTGCCGCGTGGGAACGACAAAGAGTCTCGCCGGATGAGTATAATTATAATGGTAATATTGAATTACAGAAAGAGCTTCCCGTTCTCGAAAAAAAGCAAAGCATTTTTACTTTTTTTTTTTTTGTCTAATTCATTAATTTTTCTGTTTCATGCGCAATGTCTAATACTAATCATTGTATCAATCTCGACACGTTAGGCTTGAACCTTGAATATTTGGTTTGTTCGAAAAGCAGAAGCCTATTCTGTCGCATGGGCCGATAATTTCGGCAATGTCCGGTCAAAGGTAAATTCTCCCCCAGAAGCTAAACAGTTAACTGCTTCCTCAAAGGCAATAGGTGTTGCAATCGACGCGACGGTTTGACGCCATTATACATAACAGCAAACCAAACTCCCTGATGCTTCGTTGCGTCAGTGGAAGAGGCGAACAAAGGGAATTCGATTATCACGTGTTGCTAATTGCGGCGTATCTGCAGCGAATTATCAGTTTTTCTAACTGCGAATTTTCGCTAAATTCTCTGTTTCTCAGAAAAGTGCATCCATCGACAAAACATAAAAAATATTGACAGGCATGTGCAACAAACATCAAGATTATTCCTACCCTAAAAAATATGAAATATGTAAAAAAATAAAAAAAATGGAATGTCAATGCAAAATGTACAATCCAAGAATACGTTTTTTCACTCATCACACGACCAAAGCTTTCCGGTGCCGATGAGATGCATAAAAAGCACTTCCCCTTGCGTCATTTGTGCGTCAAGTGCAAGTCGACATGTACACTTTGCGTCAAGAAAGCCTGTCGGATTAATCTTTTTCCGAGTACGTCGATCTGCCCAAAGATAAGGAGAGCGCGACGAAGATCAGATAGAGGGAGCCGGAGCGAGTTTGAAGAGATTTGATCGTGGCCGATAAGTCGCATCATTGAAGCGGTGCTCACGGCTTCCTTTTGCCGGCAAGTTGCCGAGAGCCCCGCGCGAGATACGACAGCGAAATGGAACCAGAGACAGAGACGCTCGGACGTGGAGGTCGGAAAATGTAAATATTAATTATCGCCCCGGTCGGAGTCGCCTCGAGAGCCTCGTTTCTCGATTAACGTTTCCCGCGGCCGGGTCCGGGTCCGGATTCTCCTTGCGCTAAATCGCCATTCCCACGTATCTCGAGTCACGAGGTCACTCCACAGATATAATCGAGTGTGAACCGAGGAGGCCACTGATCTGACGATGCATGGGATAATTACCCGGCCTATTCATATCGACCCATTAGGATGCCGCACACTCGAAGGGACCGTAGGACCGCGTGTCCGCGTATTGGGGCAAATTCCTCCTGCATCGGTGTTTACTTACACCCGTAAGACGTACGCGGAGCGCCGTAGCCGCTATTCGACCACGTGTGTACGTAATACACCGGGGCATATGCGCCCACAGCCGTATATACGACCTGACTCGAATGCGAATTAGCTCCGCTGACCGGTAGCGTCAAAGTCCAAATCGATGTGGCTGATACCGTAACCGTGGAAACGGAAATCAGTAGATCGATAAACATGACGAAGATTTTAGTTAATTCTGCCGGTTGACGTAAATAACCGTAGAGTCAAATAAAAACACGAAGAAGTTTTAGTTTCGTTCGTATCAATTCGTGTTATCGTATATCCGGAGCAAACTTTTTTTTAGAAAATGTTTAGTACAAGTTATCGCATGATTAATATAGAAATTATTTAACAAAACGCTACAAACATAAAAAGTACCTATTCACACTTAAATTTACAGATGGAGTTGGGCAGCCCAATTTAATTCTTGTCGCCCAAAAAAAAAAACCGAACGCATATCACATATCCCCGGCGATTCTCATACATTTTCATTAACAGCAAGGGGGATGAAGGCGGAGGTACGGGGGGTCAGTATTATTTAGCACACATCAACGCCCCCGGTATCGCAGGTTCTCGAGCTCCGGGGCGCGCGCACGAAAAGCCTGAATTATTTCGACGATTTATCTTCGAAACGGGCCGTCGGCGCACGCCGAGCGCACTGCCTGCTGGCTGCCTAGTTTGAACTCATCGAAACTCGAAGGAAGCGGAAGCAGGGAAACGTTATATAGCCAGCGGTGCCGCGCGCTCGCCCTGAGACGGGGCAAAACTGCGGGCGGGGTGAGCGAGAGATTCGGAGCTTCGCGAGATCTCACCTGCCCAGCAAAGTTGCCCCTCGTGCACTACGCGGGCATGGCGCGCTCTCGTCTACCCGATCCAGTGGCCTCCACCTCGGGGTCGGTAATACCTATCTCGGTTTCAGGTATACGAAGCTCCGGATAGGTGGAAATAGGTGGGAGCGGAGAACGAGAGCGAGAGAGAGAGATAAAGACAGAGAGAGAGAGAGTGTATGTGTGTGAGGGAGAGAGAGGGAGAGAGACGGGCGAGGCGCAGCGGATGATTCGCCTCCCCCCCGATATCCGCCTCCCTCGTTCGGACGAGGAATTTCTCTCGAAAAGTTTTGGATACCCCGGCAGACAGCGCGAGACAGCGCGCGAGATCCACTGTGAGCATCCGGTGTATATTCCACTGGCGTAGCCCTGAGCTGACCGCCTTTTCACGAATGCTCGAAACTTCGAGGATCCCCCGCCCCTGACTCCCGACTCCCCAGCCCCCCTGGCCCCTCGACCTGCCTCCCGCGCTTCTCTACATCCAGCTACCTCCGCGAGCAACAACTATAACTGAGAGGTAAAACTCGCTCCCGCCCGCGCATACCGCGTGGAGAGCCCGAGCAGATCAGACGCTTCGTTACCGTTGATACAGCTAACGTTAAGAAATTTTCCCCGAGAGTTGCGGCGTTAGCCGCATTTTTTTTCCCTTCTCCAACGCGGCCGGTAGAAGCAACTCTCGAAGATTATTCGCGCCGAGACCATTCACTTTGGTTCCTGGGGTTACGGTTCGTTTACTTTATTTTTATTTTTTGCCGTCGTGGCCGAGGCTGCAATTGCTGGGATTTTTATTAATGTTTTCAATCAAAATTTGAATGGTCGAACTGGGATTAACAATTTTTTCTTCGCGCGCAGCGAGGTCGTTGAATACTATTGGATGAAAAATTAATGTAAAATTTTCGAAATAAGAGTCTACGCTCGAAAACGGAAACCGCTCGATAAGCGTGGCGTGAGAGAAGTCGACGAACCTCGTGAACGCGCGCGCGCTCGGGCCAACCTCTTAATCTCCTGCGAAGCGCAACGCGGAAATTCAAAGATTACGAACTCGACCGCGGAGTGCGAAAATGCTGAATCCGCTGTTATATAAAGTTACCGGGCGAAGTTCAGGTATTCATTTTTTTTCATCTTCGCGCACCCGGTGAAAGTTGATCTTCTGGTTTTATCTTTCCGCGGTATATGCGATCGGAGCAATGGAAAGTGTTAGCCATATTCTGGCTATTATTGTGTCACATGTGAAGCTGTAATAATCATAGCAAATTAGATTCGATTTTAATAAGATTTTTCGCACTTATTTATTATCAGTAGGAACAACGATGCGCGTTAGCTCTTGCGTTCTTTGCGAGAAAAATGTTTGATTTTGTAAAGTCTAAATACCCTGTCTAATGGCAAATTTTCCGCTAAGTCTGAAGAGCTCCGTTGTCTGCCATTATAATACGGAAAACTCCATGAGAAAAACGCGAAAATCGATTCTTTTTTTTTTCTTACCTTTTTTCGGACAGACTGCAGAATTTTGCGATATCAGCCGACGAACAGGTTTCCCAACGACCAATCAGAGGCCAAATAAATCGACATCAATGGTTGCTCACAAACTTTTTAATAGAGGACTAGGCTAATCACACGCGCTTGCGCGCGTGCCCGAGATTTCTTTGCGCTGCTGCGCTCTTATAAACCTTTAAAAGGGTAAATTGCAACTGAAAACCCTTGTTTAGTTGATTAAAAAAAAAAAAAAATGTCGAACAGTTTGTCAGAAATCATAGATCTGGCCGCCGGGCCGAAAACCGCCTAAATCGGGGTCACGAAATTTATTTTTCAAAATATCGACTTCTAACCTATACCATCGTTCTCAAGTCGCATATTCTACCCCTGAAAACACTGTTTACAACCCTTTTTTACTTGATTTTGAAAAAAAATATTTTAGTCGAACAGTTTGTCAGAAATCATAGATCTGGCCGCCGGGCTGAAAACCGCCTAAATCGGGGTCACTAAATTTATTTTTTCAAAATATCGACTTCTAACCTATACCATCGTTCTCAAGTCGCATATTCTACCCCTGAAAACACTGGTTACAACCCTTTTTTAGTTGATTTTGAAAAAAAATATTTTGGTCGAACAGTCTGTCAGAAATCGTAAATCTGGCCGCCGGGCCGAAAACCGCCTAAATCGGGGTCACGAAATTTATTTTTTCGAAATATTGACTTCTAACCTATACCATCGTTCTCAAGTCGCATATTCTACCCCTGAAAACACTGGTTACAATCCTTTTTTAGTTGATTTAAAAAATATATATTTTGGTCGAACAGTCTGTCAGAAATCGTAGATCTGGCCGCCGGGCCAAAAACCGCCCAAATCGGGGTCACGAAATTTATTTTTTTTTAATATCGATTTTTAACCTATACCATCGTTCTCAAGTCGCATATTCTACCCCTGAAAACACTGGTTACAACCCTTTTTTAGTTGATTTTGAAAAAAAATATTTTGGTCGAACAGTCTGTCAGAAATCGTAGATCTGGCCGCCGGGCCAAAAACCGCCCAAATCGGGGTCACGAAATTTATTTTTTCAAAATATCGATTTTTAACCTATACCATCGTTCTCAAGTCGCATATTCTACCCCTGAAAACACTGGTTACAACCCTTTTTTAGTGGATTTTGAAAAAAAAATTCTTTGGCCGAACAGTTTGTCAGAAATCGTAGATCTGGCCGCCGGGCCAAAAACCGCCCAAATCGGGGTCACGAAATTTATTTTTTCAAAATATCGACTTTTAACCTATACCATCGTTCTCAAGTCGCATATTCTACCCCTGAAAACACCGGTTACAACCCTTTTTTAGATGATTTTGAAAAAAAAAATTTTGGCCGAACAGTTTGTCAGAAATCGTAGATTTGGCCGCCGGGCCGAAAACCGCCCAAATCGGGGTCACCGTAGGTTAAACAGTGCTGCAGTGCTCATCACGACAAACTGTCAAATCTCGCGCTGTTAAACAAAAACTGTCGGTAGTCACGGCCCTCGACCAATCGGAGGCCGAGTTATATCGACAACAATGGTTTCTCACGCACTTTTTAATAGAGGATTATATAACTCTTTTATAAACTGATTTAAAAAAATATATCACAGCAACTCGAGTCTGTGCAACGAAAGCTGCATCCGCTCGACACGACGATTGACTCGGATTCGAAACACATAAGATTGCTCGTACCTCGGACTCCATGTACATCCGCCCAGGAAGCGAGCCCGCTATCTTGGGAGTTCCGAAAGCTCGAAGATAGGACTTGACCGAGAGGGAGAACCAGTGGACCCGGCGTAATTGAATGAAACTCTGTCGAGTTCGGTATCGAAGCAAACTTTCGTGATCTGCTTCCACTCGAAATATACCTGTGTCCGACTGTCCGAGAGCCGCCCAATAAACCAACGGTAATAATGCACTCGGTGCTTCTCTCCAAACCAATCCAATCGAGGAAGACAAGAAATTCCGTGGGTAGTAAAATCAATATTTTTAACTCTTAAAATCTATGATCGATTACGCAAATTACACGGCCGGAAAGGACGCAAAATTTCACGAGTAAATAAAATAGTTTAAACTGCATTGGCACTTTTTTATTTCGGAAAAAAACCACGAAAAAATCTGAAAACAAATGTGTGTAACAGGCCACGAGAAAAACGATGCTTTCACTGAAGCACAATTATTCTCTCGGCCTAGTGCGACTCTCGGGCACTATTTTCCCCGCGACGGAGTCGTTATACTCGCGCCGCGTCTCTGGAATGCCCCTCACCCCCTCCCTCTCGCCATTATCCAGGGCGAACGTAATTTTACATTGAGCCACGAGTAGGAAAAACCGACAATTTGTCAGAGGTTCGTTCCAATTTTCGCCGCAATTCGTGTAATGTCGAATCGTTATGCGCCCTCGCGCTGTAAGCTTGCCGTGCGCCCCCCCCCCCCCCCCCCCCCCACCCCGGCGACAGCGGCATATATACATAGTTATACGAAATCGGATGGAAAACTTCGTTAGTTCGGGAAATAGAGTATTAAAGAGCCGAAAGGGTGAATTGAAACGGTGAGCGCGCCGCTCGGCATTGGCCGCCCAACCAACTGGTGGCGGCAGATTGCTTTTCGATTCAGTCAGCAGGGACGACGACGACGACGGTTCTGCTTTCGGTGCGAGCGACGACGGTGAATGGCAACGGAGAAGCCGAGTTTCAGCGCGACTCGACGACGACGACGACGACGAAGTGCGCGCCGCGCGTCCTCGCGCGTCTCGACTTTGGCGAAACTTTTTCATTAGCGTGCGAGAGCGGAGCGAGCGAGCGAGCGAGCGCGAGCCACTCGCCGTTTTGTCTCTGCCGTCGCCGCGCGCGCGTCCCTCCGCATCAAGCACCGACGACGGCGAATCCGCCGTGGAAAAGCTATTAATAGTACTGAATTTAAATTGATCAGAACTTATGTGTCGTCGCCCAGGGCTGAAAGACTCCGGAATTCTGGGACTCCGATGCCTCCCACCGCCGGGGCTCGATCGTCTTTACTTAATAACCCAGTCGTACTGAGATGAAAATGAAAAGAAAAAAAACCAAAGGAATACGATTTTTCCAAAAGGTGAATTTATTGCAATTTCTCGGTCACTGTAAACAATTTTCGAAAAAATTATTCTCGACCTTCTTTTTATTTGTGTACAGACAAATTTTTATGTATATTACACCTTTTTTAAAATCTTGACGCGATTTTTTTTTTCTTTTTCGAATCCCAAATGGAATATGTCAGTCGTAACTCATTTAGTCGTCGGAGAAATTTAACGTTAACGACACGGGTGGAGAGTCGACTGGAGCTTCCGGTGCTCCTGGCGGACCGGAAACTTCCGCTCGTCCGCGGATCTTCTTCATCCGACGAACGTGATCTCGCAAGACGCGCGGGGGTCGATCTCCGTTGACGCTCGGCGCGCGAGTCTGCGAATACATCTCGTATGTATGTACGCGCTGCTGGGAAAGCGCGCGGGCATTTAGCATAGAAACTGCGTTCGACGATGGCTGCTGCGCCAGCAGTAGCTGCGCCAGCAGCGCCCCGGCACCGGGATCGTAATCTAAACTAATCCCCGCATAATCCAAAGCGCGGAGCCAGCTACCGACTCCCAGATACCAGTAAACACAACCACGCTAAATTGCACGGCGCGCTATACATCTTGATGTTTAGTTTATAATGACGTGTATCCCTCCGTGTTTGTGTGCGTGTGTGTGTGGCGCGTGTTTCCCGCTTTCGAATCAGCCCTTGTGCAACGTCAATATATAACGCGCGTTGCAAAGGAACCTGCGCGTCACTCTCATTTGCACTAACGTTCCATCTGCTTCTGGCGCTGCAAACGCCGCGTGTGATTACCATATCCTGATACTCAAATTCTCGGCTTATATTCGCGAATGACGCTGCGGACCTGCGCGCCGCAAATTTTTCGCGTTCGTGCGACGCGTTCCAACGTCATTGGGCGAAGGCAGACGACATAATCGGCGATCAGAAAAAATGGACCGATTTGAGATTTTTTAATTGTTTATTTAAAAACCCAGAACTTTGACGCAGTCGTGATATAATAACCATCCCTAAAGCCAACCTCTCAGAGTCATAGCGATATTTTTTGTGATGTCGCGCATTTGCTAAAAAAAACAATATACCTCTTTAATTTTTCATTCAACTGATCATTTTTTCTCAATCTTCCCTCGTTTCTTACCCATAAAGCTCAGTGCATGTGCGCAAGTCACCAACACGAAGACCGCGTCGTATTGCCCGCCAAACGTCGCTCGGCTCGCGCGAACCCTCGGCAGTCGAAGACCCAGGTGTTCCTGTCTATCATCCGCCGGTCGATTAATCCGCACGCCACTCGTGCGATAATAGCTCATGTATATTACACGCCCCTCCCCCCTTCCCCAACCCGCGCTCCCGCCCGCGCATGCATACGTCACACCCGACTGGAAACCCCGGGCACGGATTGCAAATCGTCGCATCCGGAAACGTCTCGACGATGAAACTTCCCCGTTGCGCGCGATCGTCAGCCGGGGCGCCGAATAGAATCGTGATCCGTTCGCGATTCGCGATTGTACATCGAGTGCGAGCGAGCAAGCGAGCGAACGAACGAGCGTGAGCGAGGGGATATCGCATCCATCTTCGAGCTCCGCACGGAGAGCGAAACGTGCTGGCTCTGCCTTGGACGTCCATGCGCTCTCTGTGACGTAGAGTATGAAGGAAGTTTTCGACAAGTGGGGTAAAAGTGTACGCGCCCCGTGTCCCCTCCTCCTCGCGCCCCCTCGCGAGCACCCGGGCTATTTGCATTTTATTCCATCGTAACGGGTCGAGGGGAACGGAGAGGGAGGGGGGGGGGGGGGCACTGCAAGTCGGATCTCGAGAACGTCGACGTGATCTAGCCTCGCTGCCTCCTGGACTCGAGTCGACGACGACGACGATGCGCTCGCTCTGTGTGCGCGGTTCGGTGGAAGGGGTAGGAGGGCAACGAAAACGACGGCGGGGGATGAGGTGCCACTGCCACTAACGTCGAAACTCTCCTTCCGGTTGCTCCGTGCGGTGCCGCTTCAATTGCAAACAGAGGTGCAGCACGGGGGAAGCGGGCTAAGGGCGGCGAAGGGGCGACCAGGGGGGAGGGGGGCAAGTGGCGCGCACCATCCTGACCGAGTTTCCCATACTTTGCCCCCTTGTCGCGCGTTTCTCGTTGCCGCCTTGGCCTCCGCGCCAATAAAAACGGAACGGCCGTATTTCCTGCGTAGCTAAATTGGATTGGCAGTTTATTGGCAATATTCGTTTGCGTGGCGACACGCCAGGTCTTCCTCCCCCCGCGTGAAGCTTCGTGTAGAGCTCGGCGCGTGTCGCGCGGCCCGGCTTATGGACCAACAAAAATCCTCGGGTCCTCCGGTCCTCATCCTCATTTACGTGGAGCGTACACTCGTGGCCGGGGCCCCGCGCCGTCTTGCCGAAAACCCGGTCCATGGCGCGCACTGAGTTGATTTAACGCTGAGCTGTGTTTATGCCGTCGGTACCTTTTATCGCGCCGGGCGCGCGGACGTGCCGCGTTCCTGTATTGGCAACGGCCGTGGTGGGGGTGGATGAGTGGGCCGGTTTTTGTGTGTTCAGTGTTTGCATGCGACAGTCTTGTTTGTCTGTAGTTTGAGTGGTGGAAGTGTGTGTCACTTTATCACTGCGCTGGTGGAAGTGTGTTCGCTTTATCGTGAGCTCGAAAATTGGTCAATGAAATTTGGACACTCAGTCGGGGTTCTTGCGCCGAGGGAAAGACATTCGACGCTGTCTAATGATTTTGTCGAATCGATGACATCCGATTGCTCGCCTCGCAGTCGGTTGCCAGTCCGATGTGCCGAATGGCTGACAGACACATTTCACCTCATCTCAATAAACAGTCATCACCACACGTCGATTGTAGGTCAATCGACTTGCGAGGGAACGAAGAATTTCGTTGCACCGATATTTGACAGGCGGATGTGACTGATCCAGGGTGACTGATCTCTTTATCAAGCTGGACAGCAAATCGCCAGGGAGATCAGGACAACTGGACTCTTTGCCGTCATTTTGTACGACTAATTGCAACGTTAATACCGAACTGAACTTTATTCGTGGGCATAGAACGATGCTGGTTGGTGAAGGAGCGGCGTTCGAAAAGTTTCGTCGTCGTCGCTGAGTCACAGTCCGCCACGTGTCCCCTGATGCCGTCCGCACGCCGGGAATCCACTACAAATGCCACCGGATTCCGGATACTCATATAGAAGATTTCCGTCCCTCGCTTCGGCTATCATTCTTTCCCGTCCTCTGTTCCAATAAACCGAGCGTATCGTCGGTTCCCGAATCCCTCCGAGTCCCCGTGTATTACCGGTCCATTCACTCCTGCGCATACACGCGAGCATCGTCGTACCACGACCGAATCACGTGTCCCGGCGACATCCTCATCCACCCTCCGGGTAAGGGGTGTACTTTATTTAGGATATACAAACGCCCGCTGCTTAGGGGATTTGTCGCAGTCCATTTCGGAAGTGGTAGTACCGAGGAGGAGGACGTGTAACGAAATTGGGATTTTCGGGGATCAGAATAATCGCCACTTACACCGTGTATACAACCGGTTACGCCCAGTTTGCGCCAGTTTGAACCAGTTTGCCTTGTCCCACCCGGAGCGCGGAATGAGAATCCAACCCATCTGAAAATTTCGAAAAAACTATTCACTTTATTCGTCACTGCCTGGGATTCGTTTCGTCCTATGCCATTCCAGATTTTACGGCACGGTATTCCGGTCGTGAAGGAGGCTCATGCGGAATCGATCTTATTCGTATTTATATGGTCATAACTCGGCGAATGATTTATTCCTCGGTGCCGACTTCCGCGCGGTGAAAATGGGGGTGAAGCGGGAGGGAGAAGAAGAAAAAAAAAACCTTATTGGGGCTAACCTCGGGGTTTTCGGTACGTGTTAGTGTCACGCAATAGCAATATTCCAGCTGCGAAAGAAGAGCACGTGCGGCTGCACCAACTGTTGGCCGCAATGATACTCGGCTTTCGGACCGATATATGAGTGTGTGAGTGTGTATGAGTGCGAGTGTGCGGGGTATATCAGGGGTGCCTTTTTTTTCCTCGGATGTGGGTTGGCGCGGATGTGCTCGGTGTGCGTGGCCTTTTTTTCTCCCTACCCCCCAGGAATATGGCCAAAGCACCGGCGAGACCAAATGAGTATTCCGTTGACCCGAAGTCACTCACCCTCACGGCAATACGATGCCCCGGATTCATATATCAGTTCCGATAGTTCCCAGCGTCCATTTATCCGGCGTTTTCTCCTTGCTCCGCGGTGCACGTATCGGCCGCTTGCCGCTATATATACTGACCACTTCGACGCTTTTTCATCAGTACCTCCCTGCGTTTTTTTCCGCACTATTTTCTCTTCTTTGTGGAGCAGGGCCTTCCCAGCACGTGGCGCCCGCGCCGCTCTACTCACGTTATTATGCGCCACCGCTGTGCGACAAACAATGAATCCATTATGCGTAATTCTTTTGTTTGACGACGACAAAGCATCGACAAGCACCGAAACGGTTTCGCGGAAGTGACGATAGGATGCGACTGACAACGCAGCGTTAGGCGCCTCCTTTTTGCATGTTCTGCGGGAATGTGGACGGTAATTGTTTTGTCATTGCGACGAATTGGCTTCTCTGAGAAATCTTGGCGGCCCTGATGACTACCGTCGAGAAGGCGTGGACTAATCGGTGTAGTCCGAATTCTGGAGATAAAAGTCACAAAAAACGTGCGATGTATATAAAAATCGAATGAAAAAGGGTTGAAACCAATGTTTTGGGTGTGGAACTTTCCATGCGCAACGGTTGATTGGATTTATGCGTATGTAACTGACGACCCAAAAGATCACATAGACATACACACATATCGCGAGATGAAATGTAATTTTCGGCTCGAGGTATTAATAATCGACGGGATTCGATGGTCGCGACCGTTGACGAACGGTTGATCCTAATAACCTATCACATTCTGCGAAATTGCGACGCGTCTGCTGTAGCCGAGGAATTTACGTGTCGAACGCAATGTACAGGGCATACAAAATACATTTGACGGACGATATCAAAGTAATTGGAGGCAATGGGACATGGAAGATATGAAGAGGATGAAGCGCTGATGGAAGCGGCTACGGAATTTGCTTAACGGTCAACCGATAATTACGACGGGGTCGCGGCGGGCAATTTGTCCCGTTAAATACGAAGCTCCTCGACAATGGGCAACGGGCCATTGTATGGCGTCCCGCGATTGGTTACTATAATATGAGCGAAAATCAAATAGTACTTGACCGTTTACTCGTATTATCGGGATCCGACGCGCACACGTGATTCGTGCAAACATCGCGCCTACATGGATTACACGGTACAGTCTGGCTTCGCCTTAACGAAGAAAACTCATGGTAAAATGGTACCTTAGCCACATGAAATCACCTATATGAAATTCAGAAATTCTTCAATTTCGAAACTGACTCATTTTATTTGAGGAATTCACTTTATTGAGAACATAATGACGAAGCTAATAAAACCGACAACAACGAAAATCCCATGAAAAATGCAAATGTCCAGAAAACATTTTTTTAATATCTAAAAACGGCTGCAATCTGGATTATATAAAAAAAAAAGTTTAATCGATAAAATCTATCCACTCTCAAACGCTCCATCTCTCAGCTCGATAAAGTTGCTCGCCCAGTTGCCGGCAATTCTCGCCCCCATGTAGCGGATGCATAATCGTCGAAAATTTTACACATTAGCAGCGCCCACGCGGGTCAATGTGTAACAATGCTCGCGCGCGAGAGCGCGGCGTTCGCGTTCGCATGCGCGTTACACGCATTACTGATGAAAGTGGAAGCGCTGGTGGCGGCGCAATATATTTCTTAACTGGTGCATAAATTACAACCCGCGCGGACCTGGAGAGGCGAGGAGCGCCGCTCGGCGCGGGCGCAGCACCACCGGCGACTAACGCCTGGCGCTGCTGCCGCTGCTGCTCGTGTGCTCGCTCGTTCGTTCTCGCGCGCTATATGCACCCTCGCCCGGCGCAGCGTCACAGGGCGCCCTCAACCCTCGTTTATCCTACCTACCGTCCGACAGTGTTTTATATCCGCATTAGCTACCCCCTTTTTCTCGCGATGTAAAAAAAGTACATGAAAGCCACTTTAATTATCCGACGTCTCCTATTCCGCATCGTTTCTTTTTTTTTTATTATTCCATCTATCCGTTCAATTTTTCCTTCCATTCCTTCCATTTTTGAGTACGATCGCGACGTGACATCTGCGACATCTGCGATGGTCGACGCTGCAGAAAAAATGAGTGTCAAACTGGACGTTAAAAAACGCTGGGTTGTATCCCTCTCATTGTTTTTTTTTGCCAGTTACACGTCACTTGCTCTCTTTTACTTTTACCGACTCTCTTCATTTTTTTTTTTCTTTTTTCATCAAACGCCTTTCCTCATCCCATTGTGTCCCCCAGCGTCCACGGCCAGTGTAGTCGAGAGGCTGGGAAGTTCCTCGCCCATTGACGCCCAGGGCTGTGCTGCGCCGTGGCTGTTCTATTCAATTCAAAGTCAATGAAAAGGTACAATTGTTTCGGGCGGGAGTGCCTGCCTTACTTTGCGTTCTTTTTATTTCTTCGACGCCTCCCGCTGCCATCCCCCTCCCCTCTGCCCCTCTCACTCGCGCTACCCCCCACGGATCTCGCCGCTCCCTTGCTGCCGCGGACTGACAGTCGCGGTGAGCATCGCGCGAGAGGCGGAAAGAGAATTGAATAACCAGGGTTTTGCCTGCGGCAATTCGTCGCCACATTCACCGAGCTCGCGGTGTGAGGTGAGGGTGGAGGGGGAGGGAGAGAACTTTTCACAAATAAAATAAAACACCGACCATTCCGGATCCATTTCGGTGTCATTGAACCTGGTACCGCGCACAACCGGATATTCCGTACAGCAAACGGACAACGCCGTATGAACAACATTGAGCACACAGGCTTTTCGGTTGTTTGATTAAATTCTTTCGCCCATAGACGGATCTGGCTATCAACAGTCAGATGGCTGCGAGTCGGAGAGAACTATTTTTATTGTTTTATCATAGATCAATGACGATTTTTTTTTTTTTACGAAGGTACAAAAAACCGACTAGATCCGAGTCGCCGGTGAATGAACAGAACCATTCGGGTGTTATTGGCTTTCATCGACAGCTGGACCATTGATAGTGGGTGGACCGCCCGCGATCATTTCGACTAATAAAAACCTGACGAAAAATCGGGTAAACCGAAAAATAAAAATTCGTGGTTTTACGTCGAGGTGTCGGAAAATGAGCATCGCAAAAAAACCGAAAAATCGAGCAAGCGACGTTTCGTTGGCAACGCGGTCTTCGTGTCGACAAAAATGTATGTTTGGATAGAGAATCGAAGATTTATCTTTTTTTTTATCACGAAGAATCCGGTCCGACCGATCGAATCGATAACAGTAGAAATTCGATTGTCAGGTGCATTCCTCAGTGATCCTATCCTAAATCCTGTATCATCGATGCGGCCACGTTTGCGAAGTCACCGAAAACACGACAAGTGGGGTATCCGGGAAATCCGAGAACGATCTCTTCGCTGATCCTCAGCCGTGATGCGTCTCGGTGATCGTCCCGACGACTTACAGAGTTTTACCCGATCGTGTAGCAGCTGCTCGCATTTAGATGGTACGAAGTGGCGTGCACGTTAGGCATCCAGCGGAAGACCAACAGCGCGACACGTCGACGTGAGCCTCGTGAGTTATTCACGTCGAATCCTTGAAATCTGTTCGCGCGCACACACACACACACACACACACACAAGTAAGCGTCAAAGCCCCCTCAACAGATTTTCCAAAGCTTTTTGTCTACCGCCTTTCACGCTGCACACTGCGCGAAAACGGATTTGATTCCCGAGAGGTTCAGCCCTCGAGGGAACCGGAGTTTCGCTCTTTTATTCTCACCTCTCTTTCGCTTCCTTTTTCCTCACCTCTTTCTCGCTTTGCTCCTTCTTCCCTTTTTTTCCTTCTTTTTTTTCTCGCCTCGCTGTGTATTCCAGACATTTTTTTAAAAGAAACAGTAGCGAGATTTAGCCGATGGCGCTCTCCGAAGTCTTTGGTACGTGTCGTGTGACAAGCCCCGGCCCGTTCTTCCCAGTCGGGCCACCGGCTCGGAGGCTCCTCCGACGTGGAAGCGACGACGTGTCGCTCGCTCCCGACGGATTCGACTTTCACCTTGGTCCCTCCGATCCCTCACACTCCTCCTGCCCACCCCAGTTCTCTCTCTCTCGTTCTTTCTCTGCCATCCTGTCGACCGTATCTTCCCGCCCCGTCCTATTTTTCCAATCCCGACGTTTACCCACGTTAGCGGAGTTCTGACGAGTAGAGGCGCAAGCGAGGGCGCAAGCTGCTTCGCGTCAATACGTACACCGTATGTGTAAGTACACGAGAAACTCCGCCTTGCTGTCCACATGCGAGATGCAAACTGGCGACTGCTCAAAGTGTTGGCGGGCGTTGAAATACGTGTGACGAACGTATGATGTCTTAAAGCGGAACCGTGGTACGATTAATCAATTATTAACGACACAGTTTATCACAACCCAACCCCACTTAAACCAACCCTACCTTACCGAATCCTACCTAACTCAACCCTACCCACCGACACTGACCCCAGGTCCCATCAAAGCGACCCCAACGTACCATACGTGATAAAAATGACATTTACAAAATTATCGCAATGTCAAGCTCAAAATGGTAACGCCTCCCACTGGGAATTTTCTCTTCTGCTTCCAGGTTTCATGGATGCGAAAGCGAGACATGCACATACTCAGCGCGGGCATATCGACGTACACGTCGGACCTGAGATTCCAAGTGATACATCCGGACAAGTCGGAGAACTGGACGCTGCAGATAAAGTCACCGCAGAGGAGGGACTCGGGCACTTACGAGTGCCAAGTCAGCACCGAGCCCAAGATGTCCCTCAACTACACTCTCAACGTTGTCGGTGAGTGCAGCGAGCGAGGCGGAAGCTCCTCCGCGTGTATATGTATATGGACGACCCGTGTGTGTACTCGACCCCCCGCCGCGTCTTGGATAATTCAACGTATATAAGCGCGGTCCATACCAACCCTCCACTCGTCGCGTGCGCGTCGACCCGTTAATCTAACTCGACATTTCTCGACTGTCCGTCTCGCTCTAACGTTCGCTCTCGGTGCGCCGCGCGCAAAGCTTTCATCAGCAGCTTTCATGTCACTCCGAGACTCGTTAGCTTTTTTTTTTCTTCTTCCTCCTCCTCTTCTTCCTCTTCCTCTCGAGCAGTATGATATTCTCCATAACGTACGGCGGCAGCTACGCGAGCAAACCCGGGAGAAAACAACGCAGTAATGACGGGAGCGATATAAAGACTTTGGTTTATTTTTTTATTCCATGTGGTGAGAAATATAGCGGGTTCGGTCTTTCGAGTATCCCGACGCCGGGTATATGCGTTGCCGCCTTTTAACGCCGACGCTCAAAGAAGTTTCAGCACGCCCGGCAACTATAACTGACAAATATTCATTAATTGCTCGCACCAGGCAACTACGTGTTACGTGCGTGGCTTAATGAGAACATTGCCATAAGCGTCGTAGGGCCTTTCGAGTGTAGTTGCCTGTAACCACGGTAACTCTTTCGAGTCGGCTCGCGAAATATCAAGAGCGTGGCATTCTTCGGTCTGTTTGTAGTTTTCATGAAAAGTTTAGTGTGCCAGGCCCTTCACCCTGTGTTTACCCTTAATCCGTTTGTACATTCGGAAGTGCAATCGCTGCGATGGCGTCAAACGCGATGCCATTGACAAACTCTGTCCATACGTTCACCATATCATTGGTGCAACTAAATAAAAAGCCAACATTTTTCACAGGAAGTCTGAAGGGTCCATCGCTTGGCGCGTAACCGACGAATCGAGCAATCTCAGCCCTTCGACCGAACGCAGAATAAGCCCTGCGCCCTAACAACAAGTCAGTTCAACTTGTCGGCGCCATGTTCGAGGGCGCCATGGTATTTTCCCAACTTCAGGGCTGCCACGCTTAGGTCGTAAAGGGCGCTCCTAACACACACGCACATGACACGCAGACACATACACGCACACACGCACACGAACCCCCCGGTGTATAATGATGCATAACATGGTCCCCCGGATGATGAAAATTTCGTCTCTAACGGCAGTACGTGTTGACGTCGCTATAATAGCCTGGCGTGCAACTTGTCGGGCGCAGCTACGCCGCGTCGTTGGACGACGTCGAAGGAAAGTAAACGAGACGACGAGGAGACGAACGGCGTGGCCGCGCGACGAGCGAGCGAGACGCGCGAGAGCTCGCGCGATGAAAAGCCCTGGAAAGCAGCTGAAAGCCCCCCGAGAGGCCGTAGCAGCTTCGCCGTAGCCGCCCCGCGTGTATAGCTTATTATCGCCGACAGTCGATGATCCTTTGACTCGCACGTCTCGTCCGGTATATTGGACACCCTCATCGTCGTCGTCGCTGTCGCCGTCGTCGTTGTCGTCGTCGTCGTCGTCGTCATGAAGCTGGAAGCTGTACATCGACTGGGCGCGGTGGCGCAAAAGCCGATAGCAGTCGCGCCGCGCTCCGCTCTCTTCCTTCCCAAACCCGGTCACGTGTCCCGTCTCATACTATCACCTCCTTAAATCCCGATTCTATCGTGACTTGAAAGTTTTTGCACCCCCTGGTGGCGGTGGCGGATATAACTTTCGCGGGAGCTGAGGGTTCGGAGTTGAGGTGGGGATGGAGGGAGGCATCGTGACGCGGGAGAGAAAGAGAAAGAGGCTGCCACGAAGGGCATCAGGGTCTAGTGGGGGAGGGGAGGATTTTCGTGCCGCCAGGGAAAAGGAAGACATTCTAGCCAGGTGTTGCATATCTTCCGGTGACTACACTCGGCTATTCGATTTTTAACGGCGCTCCTACGGTAGACCACTTACTTAGCCCGACCGTCGCTATAGTCATACATTTTTCGCCGGGGCCCCCGCGAACTTTCCCGGCATATGCCCCGCCCGTTGCCGTCGAGGGAAGTCGATGGGATAATAATAAAGTTCGTCGAAGGAACGACGAGAACGGAGGATAGGGCGCGGGGGGTCAGAAGTCGGTGGCAATTCTTCACCGTTTTATTCTACTTTGGAATGAAAAAGAGTAGGGGCGGGGGATGGGGGGAGCGATACCGCGGGACGGGCGGAACAGGAATTTGCCGTGTTCGCTTTTTCCTGCGTGGGGTAGTTTGCGAATTGCGATACTCGTCGAGCCTTCGGAATTCGACAGCCGCGTTTAAGTGGACAAATGTCGTCTATGGCAAAATGTCGTATAGCGTGATGTTGCTCCCGGAAAATTGTGGCGCCTTTTTCAGGGGCCGGAAGTCACTGGCGATTCTTCACCGTTTTATGCTGCTTTGGACTGAAAAAGGGGGCAACACTTTTTTCCACTAGTTTACGAATTTGTTTCCTGGTGACGTTTGTCAAATGTAAAAAATTCGCTGACATCAAAGTGTTCGTATGGCATATTCAACTCTATTCAACCGCGTCCAAATCTATTCGAGTAGCTTGGACCACCTTTTTCACCGATTTCAAATCTGACTCTCCCTTCGAATCCCTCGACTGCTCCCCCGAAGTCCGAAATGCCATCGGCGTCCAAGACATTCATACACAATGCCCCCTTCCCCAGCCCTCACTACCCGCCAAACCTGCGCCCCAGGCGCGAAATAGAATCTGCATCAGAGGACACTGAACTTAGACCTAAAAACCGTTCGACGCGGTCGCCGCGGTTTCCCCAGTTCCCGGTAATACCCGCCGCGTTATTTTTGTGTCTCTCGTTTATTTTTTCGCGAGAGGTAAAAAAATGCTCAAGGGGCAAATCGTATTTCCGACCGGGAGAGTAAATTATGTACACGGAAAATGCTCGCGCATATATGTATACGTGTGCCCGGCGTTTCGTGCTTTCGTGCATGATATAAATACGTATTGATTGCACACACACACACACACAACACACGGACATGCGTGAAAAAAAAAACGTATCGCAATCGTCCATTCGAGAGGTTGTGGTCGGCCTGGCATTGGAAATCTAAAGCGAGCGGCAATAAAACACGAGGCTGGCGCTGCTGCTGCTGCTGCTGCTGCTGCTACTGCTGCTGCTCGGGGCGCCACCACGTATCGTGCCCAACAGCAGCGCGAGGACTTCACACTGGCTCAGCGTCGCACGCGGTTTCCACTGATACCAACTGCACGTATCTTTAGGTGTCCATGTGTCCGTATGTATGTCTGCGTATTCGTGTGCGCGAACCGTGAGCGCGGCCTCAATATTTTTATCGCGCAAACGACGAAAAACCGATTCGGTTAAATTCTCCCTCAGTTCTGGCTACTTTTGCCTCCCCGCCGCCACCGCTCTCTTCCGCCTCGCCCGCAGGTACAGCGGGAATATGCCCAATCATTTGCCAATATCCAGCGCGAAATTCGTCCGATACGGCGACCCACGTCTCCGTGACGTTCGTCCTTCGACTCGGGCTCTGCGTTTATTTGTCTCCCCCGCGTTTTCCTGTGTCATTTTTTTTCGCTCGATCGGCGAGCAGCGAGCAAGGGGGTCAACAAATTATTCAACAGGCGAACGTTATTCTGATTTTCGAACCTGCCCCCCTGCCCACCAACTTCAGGCGAGCGGCGGGGGGTAGGGCAATTATTAATTACGCCTGATTTTGCGCGCAGTTAAACAACGATCATCCGAAAAAATCATCCGACAATGGGTGCGTGCGACGATAAATCGCAAGTCGCGCAAGTGCCGCGCGTGTGATAATATCCTCCGTTCGCGTTTTCCGCGCGCGTATTATTAATTGCGCACGCGAATTTTAACGTCATAATCCGTCGGTATCGTCATCAATTGATAATATATACCCGCGTAATGTCAGCGAAATACACGCGACCATTGAGCAAAGAGATCGGTGATATCGATGAATCACCGGGTACTTTATTAATTACGATAAACTCGTTAATCCGGCGAAAATACATTTTGGCGCGTTTACGAATCGATAATTGGGTGTCGCGCGAGCGGCGCGGCGTTCGTTGAATTCGCAAAATCCGGCGGATAAATTCGAAACAACGTGGCTCGCATCGAGTGCCGAATGAAAAAAAACAAAAAAAAAAAAAAAAAAAAAATGAATGTATAACGTGTTGAACGTTTTGGATGCTGGCAGCGGCGCCGCCCAATTTGCGTCGACGGGCGCGTAAACGTCGAGCCGCGATTCTTGCCGCGATTTTACGTTGCCCGTTCGAATATCGTAATTTCTCGTTCGGTGGCGGGAAAAGTTCGTGACACTCGGACGAACGCGGATACGGAAGTCTCGAAGCGCGCGGGCCGGAAGAATCTGCGATCGTAAGGAAAACAAAGTCGCCTCGTTGGCTCGCGCGGCTTCCGCCCACCACGCGCGTGGCGAGCAACCCCCCTAGCCTCCCCCGCCCCACCCCTCCCTACCGCCGTCCTTTTCTCGGCCCGTTGGCAAAGTGCAGTTGGTCGCGAAACTTTTGTATGTGCGATCGGCGCGCCCCGCACAAAAGTAACGAGTTTCAACGCTCGACGGTTGCGGGGTGTTGCAAACAAACGTAAATCGATGAGCGCTGAACCCGCGCGCGAGATATCCGTAATAAAGACAAAACGTTCGGTAGTACCTCCGTAGAATTCCCATGAAACAAAAAATAATAATTGTAAGAAAAATATAAATCGACTATTAAAGTTTGATTAATATTGACGTAGACATTTTTGGACGTGAGACATCGAATTGCAAAATATCGTGAAAGTTAACATTTCTAAAATTCTGAAAACTCAGCGATCTCCTTTCGGTAATTTCCCGAATAAATATATATCTGCCAAAAGTACCGAGGAAGAGAACCCTCGAGACTGAATGATCAGCGGTATAGCTTTACCGCAATTGCGCAGGGATTCGCGCGTACGCGGAATGAAAGGTTCGCGCAATTGAGCGGGGAAAAAGGGTAAAAAAATCCCGCGCTATCATCGACCCTCCCCCGACGCCGTTGGAATATATCCCGTCGGTGGTCTTGCAAATTTCAACGGCGAAATGTTCGACGCGGTATTTTGCATAACGAGCCCCGGGCATCGCATTAAATACACGAGTGTTTTCTGCCACCCCCCCCCCCCCCCCTGCACTTACTGTAATGCGGAATATAATAAACAAAACATATCATTACGCAATATCGCGACGCGTGCGTTGTGCGTTGCACAGCCAGAATCGCGGGTTCAATATCCTTGGACCAGGAAATCTGCATGCAAGAAACTCGCGATAATGAATATTATCGCCGTTTCTGTAATAGGCAAACAGTGGTGGAAAGAGATAGCGGTTTAAACGCCGTTAAATATAAGATGTTATTCTGAACCACCCCTGCACCCCCAACCCCCTTCCGGGATCTAACACGTCGATATTCGAAAAGGAAAAGGCGACAACGCGGCGACAATGTCGACATTGGGCAACGGCGGCACCGAACGGTGTAGACACAATTGTGATAATGGGTTCAAATTGTAACCCGTTCAAATCTGATAGGAAAACAATGAGGGCAATAAGAGTGAGCGAGAGACCGTGAAGGGGGGGGAGGAAAAGGGGTTTAGGTACACATAGTGCGAAACAAATACTCGTTGAACGGCGGGGGGAGGGGGAGGAGGCTGCATGGGGAAGGACGAGGGATGAGGGGGTCGAGGGGTGAGGGCGGAAGGGGGCTTAACGCGCGGTCGTTAGTGTCGGGAATCTCGGTGGGGGTGGTCGGAGGCCGCAAACAGCCTCGCATAAATTATCCGCGCGCAGAGCACAGTCGTTAACGGCGAGCAACGAGAATCCCGCCATTATCTTGCTAATATCGACGATAACCATGATTTTTGTCGTTACGAGGTGACATTGAGCGCGCACCGAGAGCTCTCGGGCTGCGCGCCGTTTGAACAACGACTTCACCCCTCTGCCACCGTGCTATACGTATAGACGCACTGTGTATGCCCTTCATGCATTATACAACTTTGATCAGTGACATTCGCGGTGGAGCGAGACAAGGAAAGAGAGAGACAAAAATAGATGAACGTTTCTGAGTATAACTACTGACTGGAGGTGATGCTTCTTGAATTTATGCTTTTGCTTGAATTTTTCACGCTGATACGAACGACGGGTGAAGGTTACGGGAGAACGCATGGATTTATGGAAACGAAATGCAGTGCACGAATAGCACGAGACGTTGAAGAGCCGTTTTCATAAACGAAAACTGTAATTTTTGTTTCATCGCGACGATCCCGGGAAACGTCAATGTGGACTTACGGAACAGATGAACATTTTAGACTATTGTGACTACTCGATGAGGACGGTTGGTATTTGAATCGATGCTTTGGAATCAATTTTCTCACGGTAAGCAATGAAGGTCACCAGGACACACTGATTTGTGTAAATCAAATGCAGCATATACACAAATGATCCTCTATTAAAAATGTTGTGAGCAGCCATTGTTCTCGATTCATTCGGCCTCTGATTGGTCGTTGGATATCGGATGGTGTAAGCTGCATATTTGGAAAATACGACCGGAAGGAGACACATAGATTGGGTATCCACTTGGTTATATCCATTTGAGTCGCAGATTAGCACTTGGACTGTAACTAGCCCGAATAACGGCGAACGAGGATTGCCAGCTGATTAGCGACGCGAATAAGACGAGGGGCCAATTCTCGCTCGAACCGGGAGGGCGTACAATACGCGACATGCTTTTCCGATTGCGCGAGCCCCCGGGATCAGGACCGCCGGGCTTCTCGCCAAGTCGATTGCAGACTCGTCAGCTTTCAAGTGATTGTGCAACCCCTCGGCGGGGCGGACAGCAGATCCCAGGCGTCCCGCGCGAACCACCTTCCCGGTCTTTGTTGCATTCCCTTAGTTATTTTTATATATATTTCCGCTCGGTGAAATAGTAAACGTCGTCAAAGAGAGTCGAATGAAATAGATGAAGTCGGAGTATCGTTGCGGAATGTCTCGGCTTCGCGAGCACATTTTTTCTTGCTTTCTTCCTTTTTATTTTTTGTTCCTTTTTCGCTTTAATACCCGAGTCTCGAGATTGCAAATATCTCAGTGAAATGAATGCCGAAGAAGTGCATTTGCCTTTGGATGTTTCGATGCTCTTTGTCCGCGCAGAATGAACGCGCGCGTCGACGACCGTAAACTCCTTGGGAAATTATGCTGGATGAAAAGTGCACGCGAAGCAAGTGACGAGATGCGACAAGAGCCTGTAGCATATTACGACGAGTGGCAAGTGGAACACACGTGTCAGACGCAACGTGGATACGCATTGGACGCGACACTCGGTTGACTGATGAAAATTATTGCGCAGCTTCGTCCAAATTCGTCTCGACGTCGGCGAATTAGGTGCAAATTGAAATTGAAAGTAATTTGGAAAAAAAATATCGCTCTTGTTGAACGCAGTGGGAAAGCTTTTTAATTATTGAAAAATGTTCAATCAATTTTATTACGGTCGAAACGCAGAATTTTACTATATTTTCCCACCTTTGCCGCACGTTTTGAGGTTTCGAATTGTCACGCGAAAATTTGATGCATCGGATTCCGAGGATATTAATTTAGCATCGGAAAAATCATTCTCACTCAACGTTGAACTAGCAATTATTTCGAATTTTTTTCGACTCGTCGCAATTGTACGAAATCAGTCGATTTCGATGAAGTCAAACGAAGAACATATTAAATAATTTGCGAATTGATATTGATGCGTTTCGATCGGATATTTTTGTGCGCCGAGGCGAAATCAATAAATGATTGAATAAATCGACAAACGAGATTACACGCCAATGTGCCTAAATAAATTGACGTTTGAGAGTTATAAACAAACCACCTCCCCCTCGTCCTCCCACAACATTTCTACACACATTAAAAGCCAGGCAGTCGTGCGCGTGACGCGCGATCGAAAAGGTCGAATGTGACAGACGAACGGCGGGAATTTCAATCGAAACTGTTACCGGGATTTCGCCTAATAGATTTCATGATATCCGTGTCTGTGATGTTCACTTTCAATTAACGACATTCGATTTATCATACAGCACCGATACATCGCGCCGCAAAATTCGGACGGGCGAACCGCGAGATTTGGCAAATCGACGCCCCGCGGGGTAATATCCAATGGTATAAAGTTTGACTGTTCCATTGCTGACCGGGGGTGTCGTCAAAGGATTCCGCGATCACTTTTGAAACGCGAGGCTGCTAGAATAAAAATGTAAACTCCCGCGAAATTTCGTCATCGTGTCTCTCAACAGTCTCGCTGGGATACAATTTCTCAATGAACATTTTCGTGGTTCTCGCGCGCAAATCGGTAATTTCAAAAGAATAACTCGATATTGTCGCTTGCGAGAAATATGCCGTTTATTTTTTTTCCAACCCTCGTATTTTTTTCGGCTCATGGAAAAAAAACGAGATAGAAAGTAAGAGAGATCTTTAATCTTCTTTTTCCTTTTTTTTTTTTGCGAATCCCAAGTATCCGGCAGCTCGGTGAATAGTTTCAATGGCGGAGAGACTACGTACGTGGCTACACCGCGCGGGGGAGCCACTCGAAAACCGCTGATTAGCCTGAGCACACTTATCCGCCCCGTTGTACGGCAAAGTGGGCGAATGGCCCCGGCGCTCGCGCTGTTTTACTTTCAAGCCGAGTGCGCGCGAGCGGCTTCGTCGACGTCGTCGCAGCGGGCGACGCAGCAACGGTTGAATGATACGTCGACGCGCGGGCGACGATCCCACCGCGCGTTTTCTCTGTTTCTGATCTCTCGTCCGCTTCAAGCGCCGCCGCAGTCAGTCGACACTCGACGCGCCGAGCACTTCAATGTTCTCCGACAATTTCGAGTAAATTTCGACGAGCGCGGAGCGGCGATTCACACGCATCGGCGGCGGTATCTTCTCCGTCGCCAGAAGTGGGTCACACGCCGTTGATAACGCAATAATTCATCGCAAAGAGACTCGGTATCCATGACGCGCGTCGACTTGCGGCCGTCGCGAAATAACCCGGCGAATCTATTGTCGAGTCGTCGCGGCGGCTTTCCCGAAATACACGGTCGCCCCCAGCCTCGCGGCATTTGTCCCCGTCGCGAACTTCGCGCGAACGCTCGATAAGCGATAGTGACCTTTGGGATTACGACCTACTTCGTGGGTTTACCCTTGACGACGCGGTTGTGCGAAATTAGCGGCTCTGTAAACCGTAATTTTTTCAAGAAAGAAAAAAAAATTGGGAAAATTGTTTAAGTCGATGATCGAATTTTGCATGGGAAAAAAGCTCTATTCGCCTGTAAAACAGGAGCCTGGTAGTAGTTCGGATACAGACCTGAAGGATACAGACTCAACGGACAGCCGACTACGTCGCTGTTTAGGTCCCGAAGAAACGACACCGCAGTCCATTCTGTCGTCAAAGGCACCAATCCTCGAGGATTCGCTTCGAGTCCCTCGAAGCGCTTGCGATCCCGTAGATACATGGCCCACGGTAAGCTTCGTATTATACCGCACTTACCGTGAGCAACGCGCGTATCTCTATCGCGCTTGGAACTTTTCTTTCCGCCGGCGGCGCTGTAAATACATGTAGGATTGAAAGATCCCGCTTGAGCGAGCATCGCGCCGCGTTCAAAGAGAATCTCGTGCGGCTGGCGCGCTCTCGTCGCGCTGACTCGACTGCTCTGCCGTTGCCGCGGCGCAGCAGCCGGCATTACCGGTGGATATACAGTTGGAAGCGCGAGGCGAAGCTTCTGGGGTGATTCCAGCAGTTCTGGCGTCTTCGTAGTCGTCGTCGTCGTTGGGGCGCGCTGCACAGCGAATGCTCTTCATTTAAGGCCCACGACTCCCGTATAAAAGTCCTTTTTCGCCACGACCCGCAGGATATAAAGAGAGGCGCGAATTGTCGAGGCTGATACGAGGCGACACTATATAGATAGATACACAGGAAAATCCGAGTCCGTCGTATAAATGATTCAAAGGGACAACCTTTGTCTCACCCTCGTCTTCGTTTGGTTCCAGGAACGCTTCTCCTGTTCCTCTATCTTCCCCCCCTATTCTCCCGTTCCTCTTCTCCTTTAGCCCCATTTGTCATCGTTGGACCAACCGACGCGAAATGGGCCAGAACTTCGAGGAGTTATACGTATAACGTACGCATTACGTCTTGACGACTGATAATGGCGCACATCGAGCGCCAGATGACACATTGACCCGTGGTAATGGAAAACCGTGTGCGACACAGTCCAAAATTTCGTTCCGGACGTGTCGGGAGACTCTTCGAACACGACGCGTCAGTCGGGATTCGCGTCAAGGTTGCGCCTCATCGTAACGACGAGGTCCAGCTCGTTAGACGGAAAATTATATCGATTATCGGTTCGGTGTCTGCGGCGGCTCCGACGCTACCGCAGTCGCAGCGATTGGCACCTCGAGAGCCTCGACGTTACACTTGCGGGAAGGTCTTCGAATTTCCCGCTGCCCTCGATTTAGTTCGCCTGTGTTCGCCGTCCGTTTCGCGTCATTTCCTGGATATGAAATCGCGAATTTTCGGATTCCGTGTCGCGTCAGAAATTTTCGGTCGGTTTAAGACCCCAAATTATTTCACTTTTCGCGTCGACTCGACCGTACGTTTTGTCGTTTCGGGTCGCGACATTATCTTTTATGTCCAGCCGCTGAAAAAATTTAGTATCCCTCGACTATCTCGACCACCTGACGAACCACCATCGATGTTGACCATCGCGAAGTAAAGGAAACCGGGAATTGTTCGAATTCCAGGTTATGCCGGCCCTGGTAGAAAATCGACTGATTTGACACGGCCATGACCAGGACCTCACTAGCTCAGTGTGTATAAGCGCCACAAATTTTCTACCAGGGGTATGTGCCAATGACTATGCCGATCGCACTGCCGGCGATACTCGACATACGTTGGTCCCGTGTCGTATAGTGTCGAGCACACTGTACCTATATACATAGACACGCGGCGAGAACGGCGAAGCCCAGAAATGTCTCGGCGACAGCAGGCGCCGGCGAGCGGGAGATGGGCGATTTTCCTTAAGCACGATATTATCGGTAAAACGATCGGCCACCGAGACTGCATAATCCGTGGGGCCCGGAGGAGGCGAGAATAAGGATTCTCCTCCGGTTCTCGAATAGGTTCGAGAGAGACGTAGCAGCCGGTTCACCGCCGCAGCGCGCGCCGAAATATCGCACATTGGCGCCTCGAAACCGCCGCGCGCGTCGTCAACGACACCGCAAGGTCCGATTCTGGCTAAATTTCCGGACGTTTCAATCGCGGCCGGTAAAATCGCATTTCCGCGAATATCGAAATCATATTTGTACTCGTTATTGCGAGAAATTAACTTTTGGCCCGCGCGCTCGTCGATGATTGACGAGCCCTCATTACGGATACTCGATGCTCGCGCGTGCACACACACACACACACCCCGAGCGTCTAGACTTCGACGTCGTAAAGTTTTATCGCGCGTACGTGAGGCCAATTCGAATTGCATAATTAATCGTCCGCGATATATATGGCGAACGTTCGGTCGACAGCGCCGCCGCGATATCGGATTATTTTGCTCGGACAAATTAATTCGAACGAGCCTCGCGTCACTCGCGTCTCGTGCGACTGCGGCGTGCAGGCGCCGCGAGAATTCGGATACTCGCGCGGACATCGCCGAGTGCCAAAACCCTCTCGACATTCCGGGATCGCGCGGGTGTTCAAATTTCATCCGCTTGAAAATGGTAAATTTAGCGAATTCTCACGGATTCAAGTGACTCGTGAGAGACTCATCTGTCTCGAGTCGAGCTTGCGCGAACTACGCAACTGATCCATCGCGTTTCTATATAAACAGTATTAAGGGGGGGGGGGGGGGGGACGTGCAGGTACGCCGAAAATTCCGCGGGAGTTTCGCGAAAGTGGAAACAATATTCGACACAACTATGCGCGCGCCCTCGCCGGGTCTATGCCTGCCACTTTAACGCCGTCCGCGTGTACTACCACTCGCCCACTTATACCGTCATAATAATCATTGACTCCGTTGCTCACGCCGCGCTCTACGTCCACGTGGACGTTTGCACCACACATGCTGCAGTATTATACCCAAACACCTATATACGTAAATACATCCAAACGCGCGCAGCACTTGTGGATTATTGCACACGTGGCCCAGTCAACAGTGCGTCGCGCGTTACAAACGCGTAAAACTTCGAGGCTGCGACACATCCGCGTCTAAGCTCGCGAGTGTCGGGCGGCTTGAAACACCGACGAGGGACTCGTGGCGGTGGGGAGGGGGCGAGGGGGTCGACGCAGGGGTAGGAAAGGGGGGGGGGACGTGGGTAAATAATTGTACGAGTTTGCCCAATCTAAAAGTTGGTTTTGGGCCAAGACGGATTAGTTAGAGTTTAATTTATGCAAGCTAGTTTCGACCTTTTGGCGGAATTGGAGTTGAGTCTTCCTCACTACATCCCCACTCTCTGCGACCCCTCATACCCGCGGCGCCCCCTCCCTTCACTCCTTTTCCACCCTCACGCCGGTTGGCTAGCATATAGCGGTTTAGCTCTCTTCCTTCCGCATCAGCTATATCTTGCCGTCTCGCGCTTCTCTTTATCTTCCCCTTTGCCTCTCGAGTGTCTTTATTAGCCTCTCGAACATACGCGGTGGAGACTGGGGGGGGGGGGGGGGGGGGGGTAGCTTCTGCTACAGCGTCACCAGGGTTGAAACTTTGCCGGGGCGAGAGTTTACACGGCATCAGTTTGAGTTAAATTTCGAGAGACTTGCGTCGCACTTTGGTCGATCGTAGCGCGTTCGCCGCAAGTATTACCCGCGCCGCCCCAGCAGCGTCTGCATCACTGTATATACGAATGCGCCGTACGTGCGCGCCCTCGCGCCCCGGTGAATCTCTTGTGTGTGCATCTTCGCCGCAAGGGGTTTCGCGCGCAGTGCGCCACGGGGAAACGAATTCATATAATCTCTTAATCTCAGTTGCCGCGCGCGCGGTTCATTTATAACCCAATATGCTCGATGTTGTCACCCGCAGTCACGCGCGGTTACACGAGGGATCGAGTGTCTTATAGACGCGATATATAGGCCGAGTCGAAGTGTTAGCTCGTTGGTTTGGGTATCAGAATCTTAGCAATTACATATATATATATTTTCATAGCATTTCATTTAATCGCAAAAGTAACAAATGACCCAACGACAGAACAACTTTTTTTCATGATTAAAGATTCGACGATTTCAGTCACAAATCTCATTTACGCCGGATAAATCGCCAGTCATTGATTTAAAAAAAAAAATCAAACATTTTTTTAATTTTATTATTTTCGCACCCACCTTCAATTGCCATAAAAAGCCTTACTCTCTCGCGCGCCAGAAGCAGCGCGATTACTAGATATCCGTCATCTCCCCCGCCTCTCTCTTTCTCTCGCTCTCTCGCTGCGTCAGTCGCACCCATTCGTTCTTTCCTCGTGCAAGGAGAGAGAAAGAGCGAGAGCGAGCGGGCGGTGGAGTAAAATCGATAACAACGTCACGAGAGGCGAATGCGAATTCGATAGCGAACTCGACAGTCAATCAAGTCTGCTTCTCAATTAAGGTCACCCTCCTTGCACCTCTTCGAGCATCGAGCTCAACCCGCTTGACTTCTCCATTATGAAATTCCATTTCTTTTTGTTTCTCAATAACCGATACGCGAGCGCGAGCGCGCGCGCGCGTTCGATATTCCCGGGGTTGCTGCGAGGGATGCACACAGTCTACTTCCCTCCCTTTAGGATCGCTCGCCCCCGTCCCTTCTTTCGCTTCATTTCGTGGCCCGCCGCGCGACTTCGTGTTTCATACCGGCGATTTCACAATAATTAAAATTTATATTAACTCGCGATTATAATATCGGAATAATCGATCGAGCGTCCCGGGTCCGAATGCCACGTTCGCCGGATTCCCGGGCGTTCGAGAGACGGAGATAGACGGAGATATTTTTGAGATTCGCATTTTTCACGAGAATTCAAATAATTATTTACCATCTGGCCATGATTTTTTTCTTTACTGTTTTCCAAAAAATAAAACATCTTTCCAATATCAATGCTGAAGAATTTTTCCCAACTATCGAAACACCAGGACGAACGACAAATCGCGTTTGCTTTTCCGTGCGATATATAACATATATTTTTTACCGCAAAAAAAACCATCCATGTAAACGATTTTTTACTGCACCCGGTGTGCAACCCTCTTGAAGCGCGACTACACGTTGACAGACCGAGGCGAATCTTCTGTCGACTAAAGCGTTGATTCAATCGATCCCACGACGCTGCGCGGGAAGAGTTTACGACCCGAATGAGTCTCCGAAGAGCTTATAAACGAAGGAACGCGACGAGTATATACGCGCGCTCGGCGATGGAGGTCGAGATGGGGTGCTGGGGGTTGTGAGGGGAGGGGGGTAAAAAGAAAGTCGAGTGAAGTGAGCTCTTAAGCTGCGTTCGCCAACGGAAATATTGTCCGTGAACTGTTAGCAAACAGTTCGCGTACTGTTGCCCGGTTCTTAGCTGGTGCGGATGAAAGCAGGCAAATGCAAGGACGACGCGCGCGCGGCGCGCGGTATGCGTCGTATAATCCTGTTTATATAGACTCGAAGCTTTTCAGCATTCTCAAGACGAGAACCAGCCGCAAGTATGAGCTAGCGATCTTTATACTCTCAATCTCGGGTACCCACGCGCTCTCTACAGTCGTGCGGGCGATATATATACAGTACTACGGTCCTTTCGTCTGGCGAAATAAATACATTCTGGATGCACAGTAATATGCGGAATAGCATCCGAATCTTTCCGGAAAAGAGCTTCGAGCGCGCGCGGCGGGAGCGAATAAAACCGTAATATGATCGCGTTACCAGATTCAAAAATGCAAATACCTCAAAGAGCCGTGGTGCAGCGTATTTTTCAATGATATACAGCCGGGATTTAATATATAGATAAATTTACCGGAAGAAAATCGAATCGGAGTTGCGGCTGAGATATAAATGGAAAGATATAAATTGAAATTCATTATTAAAAGAGGCTCGAAATTTGGAATTTCTAACTTTTGATTGAAAAGCGGTTTTTGAACGACTGCAAAGGAGATTTTTTTTATTTCAAAATGTTATAGTCCGACCTATAGCAATTTTTATTCGTAAGTTCATTCGTAGTCGGGTTTCCCAAACAGCAGCGCAGTTGGTTTACGTTGCCAATGTGACTACACTTCGTACGGAACGCAAAATTAGTACTAATAACTCGATAGATGCACCTGGGACGTGGGACAGGAATTCCCACGAATGCTACACGAACCCCTGCATTTTTGTTTCCCGAAAGTCCGTGCAGAAGTTACGGAAATGACACTGGAATTTTTAAGAGAGGATAGGAAGTTTTCACGACCAAATAAAGGGCACTTTACAATCCAGCGTGCAGTGCGATAATAAGCGAATACGCGACCACTGTTTTATCACAGCGTGAAATGTAAATTTTTGCCCGAATAAACCGGTAATTTTTACGACAATACCAGCAATTATTACACCTCTTTAACGTCTGCCATCGACGCGAGTAAAAATTACCGCCCACTCTCGGAAAATTTCCAAAAGTTCACTTTACCGCAATGAGCGGCAATTGCCACCCAAAATCATCGTCTCTTCCGCGGTGCAACGCGCGGACTATAAAAAAGTCCCTTTGTTTCACTCATCGCATGCAGCCTTGATGCGCGGGACCGCAGGAAAAACCGTGAAAAGCCTGCTTCGATACACGGAGCTTTTCCGCGATACAATCTGATTATTCGGCGAACAATCCGCCTGCGGCTGAGGGATTCGATGCGCAATGCAGTCAACGCCCACATCGACGGCGCTCGCGCCGATGCCTCTTCCTTTGGCGCTATTTGTATTTTTTGTTTTTCCATCCTTGTTTTTCGCACTGAAGTTGCGCAAATTTATACATATTAGGCTAATCACACGCGCTGGCGCGCGTGCCCGAGATACTTTTGCGCTGCCGCGCTCTTATAAAGTTTTAAAAGGGTAAATCGCAACTGAAAAACCCTTGTTCAGTTACTTTTGAAAAAAAAAAAGGAAATTTGTCGTTTTGCTTGTCAGAAATCGTAGATCTGGCCGCCAGGCCGAAAATCGCCCAAATCGGGGTCACGAAATTTATTTTTTCCAAATATCGACTTTTAACCTATACCATCGTTCTCAGGTCGCATACTCTACCCCTGAAAACACTGCCATCAACCTTTTTTTAGTGAATTAAAAAAAAAATACAATATTTGATAGAACTGTCAAAGTTATTAAGGACAAATGAACCTGGACTCGGTCTAAGAGTCCCAGCCAATCACAGCTCGAATAGTTTGCTAACAATGCTTTCCGTTACTCATGAACTTTTTAAAAGAGGGACAACATGGTCAAATAAACGAACATTATCGTAAAAACCGTCCAGCCTCTCAGTGTAATTGTTCGTAAATATTCGCGGCATAAAATGGTCATCTTTTATCCGAGAGTGGATTTAAAATGCGATTGCTTTTTATAGCCGCTGTCCGTTAACCTCGCGCAGCCTCCTTATTTTTTTGTGTTTTGACCCTTATTTTTCGCACCGAAGTTGCGCAAATGTATACATACAACATGCACTCTGGTCAGATAGACGAAAGATAGACATTTTCGCGTAAACCGTTTTGCCTTCCTCTTGGTGTAATTGTTCGTATCTATTCGCGGCGTAAAATGGTCATCGTTTATCGGAGCGTGGATTTAAAATGCGATTGCGTTTTATAGCCGCTGTCCGTTAACCTCGCGCGCAGCCTCCTCGATCAAAGCGAAATGCAAGTACACAGTGGATTCACGCTCCGATAGCTCTTTTCGCGCGGTATATATATTTTATCCCCGAGATTCGCGCTTGCGTAGCTGCCCTTTAAGAGAACATTCACGGTAACTTCGGAATCCGAATGCTCGCGTTAACTGGGTCGTTGGATTGAACGAGTTGAAAACAGAGCTGCGAGCGTGGGGGCTTTTGCGCTGCTCGCCCCGCGCGCTCTATTAGTGTTATTCATCCGACGCGGAAGTCGCCGCCAGGGCGGCGCTCGCGCGGTCCGGTGAGGGACAAACAACCGTTGGTTTCACGAGTTTAACGCGATATTCACTGTATTTCGTCGTCGTAAATCAACATTCCGTATTTTTCGGTTATATTTTCGTTTTTATTTTCCGTACATCACGCATCGCCGTCGCGCGAATCAATATGTCACCTCGGCATTTTCGTTGCGGTTTTGATGTTCCAATGTCAAAAACGCGGGACCTCTGTTCAGGGCTTTTTATTCGTATTATTTGTCGGCGAACAGACAGAAATATTCTATAAATTAAAGACTGTGGTAGGAACACGAATTTGAATAGTGAAACTAGGACATTAGTTGAAGGGTTGAAAAAAAACACGTGGCTCTTCAAAGGCGATCCAAATGATGAGATCTTGATCGTCAATCTGGACGTCAGGATTGAATTGTACTATAGTTTTCAACGATTTGTTTGTGCCCAAAATTAGAAATTAACTACCAAAACTTGTCTTGTCTTCAAAAATTAAAAAATGTCTTCCCAAATAAAAAAATGTCAACCAAAATTTAAAAAATGTCTTTCAAAATTAAAAATAGTCTTCCATGAACCCTCCAAGAGCACACGTCTATTTCCGTTCTCACCCGCAGGCAACGTGTATATCCAAAAGCCCTTAATACCCCTGCGGCTTTCGCGGCACGCGCGATTTCCGTGTAACAGGGTCTGCCGGGTGTCTGAATTATGAATGGAGATTGAGCACTGACCTGTTTCCCTTTCGATAACTGCTTATATACACTTCACGTGTAACTCAGAGGAAGTGGCTCGGTTGAAGGTGGGAAAACCACCTATACACCCGAGTCCACGCGCAGGTAACGCATCGGGCACCGAGAATTCCACCTCGCGTTTGGAAGACGGTCTCAGCGATCGTCTAACGAGAAAGGATCCCGCGCCATCGTTCGTAGTTATCTTTGGACGGTCCGACGAAACGACGAACATTTATATCCCCGCACCGAGTGTTCAACATTTATATCGGTGTGGGTCAGAACTGGCGATGCTCTCTCTCTCTCTCTCCCTCTCTCTCCCTCTCTCTCCTCTATCTTTCTCTCGCTCCACGCGCCATTGGAAATCGCCGGTCGAACTCTACTTCAGAACTCGCTCTCGTCAATCTCGATCGGGCGGGATGTAAAAAAAAAACCTGCGAGCTATTTCAACCTCACCGCGCGAAGGGTTAATAATATACCTTGGCTTTTTTTCTCGTCCGTTCGCGGCCCGATAACGCCCGAATTTCATTGAATTACCCCACGCGAGAAGACATAAACTTGGCGATGACAGGTTCTTCGAGCGGTCGGCGACGTATTCCCGGCCGCGAAGGTGCGAACTGGCCTCTCTCTTCGAACCTTTCATTACTTCCGCTGTCATTTCAGACCGATGTGCGACCTCAATCGCGAACGTAATCAGAGATTGGACGCTGTACGTCTGAGAACCGAGCAAACCATGTTCCATTACCTTCGGACGCTTTTTACTTCTCGCTCGTTTCCGTTGCACTCGCCCTTGTCGAACCTTTCACCTACGGGAAAAAGAATCCCGTTGAAACTTCGTTACAATGTCTGCTGTTGCTCTGCGCGTTGCTGTATACGTTACGGGTCTTGTGATGTCCGCACTTCGCGACTTCGTTGCTATATCGTTCAGGTGCCTAGGAGTGTGTCCGTTGCTTCCCGCGTGTGTTGCTCGTTTGCCGCGGGACATTCGCTTTGTTTTCCAGCACGTTTTGCAGACCCGCCGCGCTGCAGCTCCGTATACACTCGAGATCTTCCGGCGCATAATGTCGAAATCCATCTCCATAGTCCGTGGAGAATTCAACACCGGAGAAACTGCGCTCGCTGGGATCTCTCTCGTGGCTCCTCCGCCGCATCGGTACCACCACTAGACGTGGCTCTCGCTCTCTCTTTCTCTCTCGTGACTCCTCCACCCCATCGGTACCACCGCTAGACGTAGTTCTCTCTCTCGCTCTGGCGGCCATCGAGCCATGAAAATACACACCGCACGCGGAAAACCCGAGGATATTTTTCACGGGAACGAAGCGAATTTATCAGCCGGAGGGGGAAAATTAAAGAGCAAAGAAATCGCCAACGCTTTTTTCGATGGAAAGGAGAAAATTCAGACGGTCGAATATCTTGGATCTACCGGTGGAAATAATGTGTTGAATTATTTTGAACCTTGGAATATTGTCTATAGAGACCGACGCACGAAACGAAGAAAGCCAGAGTTGACTGAACCACACGAACTCCAGGAACCCATGGAGGCATTTTCCATTTCTAACTTGAGAATTCCCGTCATTGTTGAACTATAAATTGACAATGACTCTCAGCTCTGTGCTCGACTCCTGAGGGACGAATTGAATTATTTTAGACCCCGGAATCGCGTACGAAAATGGAGGTCAAAGTACTCGGCTGACCGAATGGCCAAAGCGTCGACGACATATTTCCTTTCCTGAGTTCACAATCCGCTGAATGTCGGACTACAAAAGACATTTAAGATGTGCATACAGCAGATTTCTGATCCCTAATCGAAAAATGAAAGATGTCGGCTCGATTGAAGCTGGAACATCGATAGAACTGAACTTCGGTGAACAAAATCACGTTGAACATGAGTCTCACACAGTCGACGAAAATATCCGCGACAAAGCGACCAGTGCTAATTTCGTTCACAGTTCAACGTCCATTGTAAAACGCCGCGAAGTCAACTGACGCTCAGTTTCAACCAGTAGTAGCTGCAAGCGTCATTCGAACCCCCGGCGTCTCGGTTTCAGTGCTCGAAACTTTGTTCGACTCTCGATTTCGCCCCCGCGAAATAGTAGCTCGAGAGGTGTCAAGCGCCACCATGTAACGCCTGAACGTGTATTACAATTACAACCCCCGGACAATTCGTGCGGTATCAGGGTCCGCGCGCGGGAATAATGGAGGAAGGACGTTACGACGAAGAATGGATACATATATAACACGGGGTATCGAGGTCTGTATTTGAAATGATACCGGAGGATACAATATTACGTACATAAACTACGCGAGGTTGCTCCATTTGGCTGCACGGTCTGAGCTCCGGGGGAGAGGTTTTTGTCGATTTGCAGGAGACGACGACGACGACGACGCGCGGCGCTCGCGCGCGGTTCCCGCACGACACAGTGCGCACTACGTCTCCCGTGAAATTCTAAATCCCTCCGACCTTATACAAGAGCTGAAGCTGCTTCTGCTTCTGCTGCTGCTGCTGCTGCTGCTTCGTGCTGCTGCTGCAGCTTCGGCTATTGCTGCTCCTCTTGAAGCTGCGCTGCTCCGAGGGCGAAACCGTTCCCTGCTTTTGCCATAAAGCACCCCTCGAGCCTTTACCCCTTCCGCTAACGACCGAACAGTCCGCACACACAACCGGCGCAACCCAGCAGCAGCAGCAGCGGCACAGCCAGTCGCGAGAGGCCGTTCCTCCCGCTCTCTCGCTTGCTGCTTTATCTCTTGATTTATTCCACCCGGATATTAACGTCTAACCCTAAGTCCACCGAACCCGAGTGCGCGCCGTTTTCTCTCTACTTCCCCGGTACTCTTATTATTTCCCTTTTCTCCCTCGACGCCCTCGTTTTTTCTTCTTCGTTGCTCGCGCTTTTTTTTTATTTCGATGCTACCAGCGAAAATGCATATTTCTTCGGGGCTCTCGCTTTTGGTTCAGCGCTTTAATTACCGACACCGAAATACCATAACTGCAGCGCACTATTTTGCGTGTAATATATATTTTTATACATTTCGAGAGAAGAACCGAATGAATGAAAATAATAAAAAATGTAAGGTAAACGCGTGGTTCACCGTGTTGTGTCCGACATTCGGAAGGGATTCGTTTCCGCACGTATTTTCGTAACCGAAATTCGTGATATATAATTTTTTTAATATCATCTCTTCGCAGAGTCGAATTCATCCGAAAAATTGTGTTGTATATTTTTTATTTTTTATTTTATTTCTTTTCTCTCGAATTATCCCGCATTGCGTATCGAAAGCAAAACTTCAGAGTCTGCTCTACGTAGAATCGATGCTCGGAAATAGCGACAGGTGCGAATATATATATTTCATCGGACGCGACTGATGTAATTCGTGCTCGTTACCGAGTTTCTTTCGTTTCTTTGCAAACACGGTGACTGCATGTGCGACGGCTACGCGGCTCCGCACATTCGAGGGGCTAATTGTAACGAGCCCGGGCGCATATATCGGCGAGTGCGTTTTCTCGATCTGTATCATTTCCCGGTGGCGGCGTAGTCGCGCACCAACTGCACAGCTTGGTCGCCCATGAATATTATACGTCGTTACAGATTCCGACTAGGGTTTTACGGGGTCCTTTGTGACTTCGTTAGAGCCCACGAGTCTGTATGTCCGTCCGTGTGCGTGTGACATATACATATATATACACCGTATATCTATACACACGTCCGGTAGTCGGCAGTTAGTGTAGGCACGTTGGAAATGCGAATGCTCGGTGCAGATCTCGCATCCGCGCAATTCTCTGTGAGCATGGAAAATGGAGCTTCAGCCGCTGCCGCCTGTGTACAGCCGGCCTCGTCCTACGAACCTCGCTCGTTGCGTCTCGAGTTCGCCGGGGTCATCCCTGAATTTAACATAAACTCGGTCACGGCGCCGTTGCAAATTAGATTTGAGGCTTCGACTGGAGTAACGAACGAATTTTCCAGTCACGCATAGGTCGACGAATTCGTGGCTGGGGGAGATTGATTTCTGTCTTCAATGTCCGAGTCTCAGTGACGTACGATTTGTGGCAGCACCGATCGAGGGTTGTAGCATTTGAATTATAATTTTGCGGGTGTTCATTTTGATAATTTTACTATTGATCGTAGGTGTCAGTGATCGAGGATGAACTGGAATTTTTTCGTAATTTAGAAATAAATATTGCATAATCGTGATCGTCGCTTTGCGACGCTGATGTCGTATTCCAATTCCAAAGCGGAGCCTGGAAGCGGTACCCGAGAATGAATAAAGGACTCTCCGCAAGGGGTCCACGACCGCGTCTTATTCCTACGAGCTCCTTAGTTGTCGCTCCGCTCGGCGGGAGGATTCCGTGAATCCGAACAATCTTGTTGCTGCAGCAGACAACCGGTATTCACCTCTTACCACTTTCCGCATCTCGTAACCCGAGAATTTCCGGTAAGGAAGCGTCACAGCGAAATGTCGCCGTCCTCTTACCGCCGCCCCCGTCGTCTCCTCCTTCGGCACTCCATTTACACCCGCGTTTAGGGTCCTGGAATCTGCACCGGCGAAAGCGCATCCGAACATTTATCTGCGCGAGGCGGGAAACGCTCAGGAAGCGAGAGCCGCGTTCTGATCTCCACTTTACTCACTCTCGTTCGCCTGAAGTTCCAATTCAGTCTCAAGATTCGGTCAATAAGAAAATCTGTAGTGCTGTTTTACTTCTTTTTAACCAGCAACCTTTTTTTGGATGAACGATTTAGTCCACTTGTTATAGAGTTCAACTCATTTCACTGCCGACCGGAAATGTCTGGTAGAATTTGGAAATAAATTGGATTCGCGTGCGTAACGCACAAACGAAAACCTCATCCCCAATCAATATGTATCCAAAAACCCTAACAGTAAAAAAATAAATAATTCCACACCTCGTACTCCGAATCGTGACGCACAACCACAAAGCCACGTGACAATTCTCTCGATCGCCTGGCGAATAGCACCGGGCGGACAGAAATGTCCCATTAACGGGACATTACCGTGGCGCAGGCCATTAGCGTTTAGTTTTCAGCCCATTCCCCGAGTGCGTTCGTCGCAGCCAATCGCGAAACGGTGTCTGATACACGATCGTCCGGTGCGCACGTTGAACGGGCTAAGCTCGTTGAACGATTCCAGCGACAACGGCAACGACGATGGCCGGGACAATGGAAAATAGGGGGAAAAAATGAAAAAAGGAAATAAATAAAAAAAACACCTGCAAAGTGCGAGCAAATTTCCGACAGCCCGTGTAATCCCTTGATCCCGTAACCTTGCTGTGTCGAGAGAAGAAGAGAGACAGAGAGAGAGAGAGAGAGAGAGAGAGAGAGAAAGAGAGACAGAGAGCGAGAGATAGAGAGAAGGCCAACAGTATCACCAACGCGGGATCGAGCGTTGCGCACGAGATAAGCCGGCCAGAGCTTGCGAACGAGGGAATGAAGTGGATGTTTGCCTCTAACTGCACACGAAAGGGACTTTCCGCACTGGTGCTAACGTAACGTCCGGAAATTACACTCGCGAGCACCTGTTACTTCATGCGAAACTATTTCGGACACCCTCGATACCGCGCATACGCGACCAGTGAGCTGCGCTAACGCCGCTCATGGGCTTCGACGTTGAGTCCCGCGAACAATGCTTTTTCGACGACACCCGGAAACATAATTGCATGAGACTAATGTGCACGACACGCGTCGCCAAAGGACGTTGATTAATTCGACTATAGACTCGCGATTTCCTCGATCGCAATGAATCTGTTTTGTGAGAATAATTGTTCGTTATTTCACGGATTTTTGGTTGCTTCGTCACACCATACCATGAGTTTTTTATTTGTGACCATGAGATTCTGCTCGAAGTCTCTGTACTCGATTATTTCGCATATAAATGTAAAAAAATGTTCACCCTGGGTACATAGGATTGCGGCGATGGCAAATATCAATCTGCACAGAGACGAATTGCATATTGCACGATAACAAAACATATGTTCTTAACACAATAGTTGTTTCCTCGAAGCTTTCGAATAACGGCGTAAAATCCGTCGAGCAGAAAAAAGGTTTCACCACAAAACAGGGTAGAAGGAGCCCGAGTAGAAATTCTAGTCAGGCTGCCTGATGTCTGATCAGGGCCAGCTAACGTTCTGGCAAGGCAGCACGGATCAGGCTTGCCACATAAGAGCCGAGTTGGGGCCACGTTCGATTTCAACAAGGGTTGCCCTATCAAGGCCGCCTGACGTAGTACGCATCAGGGCCACGTCAGGTAAAACGCAAGGCAGCCTGATACGGTTCGCCTTATTTTTATCTCACGTGGCCCGGACTTGGCCTATGTAAGGCAATCCTGATCCGTGCTGCTTGACGTAGTAAGCATCAGGGCCAAGTCAGGCAAACGCAAGGCAGCCTGATGTAAGGTTTGCCTTGCGTTTACCTGACGTGGACCCGATGCTTACTACGTCAGGCTGCCTTAAGACGATGTGAAATACCGACGCACATCACCTCTAAAGTTTGGTACAGCGGTTTGTCGCGAATTATGAACGGATCGAAGTAAAAATTGAAATACAGACGTCAGTAATGTGAATCTCGGGAATGCATTACTCAGAATTTTCATTTTGGAAAAAAAAAATTACAGATCGATTACCCCCAGCATTTTTTAAAAATAAAATCGGGTCCGACAAGTCGAGAGGACTACCATGCTTTCGCTAAACAAATAAAAAAAACACTGACAATTTGATGTCGCAACTTATATGTGTGATTTGGATATACTAAATTGTCAAGTCGTCGGTAGCACAGTCGGTAGCGTAAGCGTTTAGGAAGTTAGGTAGGTAGGGTCGTAGGTTCGAATCCCGGTCAGGCAGGAAAAATTTTCATCGACAAAAACCACTACTCATGTCTGGCAAAGTAATTCTCCAACCGAAAAATATTTTTTTAATAATTATTTTTAATGTTTCATGAACATATACGTTGCTTTTGCCTCATCTGGTCATGTAAGACGATTTTGCCCGATCAGACACCAGAATGCGGTCGGGTAAGGCATCAGACTGGCGCCTGATTCGGGCCGGATTTGAACCGGATCAGGCGAGCAAGGCAACCCTGATCACGGCCATGTCGACCGGCGCGTTACATTTTCGTGCAGGGCCTGGTCAGGCTGCCTTGACACCGCCTGACAAGGCGCCCCGGTCAACCTGATCACGCCCGTGTTGCGGCCGCGCCAGAATTTCTACTCGGGAGGTTTCGATGTAAAATAAAAAAAATTACGGTGCAGACCAGATCGAAAAACGACGCAGGTCTAGAAAAAAAGTGTGTTTTGCAGACAGATTGAAGGGTTGTCGCGGGGGGTTGAAGGCAAAACGTGAGGCTGACGGGGCAGGTGTGCGTAGATGGGACGGTTCAGGTGTACCCGGGTGTACTCTGTACTTCGGCGAGTAGTGAGTAGCGAAATTGGTGAAAAACGTCCGAGTGACGGCGAGGATTAATTTGACTCCGACGCAGTTATATTCCCGATGCGTTACCTGTACGTGATTCTGCGGGAAGCTCGGATTCTCCGAAGGTTTGTTTTCAATGCGCCGCTGGGCCCGCGCGAGCGCGGACGCGGGCGGTGGGTTTCACACGTGTCAGTGATCTACCTCAATCGGTATTTGTCCTCCAGGCGATTGTCGATGTGCACGGGATGTCGGCGTCAACAGGGGACACACGTATATGTACCTTGTACCGCCGCAGCACCGCTATGCAGTATTCACGAGCTCTCGTAACCAGCCAGCCAACGAACTATCGTCGCGCTGTGCTCTATTCTCCGCGTTGGGCATTCAGGGCCAACGTGAAATTCGCGAGAGGGATCGATACAAGGAGAACGAACGAATTGTCCACTGAGAAGAAAGACTCTTAGAATTTCGGCAGTGCATTTCATCGGTGCGCGCGACACGTTCTCGAATTAATTGCGTTCTTACGAATTAAATAACAAATGAATAACGCGCAAAATATTTCATTTCGTTTGTCGACCGTCCGGACGAATAGTCGCGCGGAATGAAATGCCAGGGAGAATTCAAAGAATTGCGAGACTGAAGGAGCATTCACTTTTTTTCGAATTCACGGAAATTACTTTGAAACAAAAAAGAATTCAATACAAAAATGTAAAATTGGTAGACAGTGCCTCGTACGTACGGCACTTGTATACAACTTGCTCCGTGAGAGCGAAATGCCAATAAACGCGTTGGAAACAATAAAAGGGACGAGAAAAGGGAAGGGGGCTCTGGACACCACGTTGCGAATTGGAATCTTCATCAAGAGTTGGGCACTCGCGAACCGGAGAGTCGAATGATCGCGTTGACAGGTGTAATATGTATAAAAGTAGGTTTTCATGCGTCTGTTTCGTCGTGGACAACTTTTTTTTTTAACTGCGTTCCCGCGGACGCGGAAACAGTCACACTGTATAACACGGTTATTACGGCGTCATGAAATTGTTAAAAAAATGTACACGTCTACTGGTAAATTAAATTGAATATACAATGGCAATGTAAAATTAATGTATTTTTGAGTGAAATTTAAAGCAAACTTAAAAGATTAAAATACATTCTGCGTTTTCACTGCACCATTCGTTAATTTTACATTGCACGCGTATATTAAATTTATAGTATCCCAGATAATTAAAACTTCCAGCACTCGCACATTATATCTACCGTAAATCTTTTTGCAGTGGTCCGTGCGATAAAAATGAGTAAAACGTCACTTTCGTGTTAACTATCTGCTTCCAATGTTCACCCCTTCCGACGGTTCAAAGAACTTTTCGCGATATCACATCACAAGTGGTCATGCGTCAGATTAACGATGCGTAAGGGTTGTCTTTGTGAAAAATAAGTGCCGACTCCTTTCATCGGGGCCGTCGGGGCGAATCATTTCTTCACCGTCGGCCGATAAATCACGTTTCATAAAAGATAAACCGGTGCCTTATTACCCGACGCCTCGGTCAATACGCGTGCCTCGGGCTGTGATATTGGAAAGCCCGAACTACGATGACGCCGGGGTAGCATCAGCACCGCAATAGCCTGTAACGTGCGTAATCGTTCATCCACGAAGTCTCGAGAGAAATTTATCTTCATCCCCGACCAGGCTTTTCCAATCGATGCTCGACGGATGTGCATGAAAAAATGGAGCATTTTTAGATATTGGCTGCTCGTATCATAAATGCATACAGGGTGTAACAAAAATACCGAAGTTCCAGGAAGGTAGTTGGTGCTCACACGCAAATGTACCTGCAAAGTTTATGCGTCTAATTCGCAATAGCGTATGAAAATGGAATTCGCGAACTCAGTTCGGCCCAAAGTTAGACCGCGGCTGCGTGGATAATAGTCAATTATTTGATCGAAGCTCTCGGTATCGAAGTTCGGGAAACGATCATGGGCCGATCAACGGCAATCGATCATCAGCCGATGATCGACAAACGAGACACGGTCGAGCATCGGCAAACGAAGCACGTCCGAGTTTGCGAACAGTATTTGCGAAAGAAAAGACTGACGTACCCGAGACTTACGACGCTCTGCATCTCTGCGAGTCCGACACATCCCTCAAAGGACAGAGGCAAATTTCAATCCTATGCTCTTTCCACGCTATTGACAATTAGACACGCAAACTTCGCAGGTGGATTTGTATGGCCACCAGCTACGTTCCTGCCTCCGAATCTTCAGTACTTTCGTTACACTCTGTATATTTCATTTTTTTGTTTCGCGTCGGAGGAACGGTCCGTGTTGTCATGATCATTATTTGGGTGAACTGAAAAATGCAGCTTATCATTTTTCGCTTATTTCAATGCGATGCGGAAAAAAGATCAAATAAAGTGCCGGGAAGAATAATAATATGGATTATAATTTATATAGTTCTATGAGAGGATAAAGTTACTCAACACAGTCGACGGTGCGTGCGGCAACTGAGTCGCGAATATAGAGATTGCGGAGGCGGAAATCTGTAAGAATTTACGAGAGATTGGACGGGTGGTAAGAGGCGAATGGTAATTAAAAGCGGCTTCTCTCCCTCGCCCGCCCCCGCGCGACGCGATCGCTCTTCCCGTCGCGATGCACGCCGATAAGGGAGACGTGTTGCAGTAGCTGCAAGAATCGAACAGGTAGCGCTTAACGAAGCAATTACGAACATAAAACCCGCTAATTGGCTTTAACGATTTGGTATTAAGGACGTACTGATGAGGGCCGTTAAATACCCGGGCTCTTATACATAAATCGACGCTACTAATAGCATTACGCGTAATGAAAATTCCCGGTACGTCGTAGATGTGCAATTATTACGCTAATGTTGCCGTCCAGACGGACGCGAGGACTTAACATTTCCTTCTAATCTAGGAAAACCTTCCTCTGCGTGTCTGAAACATTTGGTCCGTTTTACTTCTGACTGAACATTTTTGTTACCGAACTTCCTGAGTTTTCATCAATGCCCAACAATCATTGCGCACATTTTTTCAACCAATATTTTACTTCATCCGTCCAAGTAATTAGAAGTGACGGATGATCGGAAGAGTAGCGAATTTGCGTTCACACCAAGTGCAAAGCGCTTTCAGACATGTTTGCGTACTGACGTCTTCATCATTCACAGTCGACGGGAATATAAAAAAGAAAAAAAAAAACAAACGATAAAATAATCACATTATACTCGGAAGCACAGCGCGAAGCTACTGTATTCGCTGTAACTTCGTGAGCGTTCTGAACCGGTGGGGACTCTGGGCTAGAAATCTCCGGGGTACGAGTGAGCCTCGAAGAGTACAGTAATTGTAATATTTTAGACGAGGCGAAAAGGGCGTTATACATATAGCAGTCGGTTCGTATAAAAAGTGAAACGGACGGAAGTGTATGGGCACCGCGCCGTTGGGCGCGCCAGCTAACGTTATTTAATTTAAAATGCAGAATGCACTCGTCCGGCTTGATTGATTAAGAGTGGGAAAGAATTACACAAACTGGATAATTTATGTCGGCACTCCAACTTTGGGACACTTTTCGCGATTTAAGCCCACAGAGCGAAAAAGAGAGAAAGAGAGAGAGAGAGAGAGAGTTAGAAAACGCGAGTGGCCGGAAAGAACCCTCGGTGCTCGGGCCGGTCGGTCGGTCGGCTCGCGTGCGGCCAACGTCGAGAGTCACCCACAACCTCTGGCGTCGTCGTCGCGTTCATCATAATTTTACAACGCAGCGCGCAGTAGCGCACAAGCACACTGACTTTTCTCTCCCGGCCGAGATGTTTAATCACCAAACTCGTTTGTGAATTTTCCGTTAGTCGCGTCGCGGGCTTCGACGAAAATAACTTTGGAGCGGCGCGGACATTTTTACTGGCAAAAGTTGAAGCGGTTTGCTCGATGTCGCGAGATAAGTGGGACGCCATCGGACCACACCGCAGTCTATAGTTATAGGTTAAAATATGTTTGGTTTTTGCCACAATAACAACGAATTATTATCGGAATTACAATAAGAAGTGATGATATTCTGTAGAATTAATGCATAATAACAACTGTTATTATTACTTCTATATTGTTATTATTATACAGTAGAATAAGGGTGTTCAGATTGATAGGTGCAAATAGAAGATCGATCGCCACATAGCACTGCACAGCAACGTAAATGCTATTTCTCTTACAGACTGAATGTGGCCCTCCAGCCAGCCCAGACGTCCAAATGATGCGCTCCATATAATTTAATGAGTATTCAATTATCGATTTGAGAAGGAAAAAATAATGAGCTGAGCTTCCCATTAGTGCGCGGTTGGTGGAGAGGACGTGCTCCAATTTGCGTATTTAATCTCTCTCTATGTCTCCTTCTCTTTCTCTCTCTCCGTGTCGCTCTCTTTCTCTCTTTCGTCGGTTCCACGAGCTGCGTAAATCAATTCTTGTTATACCTGGCGTGCTTCAAATGCCTCCCCAGCATAGCCAAAATAACCGTTTAAATATGACGTTTTTCACTCCCCGCCGCATCTGTGGCGCGGAATTTGCGTTTTATTTCCAATAGTATTCGATCAATTTGGGTGAAAAATTAATTTAATCAGAAACAAAAATGCCTTAAAACCATGTGACAAAAATTAATACAGACATTAATTAAATGTTCGTAAGCTAAAACATGCTTACCAGGCGCCGATAGCTGTGCAAAAACAAAATATTGTCGAATACAGTAGGTTAATCAATTAAATTATGCAATGCGGTGACTGGTAATTACAGTGTAACTAAATTTGCGGGAGCCGCGTTGCGGTCGTTAGATGTAACGCATTATCCCGCCGCTGAGTGTACCACACATCTTTGCGGTAAGTGTGCACGACACACACACGAATACACACACACGCCAAGCGCACCAGACACACCATTCACGAGTGATTGTCATGCAAGTGCCGTGTCGAATCGCTCCTTGCGAAGGCGACAGCGTTGAAGTTGAATGAGGGCAAGCGAGATGGGTCAAACCTGCCCTGTCTCTGAATACTGTATCATATTAGCTAGAGGTTAGCTCGCCGTGCGAAGCTGGCTGCGGGCTACCGGAAGTAAACCCGGCGGTCGTGGACAATTCGCAGCGTCTGTATTGTGCATAATGCATTGACATTCGTCCGCTAGGAGAGAATTACGAGAACCGACGGGGGAGATCCGTCAAGCATCAGAATAAACGGAGTGCATCGTGCAATTTGTATAAGTGTTTCCTGCTGACGGCTCGTTCAACCGACACCTCGCACCCGCTGTGCAATACTATATTGGTGCATTCATCGTGGCGATGCGGTGACAGTATCGTCACGGCCATTGTGATGGAACGACGGTTCTTGAGACGTTTTGCCGGTGCATTATCAGTTGATAGCTTCCTCGTCGTCATCGTGAAGTGGCTCCCTCGAACGGTCAATTCTCCTGCAAAAAAATCGGTGGCGTCACACACGACTACGACATTTTCTACCAGGTTATACGAAATATTGATACGTTCATCGCTATAATGCTATGGCAATGTCGCCATAGGACATTACAACGGAACGACGGTTCTTGTGATATTTTACCGGAGCAGTTGGAAACTTCCTTGTCGTCATTCTCGCTGTCTCACTCCAATGGTCAAATCCATTTGCAACGTTCAACGGTTCAAGGAGTTCCATTCTGATTAGTACGAGTACGAGCTGCAACGGGACAGTCCACGGCCACTGCGGAGAGTCAATTGACTCTAGGGTATTGTCCGTGTATATCTTCGACTCCATCGAGAGTGCAGAGAGTGCATTCGAGTAATTGTTCCCGCCGAATGGACTCGTGGCCGTCACTCGACGATTCTCGTCTTCTTCGTTGGCCGACGTATATATCTCGGGTTGGCTTCCTCACGCCTTATTGCTCAATTTGCACCGGAGCAACCGCTAACTCCCTGCTAACTGGACATCGCACGGTGAAAGGAAAGCTGTTACCTCGAACGGGAAGATGACCCGTAATTTAGTTCCCCACACTTGAGCTTACACGCCAGACCCGAAGAACACAATCTTGGCGAATCCATCATGTCCAATTTGCCGCTAAGGCTTTAAGTCGATAACCCTCGGGTCTTTTAGTCGTCTGTCCTGGATCACGTAATGGCAGAGCTCAGAACAGCGACTAAATTATCGTTTCCAAAAAGGACATCGGAAGGTGCAGCAAGAGACTTCTTGATTTCCTACGTTTACTGTCAATCGAAGGCGCAAGCATTCAATAAGCGCTTTCAAATGCTGGAAATAAACTTTCCATCTCTACATAACTGCAGGAAATTACCGGATTCGTTTATTTACAACAAAATACCGATTTATCAACAATTAGAACACTTCAGCGATGAGGCATCCTCTGTAGAAATATTCACCCCCTGCAGTTCATAACTTCATGAAGCCCTCAAGAAAATATTGATAAAGTTCAACGACAGAGCAAACTTTCTCAATGATTTAGGAGAGCAAAATCTCAAGAATTTAAAAGATTCTGAATAGATTGATTGAGCCTCAAGATGCAAACACTGTTAATGAATAGATTGTAAAATGCAAAAAGACTCGAGCATCTCGGGCAAAATGATTAAACATCGGTTGGCAGTGTTCTTAACTGCGAAGGACGTCGATAACAAAGAGAAAAGTAGCCAGTGGCCTCGGTAAGTACGACTGACCACGTCAGCCGAGACTGACTTAAGCCTTCCAAAGTAAGGTTCCCCTCCTGGCGGAAGCTTCATTCTCATTTCCGAGCTGCTCAAGCCACTCTTCTTGTTCCTTTCGCTGGTCCGGCTGGCAAACAGCTCTTGGCCTTCATATCGCTCGCCTTGCAACTTTCCTTGTCCAAGGCTGATGTGCTTTTCTGCGTCGGGGAAAGCTCGATGAGCGCAAACGTCCTGTATTCGTGGCAGGTTCCTGCTATATCGAGCGTGACGAACAAAGACGCAACGACGAAATGCAGAGAGAAACGAAGGAGGATGGACGAGCTGGAACGATATAATAGAAATCGTCCGAAACTATATTACTTTTCACGAACCCCGTGTGTCTCAGCCTTGCCATGAGATTTTTCTTCAACCTCGTTCGCTCACCCTCGTGCAGCTTTCTTTCCATAGCCACGTATAGGGCCTTCTAACTTAAATTGACAATTCCATAACACCCCGGAATATCGTCTGTCATCTCTTTTATCAGTGTCTGAATTTATTTCTTTGATCTTGATACAACATCTGTAGTACCTTTTTCAATTGCGCCTAATTGTTGATCTCAACATTTTCTTCATTCACAAAAATTATGATCATACGACTAAAAAAACAAAACAAAAACTGTATATCTTTCATTCGGGGCTCCACCTGTCATTTAATAGGATGACGGATTAAATTCTGGATGCTGAAAATGACGAATCTGTCGACTTGAGCTGAAACGTCCGGTATAAATATCCGCGTCGTGTGTACCTACAGTCGTGTAGCGTATATACCCGGTGGGAGCAGCGGCCTCGCCTCTTCCATAAGACTTCTTATCTGCTTAGGAAGCGGAAGCGTTCCTGTGTCGTAGACTTTGCTATTATAAAGTTCCCACTACCGGTTATATGCATCAGCAGTCTTTAAGTCTCGCTCCGTCCTCCCCTCTCCCATGCCCTCGACTCATGGCGTAAGAGGATAGAAAAGTCGAGATGTACACCTGTTGGTGACTACCTCGGAGGGAGATGGGCGCAAAAGTTGGGCGCACAGTGGATAGCACCACCACTCGTCGCGTAGCCAAGACGCGTATATGAGCCTACGATATATCGTCGCGCGCACGGAAGCGCGCGAAAAGCTAGAAGGAAAAAGGTCAAAAGCACCGAAACAAGAGAGTTGATATATTCGAGAGTGCCAACGACGCCGCTCGCTCTCGCATGACTTCTGCTTTGACTTTTCTTTGACGCACATGGTATTACTTTTTTCGCTCACTTTCGTCGTCGAAAGTTTTATTCCGCTTGTCGGAGATTAAAGTACATTTTTGCGCGCCGCATGAACGAACACGAATAACGAGTATATTGGTGAGAAAATGTGCTTACCCTGAAAAAGTGAAAGACGGAAGCACCGAGAAAGGTCGGTACATTTTAGAAATAATCATGATAATACCAGGTTTTTAGAAAAAAAATTACCTAATACATTTTTAAATACTTGAATACTGAATAAGAAACTGTATTGACACATTTTCATAATACTTTTGTAGGAATACAATATTGAATGATTACAAGAAAAATGTATCATACGTATGGCCATTGATGCCTGAAACACGACGCGTATTACTCTGAGTAAGTGATATGTTGTATCACGCACGAATCAACAATCTCTCAAGTGCGATTGACACAGAAAATCCGCGGCAGACTCTTCTTTTTCAGAGCGAATTTGCGAGTAGTCGAGTAGAAAAGCAAACAATGAAGATTCAGTCCGCGCCAGATTACGAACGTGCCTGTACACACAGTGCACGCGTACATGTATAGTCCGCGCGCACATTGGTTACCCGGTTCGAGTCCGAGGGATTGATTTTTCGAAATGAAAATAAAAATTCGCTTTATTCGTGGGCGAATGATTGGCGACCCGCAAAATAATCTGCACGAAGCACGTGTACAATATTTTGTCAGCGAGTTTGTTTTCTTATTCAAAGGGGAAAAAATCATTGTTCAATTTTCCGAACACGGGAGTCTCGGTTAAAAAAAAAGAGCAATGAAAAAACATGGTAGTAAATCAACGAATACGAGCAGCCTTTGTGTAACGAGAACGAGAGAGCGAGTAGTACGCATGCACATATGTTCGTATAGGGATATCTATATATACACTAACACGCAAAAAAAAATACAGAAGAGGTAGTAAAGCGACATGCAGTGAACGAGGGAATTCAGAGAAACGTATATGTGCGTACGGACAGTCCTGCATTGTAAACGTAGGGGTTTTTAATTGAAACTGCCGAACTACAGAAAGCTTGCCGCGCGCTGTCTGTCGAACTCAATATTTGGAACGATTTATATTAATTAAAGATCTACACTGAGCGGTTCCCGCTACGCGCCGTAGTACAAACGACAGCTTGTTTTTTTTCGCCCCGTCTGTTTTTATATTTCAATTCCTGCGTTTGCACGTGTACGCGACGCGACAACCATGGAAATACATATATCGATCGCTTGTTCAGACGTTTCACTTATCGGATACGGTTTCCAATTTACTCCCGCAAGGCTGGGGTTACACTCTAAGTGTGGACCGAATAAAGTTTATACGTTCTACGTGTCGGGGGGTGCACACGCTCCGAGATAACGCTCGCGCTAATTCCAACAGAAAACTAACCCATACAGCTTACCTTTATTGACGATGATATCGCTGGTTGTAATACAATTAAATGATATCACCGTCAACGACTAATGCCATTTTTTCCAACGATTCTAAAGCTTTTGCACTTGAAACAAAATCGTATGTACCGCCCAATCGAACGCTCAAATGTTTGAAAGAAAAAACGGGTGCTCTAACGTTCGGTGAGAATGTCGGAATGTTGTTGGAGCGTTTCTGCGATTCACCGTGGCTTTGCAGCCGAACCCTATCTCCCAACGGAATCGATTAATTCTTAAGAGAATAAGCACGTACTGATGCCCCCTGTTAGCCGGCGCGCACAGAAGTTTCGCAATAAGCCACCGCGGTCCCGCGGTCTAGCACCACTGACAGTTGCACTGCATAGAATTATATACACGCTCCGCGCGCGAGCAAAGCGTATGAAGGATACGCGGGGGTGGAGTTATCGGTCGAATGATGCTATTTGCAATTCGAAGGGACTGGGTTGAGCTGCACACGTAGGCGTCGTTAGCGGTAAGAGGAAAACGCGCAGTCATACACAACCACCGCTGGTGTATATAATAATGCATCGCTTAGTATAAAGGGTGGGTTGATAAGGACGCATCGTCGGCTGTTACTGAATCGCAGTATCGGCTGACGAGAATTACCGTCGACGAAATCTTGTGATTGCGATTCATGACAAATAATCATTGTATTGAGCGTCACTTACTCACAATTTGACATTAGCATCAATGACTAGAAACACTGCATTCTTGAAAAATACTTTAACAAATTCGAATTATTCTCGGTGTCACTAGCAACTTTTTTATTTTTCGAAAATGATGAACACGTTCCTAGAAGAAAAATTGTCAAAATGAATCGTTGACATGATTTTAAAAAATAAATACATTATTTTGCCTGATTTGAGTTTCAAATTTTTTTGCATTGTGGACATGCTTGAAGCGATTATGGAATAGACATTACACTTATTGAGAACTACCTGGCGTCCGCATCTCTAATCATCACTAGCCCGATGGACAAACACCGATCACGACAATTGTTTGCTCGGCGCTGTTTGAAAATCACCCGTTAGAGTACAATTAACGTACGTGGTACGGTGTAGTGGTAGATACACCGCGCGCGGGTGGCCAGCCCGACAGAGAGCCAGGTTTACGCCAAGCCGCTGTGCGGCGCCTGCGAGCGCGGGTACGGAGGATGAGAATTTGCACTGTGGTATCCAGGGAGAGACTTTGCGCATCGGGAGATCGACGCAAATGAGCCTGTGCGAGAACTCCAAGCCAAACGCATTTGCCAGCCGGGCAGAACAGGCAGCACACACCTCCACGCAGGCAGTAGCCGACCCGTGTGGGTGCTTCAACTGATATAGATATATAGATACACATATCTATACGTATATATATATATATCGCGTGTGCTCAATGGCCTATCTCGTTCTGTAAGCGATGGAGAGTCTCGTCAGAAGTGTCTGCATCCTATGTCTAACTGCAAATGCCCCACTCCTCTTCCCCCCTGGCACAGGCTCCACCCACGGGAGAATCACTCTTGTAGAATATGCCAAAATGAACAGTAGATTATGTACCTTTGGATGCCTCATAATTGCTCTTCTATAATAATTTTCCCAGCGAAGCGTTCGCGCTCATAAATCTCTTTACGGGGACGAAATATCGACTTACGAATTTTCCGTAGTTTCCGAGGACACGATTCGGTTGGACATAAAAAATGGTATCGCAAATGACGATTGCCTAAATGTCTCTTTTTTATTCGAATGTCATAAAAGGTACTAGATATAGAGGATTTAGGAAAATCATTCTAATCATTTTTTGTTGGTGAATGTGTCCCTACAGTTTCAATTGTAGACTCTTTTTCCAAAGCAGAAATTGTTTTTTTTTTTATGTTTTTGAGTGTGATTAATCATAGGCAATCACTGTAAAACAATTCTTTATTGAATTTTCGAGCTTCGCTGGGAAACTCTCCGCATTCCGCGCCTGAGTCATCATTTATGTACAATTTTCATCATCCCTCAATGCCACGCGAATCGTTAATGAACGAACGCACGAAGTTGACCGCGATCGAATGCAATATAGCATCGTCGAACTCTCGTAATGCATCACGCGTGCAATGTGTGTTGATGAAAAATTGATGGATTAGCTTCTCCGCAAACGCGATGCGCCGCTCTCCTGTTACCGTGCAGACAAGAGCGCGTTCACCCTCAGGTTCCGCTTTCAGTTCGCCGTTATGAAGGATTTGCCACGTCTATTACAATATGCTGCGGAATAACGATGTTTAGCTTCCAATATCGTCGGGGTTCAATCTCAGTGCATTACGATCGTGTTATGCGTTATATTCACGCAGGTTCGCTACGCTATATTAGGACCATGTGGAAAATTACAGCAACCATGGAGTAGGTCGAAATCACAGTAACTACCGAACACGACAAAATGACAGTATTCATCAAACTGAACTGAAACTCAAGCTCCATCGAGTATTCCAGACCTGGAATCCGGACCACGCCGGGCCCAAGCCTGACACTGGCCAGGAACGTCGTAAATGCGTTAAACAGCTCAATCCAGTTGTCTTCTGCACGAAAAACCGTGGCAACTACCAATCTCTCAGGATTGAAAGCCCACAAAAGTAGCAAATACTCAACAAAGAAACGCGAACGAAGTTTACGACAATGTTTGCAACCGTTTCAGCCCTTCTGCTTCCGTCACCGCTGAAGAAAGCTCGAGAGAAACAAGACTTCATATTGTTCCGACACACAAAGTCGTCGAGGCCACATAGTGGGTCTCACCTAACAATGCGCCACTTCTGTGTGTATCTTGACTTCCACACACCCACAGCGAACACCACACATGCCACCTGCGAAGCCACGACAACAACATAGAGAGCGTCCACCGGATGAGCACGTTGGACTTGGTGTCATTGTGAGCTTTTTGTCCCTGTTTGCGCGCGGCGAGAGTGGAGCATTACTAGTTCGAGTTTTGGTTTCGAGGTGGGCGGTGCGAAGTTGGCAACGCGGAGCGAACGCGGTGGCCAGGTCATTGGACGAGGAACTTGGCGAGAGTCTCCGTGGCGGCGCGGGTAACGGGAACGGGAGAGAGAGAGACGCGGTCGCGAGATTTCAGAGAGCAAGGGAGACTATAGGACGACACCCTTAGCGATGTTACGTCGATTGTCGTGCGCCGGGGCAAGAATGGCACAAGGCGAAACGCAGCTGCGCCGGGCGACACGGATAGAGGACGCGGCGAGAATTGAACTCGGCCTCGAGTCTAAGGCTCCCAAGAGCGAGCGGACACGGTTTGTGGCAGCCGAAGACGACCCCGACGACGACGACGACGACGACGACGGCGACGACGTCGACGTCGACGAGGACGATGTCGAGTCCTCTCTTGCTGGCTGGCTGGCTGGCTGGCTGGCTCGGTTAAGCTCGGTTCTACCTGCTGCTAGTACACATATATGTCTACATAGGAACCGTATGTACCAGCGTGTTTATACATATACATAGGCATATACACATTGTCCAGTAACTATGGGGAAGCAGCTCGTCGACGCGTCCGATGGCGATCTTGTCTTTTGCGTCCCCCAGGATGACCCTTGACCCCTTCACAACTGTATAACACGTGCACGCACTAGAGGTACACACTATGTGCAACGGGACTCGACGCTGCAGTCCAGCTTCCGCCTCCGACTCGAGACAGAGACCTCCGAGACTCCGAGACAGCTCATCGCGCGCGAGCTCGCTGAGCAACCTGATAATTTATTTATATACTGCGCAGCGGTGTAGTCTGGCTGTGTGTACGTCTGTGTGTACTTTGCAGGTAGGGAATATGTCCCAAGTAATTGCAATCAGGAAGTATTCTACGGTGGACGGATCTTCACCGGATGGTCTGGATAATTAATCTTTAGGGGGTGAAACGGTAGAGAGTGGAATTTGTACAACGAGAAAAAGTTGCTGTTGCGGATGGCGGGCAGAATATGTACGGTTAAAAGTACTAGCATTTTCGTATCATTTTTTATTTTTACGAAATATAAATGACATTACACTGAATCAGATGAATTGTTAATTCAAGTTTAATTTAGAGTAAATATGTTTTAAGTAGCCTGTCGGAATATAACATTTTTTTACGTATACGACCGATGTCCACTTCGTGATTACATTGTCAGTTTATCCGGGAATTTATCCAGGCGGAAGGGCGAACCAGCCAAACGAGAGTGAGACATAACTTGTGCATGTGTGTGAGAGTAGGAGAGCGAGAGGAAGAACCGCGAAATAATGTGGCGAAGAGTTAACACGCAGAGAAATACTCGTGGCCGATCGAGATTTTGCTGCATACACTCGCGTTTATGTGCGCGCACCGACAATTGCAACGAGGTTGGGCGCCGGCGCATTGGAATTCTGCCAATGTGAGTGTAATTAGCGCTATGATAATTTTCTCTAATGCTGACCATTAACCCAGTTTGAGCGTGAAAAAGAAAGTACTTAATGGCCGGTCCGATATCTACTGGAATGACGATATATAGCGGCCACGATACGGTGCAGTCACCCACACATACAGCGCGAAATATTACTTCGTGATGGATGAACCATCGCTCTTGCCCTGTCGATATACTGTAATGTTAAATTATTTTTGATTGTTACGTATCCGAAGCCCCGGCGCATTATTCTCACAAATTATTAATTGATTTGCCAATCTCTGGTTTATATTTATTTTCCTTGTTTAAAATTGCGTTGCATCGTATAAAATGTAAAACTCGCATAACGTGATTAAACGCTATGTAGAATCAGCACAGTTTCTGATCAAATATTCCTGATTTTTTTTACCCTCGTCCAGTATGCGAGTGGTACGAATCACCGTTTCACGTTGCATTTTAATTGCTCTATTTTCGACAAATTTTATTAGCCACTGCGTGCTGTTTGGGATGCGCACTCAGTGATCATTAAACGATCCATCTGGAATGGATTGTTCAATTTGACAATTTTATCTCAAATGAATACGAAAGTAAATTCAATAGTAATGAGCAAATGAGACGTCCGTTTTCACACTTTAGGCGATTTGTCATCGTTTTGGTAGAACCATAATATATTTCCGGACTTTTAATCAATTTTATAATGTTTTACAATTTTCTATTTTTCGGGCAAACAACGGTGCTTTTCAAAATCAATAGAAAATTTTCTATTGGATAGGGCTTCTAAACGAAATCGAAATTTTTTTTTCTATACAAATTTTCTACCAGTAAACCCCTGTGATAAAAAAGTGGTTGCACTTAAACAGGTGATTTACTGAACTTTACCTTAAAAATCTTAGGAAGAACATCCACTAAATATTTTCATGACAAAAATTCTAGTGTACAAACTTTCGTTTACCGACATAATACGGAGAACATCAATGTCCAAGATTCTTCCATAAACTGTCGTTCCCGAAGTAAATCGAATTCACCATAAATGCGGAGACATCATAACCCGAAGCCGGGAAAGTTACTGCCGCGCGGCATAGATGTTAGATGTGTATCCGCACGTGCTACACAGCGGTCAGCTACCGCAGATATATTAGGCATACGTATCGATTTTATAGGATATATAGGGGACATACACGATCGCGAGCCAAAGACCCGAATTCCACCCGAGACACACGGAATTCCCTTTATAGCCCACGAGCTGGAAAATTTTGATTGTCCACGGCGAAGTATCGAAGGGATTTGGTGCGCGCGGGTCCGAAACGGTCACCAAACCAACCTGTGTGCATTCAAAGGTGTAATTGTCAGAGTGCCGATAATATTCGACCGTCGGCAGCTATTAATGGGCGCCCTGAACAGCTTCGAACCGCTTCGGACCAACTCCGGGGTCACCTCGAACCTCTTCGAACTCGTCCGTACGTGTTCGCAACAGTGCACAACCGACCCGGAGACACCCAGCAGCGGCTCGGTGGTCGGATGGGATGGCGCTCGAAACTCGTGAAATTTTACTCTCTCGTCCGTTATACGACGCGCCGTCCGCGTCTTAGTCATAAAACCAGCTTGGGAGGCAACGACAGCCATTATATATGTATACATAAGCGCAAAGTATACGAGTGGCACATGGACGGTGCGATTACATTGCGGACGACATAGATACACGTGTTGGCTACCAGACTATAAATTAGTCACCCTATTATCTCGCGCTTTAGTAAAACCCCCGGTTGACGTGACGAGAATAGGGAAGGCGAAAAAAATTGAAGGAAAATAGACGCCGGCGACTGTGAAGTGTGTATAAAAAGGCGATACATAGGTATATCGAAACCCTTCATAGGTAGCTGATATCCAGGCATTCCGTGTTTCTCGTAAAGCTTTCAGTGAAGCTCGGAGGGCAACGTCTTTCGCGGTATATCTAGGCACATTGTAGCTTTACTGCCTTCGTGCATCGTGGAGGAGGATGAACCTTAGCAACACGACCTCTCGCCGGGGTCTTTCCGGTTTCGGGTCACGACCGACCCTTCACCGCCAGGCCGCGATGAAACCGCGGACTCGACAGTTTCTCGAAAGCATCTAAGACCTCTTGCTACTTGCTACTGTTGTGCGGAGTTACCGCGAAGGGCCCCGGAGTTCGCGACGCACAAAGGATTTTCGAGTGCACGCAATGTCGGGCGCGCTGCTGAATCAGAAATTTCGACTAAACGGCGAGACGGAAAAAGGAAAGACATAAACAGCAGAAAATGGACTGGGAAATACGTGTACAATTGCTATAAGATATAAGAAGGTATGGGAATGTGGGATACATTGTACGTGAAGGCACCTTGTCAGAAATATGGTAATCGTAACTAGATATATGACTGCAGCTGCAATAAGTATAGCATGAGTATGATTCGAAAACCTCATGTATCTCTAGTGTGCCATATTTATAACAGACATTTTGGATACTCTCTGTAAAAGCTAAATTCAGCCGCCATATAGAAACGATCAGTGCATCAACATATTTGTCCAGCTCGGGCAGCCGATTCTCGACGAACTGACACATTAATTTGTCTCAGCACACAATGTTAAGCCAACTTTCGCCTCAATGGAAATGCCACGGTGCTGTAACACAGTTGACTCAACATCACCGTGACATTAGATGCAGCGAAACTGACGCCGAACTTGAGGTAACTTTTGATGCACCTAAGCCAACCACAAGACACACTCGAACCGAGCGAGATTTCGTTGTTTCATGTGCAAACGTTGGCACACTTGTAGCCATGTTCACCCAGGGTGACATCACCGAATTTTCATTGAGCCAACGAAATTTCAGTTGACTCAAAGCTAACTCGGTTGGCTTAATCTTCTAAGTTTTCTCTCTTACGCTCTCCCTCTCTCACCCTCTGGGTGTATACCCATATACACATGTGTGTGTAACGCAATACGGATATCCTCGGAGCTCGGCATATAATTAGCGAGATTTCGCCAGTCCGCGTCTGCCGTATTAACGGTGAAACAGCGTTGCGAAGTGGTAGCTCTAATCTTCGCGACTCTTCATCTGTGCGCGGGAACTCAAAGTACTCGGGGTAAGTGAGCAAGGGTGAGAGATTGGTAGGCTAGAGAGAATAGAGAGGAAGCTGCCGCGTCGAGCCAGTATCAGTCAAGTAAGCTAAGCTCGCTTGTTAATTGGGGCGTTAGTTCCCTCCACGACTGTTGTAGAGCGCCGCGCACTTAAGCTCTTGCCTCAGTGGCGTCAGCCAGAATCCCTGATAACCGCGGCTCGGTGCTCGGAGCCAACGGTAGGAGGACGCGGCGGCGGCGCTCATTTTCATCCCCGCAGCATCGGCATCGTTGTTGTCGTCGTCGTCGTGGTCGTTGGTGTCCGTAGACCACACCGAGACTCCTGCACTCGAGTCTAATGGCCCAAGTTATCCGGACAATTAAAGGCGTGTGCACTCTTTGATAAGATTTTATTCGTCGCGACCGATGCCAACGTTGGAACCGTTCGAAGAGCGTCCGGGAATCTCGGGCAACGGCCAGGCTGAGACCTGGAGACCTGGATTGCGCTGGATTCGAGGCCATTCGAATCATGTTGGCTCGCGAATCCACCGAAGGCTTCGACACCTGAAGACATTGGCAATAAAGCATCGACAGATAAATTGCGGTGCGGTGAATATCACATTTCACTGGACAACGGCAACACATCCTTCCCCAAATTTTAACAGCATCAACATCCGCCTACATAAAAACCAAAAAAACACCTATTCGATCGTCACTGCAAAAAAAAGGTGGCCCTACCCGGTTCCAGCGCTTCAAGCGAATTTAACTCCCTTGGTGTGGCTGCCACCGCGGCGGCTGAGCCGCGTGACTTCCCCCGTGGTATATTGAAAAATAACAAGCCGCATTGTTCAGCCGCCGCTGGTATGAGAGACGCGTGCTCCCGATACAAACCCAGTGGTGGCGCTACGCTGCTATAACCGGACTATATAGGTTCGCCGTATAAGGCAGCAGCAACCGTGGTGCACAAGCCCGAGGCGTGGAACGAGGAGGACGAGGATGAAGGAGGAGGAAGCGGTGGAGGAGGAGGAGGCGAAGGGGTGAGGGGTTCCACCGACTCTCGGCCCGAGTCGCAGCGTCGCAGCGCGAATGGAGATTAGGCCCGGCGAGCACGTGACAGTCGAACGGCCAGCATAAATTAGATACGGTCGCCGGGGCTCGTGGAACGCGTTCCGTAACAAGACAATTAATACACGGACGGTTGGACGCGAGAATCTCGCCCCGTGTGTGCATATAGCGCGGCTGGTTGTACAAGGGCGACCATAGGAAGGTTGGAGGGCACCAGCGACGGCACCGCGGCGCCGGCAACAGCGGCAATAGCAGCAGCAGCAGCGGCATCAGCTAGTTGAGGTTCGTGCGCGCAGTGCTCGCTGTTGCTGTTGCGTATATATATGTATATATGTCCCGATGGCCCTACTGGCAAACGTGCCGGGCGAAGCGTGTTCGGCCCATCCGACGAAGTAGTCGCCGCCGCGATCCTAGCGCGGCGCAGCAGCAGCGATGTTCGTGCTGTGTTATGCCGCTGTTTCTCTCGCCATTCGATTGCTCGCCGAGAGCCCGCGCGCACTTCTCGCCCGAGCCTCGCGAGGCTCGGGCGCGTCCGCGTGTCCTATACGACAAATACATTGTTCATAGCACCCGTTCCGCCTTTGTTCGGATCTCCGGGAAAGCCGATGGGTCTCTCAACGTTTCTGTGTGCCCATCCGTACCCCTTTAAGGCCATTCAATTTCGCTCCGAATGCTCAAAGCTGCTGCCTGCCGTTGCCGGTGCTGTTCCTATGCTTCGACAAAATTGGCTCCGCAATGCTGTTCGATTACTGCCACGGAACTACGTACCAACACCCCAATCGCATCACTACTTCGCGGTACAGATATACAACGGGCGCGAGGGTTATTGGCTTTAGGGCTTGTGTACAATAACAGAACGCGTACAGAGGGTTCAAGAAGCATTCAGCAAGGTTCACTCCCACTGATCACCCGTAATTCGGGCTATTAGTCAATTTTACCTCTCCGGGACGGTTCGACGGGATTTTTCGGCTTTCCGGAGATTCTTCTCGGCTCGGAGGTTTTCGAGGACGGGCCAAAGTCCGATAATAAAACGTGGTACACGATGACGACGTGTGACAATGTGTTCTACATATTTTTTTTACTAAGATAATTGAATTTGTCTGCGTTTTATAATATAAATAATACATTATGTCACAAGCATAAACTTTCGTGTAACTTTAAACGAGATCGTTTCCAACTATGCGTATGATTTATTTAACAGAAAAACTCGACGGTCCGTTACCAAATTCGGACCATAACAAATTATTTTCACCCAAATTTTCGAAATTCATTGCCGCGCCCGGTCAATCTCAAAGACACCATAAACGTCAACCGTGGCAATAAATTACGACGCGCGCGTTGAAAACATATTTCGGCTGTATATCTCCTCGTCGTCGGCGCGAGCGGACAGACGCGCGCGCCCACAAATGTGTAAATATTTTTTTGTCTCCGCGTTAATAATAACAACGGTAATAATGACACACCGCGGTGTCACATGCATGACCTCTCGTGTAACTTTTAACGAGACGGTGCATGAGTGGTGCATGAAACTTATTTTAAAAACTAAAGCCGCATCGCTTGGGAAAAGCTTTGTATACGTGTATATACACACACCACGTTCGCGCGTGTATTATAGTTGCAACAATTAAAGTTTTTAATTAACGCTGAAAAATAAAACACGTATAACACAGGAACGTCCCATCCACTGTCCGTCCTCGTCTCGCGCAGCTTTCATTCCCCCGGCGCTTATCTATAATCTCATAGGCCGACTCCGTTCTTTTTTTTTTTTTTTTTGCTTTTTTTTATTTCGACCGCGAGACTCTCCGAAGTGTACGAAGAACAGCGGGCAACAAGCGGGGACCTCCTTGTCCCCCGTCGCTATTTTCACAGCGCGGCTATTCTGAATCGGTCACTGTAAAACTTTGTAACAACGGTGACAGCCCGACGACGCTCTCGACCCCCCCCCCCCCCCCCATCATCCTCCTTCCACTTCTATACCCCCACCGTCCGTCCGTCTTTCTCTCGCACGCGCCGCCCGCGGTAATTGTACACAGCAGTTTTAATTACGAACTCTCTTCCTAACTCTCTCATTGTAACCCACGAGCTGCGCGACCGCTCGCGCGCGCCGCCCCGGGTTTTCTATTATGAAAAGCACACAACATCATAAATTACAATGATAATACAAAACCTCGAGACCCACATTCATCCATGCATATACTGAACAATATTACCGAGTCCGTCGGGTGCATAACGTCGGTACTTTTTTTTCCTCTCCCCCCCCCCCCCCCCCTCTTTATCCCCAAATTGGTTGAATCGCAGATCGTGGATGAACCAAAAAAAAACCGTCGTAATCAAAAACGCGGACCGTTCGAATGTTTCCTAAATCATCGAGGGAGCACGAGCGCGGTTACGAATTTACGGCAGTGCCGGGCAACGGCGCCGCATATATTTTGAATTTGAGCCGCACGAGAATATAATATATAGTGTGTGCGCTGTCTCTGCACCTATGTGTATACATATATTTAATATATATGTATATCCAATGCGTGTATGGATAATATAGGGTGTATGTGTGTAGCTGGATATGTACGGATTCGGAGCCCAGCGAAATTTCCATAATCGGGGGTGTGGGATGGGCTGCTTTCCATTTTTCGGTGCAATTTCAAGGGGTGGCTGGGCGGGGGGTCGACGATGTAGGGGAGGGTGAGTGAGTCGTGTGAGCATTCGTCGCGGAGCACAGAGAGCGCTCGTGGTGGGCTGTGTAGGGCATGCGGGGGGAGTGGGTTACAAATGGAGGTGGGTTAGAGTGGCGGCGGTGGGGGAGGGAGGGAGGGGGCGGGTATATGCCACCCGGTCGCGCAAGCAAGTTTCCGTCACGAAACGTGCCGAGTCGGGCGTGCTTGGCCCATTGTTCAGCCCGAAGGCCCCCCGGAGTGATTTTCATCACCGACGATTGTTCCTTCCTTAGCGAAGTTAACCTGCAGCTATTAGCACACGTAGTGCCATCCGCGTACAACTTGAAATCGCAGTTTTCGTCTTTGGCAGTAGCGAGACGATTTTTCTTCACTCGACACAAGAGACCGACACCCTGAGTCTCGACGAACCGCCCCCCCCCCCCCCCCCCCGCCGTACTGCCCCGACAGTTTCCCTCTCGCTCAATGCCTCTCAATGACCTACGTAATTTCCACCTGCCCCGGTGCAACCAAAGTTCCACATCGTTAATTTTCGCGTCGAGCCGAGTCGAGCCGAGAGCGCCCAAGTTTTAGACCCAATGAATTCCTATTAATCAGCGATTCTCTTTCCGGAGAATTTTTTTTTTGCGTCGCTCATTTTCCGATTGGAGGACTGGTGGAAGTCTCCGGGCTTGGGATTCTCTTGCGAATTCCAAGGCAATCGGGGATCATGATGAGGCTGAAATTTCGCGACGTTGAAAAAAAAAGTACTGCTACTTGAAAAACAAGAACTCACTTCGAATAAACTTACAGACGGATGATGAAACGATCGCTAAGAATTCTCGAAACAAAACAATTTATTTAAAAAAAAAAAAAAACGCAACAAAAAGAGTCAGACTTTTAACGAACACAAATTTATAACAGAGCCCCGCGCAAATAATAAATTTCAGGATGGAAGAACCTGCCCGACGAAATCCACGGGAGACTCAAAAGTTCGCGATAAGCTCGACACTTGAAAAAGTTACGTCTATATCGCCGAAGCCAGTGGTCGCGGCTCCAAGGAGACACGGTCTGCGCCGATCAGACGCCGTGGAACCAAAACCGCTCGGCGGTAATACCGCTCGATCCGGGCTTTTTTTCACGCACTCTTGGATAGTTTTTTTTTTCAAACTCAATGTTACTCAGCGCGATGATAACGTATTTGTTTGTTTGCCTGTTTGTTCGTCTGTTTGTTTAACATATGTGTGTTGGCGGATGCTACGCGAGGGAGAAACGAGTTGCAGCGGCCCTTTTGATTACGCAAGGCAGAGAGGGCGAACGATCGATCGTGTATACATACGCAGCGAGTGTGCCCGCAGGCCGCGCGCGCGGCAACTACGCGATTTGGCGCTGTTGAATGATGGCGTGTATCTTCCTCTCGGGCCGACCTCCCCCTCCCCCTCTCTCTCCCACCCCAACGCGAACCCTCTCGCTGTGCAACCCCGCGTTCCCTCTTTCACTTCCTACCTCCGCTCGTTTACGGTGCCGTTACAAGCGGTTCCTCTTAACCCAAATATAGTCGGGCAACGTTCCAGATCTCCGACCCCGGTGTAACGCCAATGATATACCGCGCACGTGTGTGTCTGTCTGTGTGTGTGTATTTATATTCGCAATATCATATCTGATATGAGTTATTACTGTACTCTATGAGGGTAACGTAATATTATAAATAAACCGGGAGCCACGCGAGTTTCTCAAATAGATGCACGGATATATCTATGTGCAAATATGTTTACACACCCACAGGCACATAGAGACGTTGGGTACCTCGATGAAAAGGGTCGAGTGAGCGTGTCGCGTCGGTCACATTAAATTCCTTGTGACCTCAGCGGACTAACCCTTGGGTTAGGTACAACGTTGCGTTGGGTCGGGAGCCGAGGACCGTTGCGCGGAACACGACCCCTCGGATTAGTCGAAATCTCTCCGACGACTTTGCTTCTCCCTGTTTTTATTGGACCATGCGAAACCGTCGACCGTACACAGGTCATTGAGTTTTCATCAAAACTGATGTGCGGATTTTTGTTGTTCGCGGATGGTTGGAAAAAAGTATGTGATATATCGCGTGTGACACGTTGAGGTCAAAGGGGATGAGATCGCATAGCCGCGCAGTGAAATTCAGGCGAGGACAGTGATTCGGTCGCATATTTAGTCGCGTGGAAGTTCGGTCCGGATTGGCCCTTGATTATACATCACATCAAGGGCTATCGAAGACGTGTACTTCGTATGAAAAAAAAGTATGAGATACACCACGTGTGACACGTTGAGGTCAAAGGGGATGAAATCGCATAGCCGCGCAGTCAAATTGAGGCGAAAACGGTGATTCGGTCGCATTTAGCCGCGCGGAAGTTCGGTCCAGATTGGCCCTTGATTATACATCACATCGAGGGCCCTCGACGACATCGGTAACAGGCGGCGGCGTCTGATCGAGAGACTCCGAGATGCAGCGCGTGTCTAACACTCGAACAGCCGGCGCCACGGTGGATGCATTAGGGCACTAGATCAGGCAGAAGTGATTCGGCCCTATACCGCTTCGTCTTACCTGACTATGTATAATACTGCCTAATCCCGCGCGGCGCAGCGAATATCCTGGCTCTCTCGATGTATTGGCCGTAATAAGCTTAAAGATTAGCGCGCGGCCGGGTAATCAATAGCATCCGCACGAATACAGTACAATTATTACCGGGGCCCGAGTTGGAATCGTCACAAAAGCCGATTAGACTTGCCGACTGATAACCGCGACCAAACGAAACTCCGGGTTCCTGCTCCCGATCGATGAGATCGTCAATTTCGTACCTCTGATAATCTGACAAACCTTAATAAAAAAAATGAATGATTTTTTTGGGAAATTAATACCACCTACGTAAATGTACTTGTCTCAAATTTTTACCCGGGTGAGTTTTTTTTTTGTTTCTGACCAAGCCTGATAAAAAATTAACATTTTTTAAATCGTTGAATCAATTTCCAATTGGCACTCGCCGAATTGTCCACTTTTTTCCGGCCGATAATTTTCAATAATCGATTTCGTACCTCGCCGAATATCCGACAGGTCCTATTTAAGAAAAACAAATCGTTGAATCAATTTCCAATTGGTACTCGTCGAATAGTCCAGTTTTGTTCGTCGTGATAATTCCCGCAGCTCCGAATTATTTTTCGTTCCTCGCTCCGAATTCGCGGCTGATCGACGGACTGGAAAGTCGAAGTTCGTTTTTCGGGAACGAGCGAAGATTTTCCCCGAAACATTCTCTCCGCACGGGAGCTGAAAATCTGGAGTTTCGTTTTTCCCGACTCTGTTTGCGACTCAACGCGGGCGACTGCACAGCGCGAAACCCGCGGGCGACGCGGGAAGCGCACCCCGAGGATCCGTGCCGCTCGCCGCCACGAACTCATCACCCAACTTGGTTAAAGTCACCGCCGAGGTGATTGGAAGTTCCATTACTGCGGTCGGAGAATAGCGGCGCGCGAATTGTGTATCCGCTATATAATGGCACGTACACCCATCGAACCATGGCGAACGCTCGTCCGTTCGCCGCAACTCCGTTGCTGCGTTTCTGTCTCCGTTTCTCCGTTTTGACGGCGACGACCAAGGCGGCCGAGTCCTGATACAGCGCGCGGGCGTCGCGTCACCGGGGACATTGTTAAAGTTCACAAATGTAATAAATCCATTTAAACCACCGGCGCGCGTATATTCCAGGGGGGTCTCGCTAATACACCGGCGCGAAACGACCGACAAATACGCGATACACGCGGACCACGCGGGGGTTACGTGCGAATTCCTGGTTTACAACACACGCGAAATAACCAAACGAATTCGAAGCGCAAATAACATTGCGAGTTGATATAACGCGCCGGGCGAAGCGAGAGAAAACTTCGGCGCTCGGAACTCGCCAATCTTTTCGTTCAATCTTTTTCATTCGATATTCGCGGAAAATCCAATACATTATACGCCTCCGCACGTTATATTTTCTCGTACCGGGCGATTCAGAATTAATTTCCCAACCTCGCGGCGCGGTGGTCGATCGTCCTGCGAGCGAACGCACATTATCGGGAATTTTGTATATTATTATTTGTAATATAATTATTGGGATCTAACGTTCATCGCGAATTTTGAGAAACAACCGAATGATTTTGCTCTCGGAGCCGCGATCGTCTGAAAAATCGTTCTGAAACGCCCTGTAAATATTGATACAGCGAGTTACCCCTCGAAACGGATAAAAAGCCTTTCGCGACTGGCGCATAACGCGCGACGACAGCTCCAGTGAAACATTTTACAAAAAAAAAAAAAGAAAAAAAAAAATGTTGCACCGATTTTCAGCGCGATGCATAGCGCGACGGAATTCGCGACCCGCGATTCCGGGGCTTATTCGCAGCTAGCAAGAACTCCCCTCTCCCTCTCTCTTTCTCTCTCTCTCTCTCTCTCTCTCTCTCTCTCTCTCTCTCTCTCTCTCCGCATAGTATGCAACGCGAGAGATCGCTATTAGCGCGGCCGAGTGTCCGGGCGATCGATTCCACCGGCCGGTCAAAGCTGATTTTAAAAAACTGATAACAGCTGCTATCGCGGCCGAATATTTGGTAAAATAAAAAATCCGGCATGTCCGAGCTTACCGGGAACAAATCCGCGAGCGCGACGGCGCGGCGGACGGCGGGATAGGGGGACGGGGGAGGGGTGAGCCGGTCGGTCTCCTCGACACTGTTCGGATCTCTCTCGCCAATTCCCCGGGATATGTCCCGGCGTCGATGTGCGCGCCCCGCGTGTGTCCACCCACTGGTACCGCGCGAGATACCACGCTCAGTGTAGTCGTACGCATCGCGGAAAACAGTGTTGCGAACGTGTACACCAAGAGAGAGGGGCGAGAGGGAAGAGGAAAAAGAGTGAAAAAAAAAACATAGACACTTTCACCCCGGGTATAACACAACGCGGTATAGACACGGGTTAAACCCCCGGCCACGCTCGTATTAATACATACAACCCCGCACGACCATTTATCACCGAGACCTCGCAGACCTGCAAATCACTCTCACCTGCAGAACCCGACGCGGCAGTGGCAACCGGCGGTGGCGGCAACGGCAGCAGCGGCGGTGGCGGTGGTGGCGTCGGCAGCATAGCGGACGCTGGAGTAAAACGCGCGCGCAACGCGTTGGTCCCGCGCGGCTCTCGGGCGGTAGAGCTCGGGCAAACGATAAATTCGATTACGTTTTCGCTTACCGCACCCCCATTTTTTTCCTCTCTACCTCTCTAACTCTCGGGCGCAGCGGTGACGAGGGGAAGGGGGGGGGAGGGGTAGGGTTGGATCGAGGGGTGTAGGTGGTCAGGGGGAAAGGGGGGCCGGTCCCTTTCCTATCTCCACCTCCCCCGTCCTCCCAACCTCCGCTCTGCCTCGGATTTTGATGACTCAAGCTCCAATTCATTATTATTTATCGATTCAATCTATCACTAATTACCGGATATATCCGCGCGAGGTCGGTTCGTTATCCGCTCGGTCGCAGCGCGCGCGCGCGCACGCCGCGCGGCGGCGAGCGAGTTTTTCATCGGCCCTTGACACATGTTCTGCTCGCTCGCCGATTCGCGGGAAAGACACGCCGCGAGCGATCGCGCGCGCGGCATGCCCGCGGCCCGACATTCATCGGTTTTGCCCGGGTTTATCCATCAATTTTCCAAACTCGATTCTTCTTCGAAGTATTTTTTCTATGTTTTTTTGCGTATTTTTTTTTCGTCACAATTAGGATGTGTGACGGGTGGACGGAGGACTTGTTTGCGCGGATGATCAATTTTGTAATTGGCGCGCGGATGGAAATTTTGACAGCGCAGGGTAATGAAGTGGGAGTTGCGAGAGTAGGAAGAGTGAGAAGGGGGGAGGGGGGTGATGGAATTTGTGAAATTGAAGTCGATAAATGGTAGATCGTTTTATTTCGTTTTGTTATTAGCTGGCTTGGAGCTATTTTCGACAGTTTTGGCTTCGTGTGGAAGTCAATTTTGACGAATTCTCAGTGAAGGCAAAAAATATATTTGCAATTTTGAATAACCACGATTTTTTGCAGTGATTTTAATCGGGAAAATATAATAATTACTAATAATTATTAATAATAATACAATCCAAAGACCTTTTAGCATTATTCGCGGATGACTATATCGTCGACCTCTCCGCGAAAAGTTTGCGGACGACGATGTTGATTGATCGGTGGCGATGATGACACGACTGGGAAAAGCGAGTCCGAGCTTTTTTTCGACTGTTCGCCGTCGCCCTTGTAAACGATTCTCAAACAGCTCCGATTACAACCCCCTCGAGGTAAAAATAAAACGCTGAGCTGGTAGGGATGGATACAAACGACTGCGAAAACCGATACCGCCCACAGATTTTCGAACATAGTCGTCGTCTGCGCTTGTTTTTTTTTTTTACAAATGCGACCGTACAATCGAATATGTAATTTACAGTGGAATTTCGTTTATACGATAAGAGGTTCAGCCTAGTTGAAAACGTAATAATACAATTTTATTAGTACAGAATTATTGCAATTGTAAACAACTGTGATAATCCCCGCATGTGTTTTGCAAATATCATGCCATAAAATTCGTTCCACCCTGTGCATCAGGATTTATTAAAAACGAAAAAAAAAATCTTCATTATATATATATATATTTTTTTTTAATTAAAATACAAAATTTAGTAATGAAAGCGACGAAAATAACATATTATTTAATAAAAACTAGGCTAATCACACGCGCTTGCGCGCGTGCCCGAGATATCTTTGCGCTGCTGCGCTCTTATAAACCTTTAAAAGGGTAAACTGCAACTAAAAACCCTTGTTTAGTTGATTTTGCAAAAAAAAATTTTTGGCCGAACAGTTTGTTAGAAATCGTAGATCTGGCCGCCGGGCCGAAAACCGCCTAAATCGGGGTCACGAAATACATTTTTTCAAAATATCGACTTTTAACCTATACCATCGTTCTCAAGTCGCATATTCTACCCCTGAAAACACTGGTTACGACCCTTTTTTAGTTGATTTTGAAAAAAAAAATTTTTTGCCGAACAGTTTGTCAGAAATCGTAGATCTGGCCGCCGGGCCGAAAACCGCCCAAATCGGGGTCACCGTAGGTTAAACAGTGCTGCAGTGCTCATCACGACAAACTGTCAAATCTCGCGCTGTTAAACAACGAACTGCCGGTCATCACGGCCCTCGACCAATCAGAGGCCGAGTTATACCGACAACAATGGTCACGTTGGCGCGAAATACGCACTTTTTAGTAGTAGATATATTAATAGTTAGATATCATTTTTTATTTTTTTAATCCACTTGCGACAACTTTTTTTTTACATTACACGGAATTTGCCACGTTCAAATAATAGACAAAAAAATGTTTAATTGACAAAAAAAAAGAAAATAAATTGAATAACTAAGACGAGGTGCGGGATGTCGCGTCATTGTACCAGGACTCCGGGAAGACCGCGAATTCGTACGCACTTTTTAGTAGTAGATATATTAATAGTTAGATATCATTTTTTATTTTTTTAATCCACTTGCGACAACTTTTTTTTTTACATTACACGGAATTTGCCACGTTCAAATAATAGACAAAAAAAATTTTTAATTGACAAAAAAAAAGAAAATAAATTGAATAACTAAGACGAGGTGCGGGACGTCGCGTCATTGTACCAGGACTCCGGGAAGACCGCGAATTCGTCGTACGTGGGCTCGTTCCGGTGTATTATTAAGCGAGAAGTCGGGACCTCAATTAAACTCTCACTCCGTTGTCGAGCGCATCTGCAAGTGGTTTCTCCGAGTGTGCAGTGCGCGACGCTGCCGCGTGACGCCCGGCCAAGAGACAAGGATATCATTCGATTTGCATAACGGCGTAATTCGATGTACAACCCGCGAGACAAACGACTCGGCCAATAAGCTCTCCCGGAGTTTCTCCACGCTCTTCCGCGTCCCAATAACCGCGGAGCAACGAAACTACTCGACAAACTTAGGCGCTCTCCAATCTCGCATCCACAAGTGGAATAATAATGCCACCGGTCTGCGAAACAATGATCGACATATTTCCGCGAGTCGAGATTAAAAAAAAATCCTCATAGAAATTACAAATACATTTTTATAAATTTTAAATCAATATAATTTTTGGTGCAAACTTTATATTAACAACATATTTCTATTTTTGTGTGCCGTCGCGAAACAATTCACGAAAACCAATCTACATTATGTTTTTCAGTTTGCACTTTTTTCTTTATCCTACTGTTTAGGCCTCGGGCTCGCAGCAGCCCGGGTTCGCTATTTTTCCTTTTCTCTTCTATTTGTCATGACCGGAGAACGCGGAAAAATCGACAATAACCTATGTGTCAACACGTTCAATCTAAAATTGTCGCTTCGCGGTTTCGGGAGAAACGGGGTTGGAGCGAGGGGGGAGGGGGTGGGGGAACAGCTATTGCCGATGAAATGTAAACGTCCCAACTACAAATATATAATTGTCCCGGGGCTGTGTCAGGGCCTGAATATTTTTATTTTCAGCGAAAAAAAAATCACACGCTGCACCGAGTATTCGAATCCGCGACCTATCGATGCCTCTGGTCGGCCGCGTCGCACCGGTTTGTAATCAGGCTTAATTGATGTCGACCAAAATAAAAATTCTCTGGATGTTACCAGGGACACAGCGGAAAAAAAACTTCACTGCAATTTTATTTTGCGGAGCAAATGCAGAGCTGGCTGCCCTATAAACAACAGAATTGACCTGGGACTTAAAATAAATAAAAATAAATAAATGCATAAAGTTCTCTTTGCCATCGAACTCACACCGGTATAATACATTTTCACGCTCGTCATCCACAAATCCTCTCTCCCTCCAAAAACCGACCTAAAATAAAATAGCAAAACAACAAAACATCCTTCATCCCGCTTAACCTGAGCCTCGTCTACTTATGGCGATACACAAAAGTAACCCACAAATTCGTTAGCACCCACGCCCGGAAAAAAAAAAAAAAAAAAAAAAAAAAACAGCGCTCCCCGTTGCACGTCCGCGCTGCGGGACAAGTCAGAGGGTTGCGTGGGTATCGCGCTGCGAACGCGTCCGAAGCGACGAAAAACCAAATGCGCTCCCGCGAAACGTGTGCGGCGAATCTTTCACCGGTGGAGCCGACCCGTGGACCGCGGCGGCGAGACAAAGGGAAATAAGAGCGGGTGTAAGCGAAAAATAGCGCCCGCTGTTTGTGCGAGCGAGCAAAAACCGCGAGTGTGGCGCCATCGAGCTAGCCGCCGCCGCGTAGCGCACCTGGCCGACAACCCCCGGCGTGCACACGCATGCGGAAACTCATTTCCAGTAAAGCATAATATCTCACGGAGATATATATCTCGGCCTGGGTTTGTAATAAGTTGAAACGTGCTCGGCATTAGCGTACAGCGTATGTCCTACTCGTCCTCCTCGTCCTTCTCCTCCTGCTCCTCATCCTCCCCCTCCTTCTCCCTCTCCCGCTGCTCCTCTTGGCCCGGCCTACACAGCTCGGCCCGGGGTGCGCGAGGCAAGAAAGCGAAGAGCAAAGCGAGGCACCGGAGAGAGGACCAAGACGAAACGAGTGTGTGTGGTGTGGGCGCGTGCAGAGCCAGCAGCAGCGCCAGCAGCAGCAGCAGCAGCAGCAGCAGCAGCAGCAGCAGCCAGCCGCCGCCTCCCGCAACGTCGACCACACGGGGAATGCTCTTTTCACGCCGAGAGCATGACCTGGAAGGCCTTTTGAAACTCGATTCACGCGACAGCACGGAGCTCATTGCTGCTTCACCCGGGGTCTCGCGGTTCTTTTCCGTTTTCCTTTTTTTTCCCGTCTCTCTTCTCTTTTTTCGTATCTGTCTCCCTTTACCTCTGTCAGTCTTTTTTCCACTCTGCTTTTTTTTCCTCGCCGCGGCGTAGCTTTTTACGCGAGACCTCAAGGTCCCACGTGACCGCGTCGGTCCCGCGAGGAGCACACACAGAGTGACGTTGGCGACGGTGACCCGCTCTCCGCCACTGGTTTTGCTCCCCCATCCCCTCCCATCATCCGGAAGCTCCGGAAGGAGCTACACAGCCGCAGCGGCGGCGGGCAGGGCGAGGGAGGGGGGACGGGGCTGTCTTGCGGCCGAAGCTCGGTTCATCCCTCGATGAAACTTTATTAGGATCAAACGTGCCTCGGAGCACCGCGAAATACCGTCGCCGATGCTGAGGACTAATTAAGGCGGCGCGTCCCGATGGACGACGTTCCTGTTGCGAGGATTATGCGGCCGGGACATTCGGGCTTTTTGGTTTTTCTTCCGGAGTGACAGACACGTTTCCTCGGTATCTAGAGGAGGAAAAATTATGTACAGTGGAAGATATGGGGCGAACAAAACAGGAAAATTCGTGGAAAAAGCTGAAAATGTAATTTTGTCAAAAACCGATATGATACGATTTGTAATTACTGCAATGAAATTGCGGATAATTGTGACAAGATGAAAAAAAAGTTTCTCGTGCGTCGTACGGAAATCTTGTGATCGATTGACTCTTTACGAGGGTAGTTGAGAAATAATGACGAACTTGCGAAGAGGAAAATGCTCGAATCGCCGCGGCGACGTGTCGTATATTCGAACTAGCGATCGGAAACTCACGAACGACCTCAGTCGCGAATTGACTCCACTCTGAAAGTGGTAAAATAAAAAATATCGCGAAATAAGAACGATAGAGATTTTATTTTTTCAAAGGTCTCCGAGAATGACGACGGGTGTTCGATAAGCATTCGGTGGCTCGTTAAACGATGCCCGGAGATTTCACAGCCGAGCTCGTAACCGTATAAAACCAATTTTACGAATGTATATCTTCGTTGTACCGACGAAGCGAGGCGTCGCATAAAACATCGGGGTGCGCATGTTATCGAGAAGCCGCGAGCACAAATCTCGGTACCGAAGGAGGCGACGGGAATCCTTTTTTTTTATTTCTCTCGGTCGGTGGCTGCGACGCAACGAGCTATACGACGTTCGCGTGTGGGTTGAGGACTCGATAAAAATAAAAGTGATGTCGAACGTATAGACACCGTGACTTGGGTGGAAAGCTGCGGGGTAGATGTGCCTGTAATACTGGAGCGGAGAAGCGCTGCTGGTAGCTGTGGCTGATGCTGCTGTGGGTCGCTGCTCGGTGCTCGGTTCGCACCGTTCGGGGTTGTGAAAGATCAAAAAGTCGAAAGATCGACACGTCGAAATTTTTCTCCTCGAAATATCGAGTTTTGGGATTTTGGGAACGATACACGTTCCACATTCAACCCTCAAAACGACTGAATTGACTTTCCTCGCTTTCCACTCTTTTCAACTTACGAAAAAAAAAATTTTGACGCTTTCTGTGATAGATAACCGATTATTTTATATCCTGAAAATAAAAAAATTGTCTCGGTGATTAAGCCACTCAGACTTGGGACCGCAGTACAACCGCAACGAAACGCGTTCAAGGTGTCGGGCGCCCATAAGTCCCAAGCTCCCGACTCACCCAAAAGAGGTCATCATTTTTTTGCGCCCTCGCATCGACTTAGCCTGCCACAACAAACGCATCATTAATCTCGAAAAACCATCGTTGATCTTCCCGCCCCTCGACAGCGCAGCGCGAGCTGGTGGTGAATTTATCGAGCCAACACTAATCACCTGGAGCCCTGTGTGTATCGTCGCAGGAACGAACGAGGGTAGTTTTCTATATTTATTTTTCTTTTTTCTTTTTTTTTCACGCGGTGAATAAGACATGTGCACTTGGCAGAATGTTTCTCGACGGCTCGGATCTCAGTGTGTATACGCGGAAAGGTGGCGGGAGGCGCGTCCCTCGGTTCTCCCGGGATGCGCGCTACGCGGCGCAGCGAGATGCTACCATACATAGTGCAGCGTGTAAACGTAGCACAACCCCGATGTCCTGGTATCTCGCAGCGAGATAGACTTCCTACCACTCGCGCGCTAGGTCGTCTATGACGACGGTGCTCGACTGTGTTGTGAAAGGTCGTCGTCGTCGTCGTCGACGACGACGACGACGACGACAACGACAACGAGAAGGAACGACGCACGCGGATCGTCGAGCCAGCAGCAGAAGCGAAAGCAGCAGCAGCAGCAGCAGCAGCAGCAGCAGCAGCAGCAGAGGTAGCAGAAGCAAAAGCAGTAGCAGAGGTAGCAAAAGCAAAAGCAGCAGCAGAAGCAACAGCAGCAGCATCAGCAGCAGCAGAAACAGCAGCAGAAGCGAAAGCAGCAGAAGCAGCAGCAGAAGCAGCAGCAGCAGCAACAGCAGACGTGATCTTACCCTCCTCGTCTCGCAACGTCACTCGATTCGAGAGGTCCACCTCGCTTTTTCGAAGCGAGAAGCCAGGAGAGAAAGATACGACACGCGAGCCAAACTACGTTGCACACCGTCGACTCGTCGAGTGCAGAGAAAGAGAGAGAGAGAGAGAAAAAGAGAGATGGAGAGCAGTGCACAACTGCACCGCGCGCTTCGCGCACACTCGCGCGATTCTTGCGAGAAGAGAAGCCCTGGGGGCGATCAAGCCTCGAATTTGGCACACAGTCGAGATAAAAGCGGTAGCTGAGGCACTCCTCTCGACTTCGCGAAGCTCGAATTCGCGCGCGCAACGAACGGACGATCGCCAACTCGATCGCTCGAGAAATAGTACAACACAACTGAAAATACACGATGCTCGGTTTTGAGTCGTTTAAGAGAGAGCCAGAGCGAGAGAGTAAAAGGGAAAATAGCAAAAAGGTGAATTGACTTTGAAAAGAGAGTTTGAAAACCCTATCCGATGGCAAATTTCTCGCTGATTCCGAAAAGCACTTGAATTCCTGAAACGATTATATCTTACAGCAAAGGCAAAGGCGAGCAAACCAATATTACCACATGAAACGTCAACAGAACCGTTGCTGTTAAATATAATCGTTTCAGGAATTCAAACCTGTCAGATCAGACCGTACGCCGATTCTTTGAAATCTTCTCTATATTCCAGCACTCGCGTGATGTCCATTATATGAAGTAAATCCACCTATAGTGTGTTCTACGAAATAGCACTTTTTATATGAGAAATTTCGGTAACTCAAATCTACTCCAGCTTGTCCTTAATAGAGGATTGTTATTTTCAAGAATTCTCATAATTTCGTCCTCGCAATCTTGCGGTGGCCGTGACTGGACTAAAAGTGGCAAAAACCGGTACAGCCCGGTAATTTCTCTTCGAGTCTAAAAACGAGACTCAGCGACGATAAATTTGCTCGCATCTCCGAGAACCCGCGTGTGTGTGTTTTTTTTCTTTGCTCTGCAAAAACTCGATATTTCGCATTGTCTGTGGGTTAAACTGAGATTACGAAAGCATCTCCCTGCGTTTGGGCGAACGCGGTCGTTTCGGCCGACGTTATATAAGCGTTCTTTAACCCTTTGCCCAGGACCACGGTTTGTTTCTTCTTCGTTTTCTTTTTTTTTTTTTTTTTTTCTCTGCCCCCCAGGCGCTCCCGGGGTTCCGACGTTCCAGCGCGCGCGGGCGAAGGCCAACGCCAAAGAAAAGCTTAAACCTATAACTGCAGCACCCGCGCTATACGGCGGCGGGCTTATCGGATTGCTACACCTGTGGCGATGGGTCGCTTTCCCAGTGGCACTGTTCTCGCGGGAGGACGAGGAGGAGGATGAGGAGGTGGTCGAAGAGGACGAAAGGGACGAGGAAAAAAAATCGTATATATCGCGTTTCGCCGGTGCACCAACCGGGGGCGCTGCTCGCGCGCGCTCCGCGAAAAAATATACGCGGTCGACATTTTTTTTACTGCCTCGTAAAATGTTAAGTCTTCGAATTGCATTCGTGGCTCATTATTCGACGCATAAAGTGGCGTTTTTTCGTTTGATATCGCTGTGAGCTGCGTGCGCGAGTCGGAGCGAACGAGACGAGCGAGATAATGCGAAGAGAAAGAGAGAGAAAAAGAGAGAAGGAAAGAGAGAGTGAGCGAAAAAAGCAACTTATGAAGATAGACGGAGAATATACAGCTTGAAAATAAAAATACATTTTAGATAACGCCATTTCTGCCCTTTTCATCGCGAAAGAGATAATAAGGGGATTCCCTCTAGACTCCAACTTAATAATACGAAAGCCCTCGCCTTTTTTCATTTTTTATACATTTTTGTATTTTTGTATTTTTTTTTGTATTTCTATTAATCTCCGTCTCGCTTGACATAACAAAAAAGTAGTGCATCAAGAGCATCGTATATTGGCCCTCGGAGCGAGGCGGTGCAGTCTGCCGCTCGCTATACGGCAAAGCGACGGAGGGTGTTCCGGCCTGTTCTCCCTTCTCGCTCGTAACTTCGTTTGTCACATCCACTCGATCCTCCGCGCGCTCTTCGGCCGATACTCGCGCGCTTGGATCTTCGCCACTCAACGCTCGATGTCCTCGGCTGAATGGGATGTATCGTGCAGACGCGCGCACGGACGCGTCTGATGCACTCGCCGAGAGAAGCGACTCGATGCGTCCGTTATTAGTCTCGTGCTGCGCTTGCGTTGAAGACAATTTTTTTTCTCTGCCCTTTGACGCAGTGACGTGAAAAAAACTCAATCGCTGACAGATCGTGTGCACGGATTGTGAGAAAAATGAGCAGTCGCGAATAACTGTAATTAATTTGTTGGTCGTAAGATAAGTCGTGTAAGATGTCGTGAGACAAGTTGTCGTCAAATTTGACCAACATTTCGGTCGATTCAACCGACGATCATTGATTCCCACTACTCACTTTTATCAGTGCAACTATGGAACTTGAGAACTTGCCTTATTATTTCTATTTTTTCGTTTGCGTAAATGATAATTACTATATTCTACTTATCGATTAGATTTCAGTTGAGGTTCTGAACTGGTCCCGGCTCTAAACGGTTCGAAACTGCCGTCGACCACCGGGGTCGCATCCTTTATCTGTCTACCCAATTTCCGTACTACGGCAAACAGTATATGTATATATAATATATATAGTTATAGATATACAGATATACGTGAAACGCTGCAACCGCCGCAGGTACCGAGACCGCAAAATTAATTTTCATACCGAACAACGACGCAATCCAGACAGCAGTATGTGCAGCTGTGGTTCATGCAAATCAACGTATATTTAGTGGAATATGTGATCATCGCGAACGGCGAATCGGCGCCGGTATTGGCCGCTGCGCCAGCCGCGCGCGATCGAACGCGTGGAAAAAATTGCCCCGCGCGCGCGCTTGGCCTCTGTAATTTCTTTTGTCGCAAGCACGAAAAAAAACGACAAATAAATGATCGGACGAAAAAATTCTATGGTCGTTTCGTGTCCGTCGGACCATTTTTGCAAAGCGCTTTTCGCGCACATTGAGAGGGCGAGAGAGGGAAAGAGAAAGAGAAAAAAACGAAGATTGGTCCAACCAAATTCGGCGCCACGCGGACTGCGAAACGAATTTTTCGTCCGGGCACCGGAATTTTCGCCTTCTTCGCTCGTTCGGCCTCATCAGCAGAAAAAAAAAAAAAACAAATTCGCGAGCTTCAGAGCGCGGACTACAATGTTTTCCGCTTTCACCGGTTCGAAGCCGTCATTTTTTTCTCGGTGTATTTGCTAATCACTATTTATTTATTACAATTACTTGTTAATCAATAAGTCGCTTATATCGATGTCCGGTCAACGGTACGGAATTAAATGTCGCGTTTGACGCAATTGAGTCTCCTCGGGGCTCGGATCGAGGTAAGAAACTGTTATATCTACGTAATAAATCGAATGTGATCCCGGTTGACCAGTGAGAAAGTGACACCGACGCAGCCGAGCGTTTTTAATGTATGCCCGATATTTCCCGCCGAGTTATCGCGGACACACGTGCGCTCGGTAAATTTGGCACTTCTCCATCTCGCGGCATCCGCATATATTATATGTATATAATACATCAACTTTTTTTTTAATACACCCACGTATATATATAAGTGGAATATAGTATCACAATATCTACGGCCCACGGGCTACGACGTCAAGCACGAAGAAACATTTTAACGAGCTCCTGCCCCGTTGCTTCCTCTCCCCCCCCCCCCCATCCCCTCCACGCCCACCGCGAGTTGCATGATAAAAGTGGAAATAATAATAATAATAACAATAATAAAATGTAGATACAGCGCGCAATACATAGAAAACGCGCGCGGGCCCAACGAGGAAAATTGAAAAGTTCCACCGTCGTATTCACCCTCGAGCGGTAATAGTCGACGACCGTTCAATGCGACGCGCTGTGTATCGCGTGCACATAACGAGAACGCAACGACGGGTCAGAGTTCACAGAAACCGAGAGAGCCGTTTCAATTCTCATCGACTGTTTAACATTCGACGAATTCACCGGAGAACGAACGGACGAACAAGCAAAGAGAGAGAGAGAGGGAAAACCCACGAGCATTCGAATCTACCGCACGTGCGGGTCTCGGTACATTTCAGAGATAATAATGAAAGCAATTATATAAAAAATAACAAGAATACGAAAGAGCTGCGTAAAAAAGTAGATGCAACGCGGTGCACAAAATAAAACATGGATGTAGCGAGCATGTGACAAAGTCAGCTCTACGTGAGGGGGGGAGGGGGGGGGGGGGGGAGAGTGCAACAGTAGAGTCGAAGGCTGCAACTTCATGTGGTCGAATGTTCGTGAGTGAACGGCGGTAGAGATGCCAGATGCGTGAAATGAAGATATTGGACGTGTACAAATGTGTTTTATTTTTATTTTTTCAGAGGCTCGAGCGAGGATAATCGGCCCGGCGGACATATACGTGAAGACGGGGAGCAGCCTGACGCTAACGTGTCTCATGTCGCAGGGTCCCCACGATCTCGGGACGGTCGCGTGGTACCGCGAGAATCAGCATCTCGACACGTCGCCCACGTCGGAAAACGACGTCGACAGCGAGCCTCGTATCACCGTCGAAACGGAATGGAGCGAGGCCCTCACGTCAAGGTACGCGGACGTCTTTGTAATGCGCCGAGAAAATGCGAATCTGGTTTATTTACCCATTATATCTTTTCCCCCCAAAGAAAGGAAAAGTGACTTGGTTCACATTGTCAAGTCTTGTTGCATTTTTAATATCGAAGTAACGATACCACATAATGGCCACATTGCATCGAGTTCTCGTAGCTGTATCGCACACGTTTCGTGACAGTTAGCTTCTTCCCTTCCCAATAATGATACCAGCGATAATAATAAGAACAGTAATGTCGACATCAAGCACGTCGCGAACTGTACAATGGAGTGAAAGCCGAGAGGGTATTATAGGGGTATCGGGCTGCGTTATTAATGGACGTGATAAAATTCTCGTGGAACAAAAAAAAGTATGCAAAGGGCTATTGATAAAATGTATATTTTATTAATGCGGCGTGTTCGACCGCGTTGATCTCCTTGCGAGAGACGCGAGCCTCTGCACGATAAGCTGATGTCTCGAGATAGATTAAATTATCGCGACGCGAAGGTTATTGAAAAGCCGAGCGAGGATCGTGGAAGTCGGTCTTTGTATTTAGATTCTTTTTGTAACTCATGCACGTAATGTCGCACATTTCGTGCCCGCAAAGCGTGCGTGAGATCACGTATTATGCTCATGTCAACGTAGATAATTTCACGTACGCGATCTGGTGCGTGAAGTTATCTACATTACTTCACGCACACATTTGCGTGCGTGAAACTATCTACAAGATGATCTCACGCACGCTTTGCAGGCACGAAGATGTGCGACATCACGTTGACATTCGTTACAAAAAGTAGTATGTGATACATGGGCGACAAAGCGGCCATCCCGCGGAGGTTAGGAAGCAGTGCACTCGCCTCCTCTCGTGCTACAAACAACACTCGGCTTCGCAGCTCGTGTCGTTGTAGCACTCGATTTGGCGAGTGCGCCGCTTCCTAACCTCCGCGCGTAATGGCCGCTTTCTCGCCCTTGTATCACAAAGTACTATTATCTCGAGATAACTGACAAATGAACCCGGAAGATTCAACGAGTATAAACGACAGAACGTCATTTTTTAACATAATTTTCGGCCAAAAATTTGACAAAACGGCCATTAAAGTGACAAATCGCCGTTACGTGTTTTCCCCTCATGGAGTACAGAAAAAATTTAATTGGTACGGTACACGGCTTACGCGTTACGTTTTTTCTTGTCTTGCAGATTGCGGATCATTTACGCGAAGTTGAGCGACTCGGGTAACTACAGCTGCGTGCCGACCGTCGCGGAGATGGCGACGGTGAAGGTCCACGTTATCAACGGTAAGACCCGGTGTACCCTGCGCCCGCGTAAACAGGACAGGACGTCGGTACCAGTTTTCTCTTTGCCCTCGCTGAGAGTGGTTCGTCGGCTCTCCGTGTGTGCACAAAGGAAGCCAGGTTTTTGCGCCGTCCCCCCCCCCCCCCCCCCCAACGGGAATAAAATACACCCGAGGTAGACGCAACGACGTAATAATCGATATACACGGGAAAATATGATCCGACAAAGCACGACGATAGTTCAGTACCCTTACCCAGATAACACGAAAGGGCCCATTAGTAAGAAATTATCGCTCTACCCCTGACCGTCCATTTTTGAGCTTATGATGTCCAAAAAAGCATTCGTTCTTGAATGCTAGTTTTAGATCAATTATAGAGCCCAACTCTTAGAGCAATAGTAGAGCCTAATAGTTGGGCTCTACTATTGCGCTAGCCCAAGTAGATCCCAAACTTGGGCTCTAATATTGATCTAACACTAGCATTCAAAATGAACGGTCAAGGTAGAGCGATAATTTCTTACTAATGGGCCCTTTCGCGTTGTCTGGGATAGTTTCCCCGGGAAGAACAATATAATATTAATTTTTAATAATACGGAAACTTGACTTCGGAGATATTACACAATGACAATATAAGAATTAAAGAGTACCATATATACGAAAAAAAAAAGTGTGACCACTTACACTTATTTTGGCGGATAAGTGACTGGGACGGGGTTCGAACTGCCTACCTACGAGTTATGCCTACCTACCTATGCCTATGTACCTAACACTAAACCGACTGCGCTATTCCTAACTTGTGAATCTCTCGTGTTCAAATCTCCTATATAAATTATATAACGAATTATCGATCAACCGTCATGTTTATTTAAATAATGACTGCGTCACATGATCATGAACTTTTTTTTTTCTCCATGCACATTATAAAGTGCGTCGTAAAATTAATTTGACAATTAATTTTTTAGCGTTTTGCGACCATTTAAGGCAGTCCTCTCGTCTTGTCTGGTGCCACATGAGCCGCGGGAGAAATAGATAAAATCTACGAACAGATTTGAACAGACAAAAAATCGAGCATATAGCAGGTGCTGAAAAGATTATATTGGCACAATATTAATTGACCAATTGACGAAAATGTACATATTTGTTTATAAAAATGATCTGTTTATTTTTCTGTAAACCTATGAATTTGTTCAGTATTTTCTCTAATTTAAAATTTGATAATTAAAAAAATAATCTAAAAGTAATTGGAATTGGAGAAAAAAAAAATTTCCCACGACGGGATCGAACCCGGGACTCATCGCTTAGCAGACTCGCTCGCTACCTCCTGAGCCACGCTCCCTGTTGTGACTTGCCTTACGTTTAGCCCTCAAAAATTGCTTAAAATATCGAACCAAATGTAGGACCTAAATATCTTCTAACACTGGGAAGCAAATGTACACTACTAGTGTATAGCTGTTGCTAGTGCGCTATGCTATCCAAAAAGAACTCTATCCGTAGAACGAATACTGCCCGCCTCAACGTAGGAGACAAATATCTTCTAACACTAGGAAGCATTTGTGTACAACTAGTATAGAGCTCTTGCTAGTGCGGCATTGCGATCTTAAAAAACTCTACCCGTAGAACGAATACTGCCCGCCTCAACGTAGGAGTCAAATATCTTCTAGCACTAGGAAGCATTTGTTTACAACTAGTGTATAGCTCTTGCTAGTGCGAAATTGCGACCCTAAAAGAACTTTACCCATCGAACGAATACGGACCCGCCTAAACGTAGGAGTAAAATATTTTCCAAGACTAGGGTTCAAATGTATGCTTACGATCCATAACTTTTCCTAGGAGTAAAAATAAGACTCTAATAGGTCCTACTCTGTGATTATCCAATCTATGTACGAGATTATCAAGAATAATGTGCCGCATCCCCGAACTTTTGAAAAATGCAATCATTTAGATTCTAACACTATCATTCTATATGGAAGTCAGATGAAACGATTGCATCGTGTGTTATCTGGGTTAACTAAGTAAAATAATATCCGGCAACCAAACTACAACCGTCGAGACACAAACGGAAAAATATGTCATCGACTGTATTATACGACGTATTTTTCTGAGGGGACAACAATAATCCTTTTACGGTTCTCGCGATGGTAATTAATTTAACCAGTACTAAATCATGTTATCTGTGACTATCTTACGCAGTGGAACACCCTATAGGGTAGATGCACTTGTTATGGTCACTGTACAAGTTGTGGTCATTTTCACTATAATTTATTTCAAATTATTATATTCCTGTATTTTCATGTTAAAATTTGGAAAGTATCCATCTTGTTAACAAGATAATCCATACAATTTTGTTTCGTTCCAATAATACAAATATTTCTGCCCCTTCGAAGTCGGTGCGGCCACGACTGGACCAAAGGTGGCGAAAACCGGTGCTTTTACCCTATTCAGCATTGCTATCTCATGGATTTTTCTCAGTCCAGCCATTCCCCATTAGTGCTTTTACCCTATTCAGCATTACTATCTCATGTATTTTTCTCAGTATAGCCATTGCTGTCTATTCACCAGTGCCAGACATTTGCCCACGAAAAACAAATAGTAATTCGTTATCAGTCCCGTGTATTTTTTTCCATACACATTTTTTATCCATTCAAGGAAGGAGACCGTGAGACGCGAAGCACGCGCGCGGCTCAAAGGGTCCGCGGCAGCCAGTGTGAAGCGTGGGGCCGCCTGCGCATTGGGATCGGACACTTTGACGGAGCTTAATGGTTCGCGGAAAAGGGATCTGCGGGCGAGGAAACTATGCAGAGTGAATTCGCCGGGCGGTGCAGATTGGTCGGTAGTTCGTTCGGTGTCGTTTTTTTTTTTTTTTTTCTTTTTTTCTCACTTTTTCTTCGTTGTGCATGAAGCTCGCGGTATATCGGGGGCGCACACCTTCGCGACGTCTCCGGAAGAATAAAAGCGGAAACGAGTGGTCGATGTGCAGCGACGGATGGGGAGGGGGGAGGGGGAGAAAACCCGTAGGCAGCCCGACGTGGCTCGTTCGTTCGTATCGCGGCCGCTTTCTCGGGGGGCTCTCGCGCTGCGCACGAGCAGATACAGTGGCCACTGTACCGTGGCCGCACATACAGCAGACTGTGGCTACGAAGTCTGCGGAGAATATATATATATACATCTCGATGTATATATGTGTACGTACATCGAGTACGGATGTATAGACGGGCGACCCATGGGCTTCATCAAAACCAGTTCGCGGATGGGAGAAGCCCGTGAATAGGAGAAATTAGACGAAGATCGTGAGAAAGCCTCTGTAATTTGCGGTCTACTTTTGTAACGAGAGACGCTCAGCGCGCGGGGAGCAAAGGAAATAGTGAGGGAGAGAAAAAGGGGGAGAGGGAGGGGAAAAGGGGTAGGGTGGGGGGTGAGTATACACGGACGCGTCGGATGCTGTGCCGTGATGCACCGCAAGCGTTCGCGGCCGGGGGGGGGACTGCACATCGTAGAAAAATCCGTCACCGTGGACGTCAGATGGACACGCGTGTTTCGTCTGCGCAGTTTCATCTGCCGATTGCTCTCGACCACCGCCGAGAGAAATTAACGGCGACGCGTTTGGGGGGTGAGGGGGAGGGAAAGCGGGAGAAAAAAATTGTTACACTAATTGTATCCGCCACGCGAAACAATTTGTTCGTCAGCGCGGCTAATCATCGGCAACGAGTGCTGCTCTTTGCTTAATTGTCTTCAATTATTCGCCGTGACCAGCCAATTAACCGAAACTGGTCGCCGACGAAACACGTTGTGTGTTCCCGGGTCAAAATTATATTGTAATTATTCTCGCGGAACGGATTTTTTTTCGGAATTTTCGGAAATGTTTTTGCGGAATAAGGTGGTTCACATGTCGAAATGGACATTGCCGCAGGTTTCGGGCGCGAAAAAAAAATACATGGAAACGCGGAAAAAATTTATTTCGTCGCAGTAAGTGAAACGGCGGATAATTCAATTCGATTTGCACCTCCGTCACGCGAGCGAGTTCACCCTCTTCTTTCCATTCTCGTCGGAGCCGACGCGGTGAAAACTCCCGGCAACGCACGCGCCTCGCGCGCTTCCCCCCTCCCCCCGCCTCCCCCCACCTCCCCCCGCGCCGGCGTATAAATCGATCGTTTATTTAATTATAAATTCAATATTCGGACGAAACGGCATGGCCAATGAGAGCGATTTCAATAATCGACGCTGTACACCCGACTGATATTTCAATCGATGTTATTAACGAATCTGCCTCACTTCCGGGGAACGATTTCCATATCCGTTTCCTTATTGCGTCGGCGTCATCGCAGGTGTCGGCGTTCGCGAGCCGCAGGCACCACCGGACGTTTGTGTATTTCCAAATTGTCATCGCGCCGCGGTCCGGGACCGTGGAGATTGCCGCGTTTCACAACGAACACGAGCCAAAATGATGACTGATTTAATCGTCGCCTTTCGGAAATGATTAATTCATTCGAAGATTTTTTTTTATCTTTTTTCAATTGCAATCGCACTTTTTTCTCTGCTAAGTCTAAATTTTGAATGCATCGAATACTTTTCCGGAAAATAAAACAAAAGCTGGTATGAGGAAAAAAATAGGCGAGAAAAAAATGGCCTGGAGGAAACGTCCGGTTAAAATACTGGCCAGAGAAAAAAATGGCCGTAACCAAATCACACAAATGTATGATTTAACACGACCATTTTTTCATCGGCTTTTTTTGCACCGGAAATTTTTTCCTAAATTCTCATTAGCCTCGTTTGGCAACGAGCTGAAAAATTGGCGCAATCAATTCAACGCGCAGCGGTGGACTCGCGGCATATATTATTATAATTTTCGTGCCGGTAGCTTTTGCATTCTCAGAAAACTCGTTGGACGAGGAATTTGTCAAAGTACACCGCAAGTTTTTCTGCTCGGCACGCTATAACAACAGAGAGATATCTCGTTATCAGATACGCCCGTAGTAATTGCCCGGTTTGCGGAAAACGTTTCAGGAAGCGTTTTGCGATTACGTGATCAGGAGCGATATCCTCGGGCGGTAGTCGCGCGGTATATAAATGAGTCGCAGACACGCAGCAGGCCGAAGGGAACGACCCTGGGGCGGCCCTGAGATGGAACTAGCTGTTAGTCAACGCTGAGAGGCGCGACGGAGGAGCTTTTTCGAATGATCGCGTTTAAGTAGGTAGACACTCGCTTTGTGTCATTAGGACCAGCAGCCACAGAAAATCATTCCTGTTTCCTCTCGCAACCGATGACTAATTCGCGAAGCGACGACCAAACCGAAGCGTCTGGCTTCAATATTTTTAACGGGGTCACGTGACGTTCGGAATTTTATTTGGGGATCTTTTACGGATTTTTTTAACTTTTATATTTTGTATAAACTGAACCGTTGAAAATTATATGGATCACATAGGGGGCGAATTATAGACGTTTTTTAATTTATATTTTTTATCAATATTTTTCAAAGAATTTCAAGAATTTTTCACTTTTATTTGGAAATATTCAAACCGCATATTTTTTAAACTAATATTTTTTTAGCGTGTACTGAACAAACGCTAAATAAAAAACGCCAATGAATATCATGCGAGCCAAATAATTATTTGTTGCCGAGGCGACCGGGTAATTTTTTTTTGTACGTCCTTCAACGAATGTTGATGATTTTCCTCTCACTCGGGTCTGTTAAATCGTCGGACGTACACGGTAAAGGCCCGAAGTGGCAAGCGACGAGCTCGAGGATAGCTGGCTGGTCGAGAGAGCTTAGCGTGGTGGCGTTGAGCAGAGAGCAGGGGGAAACTTTACCGTTAATAACGCTCGAAAGATGGAGAGACGAGGGGTTAACTAGATTGGTAGGGAACACGAGATCTATCCTTCGCCCCGGAGATACCGGGAGCAGCTCGTCCACTTACTAGACTCACCGGATCTTCGTGTAGCTGGAATGTCTGCTGGCTTGATGATCCTTCTCATAGACTGCTGTATATCTCCGTCACTCTCGCCGTTCGCGCGCCACACTACAGTTGCCCCTCGCTACATAGGAAAACCTGGAGAACATTTTATAAGTGTCATTATGAGAATAGTCGCGTGGATTAATCATTTACCTTAATTTTTATTAATAGTATGAATAAATAAATTTCACTTGATTAATTTCGCAAATAGAAATGTATTTGGAACTTCATGTACTTTTTATTAATCTCCATCGGCTCTACACATCCCGTAATTAGGATACGACGAATTTATTTTATATATTTTTTTTCTAAAATTTTCATTCAAATTCCGTATTTACATTCAATGTCACGTGAACACGGCGTGAGAAACTTTTTCGTCGAACCGATAACTATCTCGCCGGGTGCACAAAAAAAAATCCGTCGAACGACAAAACTTTTAATTAGATCAAACATATTTTATTTAAAATCAGACGTACGTTCCCTGCGATCGGTTCTTCGTATGCTTTTTTATTTATTCCTGTTTTTGTTTTTGTTTCGCCGGCCTCGGAATTCCATTAGCAAAGTCGACGTATACGTATATACCTTTTTCACCGTCGGATATGCAAAATCTATCCTGATGGCGTCCTCTACTTTCGAAGTCCCCGAAGCGATACGCGAGAACGTTGTAATTTCGTTGCAGACAAATTGAAATATATTGTTTTTCCCGCGCGGCACCCGAATGGGGTGAGAGCTGAGAGGAAGGGAGGGGGGGGGGGGGGGGGAGAAAAGGGATGTAACACGATTCGTGCAGGACTTGAGCGGCGCTCTCCGCCACTCGTCACTTCTCAGCCACTCGGTTGTTCGGTGAAATCCGATGACCGCCGATGCGTGGCAACCCTTTCGAGCGTCAATCGCGATATATACCGATAACTACACGAGTGGCGGCGGGTCTGGCCGTTAGTCGCGTATATATATAGCCGGACCACACGTACATCCCCCGGTTCCTCGTGCTGGTCTCCCGGTCCGGCGGCGATCGATCGCGCGCGCACCGCAGCGGCGCATCGTCCCCGCGCGCCCGGCGAATTCGGCAGCAGGCTCGCGAAAACCCGCTGCGCCGTGACCAGATACGGATTAATTGGCCTTTACCGAGCGCGGATTTTTTTTTTCACGATTAATTAACTGTACTTCGCGCGCTTGTTGCTCCCGGAATAGAACAGCAACTCGAAGTTCGCTTCGCGTGAAATTTTTCGACGCCGCTTGGGACAAGGAAAGGTCCGATCGGGGCGAGAATGTAATAATATCACTTTTGTGGACCGTGTGACATTTTTTTCGATAAAGACAACAATAATCATGGCGGAAATGATGAAATTCAAGGCAAAAAAAAGTGAATTTAATCATTGCGTTTCAATCGCAATAAAACGAAAACCTAGAAAATATTTTCGTATTTCGTATTTTCGTATATATATTTTTTTTATCTGCGTGACGAATAGAATATCAAATATTTTTCCCCGACGAGTGGGTGGCGTCCGTTTGTGCGCGCGACGAAAAAAAAAGAGGATGAACGCGCGCGGCTTCGGAGCGTCGATATGACCTGATAGTTATAATTATAATAGCAATAATAATAATCGCCGCAGCGGCGAGCGAAGGAGGGAGCGAGCGAGCGAGCGCTCTGATATGGTGACTCCGGACACCCCCTTGAATGCTGAGAGGATGATATCACAGTCGAGGGTCTCGTCAGAGTTCCCGGTCAGTTGACACAAAGTCCAACGTCAAAGGACTTCGCGGAAGGGTCGATGCCGAGTATAGCGCCGAGCAGCGCGAGCTATGTGGAGCAGCGCTATATATAGTATACATGTTTCGATATATAACCGCGAACCGGCGTATATACCGCTATTTCTAATGTACATGCGTCTCAGAAATCGATCCATTTCTCTGGGCGATGAGACTCCACAAAGGCCTTTGTTGCGCTATGCAGATTTAATAAAAAATAAAAAATATATATTGTTTTACGAACTAAACGGTGGATTGAGGAGAAGAAGGATTATATGAGAGTCATTATTATCATTGTTATTGTTGTTATATTTTTTTAGTAAAGCAATCCGCAAAGCCACGAAAAATCATCCCAGCGAGATGATTCTCCAATTTTTTCATTCTCTTTACCCGTTAAAACAGACGAATTTTATTCGAGCGGTTTTGGGACGACAAAAAAGAAAAACTTGGCGATTCAATAAATCGTTTTAAAGAGGTCGAAAATGGTAAAATATTGAAATTGCGTCTGGCCAACGATTTTGCCGACGCGCAATTCACATCAAGCACCTCTCTTGTTGGCTGAATATTGTTTTATTTATTTATTTTTTTTTAATATAACTATTATCCTGCATGACTCTTTTCAGTCAAGTTATAATTTAAGCGGCCTCAAGTTGGGCGCGCCCTGTTGGTTCGAATTTGCCGCTCTAAGTTTATCGACCATGACGTAGAATCGTCGACCAATCACAGCCCGAGTTACACTGGCTTCAGTATTTCGATATATTCGATTATCGATATACCATGTCCTTTTTAAGAGAGGAAACTGTTCGGCCAAACATTTTTTTTTTTAAATCAACTAAAAAAAGGGTTGCCACCATTGTTTTCAGGGGTAGAATATGCGACTTGAGAACGATGGTATAGGTTAAAAGTCGATATTTTGAAAAAATAAATTTCGTGACTCCGATTTGTCGAAAAGTCGAAGACGTCAGAAGACCCGAGCGTTGATAACCCGTTAAATTAATTATTGGCGTGCAGTCGGCGTGACGGAGCGCAGCGATAGCGGCAACCGGGATCGCCATTTACGACAGTCGTAAAGACGAATTACCCGAGAAATTATTTATCGTGTCGCGTTCGTCGCGGATTCAGAGACGCGGCGACGTTGCCTCCCGAATTTTTGTCACTGACTCTCACCGCAAACTCTTCATAATTACAAAAAAGAGTAAAATTACAATTGTTATCATTACAAAATATCCCACATTCCGCGGACGCTCGACATCGCGCATAATGACCGTCAAAGTGCGGACGTCCAATTATATATCGTGGAGGCAGGGTGGGAAATCACAGGGGTCACGTGAAATTCCGCGTTGTGCCGAAAATTGTGCACGCGGCGTTTATCAGTAGCGGAAAAATTGACTGACACCCTCGATATTACTGCGCGACGAACAGGCGGACCGCAGTCGGAATTTATCAACAACGCTGCGATTTGACCCCCTTTCGTTAATTTCTCCTCGACTTGGCAGCGCGCAATTTCGCGAGCTCTTGACTCACGCGCGCGACCCCGACGGGTCGCGCCAGGATTCCTATATAACTGATTGGTTAAATATTACAACGCAATGCGTAAACGTCGGGGCACACGTGTGCGGTTTATTCGGAAATGTGTGGACAGCCGAGGTTCAGACGAAAATTCAGGTGGCGCATTCGGAACGATAGAGGCGAAAGAGGGAGAGGACGGCTGGAAGGGGGAAATCGAAAGGGTTGGGCTTAGGGTAAAACGAGATTCGCGGATCGTCCCGCAACACTTTACGCAAATATTTATCGAACGTGTACGCGCGATTCGAGGAACCCTAATGCTCGATGGGTCTAGCCAAACTGCACCCGCGGAAAATACGTATAAATACATATTGCCCCATTGGACCCGTAACACGGTGCTCGATATATAGGTACGAGTATAATGTATAATATATATATGAGCGTAGAAATATAAACGCATGTATATATTATATGCATGTATTCATATGTATAATATACACGCGCATGTACTATACATACGCGCGTAGAAATATATATACACGACGAATGTCACCAAACAGCGTAAAATCTGTTCGCACCATTCGGCGAAAGTAAAAACAGCTGCCTCGTTTCCCATAAACTGGTGCATCGAGAGGGAGAGAGAGAGAGAAAGCGAGAGAGAGAAAGCAAATATTGGTTGACGAAAGTTGGACGCTGGGCGAAACTGCATTGAAAAATTAAAAAGCTCGCGGGTGACGCGGGGGTGGATTATAAAGAATATATAATTCGCGCCAGCGAAGCGCGGGAAACTTGTCGCGTTTTTTTCGGTTTTTTTTTTCGTCTCTGGATCGCACGCCGCGCGAATAAAATGCCATAAATATAAATTTAGTTAAGTATAAACAGCGGCGCCCACCAATCGGCTTAGCTGAATTTGTAAACTCTCCTGTTTTAATCAGATACAAATTCGTCGGACGCGCGCGCCCAGCAGCTCGGCCGACTTCACTCGTCATTCGTTAAATATTAATGGAATTGTTTTCAAAGTCCATTATGATATAAATTAATTCGAACGTTTCACTCGGTGCGCGCGCTCTCGCCGGTCGGATAAAATATTGTCGGGCGGCGACTTTGCGATCCACGCGCGAACGCAAAACCTCGTATAAGCTCGCCACGAGCGTCGCCGTTGGCATCGTCGTCGTCGACCGCGGAATACATCATCATTCCTTATTAGGTATCAGCGCGGCAAAGTACAAAAGTTTCAGCGTATATAATTAGCAAAGTTGAAATGTTTTTTTGCAAAGAAGAAGTTTCATTGATTCGAAGAAATGTGCTTGAAAAGCCCTTCAAAGGCCTTTTTTCTTTAAAATCAATGAAATAATATACCTATGATAATATTATATTTTCTTTGAAACGAGGAGACCGTTTCCTTGAAATAATTAAACCGTCTTAGTGAATCAATTGAAACGTCTCCTGTATTGATCAACTTTCTTTGACGTCAATAAAAAAAATCTACGCGACAATGTTTTTTTTTTAAGTCGATGAAAAGTCTTTCTATTTCCTATATAAGAGACACTTCGAAATTTAAAGACAACATTTCGTTGAAGTCAAAGAAAAAACTGTAACTCACCAATTTCTTCAAATCAAAGAAACTGTTGTTCTTGGGTGCGCGTTCCGCACGTTTGCGCTTTAAACTCGTTGCACAACGTAAATACAGAGCGATCTGATAATTTTTTGCGCCGTCGATCGAATTTCGCGAAAAAAACCAAGGTTCTTAAAAAAACGAGAACAATTTTGATAGAGTTTAACGTCGCCGTGCGCGAAAATTCGAAGATTCGATCATTCGCAATATCGAGAAAAATTCGTTACGGGCGAAATTCGATTCGGCCGACGGTGAAAGTTAGAAGGCGTAGACGCCGGTCGTCATCAGCATTTCTGTTTTCCCTCTTTTTTTCCCACCGACTTGCTTATCGATCTCGCCGATAGTGCGTTTCCGACTTTTCATTTTTCCTGCGCCGTCTACGTCGTCGTCGTCGCAGTCGTCGTCGTCTTTCGGCATCACCACGCCCTTATGCGCCGGGGAATTTCCCGTAACGCCCAGCCGATAAATTCAAGGCAATAAATTGGGCCTCGGCAAGAGCTTCCGCGCGCGTTGCTCGGCTGTCGTCGTTCCGCCCGCAAAATCGCCAAGTTCGCGAAGGTAACGCGGGGGGGGATATCGGAATTAAATCAGAGAAACGACGTAGTGAGGGGGTCTTCCCGCGCACATACGCGATTTGTTGGCATTGAGAAGCAAATTTGACTTGGGGGTTCTAGAAAAAAAATACATAATAAAAAAATACCAATCACTATTTATTTACACATATAAACGTACGAATTAAATCAGAGAAACGACGCGCGTGATTCGTTGGCATTAAAAAGCAAATTTGTCTTAGGGGTTCGAGTAAAAAAATATATATAATAATAAAAATTAAACAAAATATCAATCACTCTTGATATACACAAATGTATCAAATATACTACGACGATTTGCGAGGTATACGAGGAAAATCGCATTTGCTAATGAGAGCGCGCAGCGAGGCAGATTTTGCGCGGGGTCATCGGTACACGCGGGCTTCTGTATTAAAACTGTTATACATTTGTTTTAATCTCGTGACCCGTAAATCGCGCACCGAACAAAAGCAAAAGCGCCGGGAATAAAAAGCCGGTCGCGCTGCAGGACGAACGAAAAATAGCAGATAAAAACCCGGGTGACAGTGGATCGATTGTCGCGGGCTCGCTCGCGCTGTGTTCGACGCGACGCACCACGTTGTACTAAACGCTCCGATACCCGCAGTCAATTATGTATCGCACGCCGTTTCTTCGCCCCGCGCGCCAGTTTTCGTTCCGAATCGCGCGGTGCGATTCGAAGGAGCGCAAACGACTTTCGCAAATTCCCCGGCTGACACAAGTTACGGGATTATTGCGGGATGGCGAGAAGTCCAGCGAGAGCGAAATTGCGGACCGGTGTGAGCTGTGCTCGAAATTTCATCAAATTGCGATGGAATCTCCGGATCCTGAAGTTCATTCAGCGCCTAAAGTTACGACACAGCCTAAAACAGAGCAAATTCGACGTAAAGTCCAGGTAGAAATTGCAATTTTTTTTTACAGCAATAATTTCACGAAATTTTGCCGAAAATATATTTTGCCATTTACGATAGCTTCCACTGGAAATTCTTGTACTGCAATTTGTTCCCCCATAAACTTTACCCGCACATTTGTAACTTACGCAAAGTTTCGAAGTCCTTTGCCAACCATTATTAATAGTTTCGAGAAATTTTCCAAAGAGCAAAAAAAAAGAAAATCCGCTCCGATGTCTGGCAGGAGACACCTGTGAGAGTTGACAAGACGTCTTAGCGAAGCCTCGTGTTTCCATTTTTACCCCAAGTGTCGTCTCACCTGCAAAACTCGACGAACTTGGCCGGGGCAGCTTTGTACCCGTCCGGCGTGGTCCTCATGAATTATTAAATTACGAGAATTTGTACGGTGCTTGAACGAACACGCCAAAGGTATTAGAGACGTCCGCGTGCCACCCCCCCCCCCCCCCCCCCCCCCCTCCCCCCCTTCCACCGAAGAGTCCAAGGGCGCAAGAAAAGCCGCGAGAGCACTTTGAAAGTATAATTTTCTCCGCAAACATAAGTTACACTCTGTTGTGTCTGCAACGCAGGTTGATTAGAGCAATCGATCAGCCGTGTCTCCGTATCGTTACAAAGAAAAAAATGAATAATAATGCACGCCCATGGCAATCAAGCCCAAGGTACGCCATCATGGATCACCGGATCAACCCCCGCGACAAAGTGCAAAGTATGTCCTTCCATAACATCAAAGAGTCGGTAATTTGAGGTGACACAATTTTTTATATTACCAAAGCACAAAAACTGAATTGAAAAAAAAAAAAAAAAAACGAAAAATGGAAAATCTCATAATCAGCTGAAACGTATACGGAATATTAAATCAGACGTCAGTGGCTCCGATGAAAAAAAAAAAAAAGATTCGTGCGATCTGCCATAGTTGATGCAACGATGCTACGATGCAGCAGCAGTTGCCTCTCGTGTATAGAAAATATATATCCGTGCACAACGAGGATCGCGTTCAAGTGCGCAATATACAGTCGAAGGTCGAAGCACAGCGGCAAATTCTCGTGCTGCGCGGACAGGTCTATATATTTGTGATCCCTCGGTGAACCCTCGACTCGCGCAGTATTATTGGCGCGGTATTACGGTTGCTGCGAGCGGCGAACCCTCGAGTTCCCGTCGAAACCTCCATTTCGCCTCGCCGATCCTGCTCCGATACGCGCCCGGCAGCCCCGACGACGACGACGACGACGACGAGCAGATGCTCGAAGCAGCGACGTCGGCGGCAACAGCAGCGGCGGCCCTTGTACCCTCGAACCCTCCACCGGGGGGGATTAATAAGAAATACACCTGTCGAAAAACAACCGAGGACAATGTGTATCGGGCATCGGGCTCTGCCGGAGCGAACAATCCGCCCAAGATAAAAAAAAAAGGGAAGCGCAGGAGATATTGTAAATAACGAATGAAGGGATGGATACCGCTGTCTGAGGGTCTGAGGGGGTTGGAGTCAAAGAAGGGTATCGCGTTTCTACGTTACACAATACGAACGAAATTTCTCAGATAGAGATCTCGACGAGCAAAACAAAAATATCGTTGTCTCTTGAACTTGTTGAACAATCCTCCAATTGCTGGTTGAAAAAAATTATCGAAACGTTATTAAATGCTATTCAATTATTATAAGTTAAAAAAAATGCTGTAAAAGAAATTGTGAACAACCGTTGTTGTCGATTTATTCGGCTTCTGATTGGTCGTCAGGAAACCGACAGTTCGTTGTTTAATACTGCGAAATTTAGCAATTCGTCAGAAAAAAATTCGAGAAAACAAATAGATTTTCGCGCGCTTTTCGGAATCGCCGCGTTCGCCATCAGACTGGACTTTCAAACTTTACGAAATCGAAATACATAATAAAAATATTGTTGGCTCTCGTTGATCCTTTTGGCTAAAAAAAAAACACGGAAAATCTCCCGATAGCCGCTGTTTCGAAGCTGAGAGCGCGACAAGTACGACAAACGATGCGCAAACGTTGTCGCTCTGCATTGCGCGGCGTAAACGCTGCACAATGAGAAGTACGTATATACAGGACAGTAGCATGATGGAAATTCTATAAAGTGTGAACCTTACAAGAAAAAAAAAACTTTTATATATACATCCACAATACGCAGAGACGGAAGGTCTCGCCCCGGGGTTTGTACAAGGTGTAAAAAAATCGAGCGTGTAAATGTTATCGGCGAGTATTTGCCGAACATTGTGTTGGTTACATGTTCGCTTTACAACGCCCGGCGTTTGCGCGTATAAAGTTGTCGGATCGGTGCGGCCATAACTCTCGTTATAGCCCTCGGGCAGCGCGGTGGGCGGCGTGGACGATGTGGACGTATATATACACGTAACGTCCATATACCGACCGTAGGTACAGCGAACGCGCTGGGGCGCCGATAACGCGTGACGTTATAACACCCCGAGAGCCACGGTAACGTCTCGTCCCTGTCTGTAGCGTGATGATTTACCGCGAGAACCGTGGGCGACGAGCTAGCGAGCGAGCGAGAGAAGAAGCGAGAGCGAGGGCAAGACGCGGATCGACAATTCGCAGAGTATTATTACGCGCGCGGCAGCGACGACCATGCGCGCGTCTCACGGCGCTGCGTCGAGCGCGGATACCGAACGATCGCGTGGACCTCGCGCCGACTGCTCGGAGGCAACTCGGTTATCGGAGGGGGGGGGGGGGGGGGGGGGGGGGGGATTGTCGAGACAAAGCTCGTGTAACTCGGCTTTTGTCTCGCCAGTCCGGGTTGACCGAATAGTCGTCGAACCGCGGAGCCGGCGAAAGTAGATTATTATTAGATACTGTCCGAAATTGCCAAAATTAAAAAAAACGCCCGCTTTGAATTTTGCAGAAAGCGGTGGCATTACATTTTTATATGTTTTTCGTGATCTTTCGTGAAGTGGCTTGTGCCACGCAACTGATTAAGGGATCGTCACAGTGTGACCCTCCGAAAAATCAATGATTTTCGCGAATTTTTTTTGTTAAGTTGTAATGAACTAATTGGTCTGGTTTTTTTTTAATAAATAAGTACATTCTTGAAGAATACAAAATGATTTTTTATGTGCATTTCTTTAATGTATAATAATGATATAAATTGTTTACCACAAGCTTCTCGGCACCAAAGCAAAACGTCAAATTATTCGTCTCCGGTCTTTCGTCCAAGTCCGTTGCGTATACCTCGGGCATTTTGCTTCCTGATTCAAGAGGCACTGATAAAAGCGTATCAAGCGAAACTCGATGTAAACGAATTCGCGCCACACAATTCAGGGCCAATGCGGCTGCGAGGGTGCATAGCGCATTAGCGGCCGGCCCGCGCGTTCAAAAGAAGGGGCGACGTATTAACGCTTAAATCTTGTTTGCATTTCAGAGGAGCATCCGGCGGCAATGCAGCACGGAAATACGGCCGCGGGTTCACCGACGTCGCGGACGATTCTCGTCACGATCGCATTTCTTCTCGGCCAATTGAGATAATTTGCGTTCCCCCGGGGGTGGCGTCGGCGGCGGCGGCGGCGGCAACGGCGGCGGGAGGCAGGAAAGCACCGTCCGACGGCGGCAAACAGCGGCGAATAATAATTTTCAGTACGTGTGTGCGCAACGTGTTATCCCCGGAAGTCACGTGTGTGACTGCGGCGCGCGGCGACGTCCGTCTACAATAACATCTCGTTGCGCCGCTTGTAAAGCGTACGACGCAACGAATCGCCCGGGCCCGTGGCATTACGTGCGCAAATCCGCGACGCAACGCGAGGCAAAAACGTGTTGGACGTCGCAGCAACGCGAGACGGAAGAAAAAACGAGTGGAGCCACGCGAAAGAGAGGAAAAAAAAATGAAGAGGGAAAAAAAATAAACTCATACACACAGACACAAACTCACAGGAGGAAGAGGAGGAGGAGGAAGAGGAGGAGGAGGAGGAGGAGGAGGAGGAGGAGGAGGAGGAGGAGGAGGACGGGGAATAGTCGCGCACGTACTTTACGCTTCACCCCAACACGCACGAAACGTTGTCGACTGCTACACTTTTTTTCCGGTGTCAACCAGATTGTGTACACGCAGTCCCCTTCATTCCCCCCAGCGAGAAACAAAAAGCCCTTCAGCCACGGGTGAGCAGCCCATTAGGAATTTCTACAGGGTTGAATTCTTCTCTCTCGCTCGACGCACGTCGTCGCGTCGACGGTGCCGCTGCTGCGACGATTTCTGCCTTACCAACAGCGCGGGAAGCACTGAGAAGAGCGCGAACATACCGACGTACATAGAGTCGTGCACATGGTCATCTGTACACATGGCGTATAGATAGAAAGAAATCGGTGGTCGCGGCTTTTGTCCAGTGCAACGAGTTGCGGTCTCTGCTGAATCTTGAAAAGTGAGGATCGGTAATTGAAAACAAGGGCTGGAGTCATCGCGTTGGTCTATCTACATTTTAAGGCATCCGACAAACTCTCTGCCCGTCATCGACTCGACTCGACTCGGACGACCAGCCGTCACAATGTCGCGTGCATCGAATCGCGACGTCTCGATTTCTGTCTCGGACAACCGAAGGGCGAAAATGGAAATTTCGTGGAAGAGCCACGTTCGAAGCAGGATTTTACCGACGGAGTTTACGGAGTGATCCGATCGGTACGATGAACACGTGACACGTCGCTCGCCTTCTCGCTCTCTCCTACCGGGCGATGTGTCAACGTCGAAGACTCGCCGCTTCCGGCAGCCTCGAGCCCGCGAACTTAATAATATTCGATCTCGAGGCCGCGTCGACGACCGAAGAATTCGATATGAAGAGGCCTACGTGACTCGACGGATCACGCCAATCCCGAGATGTCTGCCAATCCTGCGAGATCCCGTCGACCGACGATACGACTGCTGCTGCTGCTGCCGCTGCCGTTGTTGCTGCTGTTGACACTGGCGACGCTGATGCTTCCTGGGCTGCGTCTCTGTCCGCGACGTTACGAGGTCGAAGTCGCTCTTGACATTACAAACAGCGTCCGGAGAGAAATATATAAAAGAACAAATATAGAAGAGGAAAAAGACGAAGGGGAAGAAATGAGGAAAGACGAAGTAGAGAAAAATGTTGTATGCGATGGACATACAGGAAGCAAAGGAAATGAATCCGAGCACAGTCGTCACATGCTACGCACGCACGATCGGACTATATTACAAGGATATTACGTTGTAGACAACGATTCAAACTGATCGCACAAGTCACCGTTCAACACGATTCCCTGACGTGTTTTTTATTTTATTTTTTTATTCTCCTTTATCGCCCACGCGACCTATGTCGATTGACCGTCGCGCTGTATATCGATCGCCCGATCGAGGTTCGTCGAACGACCAATTGACCTATCGGCATCAACGACGGACGCAATTATTGTATATCGACTCAGAAGTGCTCAGTATATATCGTTTAGCTTCGCGCAACCATCGAGGGAGAGCTGGGAAGAAGATTAAAAAAGACACAAAAGAACAAAAAAAAATTAAAGTCGTTAGGAATATTTATCGCGACACACAACGAACCGGCGCGCGAGCGTCGATTGGCGTCGGTAACGCGAGCCGCGGAAATTGAAGGCTCAAAGACAGATTCGCGCTCTCGGAGCGTGTTGCGTGCGTGCGCGACGTGCGAGTGTTTGACGAGCGTGTGGATGGCTGGACGAAACATTGCTCAAGCGTCGAGACGATTTTGTCTTTTTTTTTATCGTTTTTTTTTTTTTTCCGACTGTAGTCACAGTTATCGCACGCTGCATTTTTCCCTCACCGAGCAAATGTCGAACACGTGTACGTCGAATGTGTCAGATTTGTTTAAGCAGACCAAAGAGGGTTGCGAATACGCCGGTCACATCCGTCGTTGAATCGCCTTCCTTCACCCTGACCACTCTGACATCCCTGTAGAAATTGTCCACTCCACTCGTCCCTCCCCTCCCCCTCGCCACGCCCTTTACACTATAGCGTATCACTTGCTCGTGATGTGTAAACTGAAAGATCCTGCGATTCGATGTAAGAATTTTTGATTTTTCTTTTCCATCGTCGTAATTTAAAAAAATCAACTTTCAAAATGCTGCGCGTGTGGATGTAATGATACATTGCGAACCCAAAGATCTAATTATGAATTCTACTGTATTTCGTGAGAAGAGAAAATAGGGATACCATTGATTTTGGATAATAATGGAGATACGTTTATATAAAAAATTGTAATTAATAGTTTAATTACGACAAATGTGTTCAACGAGTTTTTTTTATCTGTTCTTTTTCTTCTCGGTTCTGATTAATGGTCGAATAGCCTTCGGAATCACGTTTTCGTATTAAATATTCGGAATTCATTCCTGCTCCGATACAAACGAAAACTTTTGGCTTTCGAGTGTACGTTCAATGGGTCCATAATGGTGGTTTCCATTGTACCTCAGTGACTAGAACCATGCACGGACGAGCCGGGTTGAAATACTAAATCGAACAAACAGCCTCTCTCTCTCGCGCGGTTTCAATTGTAGAAACGCGCGTATTTTTTTCATTCATTATTACGTTTACATTTGAAATGTACATATTGCAGCGGGTCACGCCGAACTTTCGGTCGACGCGCCTGTCGAGGCTCCCACGTTTCCGGTTCAGCGAGTGAGAATTGAGAATCAAACTATCGCCCGACCTTGACCTCCGTGTGGCCACGTGCGAATTTTAATCGACTCCGCGCACAAATTTTTTGTCTCGTAATTTTTACACTACTTTTTTCCAACGAAATACTGTCGTTTTGTGGAAACAGCGATGTGCATCCCAAACGCCACGTTACCCCATCTCCTCGATACCCTCGACCCTTTCACCCAACCGACCCTGACATAGACGTTAAATAAAAAAAAAACAGTGTTATATGTAAGATGAGTGTCACGGTATTAAAAGTAACGCAAATAACTAAGCAACCAAGTAAGAAGAAATAAAAAAAATGGACCGCGTGAAACATAGAGAGCGAGTGACGCAGAGTGTGATAGATTTGCAGAGATGGTGCGGAAAAAAAAAGTGTGAGAAAGAAGAAAGTCGGCGTAGGACACGTACGTATTAGTATTCTGTACAATATGCTGTACTTATACGCCGATAATGTATCTTTACCATGAAAATGCCCCGGTCCTCCCCAGCCAAAAACAAAATTGTACTTTCTACGACGTTAATACTGAAATAACCGTAGAACTGTGTCATCCCTATTACCAGAGTCGCGCGGCATCCCCACTGGTACCTACTAATTTGATTTTCATTTCAATTCGTCCTTCCAGATTATCCCACCCTGTAATTTCCATATTTCCTGGTATAATATTAATTTCACCCGCGACCCCTGCGCCGTACCTCATCAAGTTCTCTTCTTATCCACTTGCCTTTCGCCCACCCTCGACCCACCCCCACCCCCCACGCCCCAACCCCCCAAACACCCTACATTCCTTCGTTCTATGCGTACTTTTCAACGCATTCTTGTATATAATATTTTACTCTTGTAAATAAATTATATCCATACGATAAACATATACGAAGGAATATTCCGAATTGCAACGATGCTTTGTTGAATACTTTAAATCGTCACCCACGCACCCTCCCGACTGCTCCCTGGCGGCCTCGGACGGTCTCGACTGTTGCGAGAGAAATTACGAATTCCTCTTGTGGATTTCAATTTAACGAATTTCCGTCACGGCGCTGGGCAAACGTTGATACATTTGAGTCAGCGAGAGGCGGACCGAAGAAAAACAGCTCGAATGCGGAAAACTTGAAGGTACGTTGATGCTAATAATTACATACTTTTTTTTCAAGAACATACATATACCTGCAATTCTGTGTTAACAAAAACGTGTTTAACGCGGTGTGCAAAGCAACACTTGAGGCTCCGGGTCCTTGCCCAAGCAGTTTACATCGTAATACCCTTTGATTACGAGATGTCAAGAGGTAAAAAAAAATAACTCGCGGGCTTCGTTATTTTTTCGCGTTTACTTCCCGCGTCGTGACAGCCACACCCTCGATTTACCCTTTTTCTATATTAACAGCGCGAGAGCTCGAGCAAACGAAAATTCGCCGCGTTATTCAGTTTTCCCTAAATATTTGCTTTTAATTTCTCCTCGCTGTCCGCGCGTCGATATTTATTTTTATTCATCGTGCCTCCATTTCTCCGCGCGCCGCAGACCGAATACTCGCAACGAATGAAAAACAATATCTCGTTGAGCGCAGCTCGATAATTATCGGCGCAATTATTGCACCAATGAGTCGTATTTAAAAAATAAATAAATAAATAAATAAAAACCCTCTTTTCTAATAATCGGATATAACGTTGCGGCAGATAAATCCTCGGGTCTACCGATTATCGGTATGATAATCTTTAATCCATGCATATTATAAAAACCATTACAACGCCGCAGTGCAAAAAAGAACCATACACCAAAAATGCATTCTCGTTAGGTGCATAAAATCGGCTGGTGAAAGTACATGCAAATGTACATAAAATGTAAGTAAAATCCACTGCTATCGCACGAAAGCTATAAATTAAAATTATCTCGAGCCATAATCGTTGCAGACGGATTTATCTAATTAAATTTATTTACTTCATTTTTTTTCTTTGATTATTTCCTCTCACTTTCTTACTTTTCCCATCTATTAGTGATAAAGACAGTTAAGTACCGTTTCAATGAGTCTCGCTCATTATCGATTGTACCTATATACACATCTCTCTCACTCGCTTTTTCCCTCAGCTCCCTGCTGTATATCGCTCCGTGCCCTTCGCTCGAGCCATAGAATTTTATAGTACTACACCGACTACTGTGAGGCGCATCCATTCGGGCATATAACGGGCGATTAGAGTTGAGGAGAGTTTTCGAGAACGAGAGAGCGAGAGAGAAAGAGACAGAGAGAGAGAGAGAGAGAGAGAGACACCGAGCGGGGCACAGAAGTCGTTAAATATCTATAAGAAAAGTTGGAGAGGATCGCGGGAGAGTCATGGATATCGATCTATCTCACTCCTTCCGCGCGGGGCTTACGGTCTTGTCCCTCGTTCGTCGACCATTCGCTCACTCTCGTCCCCCCCCCCCCCCCCCCTTCATCCCGATCCTCGCCGTCCCGCTTTGCTCGCCTCACACTTGCCGATTCGCAGGACCCGTGCGCGCGCGCGGGACGAACTGTAGCTCGTTCGCGTCCCACCAGTGTCCGCGCCCCGCTCGTTCCTCCGCTCCTGAATTACAATGGCCTTCGGGAGAGAGCTGGCGAAGTCTTATAAAGTCGAAGTGCTGTTTGCCGGACGCATAAATAAGTAGAATGCACCGCCGCGAGCCTTCGAGCGTTGAGGAGATAGCGCGCCGTGAGAAGTTGGACGGCAGCGGCGAGGAGCGAACGAGAAGTAAAACGAGGAGAAGAAGAGCGAAGAAGAAGGTGGAAGAAACGTGGAGTACATTTCGATAGTCGGGCAGCTCTTTAATATAAACGCGGGGCATTCCGACTCGACTCGCGCCCCGAGCGTCCTCTGGTTTTCTCCGATACTCGACGAACCTCGTTTTTCTTCTTTCATCTACATTTTTTACGCGCTTCCCGGCGACGCCGCTCGCTCCCGAGCGCCGCACTTTTCATTCTCACACTCGGTGCACGAACGACAAAGCGAGAATCTTGGCCGGTGCGGTTCTGGTGGCTAGACTGGAAACGAGCTTGGTTTGTGGGTTTGAGCTCCAGTCGAATTGTATGAAGAAGAGGAATAAGGACGTTGCGTTGTGCTACAGTTACAACGATATCGAAGCCGTTGCAATGTGCACATCTCCTGGTCGAGGCTACACACATTGCATTCATAGCTACATTCGCGTTTGTAACTATACACGCGGTGAACGCGAAAACGGAAATCGTATCGCGACCCTCCAAACATTCCATACCCGATCGGCGACGCGTCAATATCCCTGCGGCCTGCTGCGAGTGTGGGCAGCCTACGGTTGTTGGTGTATGTGAATGCTGATTTCTTTATGCGAAATCGGCTATGCGGCGGGCTGGGATTCGGGCTGCGCTGCCGGTAAAGTAGGTTTGACGTCAGCCGCCTAAGTTTACGTTGCGCTCGATTTTAATCGAGCGGCTATCCTCTATTAAAAAGTCCGTAATTCGCGCCAATGTGATCATTGTTGTCGTTTTTGTTTTACCTTTTTTTTTCGTAAAACGAGTCTCGTGGAAGACACAGTAAAACCAAATAAATATATATTTTTACTGAATCATATATTCACGTTACTCGCGGGAATTTTTTGTATGTCATACATCTCAGAATTACTGTCCGGTCAGCGCGTTTAATTAATTTCGTGATTTCGTTTATCACTCAATTAACGCAATCATTATCCCCGCACTAAGAGAAATCGTGGCATGCGTGGGAACCGGCAGTACTCGTAAGCATTTTTGCACTTAAATTCAGCGATGATTAATTGGACAATCACGTGTTAGTTAATTTGACCAGGCGTTTCGTGAAATCAGCTTGATTTATATTTTAATGATGACTAATTAACATCGATCTTTTTGTTCTCAATATCGTGGAATATTTCAATTTCGTGGTGTATAATTTGTAACATCAAATGTAACATTTGTGTTTTTACGATCATTAAGCTCCATCCATACTCTCAAATAAATTGAAAACAAAAACTGTTTTAATAACAATTAGTCGAAAACGTTTTATGTTCGAAACATCCAAAACACTTCCGAGTAAAGCCGAATAAATTACGATAACACCTCCCGCCACAAGTACGATAAATATTCATAAATAACGCAACACAGTTTTTTCTCGGGATCTCGTGAACAAACTGCGCGTTTGCACAGATGGTAGAATCGTAAATCAACAGTTAGGTCTATTCCGTCGACCTCTCGGGCGCTCTGAAATGGTCCCCATAAAATGCGGCATCCCTGACACAATTCGGCAGTCGATCGAGACGAAAAGAAACGCAAAGTTCGCTGAGTGATTACATTTTCTCGTCCACTATGCGACGTGGATTTTTTTGCGCTCATCTAGTCGTGTTCGCGATTTTCGGTGGGCGCGTCGACGGATTCGCTCTCGGGAAATTTCTCGACGATTCGTGGGAGGATTCCGAGGAAACGCCGTGGATCGCGCACGACGCGGAACAACGAGAAAATAAGCCGTCGAGTTGGAATAACGTCGGGGCGCAGCAGCGACGGCGACACAGCGAGAACGAGGCGGATTACGCAGGCAACATTTTCGAAAAGTTGTTATCGGGAAAAGTGATCGACGAGGCGTTGGACGCCCTGGCTGATTGCATCGATGATTCCGGTATATTCGATTTCCTGGACCCGAGCGAGGAGGAAATTGATTCCAACGCCAGCGGGACTGAGGGTTCGTGCATTGCGAGGGCATTTCAAATGAAAATTATAAAGAAAACGCGAACTATGTCGGGTGGCGAGACCCGCGCGAGATGAAACGTTGCGGGGGGGGGATGTGAAAGCGGCGTCGCCCGGCGCGTCCCTGATACCGTTATCACTGTCAATTCGAAAGAGATGTATATTTCATTTCCACCCGCGGAATAAGCCCCCCCAACCGAATTTCCAAACGCGATAAAAGCAGCGCCCGGGACATTTCTCGTCGCGCGACGTATCGGCTAATAATATACATGTAGTTGTTGCCTCGACGCCTACGATCGATCCTCGGAACTTCTTGTTTTCGCATTCATCAGATATGGATATTCGCGGTACTTGGCTGATTGCGCGGTGGCTGTCGCGATGCCAATTATTTTTGCCTTCGGACGTCTGACCTTTGCTTTCCGTCACTACTTGCCAGAGCTTCAGCGGTTATTTTTTTTCTACATAATTCATACAGCGATCGACCCTTCGAAAGTCACATCGATTTAACCTAAAGCCAAGATTTTTGAGAAACAAAGCCACGATTTTTAATGACCACTTCGAATTTTAGGAAACAAACCGGAAGTTCCGGAGATTTCGACCGACGTCGTCGACGCAACGACGATATCGAGCAACGTCACGGTAACACCAACTACAGCCGCACCGTCGGTCGCCGATGAGGACGTCGACTCGGTTGAATCACGGAGGAACGTAACAATTGGATAACGCCGCGAGCATCGCGACTCTGCGAGTGGAATGAGTCGCGCGTTATGCAACCGCAATAAAATGGAAAATGAAATGCAACGCAGATCGGTCGAGATTGGTAGTTGGCCGAAGCGCGCGGCGCGCATCATTCGAATCAGGAAGTCCACCGCCCGATACGACGAAAACAAAGAGCCCGGGGATTTTCCTGTAAAAATGAATTTTTATCGGGCGTCCCGCGCTTCGGGCGCTCTCGGGGTGTGTTCGCTCTGTACACGCTCGACGCGCGGTGTATGCAGGTAATGACGGTCGTCGGTGCACGAAACAAGCGCACAAAAGCTCTCGATGAGCTCTAATTGGAGACCGTTGATTACCAGCACATGAGAGATCGCACGGGCTGCAGTCGGGGGACGATGAGAGAGAGAGAGCGAGAAAGAGAGAGTGAGAGTGACGGGGAAAAGAGAGAGAGAGCGAGAACTCCGAGGCGGTTTATATACACGTCTCGATTACAGTGCACCTACCAACCGGCACCGGCATCACCGCAGAACCAACGGAATTGCGATCACGTATCTATTGACCGAACGAAATAATCGGAACCAACGGGAAAATTGGACGATTCCAACTATTTCAGACTAAATGGAAACGCGATAACCGCGCAAACAGCGCGGCACGTATAACGTTATTGCCCACTGCGCCTCGACAATCTCGACCCACGCGCCGACCGCCAGCGTCCTGCCGCCGTACACATACGGGATACAATTTTTACAGAAGAATTCTGCGTCCGAAATGAGAATTGTTTTTCATATTTACGAATTTTCCAGAAGCGTTTGACGTTACGTTGAATATGTACAGTCGTGTCGTTTCTTCGGTGTCGACCGCGCCGGACCGTGGAATCGACGTAGGTAACGCGCAGGGGTCAAGCGCGCGCGAACGAGCCTGCAACAAAAAGCAAACAAAAAATATTATATCTGCACGCATGAATATCAGAGACGCGCGGAGCGAATAATAACGAGTGCCATTCAATTGTGACACAATGAAAAATTTTGCATGCATGAACTTATTAAACCCCTGGCCGTGTACGACGAATTTTCGCGTTATAATTGCAACTGCGCTCGTGGATTAATTATCGCTCGGCAAATGGCAATTCGGAGAATTGTTATCGAAACTGGCGCGACCGGCGACTAGAGAGATTTTCCAATTCTAGGCTAAATTTCCAGCGAAACTCATGCTCCGGAAAATGTATATTTAATGGGCGAAGCTTTTTTTTTGTTATTTTTGTGGAAAGATTTTCGCTTTATCCGTAATGCGCTATCGCTTAATTAATTGTTCCCGTTCCCGAGTGCGGTCGTGTGGAAACTTGAAGTTAATTTTAAATCTCACTGCGATCGCCGGATTTCGCCGAAACCACCGAATCACTTTTCTCCTTGGCTGGAATCGAGCGCTGGATTTGACGGTCCGCGAAGTGTCGAATTTATTATCCTTACTTCACCCACTATCATTTCCACTTCGTCGTTACATTTTATACATTGCATTGCGCTATTATAGGCGCGGACACTTGTGTGTCGTATGTGCATGGAAACGAAGTAACTAATGCGCGAGTATCCTTTATGGATGGCATCAAATTGGCATTAACCCTATTAGCGGCGCACAAAGATAAATCAATAGTAGATTCGTACGGGCTATCGGGTAATAAATCAAACCGCACCCGACCACTCGGTATAGCACGTAGTTGATTAATTACCCATAGGTACCATGGATTTTATATCACCGAGCATAAATGCGAACGAGTCCGGAAGAGCTGAATATCCAAATTCGATGCGATTAAGCGATTTGTATAAACGAATGCGTTTTTCCCGTTACCTCCGGAAAACTCTCACGAACCTTTACGCATATTATTCTCATTTTTCACCCCAAAGTTACCGAAAATATTAATGCCAACGGCCCTCAAGACGAGATCCGTATCGGTGTTGGAGAAAAATTAAATATACACGCCTGGAGATCCGGGGCTCCATATAGAATTAAGGCTCGTGATGCTAAACGGTAATTCCACCCCTCGAGAGATGATTGAAATTAGCGTGGTAAAGTATCGCAAGTGGATAATTCATCATCGACACGATCGGAGCCAAAAAGTACGCATGAATTACCGGTCCACGTGGTGCACGACGGTGTCAAGAGGTGCGGGGCGACGTAATCGGTCAATCAACGTTCGTATATATCCATTAGACAACGGGGGCGGGTGGACTACTATGTCGGGGGTGCACACGCGGTGGCTTCGGTCGTGTCCGTATAAAAACGTGCCCGCGCGGTGTAAGCCGCGTTACGTGTGCCTATACATACTTAGCGTGGCTTACCGGTAATAAATATTGATTGCTCCGTAAGGAGAGATACGTTCGGGTAAGAAGAGAAGCGCGCGGGATTAGGGTCGAGAAATTTTGGTCCCCGGGGCGAGCGAGACGGGTCAGGCTCATCGGGCGAGAAACCACCCCGCCCGCCCGTCCCGTCTCGGTCGCCGCCGCCACCACCGCCACCCTCGTCTCTGTTTAAGTAAGACAAACGATTCCCCACGATAATGTTTCCCGTGCGGCGAGGCACGCTCGCCTCGTTCGCCTCTATCGCGCTGTCCCTCTCTCTCTCTCTCTGCGTTTGCCACCCACTCGGGCTTGCATCACCCGAGCCCCCGGAACGCGTGGCCTCTTCGTGACACCGGCAACACGCTCGTAGCCCCGTCACGGACGACCCCCCGGAGTCCGTCGTGTGTGCACCTACTTTGTGAATTATCCCGGGCAGATTAAATCCATCGACACGCAGAGGTCCCCGAAGAAGGATTCGATAGAGATTCGTGGAGCAGCCGAGACACACCGGGCCGGACATTAGCCCGCCGCGCGGAATTGTTATTCGATACGCGTGTGATCCACGGGAGAATCCGTCTCTTCGATCCGTCCCACGGAATTGAGATGCATTGGAGATAATCTTCCTGGATCAAAAGCTTCTTGTACGAGGCTTCTGGAATGACAATTAATATAGATATGAGAATGTCCTTGGGGATATTGAGACAATTAAAAGAGAGGAAAAATGTTTTACTCCAATTTTACCTTTAATTGCGGATGTAATTCAGCAGCACCAGCGGAAGCACATGTTTGGGCGATACTCTCGAGTGCTCTCCACGGAGTAATGAAAATTTCCTCAACGCCTGAAAGTCGTTTGTAATTATCAATTAGTCTTACAAGCGATAACCACTGTCCAGGCGAGTCTGCTCGGGGAGTTTGTGTGTGTAACCACGAGCGAAGGAGAGCGGCAAAGCTCTTTGTGATAATTACTATATCGGTTTTCGAATCGATGCCACGGATATATTGTCATTCGCGATTACAAGAGGGAGCGAGGGATTACCGAGATACTCCGACTCGGCTTCGGGTTCCCTTTCGGTGTTTACACGTAATACGCAATCGAAAGTTTCACGCCCGACGGAGTCACTCGAGAATCTACGTGTGCGTAAGTGGGTGTAATACTAATTGATTTAAACCGCATTTTAATTGAATCAACGTATAACAGTTTGCTCGTGGACCGTGCGAGGCTGACGAACGGAAGTTTCGTTTGAGGAACGATTCACGAGGCACAGTGGGACACCGATGTGTTCGCTCTGTCGATTACGTCGTGAACTTTCGTGGCTGCAATACGCAAGGAAAAAGCGAGGGAGTGAGAGCGCGAGCGCGAGAAACGACGAGCTGCTAGCTAGAAGCAGCAGCAGTTGTCAAGAATTACCTATACCCACAAGCCCTCTACCGCTGCTTACAATTCCTGCTCCGTTCGCGAAATAACCCGGCAGCGCTAAGCCCCTAAGGGATTATCTTGAACCTCCCAGCTACTAATTAACTCAATTAAAGGGCAGCTAAAGCGCCGTTTCTGCTTTTCCTTCCGCGGCAGTTCGGCGGAGTGCGTGCCGGGGGAAACGTGTGTACCGGTCGGGTAGATTCCACTCGGAATCCCTGCGGGCTACCCTAAAACATGCACCGACGCCTAACATGGATGCAAATTTCCGCAATTGTAGTACTCGACTGCGCTTTCGAAACTTTACCCTCCGGTCTATTGTCGATCGAAATTCATTTGCTCGGTAGGAGATCAAAGCCCACCGAGAATGTTTCTCCTCTGGGATTCCTCCACACGCGAAAAGCTCTCGCGCTTGTTTTTTTTTCCCCCGGGCCCTTTTTTCGAAAACGAATAATTAAATACTTCGATGGCTCGATAAATTTCATCTCGATAATCGATAAATATTCTCGGTGCTCGATAGCGAATGATAAAATAAAAAAAAATATAATGAAAAATCTCTCGAATCCGCGCTCGTTCGTCGCACACGACGGGATCGGAGTTGCGGCGCCCGGCGTATTAATTCAGCCGCGTTCGCCGATGTGGATACCCTGTCATATTCATAGGCTGATACGCGGGTAACCCACATGCGACCCGGGCGCAACGGTGACGTGACTCCGGGGCTTCGGGGCGGCACGGAATATCGAATACCCGGGCCGGCTAATGAGACCCCTCAGGACCTACACGTGCGAAGATGTTGGCCGTGCGATGTTTCGCCAATACGTGTGTTGCGATATTTTTCCTGGCAGCAGTCGACGCGGCGGCGGCGGCGGCGGCATCGGCAAAACGACGGGGCGAATAGGAACCACCGCCCGCTTCTTCCTTTCCCAGTTATGGTAACTCCCGTCCGCATCCTTCGGGCTCGCCCAGCGTGGATGCCCTCCGGCCGCAGCTTGCAGCTTCCCATCGCTCGACTACTTCATAGCGCGCGCTCTGTGTGCACGGTGAATCCACTGTATGTGCATCAGCTTCCGATCGATGGATAAGATTTCCAGCACGATTGCCAAGAGGTCGCGGAACCCCGGCAAGCTTACGTTCCTCCCCTCGCGTCGCCCCACTCTGGGGGAGGGGTGGGGGGTGGGACCCCGAAGGCGCGACACACAACTCGCGGAAATTTCGAGTACACACCGTGAACTGCATTCGCGATTTTTCTCCACGTTCACCGGGCCGCACGAGCCTGGAAAAGGGAGAGAGGGACAGAGAGTTAGAGCGATCAAAAGAAAAAGCACAGAGACAGAGAGAAAGGAAGAAAGAGAAAAAAGCTACGTAAAAGGTACATACAGCGAACGCTACAACGCGCCACAATCGATTGGTTTATTCAACTTTTTATTCTCTCGATTCCTTCAATCCCACCGAGAGTCAGGAACGCCGATGCACCAGGGCGATGAGAGAGACAAAGAGGACGATGAAGCTTCGACGTCGCTTCCGCTGTTTACTGTTGGCAAAGAGTGACAATTTATTTAATATATATATATATATATTCGTCTTCAGTGAAATATTAGATTTTTATGATTTTCTTTTTGTCGTTGCTTTTCGTTTATAGTTCAGGGAGATTAAGCCACGTCGCAGCCAGTGAATACTGCATATTTTAATCGCGCAAGTTACAGGGAAAGGGAGAGAGAGTGAGACCGGAGTGGCAATTCCGACTCATTACAAGGATTAATGGGAGCTTCTCGTTATTGTAATGAGTGCTATTTTCATTCCGATGCCGGGACGCATTCTGCCCGGGAAATTCAACAATTGCGCGCGTATACACGCAATACATTGAAAAATACAAGCGGCGAGCGAGACGGAGAGTCCGAAGGGCGGACGGGGGGGGGGGGGGGGGGCGGAAAATTAATGATGCAAACGAGTGACCACTAATCTGTGATCGCGCAGTTAACCGGGATTTTTGCGGTCGGGGATGGCCAGGTAATTGTGGAGCATAAATTTCGCGCGTTCACCTCGGGAAAATCGGGTTATTTCGGTATGTGTCGACGAGAGCTATACGTGCATGGATACTAATGCATTTGGAACGTCGCGGCGGGGACGCGCGCACCGGGCAACGTTGCGTCGGGCCGGTTTGGCACGATCTGGAAATGAACAGCACGCGGGCCAACGAAAATGCTAACGGTGCTCTCCTGCCGGTGCCGCGCGCGCGCGCGCGCTGGTGTAGCAGCTCCAGCGTCCACGTTCGATGTGTGGGTCCCTCGATGCGCCGGTGTGTGCGTCGATGGGGCGGAAGCGACGCCAGAGGCCTGTGGCCAGCAGGGATGCAGCTCTCGCTCGCCCGCTCGGACATCATCCCCGGAGCAGGTTAAAACGAGGTCGTTGAACGCCCGCGGCTCCTCCTACGAAATTGTCCCACCGTTGTCATCTCGCCTCGGTGTGTATCGGCCGTTCTCCGTCAATTCGGCCACTTTTTCGCTCCGCGACCCTCGTTGACATTACTCGCAACCCGACGAATTCCCCCGACGCTCGAGAGGACTTTTTAAGAGATTTTTTCCCCAACAAAAAAAAACATCCATATTTTTGTATCGCACAAAAAAGTTGCAAGATAACAAAATGTATCTCAAATTCAAATCTTGGGATATAATTTATTTTTTGACAAAAATGTAATTGAAGCAAACCGATTCGACGAAATGCGAGTGAAATACCGAGCTCGCCGAGTTCAGTTTTACATGAAAACTGCAGCTTCGAATTCTACAAACGTTTGACCGATGTAACGCGGGTTGAGCAGAGTGAAACGAGATTCTGAACGAAATTCGCGAAAGTCGGCGCGGATTCGGCGAAATATATCTGGTTAACCGGACGAAATATTCGCGCGAGGGTCGATCGGACCGGTGGCGGAAACGGCTGCTGCGCTGAGGGCGAATGCCTCGTGCACACTTAACGCTCGGTCGGTACACACAAGCGCCGAAAGTATCCACCGGCCGGAGAGCCCAGCGTGTGCTCTCGCACATGCAAACGTTGATGCAAACATCATCCTCGACTCGTGGCCCCTGCAACGGTAAACGCCTCTTTATATATACACACGCACACAAATACATACACATATATTTACTACACACACCCATATATATATATATATATATATATACCACACACATTCGGGTCCGCGCGAAATATATAGCAAATTTGCTTAACGATTTTCCATTCGGCGACGCAACACCCGGAATACTCTTTAATCAATGTTTATCCACGCGCCGGGATATGGATTGGAGGATTCGTTGTTTGCCGGTAATTAATAACGATTTGCACGAGTGTCGGGACGGCTGGAAGGGGGGGGGGGGGGGTTAGGAAGGGGCGAAGGGCGACCGGGGGTGGGGGAGGGTGGGGGGCGGTGGCGGGGGGTCGAAAGGGCAGTGGCTACACGTCATCCATTGTCATCGGTCACGGATGTTAATCTCGCGGATTAGTGGCCGGCGCAATTAATCACTCGACACCTCATAGCATTACCGCGGGTGTGGGCGTCGTGATGCGAGTGATTCAAATGGAATATTCGAGGGAACAATATTCCGCGAATTAGCGGCCGACGCACGACGATTAGATGCGCGCGAGCGGCGTGAACGCGAGCGAGAGTGACAGACAGAGAAAGGCTCATCGGCCGAGGGTCAGGAAGTTAACGACTCCCCGGGACACGCGAGATCTGATTGTTTCGAGATAAAGAGAGAAAGAAAAACAAAAGGAAAGAAGCGCGAGAGAGGGAGAGGGACGGCGAAAAAAAAAAAGCAGAGCGACGCTATCGCGCTTTTTTATCGTGTGACTGATGCGACGCTCGGTTCTTTTTTTCTCTCGCCATTTGCTATGTAATCGTCGGACGACGACGACGACGACGGTGCGGTTATCGAGACGTTATCCGATATTCCCGTCGCGGCGATAAGAGTCACTGGCGAAGGATCCTCGAGTCGGGCGCTCTTTGCCGCCAAGACGAACTTTCCGAGACGGAAGAATAACTCGGATGTATAAGGAGATTAGGACATCCCGACGGAGGTGAGCGTACTCGTATTTCGTGCCCTGCTCGGTGAAACGCCGCGATGGACACGCCGAGAGGGATTTATTACAACTCTGACAGCGTAGGGGGCTTTGACGATATTTTTTTAATCTCATTCGGCTTTGTATTTATGATAATACCGCGTCTATTCGTGTGTCACTATAACGGTTCTCGTAAATTCGTCGTGAAATTACGTCTGCCTTTCGTGGAATTTTACCCGGAATTAAGCTCGACCAGCTTTTTGCCCCTCGAGTCGCCGGAAAACCCGCCTGAACGGAATATAGTAAATTTATCAATTTTATCCGTTTCACGCGTTTCGATTAGGGTAAAGTCACCAGTGAATGAACGGTTAAGCAGAAAGATTTGCTTATCATGAGTTTTCATGAAATGCAATATTTAAAAATTGTTTGCGAAAATTTTAACCGTTCACCAGAATGTCAAAATATGTGAAACAGCTAAAAAAATCTCGTATTTTTATCGCAAAATATATAAAAATAAATACTAAAAGCCAAAAATCGAAAAACACCAGTAAATGAACGAGCCAATCTAACCTGCAGTTTTGATCGAAAATAAGCTTCAGCGACAAAATAATCGCAGTGGATGGCTCTAAAATTAACAAATTAGGAATCTAATGTTCAGCCAAGTCGTCATAATTGGTCATGGACTCTGAAAAACGCTGTTGTTCATTCACTGGTGACTGTTCATTTACTGGTGCCTTCACCCTAACCAATCGTTCGCGAGAAATCGGTTTCCGAGAATAATTCGCGATCTCAACTTTTCGAGGTTATGCGAATAAATGGCCGTGCGTTTGGCGCGCGACTCGTTTTCCGTCGGTCGTTATCGGCGACGTAGGCTCCGCGTCTCTTATCGTTCGTATACGTATACAATGTAGACATTTCGTGCTGTAACACAAATCTCACTCGTCACCTGCGGTAATTCAATGTGCATACACAAAACACCGCGGAAACAGTGACGACTTGGCGCTCAAATCGACTGGCGCGCGAAGGCGCTGCCAACCTCGTCAATCACTTACCGTTAGCCGGTATAATTAGTCGCCGCTCGAGAGAACGCGCGACGCAGATTCATGCAGCCGCGTTTGAACGGCTGAGTCGAGGAAACTCGTCCGCGGGGCTCGTGTCACTGCTGTAGTCAAGCCGGGAATTGAAACTCGCGCGGCGAGAGCCGATAATTCGCGGATACACCGTAACCACGTGAATCGCCGCCGGCCTCGGCCTATGATCGCCGCGGAGAAATGAGCGCGATTTCGCGCATGCGCCGAGCCGCTCGGCGGAGTTTCGCCTGTTGCAACGACGGCGGCGGCGACGGCGGCGGCGACGACAACGACGACGACGACGACGGCGACGACGACACGTGCGCTGCTCACCGGAGCTCGTCAGAGTTAGAAGCTGCTGCGGGGCAAATAGCCGTGTGGCGCGAGCACGTAGGACATCTTCAATTTTGATCCTTCCATCAGCGAATCGACAGTCGTCCGTGGGACCGTTAACCGAGTTACGTGAAGGCATTAAGTCTGATTAGGTGAGTCCTTCGTGGTAAATCCCGGTTTCAATCGTAGGGCGCGGTTACCGAAGAAATAAAGCAAAGAAAAGGGGGTAATACGAGGAAGAAGAAGAAGAAGGCAATAAGAGACGAGGGAGAGAAAGACAAAGCTCGCGTGAAGAAAGATGGAATTTTCTTAGCCGGCAGCCACGTGTGGCATTATTTTACTTTTCCACCTCGCGCTCTCTCTCTCTCTCTCTATCTCTGTCGCTTTCTCACTCGCACTCGCGTTTCTTATCACAATTTCAGTACGATAAATTGCACGGCTGCCTCGTAAAACCCGCAAGATTTTGAATATTTTCCACGACGATAAATGTATTCTCGCGACTCGCTTGCCATTCTCGCTTCCGGCACACGGAGCAATTGGCTGTAATTGGGATACATAAAAAAAAAAAATTGCTTAGCAGCACCGAGACCTTGCGACACGCAGGGAGCTGTTTTTCGGTGAAAATTCGATCGGTGCGCCTCGCGTTTGCATATGTTGTGACCTCAATTTTGCGAGAAATCGAGGCTGACGAGGACGTGTGCGCCGCACGCGCACAATCAAATACGCGACATCGTCAAAGTTTTTATTTTTTCTCGTTATCTCCGGCGGTCGGAGGCGCGCGCGTTGCGCCGTCTTCGCCTTCGTCGGCGTCGTCGAATCGCGCGTCAAGTCAATGCCGAACGGCGGATTTTTCGTCGAGCGTGCGAAACGCAAATGCGCTTACTACGTAGCGTTTGAAAGTTATTTCGGAAGAAAAAAATACGACAGCTTTCGTCGACCGCGCGCGCGCGCGCGCGAGTTTCACCCGAAAAATCGCGACCGTTCGCGTCGCTATATGTTAATATCACGCATTAATTTATCGTTGCACGACGACGTCGTGCGCCACTTACAGGCTACAATGTACGTAGCGCGCGTTCGCGTCTTATACGTCCCGTTGCGTCGAGTGTATACAGTGGCTGCGAGCTCAACGGGAATGTAAACAGTCCCTCAAAGTCATTGTGTGTAGAGGCGTCTTGACCTTTCTGTTTTTATGTGTTTGCACGAACTAACCGAGCGCCGCGCCACGGCGAATACACCTCGCTATTGTCTCTCTGCCCTCGACTATATTTCCAACGAGATTCCACGACGACGCTACATTTTCGTGCATTAAATTTATCCTCGGAATAATAACGCGAAAAATAATAAAACTCGCGCGGTTACGTTTCTATAACTGCGCGTCGCTCGTCGTTCCCGTATCGCGATTAATCTTTACGAGAGGACTGAGATAATAATAATAATAGTAATAAAATAATAATAATAATTTGCGATAGAGATTGCGATAGATATTTTTTTAAATTATCTTCGCGGATAAGATAACGAATTTTCAAAATACACTTTGCTACTTTGTTTCCTTGTGCAATCGTGAAAATACAAACCTTTTACAAATCAAATCAAATCAAATTTTTAGTCTTATACAAATCTTTTTTATTCTTGTTTTAAATAGATAACTGCTGATATTCCATCATCATGGTATCCTCGACTGTTCCTGAGGATGGCGAAATTGCTGCGGCGATCCAGGTCTCTCCAGCCTTTGGAATACCCTCCGGCGACTATCGTCTTGTCGGATGGGACATGGATGCCACTGGCAAACTTCTTATCGATGAAATATGCCAAATAGCTGCTTACACACCAGGCTCGGCTTACTCGCAGTACGTGATGCCCTTCAAAAATCTCACTCCGCCAGCGAAGAAGAGGCATCGCATCAAAGTCGTTACGATGGGGAGATATAGAGTCCTGAAGAACAGCATTACGAACAAGGTGATGTCGTTTTTAAAAATGTTACATCAAGAGAATATAAATTATTTTTCATACAAATAGAATGTTGGAAAATTTCTGAATTATAAATACGTGAAATTGAATCACAGAGTTTATGGGATAAAATTAATATTATTCACATAAAATTAATTTATGTGACAGCAAGATGTTTTAATTTATTCACATAAAATTAATTTATGTGAATAAATTAAAACATCTTCCATCAACTGATAAAATATTTACCATTGCCAATATTTAATTTTAACTCTGTACCTGAGTGTTTGAGTTTGTGGATGATATTTTCTGCTAATTTATTAAATTGAGTTTTTCTGCGTTCAGGTGGTGCCGACAAAGAGCGAAGTATCAGCTCTCGCGGATTTCCTCAGCTGGCTGGAGAAGGTCAAGGGTGACGCGTCCGACGGTGTAATTCTTGTGCACCACGAGCCGCGTAAAGTCAACCCGTCTATGCTCATCGAGGCCCTGACGAAATATAAACTGCTCGACAGGTTTAGAGAGACCGTCAAGGGTTTCGCAAACGGCTTTGACATTGCCAAAACCAAGTGCGCCAATTCCCTGAAAGGATTTTCACTACGAACTCTGTCGCGCGTTTTTCTCGATCAGGTGCGGAGTTATTCCCGACTAATATGCGCCAGCCGTTCGCGCTCGATTTTCCACTATAAAAATAAATCTTAATAATGTTATACTACTTCTTTCCAGGAGGAAGAACTGAATAGCGCTGTGCATCGCGCTCGGTTGGCATTGCAGATCGTGCAGCATCTGAGCGTCGGCGACGAGAACGGAAAAACCGGCGAACAACAAGTCGGCAATGGCGACAGTGACGCGACTGCCAAAGCCACCGTTGAATTCATCCGAGAATTCGTGCAGCCGATTTCCGTCGAGGAGAAGGAATACGCAGGTACATTGAATGCAACATAAATAAATAAATTAATATATCAATCTTTCTCGCGAATTGAACATTTTTGCAGTTTTGCATTGAAAAACTTATATTTTTTTACAGCATTGAAGGTTGTATTGGTGATCCAGAACAGCTTGAAACCAATATTCGATCCTCTGCTGCTGAGTATGGCCAGACGCGAGAGGCAGCACGCCAGCCGTTTGCGCAGACTGCTCGCCGAACCCGGCATTGATTATCAGCAGCTACTGGTTGGTAACCCGAGCCCGACAATTTCTTATTGTATCCGCAATACCCAAACCCTTACTTTTCTTTCCTTTTTTTTTTCCTAACATAGCATTCAATTTCTTATGTTAATTCGAGGCATAATAATAATTAATTTTTTCTTACTCATTGACAAATTTCAGGAAGCATGGAAAACGGATAAGCGAGAGGGTTTGGAGAAGCTGGTGAAGTCGAAGGTGACGGCGGATGAGAAGGATATAAACGAGCTCATCGAGGTCCTCGACTGCCACTTCGATCCGGAGAAGAAACCGCCGGTGCCGACGGACGAAGAGAAGAAGAAGCTGAGGAAGATCAAGTCCGAGGAGACGAAAGCCGAGAAACCGGAAGAGAAAAGGATGAACGGTGAGACTGAGACGACGCGAGAGAGCCCGGATACGACGACGTGCGACTCGCCGGTCAGAGAGAACCAATGTGATTCGGCGGAGGTCACGGCTACCGAGAAAGTCGCTAACGAGGCTACTAACTAAGCTTCGCTCAAAGTTCTTAAACACCTCAGTGCCTCGTTCAATTGAGAAAGTCAAACGATACCATATACGTTCCATTAACGCATTTCCTATATTAGACATATTGTATTATCAGCATTATTCTGTTGAAGCCCTTCGACTCTTGTTTATCAGTCGGACAGGCGATAGTCCTGGAGATTCAGTCCGTCCGATTGCGATATTCGGAAAACAAAAAAAAAACGATAGAAAATATGAATTGATTATCGAGTTATTTAGTTTGTTACACAAATGATATATTTTTGTTTGATTTCTTTTATTTTTAAACGGCAAAGTTTACATTTATTGATTTTTGTATTAATTAGTTTTCGACATACTCGTAGGATTATATTGAATAAGATCTAAACGATCTTGTTTGGGAACTGATTAATGAACATTAGATAGTGAGAGTAATGTTTAATAACTTTAACCCGCTCGCGTCGGTCCCGCGGCAGTACCAATGTTACACTTTTTTCGCGCGCGATCGCCGGGCCTCGATACTTCCGAATTTTTGTATTTTTTATAGTATTATGAAGAATGAAACGATAAACTGTTAACTACTATAAATTATATAAGTACATAAACGCAATTGCGCGACGTAATGAACAGGAAGAAACAAAACGTTCTTCCTGGAAAATCGCATGATTTACCGTGTACTAATAAATACACCCACGTGCTAATAAATTATGTTAAGATCTCATTGTATTATTAAAGTATAATAAAAGATGTTGAATATTACAACTACTGTTGTGATGTCTCTCGGAGAGGGCTGAAATTTATTCAGCCACTACTCGAGATAATGACCAAGATTAAGAGCCCATCCAGGTGCCGCAGTGCGGGAGCCACTCGTAACTTTTCCTTCAGCAAACGAACAAGATTGCGCTTGAACAGTAAGAACTGTGTTAATCTGAAGGCGTCAAAGGAATATTCTCCGCGTGGTTTAAATTACTCCACGCGATTTTCAGGACCAGTCGACTCCCGAGAAGAGAATAACTTTCGACATCAGACTCATGGCGGAGGGGGACATTTTGTACATTATTATTTTTCATAGTTCTCTTTGTCTTCAGGTATCACCAATATTTTTAGTTTGAGGCTGACATTTTTTTCCTCCGCAATAAATCGTCTCCGAGTAGAAATGTTGTAAGATCGCTTTAAAATTACTTCAGCGTCAGATGTAAGGAGCTCATTTTCATAAGTACATCATTATTTTTTTACAGCTTTCATCTTCCTTGACGGTCGTGCGAGGAAATGCGATGTGGGCTCTCGACGGAAACGAGACGCAGCATTATTCAAACTACGCAGTGTGAAAATTAAAGCGGAGAAATAAATCTGCGTAGTTGTGGACATTAACGGAGGGGACCACGCGGCTTGCAGCATATTTTACAAGACGACAACGAAGTGATGAGACGATGACGCGCGTGCAACGATGCCGCAACATCAGCTAGCTCGTTAATCCGTCGAGTCATCTCCGTAAGAATCTGTCATTAGACCGTAATTATTCTCCCGATCACAGAAGTTTATCGCAGAATGCCAACCGCGTGCACGCCGAGTTACGTTGCGCGTTGCGAGAGAATTTTCCCTTCCCGAATGTTTCGCACGGTGGGAGACAGCCCGACGCGAATGTTATAAAGGATCCTCGCGCTGAAAGAACGAAAGAATTTGCAGTTACCGGTTTTCGCGCTGGTTGAACCGGTGTCTTTAATGTTGTTCGTCGATACTTTCAGATTTCGCCGGTATCCGTGAGCATTCAGTGCGAGCAGAGCGGTACTGACGGTACACACAGTTTGGGAGATCACTGTGTCTCGAGTCTCCTTGAGAATTCGTCGCGGGACTCGGTGTTTAGTGACTAAACAGTATCGTGCTCTCCGTGCATCTTCCTCCTCGTGGCCGAGCTAAGTTCGTAGATCAATACGGAAATGGGACAGGGCAAAATCAAGGGAGAGTAAGTAAATTGCGTTCAACGAACAATTGATATGGTTTTGTTGACTGCTTGGGATTCAATCGCGACTGTAAATTACATAAATAGGGTAACTCAGCTGCCAGCGTGACTCGAGCAGCCGCGACATCGCTGATTGTGTTGCTATCGGAGACGATAGGAGAGACTCAGACAACGCAGCTGCTCAGCGCGAGAAACCACTCGATAGATCCGCGACTATTATTGTCGTCTCTGCGACGCATTTCCATTCGCTCTCGATGCGTGATTACGATTTTTTTTATTTTACTTCATGCCCTTATCGCTCCGTAATTTTATCTACTCCGGGGTTTGTGCGAAGCGGCTCAGTGCCGCAAATCCCATTGACAAGTGATGTTGGCGAGCAACGGGTAAGCCGGGAAAGCTGCGGTGAAAGCGGGCAATTCGCGCTGCGGTGATATAATTCTTTTTCTTCAATTGCCGGTTGCGTTAAGTTACGTTTGCTCTTACTACGGTTTCACTTTGAGTTTAATCGTCGCTGTAACGCAGCGCGACGATTACATCGGAGCGAATGGCAGAATTAATACTGTATGAAATGTCCCGTATATTTTTTTTTTATCTTTTATAAATTTAGTTCGGTGTGTGCGGAGTTTTAATGCAGTAAAGGATTCATGCTTCCACTAATTAAAACAGTTGTAAAAACAATGTCAATAAAAATATAAACATTGCTTGTAAAAAATAATGTCGATAAAAATATTTACATTTTTTTACAACTGCTTTTTTCATAAGTGAAAGCGTTAAATATTTTGCTGCATGACATTCCTCCGGTATATAATGTTTGATGTTTATTATTGGTCCACAATACAACCCATAAATGTCTGCTTCAACTCAGACGTCGCTTCAACATTATCGAGGGCAGTTAAAGCCGGGAAGAAATCATTCTCCAAGATTTCCGCTGACACTGCTAAAAGAGTCTGATTCGTCGTATCGCCCGTAACTGTCCAATTGACGGAGGCGCCTCGGGTGTCCGCGAGTTATTGTTATTATTCGTCGTTGAGCGTGGAAAAAAATGGTCATTGTGTAAATAGCCTCGCGGATCATCATCATTAAATTCCATGACACGGAATGAAGGCCTATTAAAAATAGAAGGCAGTTTTTCTTATTTTTTCATAACCTGGATTTTTTTTCAGGGACCTGATAAAAAAAGAAGTAGAGCTATGGATCAATGGAACCGCGTACAGAGGTTGGTTGAAAACGTCTTGCAGCCGTTGCGGAGGCGGCACGAAGGCGTTGAATGCACTCTATTATGCTGTAGCGCATTACGTGTGCGGAACAGCAGGAAGCAAATATGTACCTATTACATTAGACACACGCAAGTCTCTTAGCCAAAGTATAAGACCGCCTCCGCGATGCTTACTAAATACACGATTCAACTTTTTCTCTATCTTGCTCGTTTTTCTTCCTCGTTTTATCTTCGAGCTTAACGATGCGTGAAGCGGGGATGCCCGAGCGCATAGAGAGGACGACGGTGCGGAGCGTAACGAGCCCTCGAAAGTATCATTTGACGGAAATTGCGCGTTCATTTCTAGTTATGGGCAACGAATATCTCTTATGCCTTTGGAGAAGCACGACACGTTCAATTACGTTAGACCTTCTCGCGTCTGAATTCAATGAATTATGGAACGAATTATACCGGACGATTGAATTAACAAGAGACCCACGATTTGAAAGTGGTTATTTTGTCGTTGCATTCAAGTCGCCCTACTTCCAACGTCGTGCACTTTATCGGATATCTTTCTTTTTTTTCGTCTTCTCTTATCTTACTCGGCTTGTACTCGTTTAACGCGTGAACGAAATCTAGGCGATAAACATTTATTTTTCTTTCATTGCAGTTTTTTTTATTTTATCTCATTTTTTCCAGTTTCGGAGGACATACGCCCAGAGACGTCGCTCAATGTTTTTATCAGAGATCACGCGAGACTAAAGGGCACCAAGTCGATGTGCCTTGAGGGAGGATGCGGCGCCTGTATCGTCAGCGCCGAGATTCACGGCGAAACTCTGGCCGTGAATTCGTGCCTCGTGCCGATACTTATCTGCAACGGGTGAGGCGACCTTTGTCGACGGCACTTTATTCAATGAATCGCTTAATTGGAGTAAAAGCAACGATTTACGGCCTTTTCTCACTTGCTTCACTACTCCGCTTTTATCTCATTGGAAAAATAAAATCGCCTCTGCGTTGGCGTGGCATTAAAATTTATTCCGCTCTCTGCGATGAAACTGAATTTCCGGATATTCGCATTAAAAAAAAAAAAAAAAGTAATGGAAGTCGCATTTTTATTGCCACACGGCGCCGACACGTAATTCCCATTTTTATTTTTAGACTGAATATAATGTTGTCGAATTGAAAATTATCTGTTTTTAAAAAGTCGTTAATATCGTATGTTTTAATTGCAGATGGAAGATAAAAACCGTCGAGGGAATTGGAAGTAAGAAGAAGGGCTACCACAAAATTCAGGCAGCCCTGGCGGACATGAATGGTTCGCAGTGTGGTTTTTGCTCACCGGGCATGGTAATGAATATGTACAGGTGAGTGCTACATGAATTTCATTATATTTTCCGCTCAATTACCGTCCGGTCACGGGTTAGTTATTAACGCGATATGAACAGCGATGTTTTATAGTATTTTTAATAAAAATGAACTATTTAATTCTCAAGCCGTTTTTCGACAGACTTCGCGGAAAAATTAAATTCATAACTGCAAAGTGTACTGCCCCGTTACCGTAATAACGTTTTTCTTTTTTCACACCTCATCACACATCGTCGCTAATCGCAAACTGCAGCTTGATCCAGGACAAAAAACAGCTGACGATGAAGGAAATCGAAAATTCGTTTGGGAGCAACATCTGTCGGTGTACAGGATACCGGCCCATCCTAGAAGCTTTCAAAGGCTTCGCCAGTGACGCGGATCCGGCCTTGTCCAAGAGAATTCAAGATATTGAGGTAACGAATATTTTGAGCAATTAATTTATTCGATGACAGGGACTGTCAATAAATAATTTGCTATTTCTTCAGGAACTCTACAAGCTGAAAACGTGTCCAAAATCGGGAAAGCCATGTACCGGCGACTGCTCGGACGAGGAAATAGTCAACAGACCGGAAACCGTCGAAATGCACATGGGAGATGTACAATTTCACAAAGTTCTCACTCTGGACAGTTTGTTCGCGGTATTTCAGAATAATCCCGACGCTTCGTACGTCCTAAACGGTGGAAATACCGCTCACGGTGCGTTTAAAAGGATTTTCGAGTTACTGCTCTATCCCTTTATGAATTATCGTTTTGCGATGAAGTCAGTCAGAATTAAAGAGATTGATTCGAGGTGCGAGACACTATTACGGTCTTCCGAATTTACAATTTAACGAAGCTTTTACCGGGTGTCAGGCGTTTATCGTTTGGAGAAGCCGGAAATTTACGTGGACGTAAATGACATTCCTGACCTACATCGGGTCGTAAAGGACAGCAACACCTTAACCCTTGGCGGAAACGTCTCCCTCACCGTGGCCATGAATACCTTCGCGAAATTCTCCAAGGAGCCAGGATTTGGTTACTTGAGCCACATGGCCAATCACATAGACCTCATTGCCAGCGTACCGGTTCGCAACGTGAGTATCACCCCCGTAGCCCATACCACTTACATAATTTATCGCGTGATGCGATGAGAAAACTTGTTTAAATATCCGGCACCGGGCCCGAGATGCAATATTCGGCCTTGCGCAATATTCCGTCACGTCGCACTATTCCACGGTAAGCGTGCCTCTACATTAAATTGTTTCATTACAGATAGGAACACTCGCTGGAAATTTGATGATAAAGCACAAACACCGCGAATTTCCGTCGGACTTGTTTCTCATTCTCGAGACCGCCGGAGCGGAGATGCACGTTCGTGAGTCTCGACGTCCAACAAAATTAAACAAAAATTGCGAATTTATGTCCTGAGTGAAATAGAATTTTCAGTAATTTTCTCGCAACGAAGAGAAGCACAGGATGAATTCATTTGCGTCCTAATTGGTGTCAAAATACGCGTACTTTGTATTCTGCGAAATTGATTATTTTGTCGGTTTGTCGAGAAAGCCGATGAAATTGCCGAGAAAATTGCTGGTAAAGTTCAGTTTTTCAGGGAGCATGAAAAATTAATAGGATATCGATATGAAAACAGCGAAAATATTCCGCAATGAATATCGACAATATTTACGCGATTCGGCGAAAACATATTAATATTAATGCTGCATTTTTTTGTAATAATGTTTTAGTGGAGAGTCCTGGTCAAAAGAAGGTCACGAATTTCCTCGAATTCCTCAACACGGACATGAAGCACAAAATCATTTATAGCATAGTTCTGCGGGCGTTGAGCAACGAGCACGAGTTTCGTTCGTACAAAGTGAGCAAAAAATCTTCTCGACATCACTCGGTGTCTGAGATTTCTGCCTTCTTACACGGTGCATTGTTTTATTTGCAGATAATGCCGAGAGCGCAAAACGCTCACGCTCACGTGAACGCCGGCTTTCTCTTCAAGCTGGACGGTGCTGGCAAAGTGTTGGAGCAGCCCAACATCATTATCGGAGGGATAAGAGAGGATTTCGTAAGCGAAAAACAATACCACATTCTTTTTCCGACGTTTGTCTCGGCCGAAACAATTATTCTCACGGTTAATTGGATTTTTCTTCAAATCAGCTTCACGCGAAGGCAACGGAAACGTATCTGAACGGCAAAACGATCCTCGACAAGAACGTCCTGAAAGAAGCTATCAAGATTTTGGATTCGGAGCTCAAACCCGATCAAAAACTGCCCGACTATTCACCGGAATTCCGCAAAACTCTTGCAACTGGCCTGTTTTACAAGGTAACGTTTATTGCCATTTTTGTCTTCTCGCATAGAGCTGGAAACTCGAGAGAATGCGAACACTCGTGTAATTACCTGGCATAATTGTTGCAGTTTGTTCTGAGCATAAAACCGGACACCGTGGACGCGAAGTATCGCAGCGGGGCGACGATTCTGGAGCGGCCGCTGTCGTCGGGCCAGCACGACTACGATACCGACAAAAATATGTGGCCAGTTAACAAGCCAGTACCAAAAATGGAATCGATATACCAGACAGCGGGAGAGGGACAATACGTGAACGACATACCGACCGACAGCACCGAGGTGCACTGCGCTTTCGTCCACACGGAATTTCCAAACGGAAAAGTGGCGAGCGTCGATGCCAAGGATGCGCTGGTCAGTAGCGAACTGCGGGACGTTATCGAGCCCGGCGATCGGATCGTAAAATGAAATGCCGAGTTTTTTTTACCGCTTTAACGTCCCCTCGTAAAGTAGCCCCGTGCGATCGACAGTAGATTGTACACGTTATTCTCTTCGGCGCTGCTGGGCTCGAACTTTCGGTCCAGACAATGCGCGCTAGCCACTGGTCTTTCTTCCGGATGGAAGCAGTTTGAGTCGATGTCTAAACTCAGATAAACTGTATTTTCCAGGAAATTAAAGGGGTGATCGCGTTTTTCACGGCGAAAGATGTGCCCGGGAAAAATCTCTGCATCGACGGCGCCAACAAGGAGCAACTGCTCGACGAGGACGAACCGGTGAGATGGAAATTGGGTTTTCACAGAAAAAAAGCTTTCAAGCTTTAAATCAAATGCACGGCTAAAATCGTTCAGGGTGATTAACCCGGTTGCGCCGGCAATTTAACTGGCTGACGAGCAAACAATTGGTTGGTCCGTGTAATCAATCTCTTTGGTAATAATTGATTGACCGACGCTCCGGTTTGGTGTCTCGCACCAAACAAATTAATCGCTGGAAGTGTATTCGTTCCGTTGATGCGAACAACAAAGATAGCTAGAGTATTGTCACGAGCGAGATGCTTTTCTTTTGACGCACACAAATTAAATCGAAAATCATTTTCATTGCAGCTTTTCGTTGACGGCGATATAAAGTGCGCGGGTCAACCGATCGGCGTGATAGTGGCGGAAACTCACGCTCTCGCGAATGAGGCTGCGAAGAAGGTGAAAGTCACGTACTCGGACACCTTGAAGGAAAAAGCGATCGTAACAATTCACGACGTTATTGCCTCCGGCGATAAAACGCGGCTTCTGCAAACTGCAAACATGCCAGCCAAGCGAAAAGGTTGACACAGCTCCGCCTCGATCGCTTATCTTATTGTTCTTATTGTTCTTATTTACGTTTATTGCCTGCGACTCGCCCGGAAATCGCGACCAACTTTATTACGTGGCTTCCGGCCACGAGTTACGCCGTTTGAGGATAATTAGTTATCGTCTCATGACAATTCATCCCCTCAGGGACCGACGCCACGCACGTCATCAAGGGAGAATTCAACTGCGGATCGCAGTATCACTTCACTATGGAGACCCAGAGCTGCGTGTGCATTCCTACCGAGGACGGGATGGACGTCTATCCGGCTTCGCAGTGGATGGATCTCACTCAGGTCTCCATAGCTTCCTGTCTCGGTGTGCCGCACAATAGGTAATCTGTTGCCTCGCGCAGCCGTTATTAGGGAGGAAACGTCGAATTGCGGAAGCTCGTTATGGTTTTGCGAGATTGGCGACAATTAATATTCACGACGTTGCGTCTCGAACCTCGTCATGGAAAAAAAAAAAAATAAACACAGAATAATTGAGTCTTCGATGCATTTGCCGATGGCCCTCTCATTTCATTTAATGACTGCACTTTTATGCAATATGCAACATTTTCATGTTGTAGGATGATTAGCGTTTCTCTCTAGTTTCACGTTACGGTCACCTAAAATAATCGGGTTGATCCAAATACCTAGTTCGACGTTCCATTTAGAACCCTCTGATTATACCGCTAATCTCACTTTACTGTACCGAGCGAATATCTTCCGGGAAGCGTTCGCGTGCACCCCAAGCCACGACAGCAAACATCAAACCGCCACAGAATAATCGCAATTTAATCCCGATTCGCAGTATCAACGTCAACGTGAGACGACTGGGCGGTGGATACGGCGCAAAGATTTCACGCTCGACCGGCGTTTCGTGTGCGTGCGCTTTGGTCTGTCACCTGTTGAATCGACCGACCCGCTTCGTGATGACCATCGAGAGTAATATGGCATCGGTGGGCAAGCGATACTCGACGCGACAGGTGTACGAGGTAGGTGTAAACGACGAGGGACTCATCCAATACCTCAATTCGAACCATTGGGGCAACGCTGGTTGGTCGTTCAACGAGTTACACGCGCCATTCGTCGTTCATCACTTTTACACATGCTACGATCCGGAAACTTGGAGCTGCGACGGTTTCGAGGCAAAAACCAATATACCGTCCAACACGTTCTGCCGAGCTCCGGGTACGTCCAAGCCGACACGCCGAGTTATATCCGGCTGCTGGCGAAAAAGCGCAGCGGCGGGGGGTCGATACACAAAAACCAATTTTTTACACAATTTTCCAATGCTTTCAGCGTCAACGGAGGGCGTCGGTATGGCGGAGAGCATAATGGAACACATAGCGAGAACGCTGGGAAAGGATCCGGTGGATGTGCGTTTGCTAAATATGAATGCGACGGACAAAGCGGCGCTGGCGCCGATGATCGAGGATTTAAAAAAATCGTCCGATTACGCGAGCCGTAAAAAAGCGGTCGATGCTTTCAATAAGGCAAGAACACAGTTAAATCATTTTTAGTAAGCGATGCTCCAATTAGTGATTTCTGTAGCTCCAAAAAGTGGTTATTCGAAAAGCACAATGAGAATCTGGTCGAAATGCTATTTAACAAACAAATTGTTCAGACTCGGCTCAATTCACGATTTTAGAAATTGAAAATTCACTACAAATATCCAAAGTTGTAATAGACCAAATATGGATTCGTATAAATTCACTAGCGAATACCGATGCCGCTATTCGCCAGGGTATACAGTCATGACAAATGCAATCAAGATGGCAAAAGAAGGTGCAACGTTGTAATACATCTTATCGCAAGGATCTTCCCCCAGGAATAAAAATTGCAGATTTTAATCAATAGTTAAGGCCAGGAATGGAGTAATTTGTTTTAGTGCTTGAGCTTTGACGGGGATGAAATGTGTCTGTACAGGAAAATCGTTGGAAGAAGAAGGGTATTTCGCTGGTAACCATGAAGTATCCTCTGACATATTGGGGACAGTTTCAAGCAATGGTATCGATCTACGCGCGGGACGGCACCGTTTCCGTGGTGCACGGTGGTATCGAGTGCGGACAGGGTATCCACACAAAGGTCTTCATCACTCTGAATAAATATACCGGCTCACCCCGTGCTGTCCGCGACACATGTATCGATACGATAACATTGAATTTCTAATTCGAAGGTCGCGCAAGTGGTGGCTCACACCTTGGGCATCGACTTGAGCATGGTCTCCGTCAAGCCGAGCAACAGCATGATCACGCCGAATAATTCCGTCACCGGAGGCAGCATAACCAGCGAGTCTTGCGCCTACGTAAATATTTATTTCCTATTGCCAGACACGAATGCATTCCGCGAATGGGTGCGACTCGAAAGAAAATCCACTCGCGTGTGCTGTTCCCACGAATTGATTGTCGCTATCTTGCAGAACTTATCTTTTATCCAATGATTCAATCTATTTTTTTACATCGACTAGGCTAATCACACGCGCTTGCGCGCGTGCCCGAGGTATCTTTGCGCTGATGCGCTTTTATAAACCTTTAAAAGGGTAAATTGCAACTAAAAACCCTTGTTTAGTTGATTTAAAAAAAAAATGTTGTCCAACAGTTTGTCAGAAATTGTAGATCTGGCCGCCGGGCCAAAAACCGCCCAAATCGGGGTCAGGAAATTTATTTTTTCAAAATATCGACTTTTAACATATACTATCGTTCTCAAGTCGCATATTCTACCCCTGAAAACACTGTCATGATCAACCTTTTTTAGTGGATTAAAAAAAAATACGATATTTGACAGAACTGTCAAAGTTATCAAGGACAAATAAACCTGAACTCGGTCTGAGAGTCCCAGCCAATCACAGCTCGAATAGTTTGCCGACAATGCTTTCCGTTATTCATGAACTTTTTAAAAGAGGGATATGGTTATTAGAATAGTTTAATTAATTTAAAAGTGTAACAAAACAATCTTCTCCTTTCAGGCCGCCATGATGTCTTGCAAGGAGCTGCTCAGTCGATTGGAGCCCATAAAGGCAAAGTTGAATAATCCCTCTTGGCAGGAGCTGGTCATGTCTGCTCACACTCAAGACGTCGACTTGTGCGCTCGATATATGTGAGTATCGTTGAAACACGAAGTCCGAATGCTTGCAATTATTTTTTCCTGTGTATCGTTGAAACACGAAGTCCGAAGGCTTGCAATTATTTTTTCCTGTCTTTGATCAATTAATTCTTAATTTATTCCATAGGCTGGCGAAAGATCCGACACTCCAGAGTTACCCGATCTACGGTGTTACCGTAGCGGAGGTCGAGATCGACCTGTTGACCGGACAGCATATTATTCACCGGGTGGACATAATGGAGGATGCGGGCATTAGTTTGAATCCCGAAATTGATTTGGGTCAGGTCGAGGGTGCATTCGTGATGGGCATTGGTTTCTGGACCAGCGAGGATTTGGTCTACGACCCGAAAACCGGCGTCCTCACGAATAACAGAACTTGGGTACGTTGCACGGGCGCCACCCTTATTAATTTTTTTTTTCACGCGTACCTACGTCTTTTCACCTAACGCGCGTAATGTGTGTTCCAACGTTTTCGTCAAACTTGCGAGTCGCTCACTGCCGTTTTGAAGATGCATTAACGTTGGAGTTCAGCACCAAGCAATTTGCAATTTGATACCGACAATAATTCATGACATGTTTGGCAATCGAATCAAATGCAAATTGTCCTAACTGTAAAACCTTTTCCAGAACTACAAGCCACCAGGAGCGAAGGACATCCCTGTCGACATGCGAGTCCGTTTTCGACGAAACGCACCAAACCCAACGGGAGTGCTTCGATCCAAAGGTACTTTACCCGGAAAACCCCCTTGAAATATTTATCTGGCTATTCAGATGAAAACAAAAACTACAAAAATATTCGTCGATTCCGCAGCCACGGGCGAACCACCTCTCTGTATGACCTGCTCCATTCCCTTGGCCATTCGGAACGCGCTGAACTCGGCAAGAGCGGACGCCGGAAACACGGAACTGTGGTACCAGTTAGGTCGGTATCCGCGATAACTTTCGGCGATGCCGCGTCACCCCACGCGCGTTTATCCGAGCGATTCTTTTTCTTACAACACATTTTTTTTTTTCCCTTCCAGACGGACCACTGACAACCGAAAAAATTCTACTGAACAGCCTGACGAACAAAGATCTCATGGTGCTCTGAAGCTTCACGCAGAAAATTTGTAAATAGACGCTAATTACGTCTATGCTCCGCGATACATTTTTGTAAACTAGTATTATACGCAAACTACCGATTGTACGAAGATAGTGTGATGTATTTAACGGTACCAGGGACAAACGAGTCGGCGCGCACCGACGTTTTAGAGTTGGGGGAATTAAAAATAAACAGCACGATACAAAACGCTCGGTTGCTCGGTACGCGCTATGAATATAGAACCACGGATAAATCGTAGATAAGACGCTGTATCAATATTCAGCTGTCATCCTATTTGAATACCGATATTTAAAGAGTCGCCAGACGTAAGTGTAACACACACACGCTCAACAATAAACCCAATAGAAAAAAAAAAAAAAAAAAAAAATTGCACGTGTGTAATTCACGATCCATACTCGTCACTCGTCAAGCTGTGTATCAATCGTTCGCTCTGCACGCAAACAGAACGGCCCAACGCGCTTTTGGATCGCTCGTTGGAAATGCGATATATCATCCGTACTTATAAGTGCCACACAAGTGCGTACGATGAATTGCACTTCCTCGAGTTACCTGAGCGGAAGGAGAAGAAAAAAAAAAACATCACTCGCCGCAGCCTCGAAGCTCGATCGAACGTCGGTCCGCGGCGCCGCGCGATGAAACGATAAAAGTGACGAGCGATCGATGATCTTCGGTTTATTCCGGAGCGTCGATGCATCCCGTGTGTGTGTGTCTCGCTCCCCACCCCCCACCCCCGGAACCTCGAGGTCCCGCGGCGACTGTGTGTACGTCTCGCGTCGACGTATCCCGTCACGTCCGCCGAGGTCTCGACCACGCATCGTTCTCCGCGCGGAAAGTCCTATCGCCTTGAGCCTCGCCACAAATCGCCGAATACCTCGACGATATCCCGGCGGCCCGTGCGATGGCCATCGTTAACATGTTGCCGATCAAGGACGAAATCCCGATATCGAATCTTCGCGAAAGAGCCACGTTCGCGCCTCGCTCGACGTCCACTGGCGACTCGCCCTCGCGATTCTCGCCGGACGCGTCCGACAAATGACAACTACGTAGTTTATACGCCTATCTAGAGCGCAAAAAATAAAAATAAAAAAAGAACCAAAAAGATAGAGGGAGAGCGAGCGAGAGGGAGAAAGAGAGAGAGAGGGAAATAACAGACACACAGACACCTCCGATCCACTCCCGTCAACCATTTTACCAGTGGTGAAAAATGGCCGTCCAAGAAGTACAGGTTTACTAATATTTTTAACTCGCAAATCGCGCCCAGAACCGAACAAAGTGAATGACCAGTGCGCGAATCGGGCGAGACGAGAGAGCTGAGTTTCACCGTAGAAATTGAGCATTTCCGTGGCTCCGACGACGCACGGGACTCGAAAATTTGCCCAGGAGCTTCGTGCGCGCTGTGACGTCTAACCTAAAGAATTTCAACTCTCGGTGTATCTCTCGGTGCAGCGACGGAGTTTCTCGCGTCTCGCGCTGCGCTGGAGTGTCGAGCGTCGATCGACGACTCGGCACGCGTCTCGTCTCGCGCTCGTTGCAACTGTATTTTCGTTCCTATCGCTCGACGCTAACGACCGGAAATATGTCTGTGATTGCGAGTTCGTCGCTCGTCGATCTTCGTCCTCTCAACGCTCCATCCAAGTGTACATAAACTAATGTAGTTTTTCGTCGTCGCTGATCCCGCCCGTGCGCCGCCGACGATGCTGGGCGCGAATTTTCGGTGAGATAGCGCAGCCCGCGACCCTCGTATCGACGACAAGTGCGATTCATAAGTTCTTAACCTTCAACGCATAATCTCGTTGTTAACGAGCAAAACACTGACATTCGGGCGTTCCTGCTATAATTAGGCGGGTGTGCCAAGCGTAAATTGGAATTCAGTGTCACGTGCCGAACAAAACGTATCACAGGTTGAACCGTCAATGTACGTCGAGCACCTCGCCAGTACGTACTTTGTTTGACTAGCAGTTATGCTAATTTGGAAGGCACGGATGCATGCCGTGCGTAGATTCGTGGATTGGCCGAAGGAAAGTGCAATATAAAGAATAATCAACGTTGTCGAACGTTACTTTTTGACTCAGTCTGCGCAATAAGCGTCAACGCGGAAAGATAGACAAGATTTGGGAGATATTATGTTGATTCCTGAGAAGGTCGCGACAGACTTTGACTGACATTACCACAGACACAATGGACGAGAGACGAGTCGCCGACTATTTTGTCGTCGCTGGTCTGCCAGGCCAGGACGACGACACGGAGCTGGGCGATGAGTCAGAGAAACTGGAAGATTGGTGCCAGGAAGGCACCCATCTCAAGGACATGGCCATGCAAGCTCCAATCACGGATTTGACTGTTATATTTCCTGCCCTCGGCGAAACATGTCCGGAGGGCTATACACTTTTGCAGCACACTGTATCGGGACTGCTTGCCGACTTGAATCACGGCAGTCTCAGGACCAACGAATGTTTTCTCTGCTATCGGCGAGGAAGGGATAAACCGCCGCTGGTTGATATAGGTAAAAAAGATGATAATAAATTGATTACTATTTGCTAGGATGTCTCTGGTAACTAATGTAATATTTGGTTGTACAGCGAGATGCAATGATACATAAAGAATAATTTTTATTGAAAACCTTCAGTACTATTTTATTGTGATGCATTTTTTTTCTACATCAATTATTATCTATATGAAAAATTACTGTTGCAGGTGTTATAATCGATGGAAAAGAGCGACTAATGGAGGACGCGCAAATGGTTTCAGTAACGCCAAACGGATACGTGGCTAACGTCAACAATTCGACGTCTAGAATATTTGTGACCTACAGACGAGCGACTCAAAGAATGCCTTGCAATTCGCTGGTTGTTACGGATATATGCGTAATACTGCCGAACAAAGGGGAGACAACGCCCCACGCGTTCTGCACTATTTACAAGAATCTTAACAAAGGAATGTTGGGTAGCGACGTATTTTTGTGCTATAAGAAGTCGATGAATCGAGCGAACCTTATATCCTTCAAACCGACGATACTTTACAAGTACCCGATGACGGATTACAATAGCTTCGCTTTTCCGAATTCCGTGGGGATGTTCTGCCTGCCGATGGGCGCGACGATAGAGTGTTGGCCGAAAGTCGCGTGCAAACCTAAGCCCGTATTCTCGACTTTCGTGCTCACGGTCGCCGACGCAGCGCAGAAAATATACGGCTCAGCTATCACATTCTACGAGGAAGTCGTGCCCGATTCCAACGTGCGGAACTGCAACAGTTATTTGGATATCATCGACAAAGACGAGAAGAATATCGACAGCGGTAAATTTAATTCATAAACTAACGTCACATTTTCCAATCCAATTAGTGTTAATTCAATTGTTGAATATTCGCCATTCACGTTTGACGTTTTCGTTTCAGACGAGGGTATACAAATGTCGGCAAACAAGCCCCAAGTTAAGATGAAACCGTTCAAAAAATTTGGCATACTAAAAAAACTGAATCTGGAGCAATTGAACAAGTTGCAGTATACCGATTCGGCGACGCAGTCGTTGAACATCAGCAAATCCATATGCATACTGTCGCATTGGCCTTTCTTCGATACCTTCGAGAAGTTTCTCGTGTATCTGCACAGTATGGTGAACGGAAAACCTCAGAATGTTCCTATTGAAAAGTACATCTCGTATTTTCTGTGCGACATACCGTTTCCGAGCCCCCAGAGACCGAGAATTCTCGTGCAGCTCAGCGCCGACCACAGATTGATATTGACGCAGCCGGAGGACCTGGCCTTGCCGAGAAGCGGCGCCAGCTTCCGACAATTGCTTATCAATCTCGGCCCGGAAAATTGCATGCTGATATTGTTGCTTATACTGACGGAACAAAAGATCTTGGTGCACTCGCTGAGACCGGACGTCCTCACTTCCGTCAGCGAGGCGATCGCCATGATTTTATTTCCATTCAAATGGCAGTGTCCTTACATACCGCTGTGTCCGCTGGGTTTGGCAGAAGTACGAAATTTTCTCGTCTTTTATTCAATGTCAATGAATTTTCCGGCAATTTTTGTACGGTTTTCAATTTTTTCCAGGTTTTACATGCTCCGTTACCATTCCTCATTGGTGTAGATTCTCGTTTTTTCGACTTGTACGATCCGCCGTCCGACGTAAACTGCGTCAATTTGGATACGAACAATATAGCTATATGCGACGATAGGAAATACTTGAACGTCAAACTACTGCCTAAGAAAGCAGCGAGAATGTTGAAGGGTTGGCTGGAGATGCTGTACTCGAAGCTCAACTCGATGGGAAAAGGTCACACGTCCCACAAAGGTGAATTTTTGTCTGCTAGTTTTGTTAAAATTGGCATTTTAAATTATACGATGACCGTTTACGACGAGATCGATTTATTTCAGACAAAGGCGACGAGGACTTTAGCGTCGACAAAGAGTTCCGACAGAAACGAAAGGAGCAAGCAATGGAACTCGAAATTCAAGATACCTTTTTAAGATTTACAGCTATGATACTTAAGGGATATCGAAATTATTTGCTACCCATTACTAAGGCTCCGACTGTCGGATCCACGGATCCCACGAGTCTCTTCAATATTCAGGCTTTCTTGAGGAGTCGTGACAAGGCTCACGCAAAATTTTACAGCATGCTCGTGAGAACGCAAATGTTCATCAGGTGACTATCACTTGCCTGGAGTTCAAAAAACGAAGGGACGTTTTCTTATCAGCATCGTTGCTTCAGATTCATCGAGGAGAGGAGTTTCGTCTCGGACATGGATATGGCGGGTCTGGCGTTCTTCGACGAATGCACCGAACGCGTGGAAGAAGAGAATGGTACGATCGTGTTCGGTTTCTGCGCTCATAACGAAATATATTGTTTTGATTCACTTTTCATTGCCCTACCAACAGTGACATTCTTGGAGCTCGACGAGTCCCAGCATAGCGAGCGCACTGTATATATCCCTCCACCGGAGGCGGGTCCAAACCAGCCTCCCGTCGTCTACAATACTTTCAAATTGAATCCTGCCCTGATGAGAGTTCCGAAGAATCTTTGCTTGAAGAATCCTGCCCTATGTGCCTTTGGTATAATACCTGGAAGTCCAATGGCTCGGAGAACGAAACACGAGATTAAAGTGGCGCAGCGCATGGCTCGAAAACAAGTAAGTGGATAATATTTTACAGCAAAGCGGCGATAATAATTTCTGGAAGGAATAATAACAAAAAAACATGTAACCCTTTGCAGGCTGCTCATCCAGCGAGGTGGGGTTTATGTTTGCTCGGCACATGCTACAGCCTTTGGTTCCTTCATTTACCGGCCATGCTGCAGGTATCGAACCAGCCAGTATCAATACTTCATCAAGCCTACGAATTACTTGTGAAAATGCAGAAGTTACGTTTGGACCCGATGGAGGAGGTGAGGAATCTCGACGTAACGAATCTCTCGACGTATCGCTGTATAAAAAAAAAAACAAAAAATATCACGGTTTTTGTCAGGTTTGTTATCGAGCGATGATGCAGCTATGCGGTGTTTACGGCCAGCCGGTTCTGGCTGTGAAATTGCTTTTCCACATGAAACGCAGTGGAGTCCAACCGAACGCCTTGACGTACGGATTTTACAACAAGGTACGTCAAATTTACCGTAACATTATGCAAAAAATAATTTTCCCTGAAACCTTGAAGTATCTTTCAACACGAATTTCACAGGCTGTTCTCGAGGCAACGTGGCCATCCGATATGACAAATTCGAGTCAACTCATGTGGAACAAATTGCGGAATGTTATACTCGGCGCGGCTCTTTTCAAGAGGGCTGGAAAGAAAAGTGCTCGAAGGCGAATGAGCTCGAATCCTGACGTTCTCAGCGTCGACGGCGTTAAGGCTGAGGGCATGGAGCACGCGGTATCGAGATCGAGCCTCGATAGCGCCCACTCGCAAGACACTGAGGCACTGCACAGCGACCGTGAGTAAAAAAATTCTCATTTATCATTGACCAATAATTATCGTCCGCTCTTCAGTCGCCCAAACGATAATTCTATTTCGAACAGTACTCAAAGGCAGTTCGGTGCCCGATCTTCCGGGTTTCGGGCTGCTCGAGATGAAACCGAAGTTTCATCGTCAGAACAGCATCGTCAAAGACGCAATGGTATTTGCAACTCAGCCGGAGATCGATAGATCAACGCCCGAGTCGAGGTAAAATGAGATTCCGTTTTTCTTCACTATTTTAACATAAATTGACATTAATTTTTTTGTAATGCATTACAAAATTTCGTTAAAAAATTGAAATATCCGTATCCCGTGTCCCGCCATCATCGGAAAATTCATCTAGTCTCGAATGTATAGTTTCGTCAATGCCTTGTAGATTGCCGAGCCATCCAGAATCTCCTCTGAAAAGCCCCGTCAGGACGCCGGTGACCGAAAACGATCCTTTGGGCGCGTTGATGAACGACGAAACGCCCATCGTTTCGCCCTCGGAGGAAAACGATTCCAATTGCTCGACGAGCACTCTAACGGTTGTTAACAATACGCTCGGCGAGCGAGCGGGAGGGCCTCTTCTATTTCGGAGGTATCGTTTTTTGAGCTCATCAGGCGCACCTCGTCTCGATAGACAACCGTAACTCTCAACGCAATTCGTAAAATTCGCGGCAAAATCATGATGAACTTTTTATTCCGAACAGTCCTTTGCCGCGAAGCGCCACGTTTCATCAGGCAATCGACGAAACGGGTGCGGCAATGAGCGGCCAGCTGCAACGAAGCGAAACTATGCCGCACTCGGTTGCGCAACAAGGCGACCAGGAGAGAGAAAAAGAGAGACTGGAAATTGGCAGCCTCTGGGCGCAGAATAAAGACAGCGTCACTTCTAGTTTATCGAGCCTAGGATCTAGCCTAAAATTAAGTTTCGGGTGAGCAATAATTATACTTTTCACGCTGGTAGAACTAGTGTGTTTACCCCTTTTACGCTTTTTCACACTCGTATTTAAAACGTTTTACTAGTTTCACGTGGATCGTTGATTTTATTTTTATTTGTAATCGTATGCATGCTATTGCTTTTCTTTTATTTTCTTTTTGTTGTTTTTTCACGAATTATCGTAGACGTTACTCGACCGGAGGACTGGCGTTTGTTAAGCATAAGGAAATAGGTACACCGAATCAGTTTATCGAGTCTCTCAGTCTGTCCAACTACATGAGGTACGTACGAAACAATTGAATGTTGCACGATAGCCGTATTTGATTGTCGCAAAAGTCGGCCGCTCGCTACTCGCGATTGTAGACACTAATCTCGTGCGTGTGTTGCGGTTGTTTATCCCAAAATAAAAAATTTTGCAGTCCTTCGAGTTTGACGGGAAAAAAATCAAACGAAATTATTCTCGGTGGTTTGAACAGCCTGAAATCCGCCGCAACGACCGTTGTTAAAAAGTTCGACGAGATAAAGGAAGCGATCTCGGCGACTAGCACGCCGGTTAAGTTGAAGGAGCGCGAACAAAAATTAGCTTACGGAGTGTCGCACGAATCTCTCGACTCTCTGACGGACGGATCTCAGCAAGACCGTAATGAAATGTCCGCCAGAATGTCCGGTGAGTCAAACCGTCGAGTGTTATATTTTGTAGTTTTAGTTTTTATAGAGACAACAACATATACTATACAAGTTAGAATGTTTGGTAGTAAATTAGTTGTAGAATTATGCGTATTAATTTATTTGTACGTCAATCGATACACAGGTGACTCCGGTATCGAGGGCCTAGGTTCACTCTATGAACTAGCAGATTGCATGTACCCCAAAGGTTCTCGTGACTTAGAGGAACGTTTGGCTATCGAGCTTGTTCTATCTAGTGCGAGTAGGTGTCACCATTGCGCGTCGATTCTCTACGACGAGGAGATAATGGCCGGTTGGCAACCGGAGGACTCGAATTTAAATACACTTTGCCATGTTTGCGACAAAGCGACCGTGCCACTTCTCACTATCACGATTTTCGATTACAGGTACTTTGAGAATCGTAAATACATTGTGATCTACCTTGATAGTCGTGATTCTAACAGAGCGAAATTTTCGCTTTTTTTTTCCTTTTTCTTTTGAACAAAAACAAAAACAGGTGCGAGGAGGGCGAGAGGATCAACGATCCGCTGACCGGAGCGCTGCTCGAGCTTTTGGACGAGCCGAAAGAATTGCCGGAGCCCATAACCGTCCCGTACCTCAATCCGCTTGTGCTGAGGAAAGAACTGGAGAACGTTCTGAGCCAGGAGGGCGACGCGTGTCTCACAAAATACAAGTTCATCGTCGAACATCCCATAGTCTACTGGAATTTGATATGGTACTTCGAGAGGATAAATCTCACGAGCCATCTGCCCGAGCTCTGGCTCAACGATACCGAGGACAAAGAATTTCACGGCAACACCGGCCTCGTCGGGGTGAGAACAATGTGGGACAACGAGAAACTTCACATGGATCGCTCGCCCATGTATCTCCAGTGGAAACACAACATTACGGAGGACAGAACGTAAGTCGCCTTTAAATTCTTATTTAAATTAATTTTCAAGTGTCCAGCTGCTGCAATTTTTTATTCAAGTGGAAATACAATGTCCAAAACGGAAAGTACGAGCGCTAAAGCGATACATTTGAATATTAATTGCAGGTTGATGCAGAGTATAATTACCGATGTTCGTCACAATATATTGACGGAACCAATAAAAAGAGTGGCCTTAGAGAGAAGCAACGGCGAAGCGACGGGTCAAGCGCCATTTTCCATATACAGAGACATATTGTTTCTAGCTTTCACAGTGTTGGGAAGAAGTAACATTGACCAGGGTAAGTGTGCAAAATGTTCAGTGCTTTTTTAATTCATCTATATGAAAATCAAACGATAAACGTGATTGTCACTTTACCAGGTGTCTTCGATCGTGAGTACTCAACGTGCCTGGAGAGGTTACCGGAGAACGAGGAGAAGCTGTTACAAAAGGTCGATGCCGCGCCATCCGCGACAACGTTGTATTGTAGATATTACTTTAAGCCGTTAACTGTATAAAAATAAGACAGAGAGAAAGAGAGAGAGAGAGAGAAAAGAACGCATTACTCGGAGAAACCGGAAGCATTCTTCGTCGACAACGCATTAGCCGCGCGTGACATTCGCATCTCCGACTCGCTGGCAGTCTGTCGCGGCGACTATTCGTGTGATTCTCATACGCCAGCTAAAAGACAGCTTGCAATTGTAAAATAATCAAAAAGACGCAAAAAAACGACAAGAAATCTCACAAATTTTTTCAAACAAGTATCACTTGCATTCGGATTCATCACCGCGCGCACTCGACGCGATAATCAATCAATCGGTCGTCTCCTGGCGACTCCTACACTTTTACGATCCGACGGAAGATCCATGTACTGGAGACGCGTGCAATAAGGAAGTTATATATGAAACTTATGATTTACAGGTATATATTATATATACATATGTATACTTTTACGCTCTTAGCGATTTACCGTACGCTGCGCTGTGGTCAATGCCATTTTCACAGCTTGACTCTCCCTCCGATCCCGACCCCCCTTCATTTAGTCTCAATTATGATTCTCTATCTAACACGCTCGCCTATGTCCGCAATCTGAGTACGTGCGGTCGCATCTAAGAGTATGACAATCCGATAACATTAGGATACCAAAGATCCTCAGCGAACCTTTTCTCGCACTCTTGGCACACGGTTTTCAATTTTAATGTAAAAAAGTAAAACAAACAACAAAAAAAAATCGAATAACAAATTGTACATCATTGGAACGCGTTGCTTCGCTACCTCCGTCACGGCACGTAGACCCATATATTCTTAGATGAGCCTAACACTCGGAAGGTGACAAAACATGTTGTAATTATGTCCGATCTCGTTGCAACCATTCGCAAGACAGTTTGGGGATTGAAAATGAGCGAGGAAAATCGCTGCGAACGCTACTTAAAATTCGACGAGAACAATCTTAGCACGTAGACGAGAGAACAAACGAGATATATTACGAAATTGCAATTCGACGGACGATAAGGTAAACTTTTACCTTGCAAGAATTTTCAATCTCCGAACTCTGTATTCGTAACACTACGAACGGATGTATATGCATTGATAATTGCCTCAAGGGTGTAAAATACGGAAATAAATGAAAGTTGCGGTATTTTATAATAAACTTGTATTATTCCCTCCCTTATCTCCGACAAATTATTTACTACTTCGCGGTTTCCGAAAACACGAAAATAGAGTACAAATTTCCGTGATCGACTCGCATCTTCGAATAGCGCGCCACTCGAGTGAAGCGCGGTGCATGTGCACCGACTCAGCCCGGTGCAAGGAGCGTGCGCGACGGGCAAGATTCCCCGAATTCGCACGATTCGCACTTCCTCAAAATATCTCCGTTTCTCGCGCGTTGCGATCTCGACCAACGGTCACGTTGCCCCGAAACCGAAACCCACGAATTGCCGCGGAAAACGCGGCTCGCAGCGAGGCTCAAAAGTAGCTCGTCTACCGCGCGCGTTTCGTTCAAAAACGGCCAATAATCGCGGTAGTGGCGCGCGAGTGCCGCCATCTTGGAAAAGCACGAGCAGAGAGCTCCCCCACCGCGCGAGGTTGTCCGGGCACACTCTCTCCACTTCGGCGGTATCTACTACCTATTCTCAATGAGGCGAGTGTGCATGAGGCCAGAGGGAGAGCGCGGACCGGGCTCGTGGCGGTGATCGTATTATCACATTGGGCTACGCCGTCCCGTTAGTAGCGCATTGTTTTTTGCGCGTGGAGCGAAGGAGCGAGCGAGCGAGCGAGAGCGAGAGCGAGAGAGAGAGCGCGAGAGCGTGAGGGAGAGAGAGAGAGAGAGCGAGAGAGGAGAGTAGAGCGGCCGGCGGCCTCCGGGGTGTGTGCGCCATTTGTGACTGCCGGGTGGATTGACAAAGTGTAAAATTCAGTGACCGGTCCCTCGAATTCCAACACACTACACTTCACATACTTAGACTGCTGCTGCCCGTTGCTGCCGTATCGCGACGACCGTCCGCCTCGCGCTTGCTCTCCGTGTCCGCGTATATATACATACATATATATATAATTATAACGAAAAAGTGTCTGTAAGTTCGGTTTTATTTCCTCTTCTCTCAATATTCTCCTCGGATTCTCGCAGCAGACGGAGAAAAAACAACAACCCACGCTCGCAGTGCGGGCGAACGGATCGAACGTGGTGGTAGATATATATTTCGGGTCGCGTAAGACCGAAGAGAAAAAAAAAAAAGATACACATATATACATCACGAATCAGTAAAAAGGAATCCGGAAAACGGCGAGGAAAAAGCGCAACTCGAGCGCGACGGAGAGAGAGAGAGAAAGAGAGCGAGAGAGGGCGAGAGGCGAGAGGAGGCTACAACGGGGATCGACGATTTTGTTGCGCGCGTTGACTCGGCGGTTACGTGGATTGTTTAACCCTGGAACGTTCAAGAGCCCACCGAATTGTTTCAACGAGTTTTGTTTGATTAATCTACCGGCGGGAGACGACGGCTCGACGCAGTCCGGTAAGTAAGTAGCTGGGACGTTTTTTTTTTTTTTTCGCACGTTCGCCAGTTCTATTGCGCCTGTTTGTGTATCGATGTGATAAGCGTTAAGCAAAAAAAAAACCATTGTTTTTCGTTTTTTCTGCCGAGAGCTTTTTTTTTTGCCACAGGGATTAAAAGACAGGGAGAGAGAGAGAGACAGGGTCGGAGACGTAGAGAGAGCGAGGGAGAGAGATGCGAGATCCTGGGTTACCCTTAGGAAGGGCTTTTGCGCTAAGCGCATCAGTTATCGCCGCATGCGCGCGAATCCCCACTGACTCCACCTATCCTACCCTGAGATAGATACTCCCACTCGGGCACGGGGCACGGACAGGCAGCTATAGCGAGCAACGGCACCACCACCACCACCACCAGCCCACCAGCACTACCACCAGCATCGCCAGCAGCAGCAGCAGCAGCACCGTTAGTAGGTCCCCGTTTCCCTCCGTGCTTATCCCGATCAATACTCACCACGACCACACACCGTCTTCGTATATACCTACGCGCCTCACTTTCACACCCGAACCGCGCCACATCCTCTCGTCCTTTTCTCGGAGCGCACGCTCCGTTATGGGTCTCGCTGCTCCCTCCACGTCCTCCGCCGCTACCGCACCTCGTCCCCTCCCCGTGCCCGAAAAACCCCTTTAACTTATTTTCAATCTCTTCATTCTCGCGGCGTCTCGCGCCCGAAAATTTGCAACTTTCCAGTCTTGAGCCAACGTTTTTTACTGTTTTTTTTTTTTCTCTTTTGAGCCCTCGGAGGAGAGAAAAACAGAGACGTGGAGAGACGGATATTGTCGAGTAGTCACGCGAACTAGGAGAGTTTAGCAACAACGGCGATGACGGTGATGGCGACAATGACACAACAACAACAACAATAGCGACAAAGCAAACCGAGGGGGTTTATCGAAGACGCGCGTCAAGGTGTGTCAAGGCGAAGCTAATTTCGATTGGGTAGTGTCTGCGAGCCTCCCCTCCCGTCGCTGCCGCCGCCGCCGCCGCCGCCGCCCCCCCGCGGCCACTTGACTTTCATCGATTATTCTTATTTCTCGTCGCCCTGCAGCGGCACGACGGGAAGATTTATTTTTCCGTCTGATCTCGACCTAGAAAAAAAAAAGATTATTCTTTTCTTCTTCTCGCTTCTCTTCTGCGCTGTTATTTCTGCTTTTCTTTCTTTTTCAGCGTCCGACTGAACAGCGTCTCTCCACGCGTGAATGTGTACGTGTGTGTGTGTGTATATGGATATATGCACCGCGGTGCATGGCGAATCTATTCCAATCTGGAATACTGGCACGGAAAGAGACAGAGAGAAACACATACACACGGAGAGACAGAGACCTCACACAGCGCAACACCCCCGGAGTCCATTCTCCGATGCGACGACTGTTCGAGCACGTTGACAAAGTTAATTGTATAGAAAGTTTGAACAGGAAAAGCACATCCTCGTGATGTGAATAGACACTCTGTTGCCGATCGCGGAGGGTGTAGTCGTGCGTGTAAACCAGGATACCGAAGGCACCCACTACAAATACTACTACTACTACTGCTGCTGATGCTGCTGCTGCTGCTCTGCTTTGCTCTCCGTGCTGCCTGTGCACTGCCTGCACTGTGCATTGCGCTAGCTGCACACGAGCGAATGCACCGTGCGAATGCGATGCGCTCTCATCGATGCCGCATTCGCGACACACACAGACACACACAGCCAGACCGACGGATAGACACAGAGGCCGAGTTGTATGAAAGCCTTCGACGCGGTGCATCGGTCCGGAAAGACCGTCTTCTACTCTGCCTACTCTATACATAGGCCCATTTCTATCCGCGGGTAGAGATTCATTTATAGCGCCCGAGTTCATCCGGGCACCGGTGTGGACGGGGCGCACGGTTATTGCGCGCACGGGGCGGCAACGAAACGTGGAACTGCGGCGCTAAGGAGGCCCTGCCGTTGCGGTTGCTCGCTTTCCTGATGGAAGAGCAACCATAACTGAAGCGCCTGGAGGTTCTCCGCTCGTTTTTCTCCCGTCCGAGTTCTTGAACATTTGACTCTGAGAGGACTTTTGATTTTCGGGTGGACTTTGCGGTTGATTGTAGAAAATGGACATTACCAGTCACGGTGTGTTTTTTCGAAAATCAATCGTCGTTGAAACGAATTAGCCAGTTTCTTGGTGGTCGCGAAATGTGAAAAGGGTCGGACTGGAAATATTTCAAGTAAATTACAATCAACGTCACGACACTGGATAGGGTGAATGCACCAGTAAATGAACAGTCACCAGTGAATGAACAACAGCTTTTTGAGAGTTCATGACCAATTATGACTACTTGGCTGAACATTAGATTCCTAATTTGTTAATTTTTTAGCTATCCACTACGATTATTTTGTCGCTGAAGATTATTTTGGACCAAAACTGCAGGTTAGATTGGCTCGTTCATTTACCGGTGTTTTCGGATTTTTGGCTTTTAGTATTTATTTTATATATTTCGCGATGTAAATATGATATTTTTTTTAGCTGTTTCACATATTTTGACATTCTGGTCAACCATTAAAATTTTCGCAAACTATTTTTCAATATTGCATTTCATAAAAACTCATGATAAACAAATCTTTCTGCTTAACCGTTCATTCACTGGCGACTTTACCCTACTTGGAAAAAAAATATAGTTGCAAATGAATCAATCGCCTTCGGCCTTTCACAATCGTCCACAATCCACACCGAATACTTCCGGTCGAAGATGACAGTGAAGAAAAAGTTGATACCACGGCGACGTCACGGGAGATGACTATTTCATGCGTTTTTCCCCTAATATCGATATGTGCGAACTGTGTTGGCTGTCGCACGTGGAAACTATTCAGCGGACAGTCCGGGAAAAGACAGCCGCCGCCGTCGACGTTGTCGTCGTCGTCGTCGTTCGTCGTCGTCGTCGTCGTCGTCGTCGTGTGAGCGCGAGGCGCGTCCGCGGCGACGGCGGAAATACCGGCGTTACGAGAATAGTTCAACGTGACCGTTCAGCAGATCGATTTCTGTCCCACGAATTATTAAACGGCAATACTAGTATAAATGTATAGCGCGCCGTGCGGTTGGCGCGCGGTCGAGCCGGTGGCAAGGTCGATGAAGGCTTTCGATACGATGTTTCCTCGGTGCACACGATTTTACGCGATCTCTCTTTACCCTTCCTCCACCACTCGAAGCCCCCCTCCCCATTTTGCACCCTTCTCGCCCTATTATCGAATTTATTTCGGCGACTCGTTATCATCAGTGCGAAAATATACATTGCATTTAATATCCTATCGCAACGAGATGAGTGATGGAAAAATGTCGCGGAAGCCGCTGTGTCATCCGCGCTGTCGTCACTTTCGCGCCCTGAGTGCATTGCAACAGCTGGAATAAAAGAAACGCGGGTGTCACGTATTTTGGGAAGACGATCGACTGACCGGCTTGTTCCTTCCTTCTTCTCTTAGTAATACCTCCCTCCATTGTTCCTCGCGGCTCTGGGAATAAAGCTGCCATTTATCGTCGGTACGCGTTTTGCTCTTGACATCTGTCGTCGCGCCTTCCACCTGTCTCGCCCGCTACCGTTCGAGTAGCCGTTCGCACGAGAATTTATTTAACGGGGGCTTTTTTTGCAAAAGCGACCTACACGACAAGCGCGCGGGTTTTTCATGGAATTGCGAAGTTGAATTTTAACGAACAAGAGTTGTTAAAACGTCGCTTGATCGTTGTTCTTTTTTTAATTTTTTTCGCGGAATGATAAATAAAACACAATTGCAACTTGATATCTTGTGGAAATATTTGATCGAAAAAAATTCTTAAAAGTGTAAAAAAAATGTTAATTTTTCCATTGCGAGATTCCGATTGATAAACAAATTTATAACAAATGAACCAATGACGCGCTTGTTTGTCGAAGCAACGAGCGTGCCGGCGATGTCTAATATGTTTTCAATGCGAGTCGAAATATTTGTCAGCGCCGCGGGCGTTTCTGCGAATGTTTGGTTACACGATGACCAACGGTACGATAATATTTCGACCATTGAATCAGAGAGGGGGAGAGCTCGGCAGTTTTCCACGGTGGCGGCGACGGCAGACCCCAGGATACATGGATTCGTCACGAGCATTTTAGGCAGCTACCCGGTCGTGGCACGTGATACCCTGGAAAACCCCACACGAGCTGTGAAAGACCTCGATGGACGTATACACACACTTTCGACGTGGAACCACGAGAATTTCGTGAAATTATATCGCGCGGGTCGAGTGGCAATATGCTATTTATTTCCAGCAGCTGCAGCTGATATAATTTTTCCAATTTTCATTATAGCTCAACTAAATGCAAAACATTTTTTTTTATCCAATTTGCATGCAGATTAAACGCAGACTAATCTATTTTCGCAACGAGCATCATTTTAGCCAGGCGGCGCGATCGCGGTCGAGTAGCAGAAAAAATATCGCGGCCGCTAATTGCGGGCCAATTTATCAAAGTCCGCGAGTTCGCTTAATTCAGACCTCGTCGATCATCCGGGGTCGGGTCGTTACCGTCGCTGGAAACACCTAGTGTAATCGCTGTTCTATTATCCCAACAGCCACCGCGGAGTAAAAGCTATTTACACGATATACCAGGTGAATTCACCTCGAAACCCGAAACGCCGCGTTCAGTTGGGTGGTTCGATCGGATGAAATTTAGACGAGGCTGCGAAATCAGTCGCATCGACGATTCGACTGTAATTTTCGCGTCCGAACTGCACAGACAGCGTCGTGCCGCTCGATTAAATTAAATTTTATCCAAGTTGCAATCACTCGACTTAGCGCTGATTTTAATTTAATTTCGACCGAGCTGTAATCGGTTGCCTCGTCTCTGAATATAATTGCGACTGAAGTACAACTCGGCGGCGGCTGAAATTAAATGTCAGCCAACTGAGTATAGCGCGGCTGGCTCTTCGACCGTGCCTTAAACCGACCAAAATATGGTCGCCTCAAGTTCACCGTGAGCCCTCTCGCCAACCCCGTGTTTCACCCTCGAGATGGAATCAACTGCGTTCGCCTTAATGAAACTAACTTTCCGCCAAGCTGAATTCGCCTAACTCCGAAAATCATGTGGCACCCGTCTGAGTCGTTTCCTCCCTCTCTCTGTCTCTCCGTCCCTCGTCTCGCGGGGGAAATCGTCGGAGACGATAAGAACGAAGCAATAACGAGAGTCTACGTCGTCGAGGAAAATAACAGATACAATCCGACGTTGTATCGAAGGGCGGTGGACACGATACGCGAAGTAATATTCGAGGAACGCACAAGAGGAGGGACGGGAAAAAATAGAAAAAAAATAAATAACCGTGTCCCAGGAAAGCAGCGTCACGCGACTGGTCACACTTGTACTACATATTTCGACTGCGTGTATACCACGTGTACACAAATATATATATATGCCAGGTGATATATGTGACCAGATATATACGTCTACGCGTGTAAGTATTTTTCTCCCCAAGTTTGGTCAGGGACACGGTTCATCTTCAAGTGGGCACATATCACATGGGCATAACATGTGATGCACGATGAGTATCGCTGCGTGCTTACATACGACCTATGTAACCTATTACTTTACGAAAAACATATCTTACTAGGCTAATGAAGCGCTGGCGCGCGTACCCGAAAAACTTTTGCGCTACTGCGCTCTTATAAAGCTTCAAAAGACTAAATCGAGGCCACGAAATTCTTATTTTCAAAATATCGACTTTTAAACGAAATCATCGTACTCAAAAGTTGCATATTCCCTGAAGACACTGGTTTCAACCCTTTTTTTTAGTTGATTAAAAAAAAAAACTATATTTGACGGACCAAGGACAAATGAACTTGATCTCGATCTGAGAGTCTCGGCCAATCACATTACGAATAAAACGATGAGAATGGTCCGTTGGACACATGACCTTTTTAAAGAGGAGATCAAAATATTCCTTTGCAAAAAAATACCTCGTCAAAAAATCTTCGCAAAAGAAAACGCCTTATCAAGTAAAACCCTACGTACACGTGGGACGTGTTGTACGTGAATACGTATATACGTACACGTGCAAGCATTCTTCTCCCCAAGTTTGGGATGGGCACGTGACACGGTTCATCTTCACGCGGGCTATGGGCACAGCATGTGGCGCACAATACATAATACCGTGCGTTTATATACGTGTTGTATAATATATTGAGTTTGGCTGCGCGACGAGCAGCAGCAGCAGCGCTCGGGCTCGAGCTATTCCACGGTCGAGGAACATAAGGCGAGCCCGTCGAGTTTCGCGGTGAGCGCCGCGCGCGCCGCGTCTTGGAAAACATGGGCGGGGAGATCTAGTGCGGATATTCTTGGCGTCGAGGCTCATGTGGGACACTGTAGGCTAAAATCATACCGGGTTTTTGCCTCGAATTACTTCTCTCGCCCGGTGGTGAGTAGTATTAGGACGTATTACGCTCACGACTCGCGCGCTCAACGCTCGTTCTCCTTTCCCGCTGCCGCGAACGGCAAAAAATTACCCAAATCGAACAATAAATAAATTTACTCATTAAATTTACGTCTCGAGGTGGTAAAAATTTAACGTTTCAATATATTTATCCTATAACGTTTCCTTTTACAGTATCACAAGTTAATATACAATTAAAAAAAGCCGTGTTTATTTTTCGGTACAAGAAAAAAAATGATAACAACAACAACAACAACAACAATTACTGAATCCGATGAACCTCGTAGACGTATTTACGTCGGTGTCGGTAAAATCGATAGCCCAGTCTCCCGATCGATTTATATACGGTGTATATACATATACATACATTGTATACAGCGTGACCACAAATTGTTTCCTACTATGTCGGCGATGTGTTGAACGATAGCGATAGTGTCAATTGCATAATGTCGTGACGAACCGACGCGCTTTAGTAGACCAACACAGACGCACCGAGCCATTCGCACTGAGCTTGCAGAATGGCAGAGGTAGGAGGAGTATATACATGCATACACATATATATGGATACGATATATAAATTCACCATTACGCCTCGAAGGCTCGAGAAACGCGGCTTAATATTTCCCAGGGGCGATCGAGGTGTTCGGACATCACGCGACTTGCCCACTTACTTTGGCGCTCATTCAACTTTTATTCGAAAATGCGCGGGTGCCCAGAAACGTGGAGAATAATTTATTTCACATTATTCCAAACGCTCCGGACGCGCGAAACGTTCGAACTCGCGTAATACATGAAATTCCGCGCAGCAACTACAAATAGAAAAACTAATAACAATAAAAATGATAATAACAACAATAACCGAGTATTAAACCGTCGGTAAATATTCTTGGCAATAACTGGCGCGAGAGTGCGGATCCTTTATTACCGGAATTAATCGTAACGCATTTTTCCCCGCTGCTTCCCCCTCCCCTGGCACGCGGTAGATTAAGAGGAATAAACAGACTAGAAGGGCGAAAGTGAAGAGAGTCCGGCCATTTTTTTTTCTCCTCCGCATTTATCTCCCGCGCTCGTGTGTTATTTCTTACGGCCGCCGACTAATGAAAAAGTTTTCTCGTTATACGCGCGTCGTTATTCGGTCTTTGCGTCATATAAAAAAGAAAAAAGAAAAAAAAACAAAATGCGCAGCATTGAGGATTCCGGTGGATGGAAAATTCGCGCGTAACGATGGAAAACTGTCGTATCCGTGGAAATGCGTCCTTGGGCTCCTAGTATTTATTATTCAATCGAGGGTCAAAGTATGATTCGGAATTCGAGCTCAGTGCACTCGCGATAATATGCTGCGGCGGCAAAGAGGGGAGGGAGACGGGGGGGGTTAGTAGTGGTTGTCGGAGGGCGGAAGGTGAGAGGGGGAATATCACGTGATTGGCCGTCTTCGCGGGCGCAGGACGCCGTCGGTGCGTCCTATACCATCACACGTTCGCTCTCCCGCATTTAGATCTCGGGGAACTCTCGCGTTAGATTGAATTAGCGAGCCGTCTCTCGCGGCGGCGACGGCAGCGACGAGAGTGAAACGCGCGTCACGCACCACGCGCACGTCGCGCGCGACTCGCCGGCATTAGACGATCAGCTCGTCGTGCTCGCTGCTGTGCATTGGGTGACGCGCGCGCGGCATTAGGTCGAATTAGTCTACAAACGGCGAGCGCGCGCTTCTGGCTGTTGGCGAGTTAGCGCGCGCGGCGCCGCGTGTCAGCCGCCTACGGACGCGCAACCAGCGTTCCAGCGCGTCGAGGTGAAACACGATTATAAACGAATGTAGTATCGGCGAAAAAAAGGAGAATTTTTTCAGGCACTCGACATTTTGAAAAAACGTACTGAAGTGCCTATTGATTTTTTTGGTAATTCGTTTTTGTGTCTCGATACAATCGACAGCAAAGTCGGATTCGTTGATGGAAAAATGTCGAATGAGTCTAAATAAAAATCGATTACGCGAATTTTTATTCCGTGTCTGTTTGTAAAAGTCTAGCGTTCCAGCGCGTCGAGGTGAAACGCGATTATAAGCGAATGTGGTATCGGCGAAAAAAGGAGAATTTTTTCAGGCACTCGACATTTTCAGAAAACGCACAGAAGTGCCCGTTGATTTTTTTGGTAATTCCTTTTTGATTCTCGATACAATCGACAGCAAAGTCGGATTCGTTGATGGAAAAATGTTGAATGAGTCTAAATAAAAATCGATTACGCGAATTTTTATTCCGTGTCTGTTTGTAAAAGTCTAGCGTTCCAGCGCGTCGAGGTGAAACGCGATTATAAGCGAATGTGGTATCGGCGAAAAAAGGAGAATTTTTTCAGGCACTTGACATTTTCAGAAAACGCACAGAAGTGCCCGTTGATTTTTTTGGTAATTCGTTTTTGTGTCTCGATACAATCGACAGCAAAGTCGGATTCGTTGATGGAAAAATGTTGAATGAGTCTAGATAAAAATCGATTACGCGAATTTTTATTCCGTGTCTGTTTGTAAAAGTCTAGCGTTCCAGCGCGTCGAGGTGAAACGCGATTATAAGCGAATGTGGTATCGGCGAAAAAAGGAGAATTTTTTCAGGCACTTGACATTTTCAGAAAACGCACAGAAGTGCCCGTTGATTTTTTTGGTAATTCGTTTTTGATTCTCGATACAATCGACATCAAAGTCGGATTCGTTGATGGAAAAATGTTGAATGAGTCTAGATAAAAATCGATTACGCGAATTTTTATTCCGTGTCAGTTTGTAATTTTCTTTTTACAAAAAATGAAACACCGAACGCCCAAGGAAACAGCGAAACAGGTCGTTCTCGCAGGGGACAACGTGAGCTCGCGCGGCCGATCGACATGAAATTCGTCGACGATCATCCCGGCCACTGGCGAACATCCGACAAATCGACCAGGGAATCATTTTTCGTCTTCTCATCTCGACTCTGAATAAAATCAATTTTCAAATCACCGCCAAACTCTGATATCCCAGAAATCAACAATATTTTATTTATTTATTTTTCCTCTCTTACTCAAAACCAAATTTTCCGCAAGTCTTTTTCACACCATTTTGGTGGGTCTGAGGCGAAAAAATCCTACAAAAGCGAAGCTCCAAAAAAAAAAAAAAAACCCTACAAAAACACAGCTTCAAAAAAATAACTGCAAAAGTAGCACACACCAGGTCGTCCCTCAAACCCTTTCCGCCTTGATGCGTCGAGTCCGTCCGGTTTCACAATACACACAGAGAGACAGCTGTTAGCGAAACGTAACAATGTCTTAAGAGTATAACAATATGATTGAGCCTGGCGAGCTCGCGGAGTGCGAGATTACAGCGGGGCGAGTGAAAGAGAGCGAGGGAAACTCCCCCCCCCCCCCCCCTCCCCCCTCTCGCTCACTCTTTCTCTCTTGACGCTAAGCGAACCGCGCCCCTGACCCATATAGAGAGACAGCAAACGCCGCGAGGGGACTCGAGGGTGTCACGGGGCGCGGGGGTGGGGATGGATAGGGCGCAGTGAGAAGGGGTTGCGCGACGGAGAGAACAGCAGGTGCCGAGAGCGCGTAAACGCGTGTGCACCGCGCGCCACCACCCCAACCCCCAGGATCAGACGGCAGAGCCAGCGGTGGCGGCACCAGACCCACCAGCCAGCCAGCAGTTCGTTCCGTCGTCGGTCGGTGCGCGCGAATCGATCATCGTCGTGATTTAAGAGTTACATCAGGAGCAAACGAGAGACAGAGAAAGAGATATATAGAAACAAACACGCACACACATATAAAAAAAATACCCTGGTAGAGGTAGAAGGTAGAAGACCAGGTCAGGCCCTGGTCAGGGCCGTGTCATCCCTGTCTGGGCCTAATCAGTGCCTGGCTTGGGTCGAACGTAACGCTACAGATTTTCTACCAGGGTATAAATGTATATATGTATATCTCATGTATATGTTTGTGTGTATACACATATATACATTACGCACACGAACCGACACCGAGAGAGCCACGAACCAGGAGAAACAGAGTCTCGAGCGACGGTGGGTGCGAAGCGTGCGCCACGTGCGCGCCCCGCGCCGCGTCTTTTCCCGACTGTACATGCGCGTGACCGAGCCGCCGGCGGCTATCGAGCGACGGCTAATTATGGAAATATCAACATTACGAGGCTCTCTCTCGTGCCCCGCGGGATAGCTCGAGAGGGCGGAAAGCCGAGCAGGAGGCGCCGGGGGTTGGGAGTTGACGGTGTGCGATGGGGGGTGGGGTAGGCGAGAGAGCGACAGAAGGGGAGGGGGAAGAAAAGCAGAAGCGGCGGCGGAAGCGAGGAAGGAAGAGTGAGAGTGGCGAAAGCGAGCTTCTCGAAATGCTTGGGAAACCCGAAGCGATAGATATGGATGAGGGGGGAGGAGAGGGAGAAATGAGAAGCAGAAGGGTCGTGGGGGTGGAGGGCGGGCGCGGTGGTTTCTGACCGGACGGCACCGGTCGGTTCGGAAGGGGCGACATTGTTATGTGGCCGAGGGGTCGCGGCTGGAAACTCAACTCCACCTCGTCGGCTACTTCCGGGTTCACCGGACCGGTAAAAGGGACGAGCGAATCGCTTATGTGCATCCCTCGGTTTTTTTTCCGATTTTTTTTTTCTCGAAGCGGGACGAAGATGCGGGAGTGGCAGGAGGAGGAGGCGGAGGAGGGCGAGGAGTCTGATGTCACTTCGACCTCGTCCTCCTGCTGCTCTCACTTCATTCGCTCGCGTCTCGTCTCGTCTCGGCTCATCTCGTCTGCTCCCAGGGATGCGTCGTCGTGTCCTCCTACTCGTCCTCTCCTTTTCGTATAGATATAGCAGTCGCACGCGCCCCTCATCGCGCACACACGACGAGAGCGAAAGACCAGACGGCGCCAACTCTCGACGACGCCACGTCGACGACTTGTCGTCGTCTCGCTCTCGTTTTCTTCGTCTCTTTCTCTCTCCCTCGATGCGCAAGACGCGACGTCGAGCGCGACGTCTTCGTCGAACGCGTCGACCGAGGCGAAGTTGCGTTCGGTGACGCTAGGAGTGATTTTCAGGAGTGATTTTCAGGAGCGAATCGCGCGCGGGGAAGGAGCGACAACGCGCAACGTCTAATCAGCGGGCGCGGCGGACGGGATGTGTAATTTTGAAGGTTGGACGAGAGCGATATTTGCGAAGGGGCGAGATAGATGGGATGGGACGGGGAATGAGGGACATGGGTAAGGTCAATGGGCAAGGGCGACGAGTGTCTTGGGACGCGAGAAACGAGAAGTCGGAATGGGATCGTAATGGAGCGGTCGGCTGTAGCAGTTTTTCGTTCGAGCGGCTTGAACCTTCGGATACCTCGGAAAAACGAAGAGTCGTGTTTTTAGGAAGAAGACAAAAAAAAGTGATCAATGGGTTCTCATTTTTTAGCCGCGAGGCCGTCAACCGTTGCGGATGGAATGTAGCAATTTTCGCCTCGTTCCCGTCCGACGAAAAATAGCTGGACTTTCGTTTCGCGCAGGATAAACGAAATTTGGGCAATTAAAAAAAAAAAAACTTTGTTCTGACACAGACCATAAATCACAATTTCGGAAACTCCACGTAATTACCCGCGTTAAATCAAAACCAACGTCGCCAGGGAGAAGGAGAAAAAACGTAACGTAAACGTAACATCATTCGTAAAAATTTATTTCCGAAGTTTTTTTTCGCGCCACCAAAGTTTCGGCTATAAAAGTGAATATAAAGTCATATGCCTGCGGGGGTTTCGACATTTTGCCTTGAAGTTGATTCCGAGTTTTGCTTCGCGGGCGAAGGGATGAGCGCCAGAAGGAGGAGGAGGAAGACGCGAAGTTTCGAAGTCGAAGTCGTTATTGACCCACTCGGTTGTATTGTAAACATCGCGATACCAGCGTCGACAAGAGTCGACGACTCTGGTTTCCTGTTCAACGGTTAGAAAATCTCAGTCGCTACTCCGGGGATTCTCCGAGGATTCCACGAGTTTCGTTCGCGCACGCGGGGAAAATCGGCCGACCGGAGGGCAACGACGACGGGCAGCACGTGCGAATGCTCCGGGGGCCTCGAGAAAAAAAAAGGGTCGAAGGGATGAATCACGAGTAGCGAAAAACTTGGAAATCGAAGCTAGAGTCGAGTTTTGACCCAGTTGGGATGTATCGCGAATATCGCGATACCCGACAGCGACGACTCGTCGTTTCCTCGTGCTTAACGACGGGAAAAATCCAGCCGCCGGTTCTCCGCGGATTCCACGAGCTCCCGACACGCATCAGGGGAAAATCGGTCGTCGGTGCTGCGAGGGTGGCGAGAGGCGAAACGCGCGCGCATAGGCAACGACGACGGCTCCGGGCGCCACGAACGAAGGACGAGGCAAAAAGCGCGAGCGCCAGAAACCAACGAGAGGGGCTGACGAGGGTGGGAGCGAGGGAGAAAGAGCGAGAGAGAGAGGCGAGGCGAGAGAGAGAGATGGGTCCCTCGATGACGTCAGACCCGACGCCGCTGGCTCGAGCGTGCGCCGAAGGCAGACGTCCCTTGACGTCATCGAGCAGCTCGGCGCTCCCGTCGCTCTGTCTGTGTGTATAACCAACACACACACTAGTTTCCCTTCGACGCACGTATAACCAGCACGGCAGCGCGCTCAGTATAGCGATGAGATTATACAAAAAAAAGAATGAAAAAAAAAAAAAAACGAAATTTCGACGATTTATATCGCCCTTCGATCGATTCCGCCGCCAGAGTCGAGCTCTCCGCGTTTTCCGTCAGGGAGCAGCGAGCCAACTTTTATGGCCCCTTTCGCACCGCGACCTATTAAAGAGATGAAGAAAAAATCGCCCCCCCCCCCCCTCCCACCCCCACCCGCCCTCGCCCAACCTCCACCGCCCCCTCCAGGTGTTTTACGACTGAGCAAAAGATTTTAATTATATCGCGAGAAATTATGGCGCGCCTCGAGAAATAAAGTTGCTCTCGGCGCGGAGGCGGCGAAATAATTGCTCTGCGCTCTTACGGACATTTCATTTTTTTTTCCCCGCTGCTCCGAGAGACTCGACGCTCGTTGGGCTAATTCGGCGGTTTTTTTTTTATTGCACAAAAGACGACGAGGGAAGTGTGCAAATATTTTGACCGCGATTTTTCCGGGACGACGAGACTGACACTTGTTAAGCAGCGGCGGTCAAAACATCCGGCGTTGCGGAAATAGTTGGGAAGTTTGTTTTGGAGTTCGAACAACCGCGACGCACGGACGGAGCTCGTTAGCCTTCCACTTAGCGCGGGCCTTGATGCATTTTTGTGAGAAAAAAAATGCACCTGCATTGAAAAACACGCTCCACTCTTTTGTCCCTGGCTTTAAATACTAAAAAAAAAAGCAAATGCTGTGGTTCTGTAAATTACAGAAAAATTAATTAATCGCCACTTTGGTATTATTATTATTACGACGACAGCGACAAGATTTTTTTACTGCGGAGCCTCGACAAACGAGGATCGCGGAAACTACTCGCCAAGTGGCGTTAAAAGCGTCGACCTTGCTGAAATAGTTCGGAAGTTCGTTTAGAACCCGCGTTATTGTGACGTCGAGTTTAGAAACAATGTTATCCGTCGTGTCGGGCTCGTTAGCTCGAGCGTTACGACGCGGCGCTTGGGTGTTATTACCGTATCTATAGGCGATGCACGGGATAAACCCATGCAAATATAGATAGACACTCGGCAGGGGCCTTTTTATTCTTCGAGAATAAAAAATACGTACAGCCTAGGGTTGGTTATTATAATCATCGCTTCTGTGTACATAATAAAAAAAAACCACGAATAAAATTCAAGTCCATAATACTTATTATTCGTTGTTAAGAGGACACACGTGGTAGGGTCGTTCGTTTTTTTTTCTCTCACATTCTCTCTCTCTCTTTTTCTCGCTGCAAGACCGTACGTAGAGCCCGGGGTGATTCCGGTCACAAGTCGGGTTACATTCTAGGTCGCTCGCCTCCTTGGACTCGGAAGTCTCGGCGATAAGCAGAAGGTCGTTATAACGCGGATTGGCGGCGCTCGGCGTCGGAGTTGGCTGCCTCGTTCTCTCTATCTCGCTCTCGCTCTCTCTCTGTCTCTCTTCTTCTCGGTCGACGGGACAATGGTGACGCCAGTTGCATGTCGCTCGCGAGCCCGCCTTGCGGGAACGACGGTCGGGGTTGGACGGAGGTCGCGCGCGCGCCGGCGACGACTACCTCCACTACCCACTAACGCTATCCCTGCTACTCCTGGCAACCCTCCTCCATCTTTCTCGCTTTCTCTCTCACTCTCTATTTCTATCTCTATCTCTGTCTCTATGTCTGTCTCTCTTTTTCTCTCTGTCTCTGTCTCTTGCCCTCTCGCCTTTTCTTTCTCGCTCTTTCTTGCTCTTTCTTGCTCTTTCTCTCTCTCTCTCTCTCTTTCTCGCTCTCGTTGCAAGCATAGCTAAGAACACCCAACGGGCTCTCTATCTTACTCTCTCCCTCTGTTTCTCTCTCGGTCGCGCGCACCCCGTGCCTGTTTTCTGGCCTTCGGGGGGATGCGCACGAGGAGACCCACTGAACAATCGCGACCACCGCGACGGTGGCGCCAGCCCGCGGAATCAATAAGATTTAGCCCGGTTAAAATATACATGCGTACACTGCCTACGCGCGTGCACGGCGATTGGCCCAGGAGAATTTTTTCGATTTTTTTTTCTTTTTTCTCGCTGACGGTAACTCGAAAACACGTTGGAGTATAAGACACTTCTGCAGGTCGGATGATTCGGCCTTTCGTCCCGTATCAATGTGCATCTGACAATATTTGTAAAATATACTACTGATTTTTTTGCTGTCGACCAAAAAACGAATGTTGCGTTTTCATCTTATTTAACATTTAGGACTCTGCGGATTTGTTAATTTGCAGAATGTTCGCATTTCAGTATAACGCGAGGCTAAGGAAAGAAAGGTTGGAGCACTATTTTTTTTTTTTTTTTTCCCAAAGTGGAAAAACGTTTCAGCCAACGAAATCGCCCTTTAACACCAGGAACGTCGGAACACCGTGTCACCCTCTTAAAAAAATGGTATTTTCTTTCTCAAAACGTCCTAAACTTTTTATTGCCACCGGAGAAACATTCTGACGTTTGCCTCGTTCGAAACGACTGCCGGGTGAAACTGCAAAATCACCCCTCAACCTCCGCGCAGCCTCGAGGGGCGATTACACCGTTTAAACGTAGTTTTTTCCCAGCGTAAAAAAACTTCGTTCCCAAAAACCTACGTACACACAGATCGTGCAGTATATTTACCGTAAACCAAATTAACATTTTCACACAAACGATCATGGCTAAACGTTATCCCCTGGAAAAAGAAATGTTTTTTGTTGAATCAAGAATGCGAATAAAAATTCTCCTTGAATTTTCACAATATTTTTCCAACCCAACAGACAATCTCCCAACTTGTCCCAACTTTTTTGGCAGCTGCAAAACGGTCCTTGTCCGCGCGCCGAAAGATCGGTAAACGTCTTTGGTCAAATGAGCCCGAAAAATCCGCGAAACACGTCCAAAGCAATTGAATTTTATTAACGCAGGGAGATCTAATAGGGGGGAGGCACTTGACGTAACCGGTCGGAAGATGCACTTGATACTTTCTTTAGTGGAACTATGTGTGTCATCAACATATCGGGGCTCTCAGGGGGAGGAGGTGGGGTCGTACTCGATTTTCTTACGGTCGCCGCTCGTACTACATGGCCTATGTATGTATGCTATAACGATCCGCATCAGGAGCAGCGGCAGCAGCAGCAGCAGCAGCAGCCAGCAGCAGCAGCGCAGCAGCAGCGGCAGTAGCAACGGGCTTTACGTGCCGCGGCCTGACAGACTGATGGCAAGAGGGGTTCGACCCGCCGCCTCTCGAACGTTTTTCCTCTCTCTCTCTTTCTCCATCTCGGCCAACACCCCCCCCCCCCCCCCCCCCCCCGCGTCGTTTTCTTTCCCAGTCGCTTTCGCCCGCCGCCCTCGACATCTCCGCCGATCTTCCTCTATATTTCTCTTTATAGCTCGTTCTCTCCTCCCCTCCGTTGGCCTCTCGCGCTCCCCTCTGCCGCTTCTTCTACCTTTTGCCCTGCTGCTTCGTATGTCCCTCCTGTAATACGTGCACCCCCCTCCCCTCGACGCTCTCTTCTTTCTCCTCTCTCTCTCTCTCTCTCACTTTGACTGAGAAAGGACGACAGGTTCTCTATCGCTCTCTCCACGTGTTCCAATATGTGTGCACGCCTCACCACGCGTCCATCTTCCTTTTGCTTCGATATAACGTTCCGACGCCGACGCTGGCGCCGTCTGAAACCTCTTCCGTCGCTTGCACCCTCCTTTTTTACATAAAATCTTACTCTCTCTGTCTCTCTGTATCTCTCTATCTCTCTCTCGCTCAATCTCTGACGTATTCCTTATACCCTTCTGCTTTTCTGCCTCCTCCTCGGCCACCTTCTCGTTTCGCGTCCTTCTCCGCCTCGCGACTGACGTACGCGCCCCGGAGACACGGGACGAATCGATTATATAATGTAAATAGACGAGAAAAGAGGAGCGGAGAGCGAAATCTTGTCGCCGATAGGCGAGGAGAAAAATGCCTGATCCTTATCGCGAAGATGAAAAATATTCGTCGGTCCGCGGGCGCGCGCGATCGTCGACGCTATATCGAGCGGCGCGCTGCGAGTCGAGGCCCGCGATTTGGGCGGCAGGCGGATACTTAAAAAAAATTAAAGGGCTGTTTATCTTACTAGGCTAATCACACGCGCTAGCGCGCGTGCCCGAAAATCTTTCGCGCTCCTGCATTTTTATAAAGCTTTAAAAGGCTAAATCGAGGCTACTGGAAACACCGGTTTCAGTTTTTTTTTAAGTTCATAAAAAAAAAAACAGACATTTAGCGAAACTGTCAAAATTACCAAGGACAAATGAACTTCACAGCACGAATAAAAACGATTACAATGATAGGGTAGAAATAGGGGTTTTGGTCCAGTTGTGCTGGCCACCGACTTCGAGAGGACAGAACTATTTATATTGTTAAAACGAAACAAAATTGCATGGATAATCTTGTTAACTTGTATGGATACTTTCCAAATTTCAACAAGAAAATGCAGGAAAATAATAATTTGAAATAAATTATAGGAGGCACTTCTCTATCAACTGGGCCACTTTTTTCGGTCGACCTCCCCGGATATTTTTTTCAATTCGTCAGTTTGTTCTACTATTTGAGATGAGTGTCTGGGATGTTTTTTCAGATTTTTAAAGGGCGCAGTTTTGGATTTACGTTTTTTTTTTTTTTTTTTTTTTTTTTTTAATCTACTCTATCTCTCTCTATCTACTCTATCTCTGAAAATATTGGTCTCTCAAAAAATTCTTAGCTACATTAACTTTTTAATTTTCCATTTACTTTCCAGTGACGTTGAAGTTGATAAAGAATACCTCATAGTGGAAATGGCCACACTAGTACAGTGGCCACAACCGTTGCATCTACCCTATATAATGAAGTGCGCCAAAGTCGCAGTTGCGCGAGTCGTTTTTATTTTCCGCGAACCACACGCGACGCACGCAGCGAAGCGCAGCGACTGTCGGGCGTTCGTCGCGATAGCGATTATACAGATTCTCGTTCCATCCGACGCGGAAAACACGAGCCGCCGCGGTCGCGGAACCAAAAGCGAAATAGTCCGCACTCCGTGCACACGCAGCGCGACGGTTCTGTATTTCCGTCGCGCGTGCGTGCGCGCGCCCGTGCGGATTACGCTCGGCAGGCTCGGCAGGACCGAGCTCAAAGAGCGCTCAATATACAGCGAGCGCGCGCCCGCCGCTCGGTCGCCAGAAGCAGCGCGTCGCGAGACGCCGCTGCGGCGTTTCGCGTTGCGGCCGCGTCGTCGCTCTAGCGCAGCGACGAGTATCGACAGACGTCGTTTACAAATCCTCGGCGATGTCTCGGCTGCTGCCATCAGCCAAGCGAAGCGATGCCGCCGCTGGCCCTCAGCGACTCGCACAATAAAATAATTACGGCTCGGCAGACGCGCGAGCGCCGCGCGGCTTGTAACCGCCGATAATACTGCGGCAGAGCGCGGGGCGCGCGATTCCGACTGCGCGCCGCTATTGTCAACGGCAGCCGCCCCCCCCCCCCCCCCCCAACGGCGCAAGTCGAAAGTGGATTAACCACGGAGTGCCCCGATCCTCCGGTGATTTTATCGATCTTGACACACGTAACGTCTCCGTATTTCTATTATTCTTATTTATTTTTATTGTTTTTATTTATTTTTATTACATTATTTTTATTTTATTATCTCTGTGACGTTCCACATGCGGCGAATCCGCGGCTGCCTCTGGTGTGTGGCACGCTGCAATTTTCGTTAGTTACAATAGTGACAGGAATTTCCGAGTGGCTCTGACTGTGCCCACCGAAATTTCGAAATTTTATGTTTCGCTACTTCTGCTCTGTAAACTTTTTTTTTTATGTTACACGAAGATCATTTGCAAAACGCTCGTGGCCGTTTCTCAGCTACACGATAATTTTCGTAAACTTCCCTGCCGTGCGATGAGCTCCGCGTGCCGAAACGCCCTAGCCACACCCTGGGGCGCGCGGGTCGGCGATAAATAGGAACCGCTGAGATGGATGCACTTCGTGCAGTTGTGCGGCGTGACACACGGCGCCGCGGTTGCATATACGCGAATTTGCCTGCGCGCATGCGCAGCAGCAGCCGCGGGGGCGACAAACGCGTTCGAGCGCCCGGAGAATAATACACAATTTACAAGGCGGTTTATGTAGTCGCGCGAATACGCGAGAGAAATTGTTAATGTTCATGGCTGCGGCTCGCGGCGTGTATTATATATGTGCGGGTCGCGCGGTATGCGCGCTCGCACCGAGCCTAGAAAACGCGCCCACGCGTCCTTCGCGTATTCGCGAGGAATCCGGCCCGGTGTGCGCCACACGGATGTGCCATGAGAAAACGAATGAGAGAAAGAGGGAGACAGAGAACAACACAGACGACGACGACAACGACGACGACAACGATACTGCGTCTCTGTCGCACCGGCCGCAGCAGCGAGACTCGTTGGCTCTGAAGCCTTCGAGGCAGATAGACTCCACTTTACGCCTGTATCACCTTTTCCCATCAAATCGTGCACTCATATCTCTGGAATTTGCCACGAGTTGTGTAAGCACTGTCTTGCTAATATTCCGTCGAGTGGGGGTTTTTCATTTTTTTATTTTGTTATTTTTTTTGGAAATTACTCAGAGTGAATCAGTAAGAATAATTATATTATGGATGTAAAATTGAAGTGAATTGTTTTATAGAAATACAGTTTTATTTGTGTTAATGAGATTTTTGAATACTGTTGGACTTTTTTTTTGCTTACGGGTGGATGTTTTATTTTTTTAGCCTTTTTTTTTGTTAGTTTGGAAATTACTCAGAGTGAATCAGTAGGAATAATTAAATTATGGATGCAGAATTGAAGTGAATTGTATTATAAAAATACAGTTTTATTTGCGAGATTTTTATTTTATTTCGTAATATTTTATTAAAGTTAGTCATCGATAACCTTGAATATTGTAGGAAATGTTTTTTTTATTCACGGTTGGATGTTTAATTTTTTAGCAATTTTATTTTATTCACTCACTCAAGCGAGTCACAGTGGGGCGTGAATATTATATAAGTAACACGTTTATTTCTGTTCACGTTCGCAGCTGAGTGATACATTTTATTATTATCAATCCTATTTTATTTTATTTTTTTCATCTCGGATTGTTCGCTTATTAAAGTGAGTCACCGGCGGTGTGACGCGATAATGAATCGACGGATCTGCGCGAAATTGAGTAAAGTGGGAATGCGGTTAATGCGTGCCGCCCTCGTGCACCGCTCGCGCGCGCGCGCGCGGTAATAGCGTCATCGATTGCTCGGTTGGCAATGAAAAGTCAGTATTCATGTACGTTCGGCGGACTCCATCGCGCGCGCGAGAGACGAGAGTGCATCGGATGAATGCAAATCGTGGCGCTTTTTATGCGGTCTCGTTGCTTGAGTCTGCGGAAAAGTATGAATAAACATGTGGGTCAGGAGTAATTGATGGAAACGAATATTCGCCGAGGAAAAATATCGCACGCGCGCTACCATTGCGACTTTTTAATAAAACACTGCTGCTGGTAACTCTTCGAATATTCGTCGCGACAAATAACTAATTTCGCGATGCGGTCGATTAAAATTAATTGGCGAACGGAAAAAAAAGCGAGAGCAGATGGTTAAAATTGAATAATCGCTGATAATTATTAAAACATGTAATTGATGTTACGATTCAATAAATACATTTTTTTATAAATAAAAATAGCCAAATTATCATAAAAAAGAAAAATATTGATGAGACAATCGACCAAACAAAAACTTTTTCCTATTTTATTTTATCTTATTTGTCATTTCATTGCTACTGTGACATTTTTATTCATTCAACTTGTCGACACCGGCGGACTCGGATCAGTTTGCCTGTTTGAGACGAAAATGTCGCGATGTAGACTTGAAAACATTCAGCGAGGAAGTCGCGATACGTATCATTACATAGGTGGCAATGGCTACTATTTGGAAAACACCGTTGTACACCAAACGAGCGGGCGCGGTGCGCTGAAGCGCGAGGGCGTGAAGCCCGCCGCGCGAGCGCACGCCGGGCGTACACAGTCAGTCGCCGTCAAGGCCGACGAGCGAAATAGCCAGCAAACTCTCCCGCCGCCTTCCTTATAATCGGCTGCGGGCGCGACGAGATCGGCGGTGAGACGGTCGCGCGCTGGCGGCCAAGGCCGCGCCGAGCGCTCGCCGCTCGCGCGTTGCGTCATCGCGGTTCCTTGACGTCTCGCGCGCGCGCGGGGCGGACCGCCAAACGAGCCGAGACGCATCATCGTCGGGTATATAGTTTGCCGGGCACGCATGCAACGATGCGATACCCGCGCCGCGGTTGCACCTCTCGCGTCCGTCAACGTCGAAGCCGAAATAGCGGCAGCCGAAATTTCGATACGCGCTATCGAATTTTTTTCGAGCCCTGTCGAATGGACCCACGAAAACCGCGAACGCCGAAAAATCAATTTTTATCATCTTTCAATTATTTGCGTTATCAATTTTTGTATATATTATTCGAGTTTCATCAACGGCATCGATTATTAATTATGATTAATAATGTTATTATTGAAAGAGATGTCTTTTACGATAATTCTTAAAGCAATAATTACATTTTTTTTCTTTACTTTACTTTACTTTTTCTGTTGAGGAAGATAATGTATCGAATCACTTTATCCAATTTAGTCATTTTTATCATTTTACTTTGATGAAGAGATGAAGATTGACTGGACGCGCCGCACGTTTATATTTATAATGAACGCCTAGATCGGACATTCACGAGATTCCGTTGCTTTAACTCCAATTGCGCGAATTAACACAATTCCACGTTAATTCCTGCGGGCTGATTGGTCGCGGGTTACTTCTGTAACGATGATCACGTTGTGGCTAATTGCGTTCAGCGCGGACGTGACGTAGGTGACGGCGGTGACGTGTGACGCGTGTAACGGTATACGCGAACCGCAGAGAGAAGTAACAACGACGTTGCGTCATATTCTATTGGCGGTGCGATATGTTCAATTGCAAATTGCAAAAAGCACGCACGTGTTTTGGCCTTGCGAGTCGAGCGGCGACTATGCCGCGCCACTCGGCCGAGCGATTTTCCTGCGTGTAAAATGCGGATTTGTGCACGAGCGAAAATTCAACACGAACTCGAGTCGCTCGATCCGGTGCGATGGGACTTATCGCGTTGAGCCGCGGAATTCGACGCGTCGCGACTGCTGCGGTTTGTTCGCAAAAATTTGAAACGAATTAAAATGCATCGCCGCCACAGGCTCAGCGCTCGAGCCGTTTTCGTGCGTTGGCAGAGAACACGCGCTGGCTGACTGTTACTCTTGCCAATTGACGCCGCGAAATAACTGTACGAAACTGTAACTCGCATCCCATGTAGGTTCTGCCGATAAAGCTGAAACGACCAATACTCGGGCCAATGTTGGGGTGACGATTATCGACTTTGCCACATTGGGCCAATGCTCGGCCAAGTATTGACCCGTCAATGGTTGGCTTGTCGATATTAGGCCGATGCTTGGCCAAGTATTGACCCGCCAATTGTTGGCTTGCCGATATTAGGCCAATGCTCGGCCAAGTATAGACTCGCCAATTGTTGGCTTGTCGATATTAAGCCAATGCTAGGCCAAGTATTGACTCGCCAATTGTTGGCTTGCCGATATTAGGCCAATGCTCGGCCAAGTATTGACTCGCCAATTGTTGGCTTGCCGATATTAGGCCAATGCTCGGCCTTGTATTGACTCACTAATTGTTGATTTCCGTGAAAGATTATTGAATGTGATTTATTTATACCGCATCAGACGCAGTCATATAATTCTGTAAGTACTGTACATTGTACATCAAATTGATACTTTACATTAGTCGATCAAATAGACAAAAAGAAATGTATAATGACATGATCGCAATGGCCGAGTGAGCTAAGGCGCAGCGCAACAACCCAAAGGTCCCAGGTTCGATTCCTGACAATGTAAAAAAAATCAAACATTTTTCAGCGATTAAAATGTATCAGAGACGGAATATGTAATTAAAAGTGCAGGATAACTTGATTAAATAAGTACAATTAATTATTTTTTGATAAAATTTATACGGCCGATAATGTCGGCCGACAAAAAGACCGATCCTCGGCCGATCCTCGTACGCGATACTCGGCCAACTAATGTTGCCAATATCGAGCCGGACTTATCATCCGAGACTCGGGCCGATGATCGGGCCAATATCATATGCCAATGTTGGCAATCTCGGCACCGAGATTGGGCCGATCATCGGCCAAGTCCGATCACCCTTCATGGGATATAACATTTTCAATAGTATTTATTCGAGTAAATATTTAAGTATTTACTCGAATATATGTATCTCGATAAATGCTCAAATATAAACGAACAAACAACAGAATATATTTAATCTTAATCAATAAAAATTACGGATCACAATTTTCCACGATATAAAAATAGCGACAGACGTGAAAATGGACACGCTCGGATGAAGATGATTTTTTTCTCGCTTCGTAGTGTTGATTTTTTTTTTATCGCGAATCTAGCAGCTGTTTGCGTCAGAGTTCGACAAATCCACGCGCGAGTCATGCACATAGCTTTCTAACCAGTTGTTGCTCGGTACAATTGGATACGCCGGTCGTTCACTATTGGTATGATGCATCTGTTGATTTGCTCCATGACGTCATAACCCGGGGCTCGACGTCACCGACCTCGTCACCGACCTCGTCACCGCGGTGACCAATCGATTAGCGACAATAATATATATATGTATATTGTACAAATACATATATGAAGAGCAGTCGACGAAATGAGTCTTAAGCCAAGAAAAAGGTGACATATCTGTGCGTACGTATTTTGCCGGGTGACCGCTCGTCGGATGATGTCACATTCTCGTCGCTCCGTAAACTTATTTAAATACCACAAGGCGAGACTGACTCGATACGTCAGACGCCGCGTTTTTTTTTCTTCCGACCGCCCCGAGTCGTATAATCAAATGGTTTTTCCTGCAACCGTAGTTCCGACGAGTTTATGATACTCGATATCTGTTTCTCGCCTCTGAATCTCCGTCCGCGGAACAGACGATGAGATCGATGCGTCAGAACTATTTTTTCCGTTCATTCACACAGGCCGAAGACGTCGATGGAAACGTTTATTCATCGCAGTTCTTAATATCATCTTTGCGGTGATAAAATATCAATAATATTTTTTTACGAATTATCGTCACTATTCAATTAATTTGTAGAAAAATTGTTGTTTTTTATTTTCATTTTTTTTTTTCCTTTCTCCTTATTTGTAATTTTTCAAAAATTATATTTTCCTCGACGATTCATCGTCGGCAAGACGGCGAGCACGAAAAAAGAAGAGGGAAGTTCGAAATGATTGATTAGCGCGCTTGAAACATTCGTTCCCCAATTTTTCTTTTTTCCCTTGTTTCGTCTCGAGCGCGTTTATTTGAGTGGAGCCGAGCGACAGGTCCGAGCGCGGAGAGCGCGTTGTGTATCTTAACGAGGCGAAGGTTTCGAAATTACGGGTCGTTCGAACCGATCGCCGATCTCAAGACGGCGAATCTATACGCTCGCTCGGCCTTGGCACATTTGTGTATATTTAAATATTTTGTTATCCGCCCGCGACGATCTCTTCGCCGTCGTCTCTGGTCGCTGTCATTTTTCTTTTCTTCTTCGTGTGAATCACCGGCGAAGCAAATCGGCGGCCGGGAAACCGAGCGAGCTTTACCGGTTCCCACGGGATCGCGAGAGCCAGAATTGCGAGGCGAAAAAGCTTTGACGTAAAAATACAACAGCGGCAAATTACGTGTACCGTCCAAGCCCTCCGCCCCCTCGGGCTTACGAGTTGCCAGCCCGGCAGCAGCCGGGAAATGAAGGCGAAGTAATTTCCTAAGTCGGGGCGCGGCGCCTCGAAGATTCCGACGCGACACACACGACGCGCGCGACAATGTTGAACGAGATCGTAAAAGTCAGGGACTAAACGGGCCATTCGTTGCATCGGCCTTTTTGCGACTGTGGCCAACGGCGAAAATTTACTTCCCGACGTTTCGCCTCTGGGGTCGCGCACGCAAATTGATTATCGCGACTCTCGGTTCCTCGAATGTCGTAAATGCAACGCGTCTCCCGTCTTTGGACATACGGAACAATTAAAAATGTAAATAAATAAATAAACATACTCAAATATAATACCAATGTTTCCTGAAAAAAATATATATATATAATTTCACTATTTTATGATTCACAATTAATTTTTTTTCCTCACCAAACAATATTGCGACGTTGGAAATACCGCGAAATATTTTCGTCCCCAAAATGATAAACGCGTCGAAAACAATGTTTTATTCGACGTATTTTGAACGTATTTTACGTTGCTCGTAGTTATCGCGACTATTTGTTTGTTTTAACCGAGACGAAACGAGAATAAAGAGAAAAAGAAAATGTTATAATCGAGGGTGCGGGAGTTTTCGACGCGGTGGATATGCCGCTCGGATAATAGGGGCAAAGTTTGTCCGTGCAGCGCGCGCGTTCGCGTTTCTGCACAAAAAGTTGCGGTTGCCTCGCTGTGGAAAAGGCTCCGTGCTGCTCCCTCGCTATCTCTCTCGTTCTCTTTCTCCTCCTCACCTCCTCCTCCTCCCGTAGCACCCGTTGTGACTCACTTTGAGCTCGGTTAATTAAGCCACACACGTTGTACTACTCCCCGGGCGTTGCGGCCGATGAATGTCCATCCAGTGATTCGACCTTCCACCGCTAACGCCACTTCGCATCATCTTTCTCTTCGCCCTGATATATTCACGTCACATATCGTATTTTCCGTTGCATTAATTTAATCGTCTACAAAAATAAACGTTTTTTTTCTCTAGACAATAAAAATGTAATCTATTTATTCTCTTTATAAATAAAAATACAAATGTATAACACTTTTTTCTATTATCATCCACTGTCTCAGTTTTCGAAACTTCAACTTTAAAAAAATGGTGCGACACAAAATAAAAAATTCTCCCCGCGACATCAAATTAATTAAATTCTCGCCCGAATATATAATTTTCAACGCATGAAACACCCGACGAACATTTCATCACGGATATGTACGATTACGCTCGTAATTACGAAAATGGACGATGCTGTTTGAATCTTCTCCCGCGATTTTCGCGCAATTTTCGCTTTTTTGCGACCACCCGCGTCGAACCAAAAATCAGCGGCCCGCAGAATCCACGATGGTATAATAATATTTACTTTTTCTCGTCCGCGTTTTTTTTTTTTTTTTCACGGTTAATAAAATCCACAAACGCATTAGCGCCTCGCGACTTCGATGTGGTCGTCGCGCTGTACATTGAGTTGTATATCCGAATACCCAGTCAGGGTTAACGCGGGCCATCGAATATAGAATAAACCGGCCGAGCACCTCGTACTCGCCATTCAATATTTGTGTTTGGCATTAGCCGTAATATTGATTACACTGGGAGAGCAAGAAACTGGCGCGGCGAGAGAGCGATACCCGCGGCCTCAGCAGTCGCGACGGCCACGGTCTCGACCTGATGGACCTGTGTATTTCTCTTGGCCGGCCGCGAGAGCGAGCGGACCGCGACTCTCAGCTACCCCCGTGACCCGTTTCGGAGTGACGCGATAGCAGCCCTGAACTGTCGTACATCGGACATGTCTCTCTCGCTCTCTCACAACCGCAAGGAAATCGTTCGACCGGAAGGTCGAGGTGGCCCTGTCAAGATTTCACACCGTTTATCTTATTCAACTTGTTGGAAAAAATGATAAAAAATGTCTTTTGTTTGTATTTTGTTTCGAGACACAACTCTTTGAGGGCAAATGAGAAAATGAAACTAGCGCCAACCATCGAAACAACATGAACGCCTGGTCAAAGGAATCGATGTCAATCCCATTTTTTTACTCTGCCGGTCAGATTCAACATCACAACGGGTAGAGAAAATGACTGAAACACGACACTCGTTGGTCTCAATAATTTGATTTTGAACAAGTGACCATTTTTTATCAGGTTAAAAAACATATTGTAGTATTTATTTTTTTGCTCAGTCGACGTTTTGAGTTACGACTCTCCGAGGGCAAATGAGAAAATGAAACTCGCGCCGAGCGGAGAAACGATACCCGGCCCGGCAGGCCCAGGGAATCGATATCAATCCCATTTTTCCCTTTTTTTGTTGCACCAGTCTCGACCGGCGAGATTCAATGTCGCAACGGGTAGGACAATCGAGACTCTCGTTGACCTTAATCATTCGCCGCCGACGGATGAAAGGGGAGAAAGGGCCGAGCGCGGGCTGCAGAGTGCAGACTGTGCTTTGTGAGGATCGCGTCTGTTGAAAATTGGAAAATCGAGGAGGCTTGCCGCGCGACGGCGAACTGCACCGTATCGTCCCCGGCCCAGAGCTTGCGTCTCTCCTCTTTCCTTGTTTTCCGTATTTATTTAATTTTATCCGGTCGCCGCAGTTGGATCTTGTTTATCCGATGCAGCGTTTTTGTTGCCTCTGTCGAGTGCCGGGAAACGCGTTGGGAGAGAAAACGTCGAGGCACAACACGAGGAGGAAAGGTTTTTGATATCGTCGACTTCGTAATTGGTCACTTCAGTCGTCTCGTTTTCCATCGCAACCTCCGTCATTTCTAACCTTGAATTACTTACCGCTAACTTAGTGGATTTTCGAATGCGAAGCTTTGAATCTGCAAACGACACACCGTGAAGTGCAATTTTTGTTATGCTTTAACCATAACTAAAAAAAAATAAACTGAGATAAAAATAAAACGAAAAATTATAAACAAGGATTTATCTTTATTTCAATTTTAATTATATTTATCCAAAAATAGATTGAATAAAAAATTAATAGAACGGAAAATAAACTCTCCCGAGTCGGCCAATTTTGTCGAATTTCCATCGTGTCTTCTCTGGGCGATTTCAACGCGGGCCGTATTTTTGTTTTTACTGTTAAGTGCCGCGCGTAACGCGCCGGGAGTAAAATCGTTAGAGCACAACAAGCGAAAAGGTTTTTGATGTCACAGACGTCGGCGGGTAATTGGTCTCGTATATGGAAGCTCGGCCCGAACGCGCATCGTTGCAGGTCGTCTCGTTCTCGTGGGATACCTTCGCATTTGTAGCTTCGAATTACACAGCCTCGTTGCGCGGAAACTTTGAGACTCCGCGCGAACGACACACTGGGCAATGCAAACGCACAATTACTTTGTGTACCTAAACGTTACGTTTTGTCACGTACTTGCGCAGCCTGAACACCTCGTTGAACCTCTGACTTCAGACGCGACGTCGTTGTCGCTTCTCGTTGCAACTCAGATGGAAATTAAACTGCGCGTCAGATGCAGGAAATTTAGGTGCAAGAATATGGGTCAACGTGCAATATGGATCAAATGCACCGCAGTCAATCGTCACTGTAGAATCGACTGAGGTCATCTTGACACGTGGGGCAACTTTTATTTAATTGCTATATATTATAAACAAACAAATAAATAAAGATATTTTTTATTTGTCGTTATTATTTTTTAATCGTGGATTTCGTATTCATATTTGGTTATCTCCCCGCGAAACTTTGGGCATTTCAGTTACCTCAGACGGCCAATAGAAGTAATTTGCGTGGCTCCCTGTTCGCGTGGTCGCCGAATTGAAACCCCTTTGTAGACTGTAATACGCACAGTGTACCGTAATAGCGTCGCTGCGGCATCCTCCCGCCGTAATATCCCACGGCTGGGCTATTCATCCCTCGCGTCTGGGAGCTCTGTGTCCGAGCTGCGCTGAGTTAACCTGAGGACCCTCGGCTTACTAACGTCTGCGCACGTTAAAATCATACTGAGCGCCCACAGCGTAATTACGGTTGTACCTGGTGATTCCGAGGAAATTCAAGAGGTGGCGAAAAATTAATTCGGCAAATTTTCAAAATGTCAACTTAGGGAAAAAAAGTAGCTCGGGTGAAAGGTCTGGATTTTTCATTCTCCCACACGATGACCTTTCGATATTCGACTATCGGAATATTTCATGAAATTTCAATCGCCATAAAAACATTCCCACGAATTCTCACATCCAGAGTTAGTAGAAAGCGACTTTGAAGCCCCCTGGTGAGAAAATGGATGTCTTAGTCTCATAAATATTCAATATCGTTCTCATTATTAGCAAATCGTAATTCGATTCTCAGCCGAGTGGAAAATTGATTTTCGGCATGACAAGAATGTATTTCCGGAACATTTTTGCCCTCGATGCAAACGCCGTATATCGAGCTGCGCGAACTTTACGGATCCTCGGACGTGCAACTTACGCTTACACTTTTTCTCGTGTACATCGCGCGGCGTCGAGCACACACGCGGCAAGAGCGAAGCCAAGGCCTTCGCCCGCGGTGCCCCCCCCCCCTCCCTCCCTCCCCCACTACCTACACCCCGTGTAACTTTCATCGCGTAGTAACACCGACCGGCGGCACAGCGGCCGGGTATAACCAGCCACCCAACCAGCCACCCAGCCGGCCAGCCGGCCGGTAGCTCCGTTGCACCCTCGTCGGAATATATAGCAACCAACCCGCCCACCCAGCCCTGCTAACCCGGTCCGTAGTAATACGTGTGCTATACATAAACGTCCGTCCACTATACGAGAAGCGTATGTCCCGCCATCAAAGGGTGACGCCGGTGCTGCTGCTGCTGCTGGTGCTGCTGGCGTGGCCTTCGTTGGGGTGGGCGGCTGTACACCTGTCGAATATCCACTCGAGTGCGAGCTCTACAGGTGCATCGAATATATCGGACGCAGACGACGATCCGTGCATTCCGTCACGGACCCCGTTTATCCTGGACCCACCATTCCCGGGAAAAAGGGGCGACGGGATCGTAAAGTCCCTTCAGTGGCCTGCTGATCTTGCGAGAATTATATAACCTAAAAAAATAAATAAAACAAGTAATAGATGCCATAAAAAAACTGTTACAAAATTGAGTAGATTGAGGAAATTGTGTAAAAAATTAGCTGTTTCGAGAAAAATGAATTGAAACTAATTAACTTGGCGTTACATCCGGCCCTAGTCGGGAGACGGCCAGGCCTCGGTAGGGCCAAAGTGGCCAGGGCTTGAACAGTGCTGAACGCGTTATTAGGGCTGTTTCCTGAACTCAGATATCATTACTTCAATAATCCTTCGAGATTGGAAGTAATCAGTACCAACTTGAAGAAATTAAGTCACCGTAAACACACGCTGCGAAAATTGCGACGAGTTAATTGGCTTTGCGGCAATTTTCCGTGTGTTTTCGCGCGCGCGCTTTTCGCGAATGAACAGCGGCATTTATCCGACATTCAGCGAAGCGGCTTGTTATGCAAAACGTTCCTAAACGATTTCCGCCTTTATTCGCGATTCGGATATCTCGTTTTTTTTTCTCTCCTTTTTTTTTTCGTTTGTTTGTCCATTCCGACGAGAGTGCTCAGGCATTGTCGGGGCGGTCCGAGACGAGGCGAATCCGAATCCGATGGAAGGAGAAAGTGTCCGGGGCTCCTCGACGTCGACGTCGTCGTCGTCGTCGTCGTCGTTGTCGTCGTCGTCGTACAACTTTTCTTCGTCTTTTTCTCCGCTTCTGGTTTCCTTTGCGGGTTTTTTTCCTCTCACTGCGACAATGGCAATGATAGATATGACGCGCTCTTTCATAGCCCGCGGTTTCTCTCGGGGGGATGCCGAGCGCTTTCCTGCTAATTGACGTCACGACTCCGCACCAGTGACGTATATATAGATATCTATGTATATACACCGTTGTGATTATTCGATTCCGCCCGGATGACTTGCGGGCGACAACCGAGCTATTCGCGAGCACGAGTGTAGCTTTTTTTTCTTCATCAACCCGTCTGCTCGCGGAATTTTATCAGCGTACCATCAATTAAACGTCTAATTGAAATAGAGACAAAAAAAATTGGAAAAAAAATCACGTATCAAACGTCGCGCAATTTTGTCATTAATGAGCGGAGCTCGAGGCCCCCCCCCCCCCCCCCCCGCGCTATCCCCCCGAGAGCAGATAAGAGGATGTCACGAAGGTTATCGCGGAGGAGGTGGGGAACACACGGCCCGGGGAGTCGAAGCCTTCGGAAGCCTCGTCGCGGCGCAATCGATACGCGCTCCTCAGCGTCAAGTTCTACTCGCGTGTGCGCGCAAATACGATTTTTTTTTACGCTGCACCTCGGAGCCGGGCGAAAAGTGAATCGTGAATTGGGAACAAAGTTCCCGAGATTAACGAGCTATCGCAACGGTGGAATCGCGTTTTTTTTCGCGCCAATTATAAAATAAAATTATTTTCGTCTCAGGCTGTTTGCAGGAAAAAATATGTTTTGAAGTAAAAAGATATGAGTATTCAATATTAATAATAAAAGTAATTAATATTAATAACTATCAATGTTTTTTCTCTTGCTCGTAAAAAAAGCCAAACACATTTTTACGAGAACGCGGCAAATCGTAGCGAGCACATGAGAAAAAAATTTGAAAAAAATGAGAGAAAGCGCAATTATAAATTCCATTTGCCTGCCGAGCGTGAATTATCGACGATGCTCCGTGTTCACACGAAAATCGCCACTCCCCGGCGCGATTGGCATCGGCTTTTACGCGAACGACAATTTCGATCGTGGATCACGCGAGGAGCTCGCGCGGCCGAGTCACTTTATTTATAACCCGCGTATGGAGGAGACACGCGAGAGAAGGCGAAGCGACGACAGAGGAGGTTAAACGCGAGCAACACGCGTGACACGACGCGTCGAAGTCCTTTGATTCGAGAGTTTTTGCCGCACTGTGTCACGCAGCTTCGGCTTCGCATATCTATACTTAGATGGATTATCCGAGTCACATTTCCCCGCGGAGGCGAAGGGTGCAAATTACAGCGCGCGCGAGTTTACAGCTCCTCGAGTACAGCGAATGCGCGGGTCTGTTATTTCCTAATGATAACGGATCGCATATCTCAGACACAACGCCGACAATTTCCATTTGCCAAACCCGAGTAGGAGACGTCGAAAAGTGTTGGCGTAAATATTAGCGCGAAGAAAATCAATCAGCTCTCGTCGAGGTTGTACACTCGAGGATCTCGAATAGCTTACAGCGAACGAGCAGGTCTGACAATTTCCAATAATGATAACAAATCACGTGTCTCAAACGCAACGCGAGAATTTCCATCTATCAAACTCTCGGTGACGACGAAAAGCGTTCCCGGAAATTTTCCAAATCCTGACGTCGTCCGCGTGAGCGGCATGAAAAAAAAAAAAAAAAAATCCACCGACCCTCGTTGCGGTTGTATTTACAAATTCGAGGGCTTCGAATGAGTTTACAGCTCCTCGAGTGCAGCGGACGCGCAGGTCTGTCATTTTTTTTCCAATGATACCAAACTTGGGGTGCCGTCGAAAAGCATCCCCCGAAAAAATGTCCAGATCCTGACATTGTCCGCTCATATGCGGCGTGACATAAAAATCCATCGCCTCTTGTCGAGGTTGTATTTATACACAGCAGAGGCCGAGGGCTTTGAAATATGACGCGCGCAAAGTTTCACGTGACGTTGGCGGCGATGCCTACGCGAAGTCTGTGACTGGAAGTGTGCACGAAAGTCTGGGAGCGCCGCGCGAGTATCGCACGGATCACGAGTTCGCTACGTGCGGAAGGTGTAAAAGTTTAACGTCGCACGGCCCCCGCACGCAGCGGCGGGGGAGGGGGGACGGGGAGGGGGGGAGGGGGGTGGCGAGGGTCTAGTTAAAAATCGATAGGTCGCGTCGGGCGTGCTGCACATGTGACACACAGGGTTGTCAGCATCGCGGGCGCCGGTGGACGTCGCAAATTGCAGTGTTCGCGGCTGCACGACGACGTTACGTGATGTACCGATGAGTTACGCGTGCGCAAGGTGTGGGGAGTGTGGGTGGGAGACAAGTAAGTTCATGTCCTACCCCAAACCTACGTCCATTTGCAATCGTAATAATGGCATCATTGCGGCTCGTTCATATATATACACGCGGCAACGGTGGAAAAACGCAGTTTGCATCGCGAGCTTTTGCGTTCTCGCGTTTACTAGCTCTAGTTCCTCCTGCCGAGCTGTCGAGGTCCGCTTCGGTTTACGGACTTTGTAGGTCAAACATCAATGTTAAGCGGCTGCGCGTAACCGCGAAGTGGATTTTCCTCTTCGGGAGTCCGAATGGTCAGCCGCTTCACAGGGATACTTTTTTTTTAGGGTAAAAGTACCGTTTTTGGCCATTTTAGTACCCTTTGTGGCCATGCGTGTTACACGTAAATGACGACGATGGCCACAAATGGTGCAAAGTGCTTTAAAAATTATTTATTTAATAATTATGTATTTTAAGCACTGCATATTCAATGTAAAATTGGCTTCGATTCGTGAAAATAATCTCATGTATTAATTTTAATAGGTTGATAGTCTGATGAATTAATATATCCCTTTTTAATGTGGCCACTAATGGTACAGTGGCTACAAACGGTGCGTTTTCCCTAATTCCTTTTATTCTCAGATGCTTTTCGTCCTTGGGCGCGCGACTGGTCAGCCGCCTCGCAAGGATAATCTTGTTATAATTCTTTCCATGTTAAATCCTTTTTTTTCCTCAGTTTTCAATTCTTCGTCGTATACATCAACGTCGATATATAGCCAAAGACGTTCGGGCGAAAAATTTGAGCAGCGGCGACGTGAGAAATCGAACCAGCACGCCGCAGGGTCGTGTGTGGCACCCGTCTGCAATACCAATCCCAATTCCACCGCAGTCCGCAAGAGTCAACGTGGAATTGCAAAGACGTCTCGCTTATATTCGGATCCGTCAGCCGCGCGTTCGCTCGCGCGCTGCCGGATAAGGGACGCGCGAGCGAGCGGCCTTCCGGCACGAGTACCGAAACCCATTGGAGTCAATTTAATTAACAGGGTTTATAGTGCTCTATCTCGCGGCGCAGGGTCGACTAACGCCCCGAACGGTGTCACATAACTACATATATAATACATATATAACGTCGTACATACGTATAAAACCTTATAATACTCGACCTCTCGCTGCGCGATACGTCCGCAAAGAGGTCATAATATTCAGCAAAGGTTAAACAATAAAACCAGAGGACTCTAACCTTTCAGTCGCCGTACAGCCACATGCAACGTCCTATAATAATTGAATCGTTAAACCAAAAAAAAAAAAAGAAAAGAAAAAAAAAAAGGTAATGTCAACGATAAAAATGTTGAGAGCCTCATTATAATTCGGAGACTTCTTTTTTTTCTTCCTCCCACTGAGCTTTGAGGGCGGCCGTGGTGTCCAGAGTGATTAACTTTCCACGTGGCTTGCCGCATATATACACGTTGATTACGGAGTATTTCCAGAATTAGTCGTAGGAGTATTGGATGGTGTTTCGCTCTCACTCCCCTCCCCCTCTCCCCTGTGTCCCCCGCTGGTACCCAACCTCAACGCAGACACCACCATCGGGCGGATCTCTCGGGAAGCTCGCGTGCGCGGTTTTGTACCGTGTTGGTTGAACTAAAATAAGCAAAAGTGGCTCCGGCACAGAAGGGTTGGCGGCGGAGAGGGGGGAGGGGGAGGAGGTTATTGACGAAACGAAGTGAGATCGTCCGTGGAGATAGAGCATGGCCTTTTTGAGATGCCTGCAGCGGACGAAGAAGAAGAGGAAGAGTCGGAGTGGCAACGTAGATGCCACACGGTTATATGTTGGTATATATATCGCGTTAAAACTAGAAAAAGAAAAGAAAGAAAGTCGAGTAGCAACTCGCGCGCCTGCAAACACCCACACACACTCCAAACACGCCCCATATACACACACAAAAACACACGCTAGGGCTCTGCTTTATCTCCTCGGTTCATCTTCCTTCCTTCCGTCTGTTTTCCTTGCATAACGCAGTAATTTCTAGTCTCCACTTCGCTCCCTCCCACCCCACCAGCATATCAGAATCGATGCTCCCGGGTTGCGGCTCGAGCGCGATTCTCGAGATTGTAAGTACGTGCGACGTGAAATTATTAAGTGCCATCAGATGTCATATATATATATATATTATATACATCATCCAGGCGTTGTCTGAAATTGAGACACACCGAGGGACAAATTTGCCATGATTCGAGGAAATCTCGCGATCTCTCCTTTTTCGTTGATTCGAGGACATTTTTCGTACTCCTGTTTCCGATTGTTTAAGTCCGATTAAAAAAAAGCTGCGACTCTCGTCGTTCGATCGTAGCGATTCATCGATTCCCTCAGACTCGGTACTTGCTCGCTCGCGTCTGGTTCTCCGCGGTAGTCCCCCCGTCGCGCTCCGGGTCAAAGTCGACCCTCCCCTCGGCGGTGGAGGGGCGCTTCGTAGTCATCTCAAACTTTCGAAATTCGAATTCGCGATATGAAATCGTTGAATACGCGCGCGGGCATATCAGGCGCATTCGCTGAGTTGCGGTCTGCGCGAGCGAAGCGACCGCCTGGCGCGCCCCAGAGGGCGAACTCCGCGGGCGCGGAGGATCCGCGAGGGTCCGTATAGCCCGTATAGCGCGCCCGTAGCGTCGCCTCGCGCGCTATCTCCCGCTGCACCGCGCCTAGTTGCGAGCTAGTTTTCCGCGAGATATCGCACAGCGTCGCTATGTGTGTGTGTGTGTGTGTCTGTGTGTGTGTGTGACTGATTCGTGTGTGTGTGTGTGTGTGTGTGTGTGCACGGGCCTCGGCTCGCGCCGAGTCGCGCGGCCGCGGAGCGAACACACCGGGAGGAGCATCGACGCGCTCGCTCGCTCGCGCGGCTCTCCGCCCGTCGCGCCACAATGAAACGAGGTCAAAGCTTTCCTTCTCACGCGCGCAGCCAAAGCCGGGGAAATAACTGATCTCCGCGGCGCAAAGCCACGGGAAATACCTGACAGGGCTGCTCCTCGGTCGTAGCGCATACCGCGCGCGCGCGCATTTTCGACACGACGAGCGAACGACGTCTATTCCGATGGGAGCGAGGATGCGCCGTGAAATTTTCGAGAAAATTTCGAGCCGCACCGTTCGCAAGAGATTTTCGTAGATGTGTCATTTTGTTTGGGGTTTGTTTATACTGTTATCTTTTGGTAAATATTTGCTTGTTGTATTTGAGGGTTGAATTATTGATTGCGGCAATCAATTGGGATCGGACGTGTTCTATGTTTTTTGCATTTTTGTATAAAATTGGCGCTTTGCGAAGAATTTTGAAACGAAGAAACATTTTCCGAATGTTTTGTCACGTCATACGTTTTAAATACGATAAATAAAAATAAAAATAATAACGATAATGATAATAATAATAATATCGACTACGGTACAAGAAACACAACGTTTTCCGCGAACCATTTGGCTCGAGACAAACGGCCGACAAATCGAGGATCATAATGCTCGACACACAGGCCGCGCATTTGTCCCAAAGTTATACGCGTCACTAAAGTACGCGCGCGCGCCATGCGGCGACGGCGAAGCTGCTGCTGCTGCGCCTAGACGCGTGACGCGTTTTCACTGAGGCGGTCGATGGCGGAACGCGCGAAATTGTCAGTGAAATACATTTTTAGGCGGTCGCGTCGTTACAAGCGTCGCGAGTCTCGCGACGGCTGCGTTGACGGCGGCGTCGGCGGCGGAACGACGGCGGCGACACATGCGAGTAGGTGCATCAGCCAGAAGCCTCTGCAGCCGCAGCAGCCGCAGCAGCAGCAGCAGCAGCAGCAGCCGCAGCAGCAGCCGCAGCAGCAGCAGCAGCAGCAGCAGCAGCAGCAGCAGCAGCAGCAGCAGCAGCAGCTGGTAGGAAAATGCTATAAATAAAATCTCAGCAGTGGACTGCAGATCGACGCGAAAAGGGTTTTAACGACTACGCGACTGAGGTACAGAGAGTTGGAGACATAGAGAAAGAGAGATAGGTCGATAGATTGTTTTATTCGATCCTGAAACGAAATCCCCTAAGAATCGGAGCATCTTCAAATAATAGGCAAATATAACAAAAATACAGTAAACAAGAGAGAGCAGAGGGATTTCAGATTTTAGATTTCAGATTTCTTTATTGCGCTAAGACCATCGGGTACCACATTCCGGCACCTCTCTCATAACAATTAAAAACTTAACTTTAAATACAAAAAACAGTAGAAAATATAAAATACAAAACAAAATCAAATGTAAACCATAAAGATAAAATAACATAAATAAAACATCAGATTCCGCCAAAACAGTCTCAGAGAAAGAAAGAAAGCTGTGCGGCACAGGGAGACGGCGACGACGACGACGACGATGAAGACGCCGGCGATGAAGACGACGACACCGACAATGACAACGTCGACGGTAGCTTTTATGCAGTATTATATATTCAATGTACGAAGGACACTACGTTTATGCTCGAGGGACGTGGGCAAAAAGCGAAACAGTGCATCATGTTGATAACGCAATAAGAGTATAATGCACTGGGCAGGAGGTTCAGAGGGAAAGGAGTTGCGGAGGAGGGTCGGCATAGAAACCGGGTTGAAGAGAGCGTCAGCGTGATAATGGGTATAATATGGTGACTTTGAAAGCGGAATACAGAGAAGGAATAATGAAGCAGTACGTTATTAATATATTCTACACACGCGGGATGCCCAAAAAGTATCTTGCGCGATTACGGGTCACGTAATCTTTCGTTTTATTTTACATGCGCTCCCCGCGAACTTGTGAATCTGTCATTATAACGAAATAGATTTCTTCAAATTTCGAATAGGTTGAAACTAGATTTTTTTTCATAAAAAAAACTCGTGCAGAGTCGACGACTTTTCTTGCGGATGACAAAATAATGAAGACACCCGCAAAAATCTTTCAACCCGCTAACGTCAACTGTCCCAGCGAAAATTCCGAAACTACGCTTCAACGAAATTTCAGTCAACTGCAGGTTTTAGTAAATTGACGGAATTCGTCGCGGCCGGTTAACCCGAAACAATTTACAAAATTTACAGAATCTACAGAAAGCGGTGTGATGAGAACGGCGAGGAGAAGCAGCAGCAGCAACATGAGAACTTCCCTCGCGACGAGAGCCACGGAGATTCACGTCGCTCGCGCACGCAGCTCGAACGCGCGCGCGTTCCTCGGTTCGTTCGAGTCTGCATTCTTTGCTCGCTATTTTTACTGGCGGGCACGTGTGGGACGTTGCGGCGAGGAACGAGAGAGGCGCGAACGAGTACACCGAGCCCGATGTTTCGACTACATTTTATAATATGTGGTATAAGAAAATTCATGCCTCTCGGGCTCGCTGTCCGCTCATGCCCGCACATACGTGAAATTAAACACACACACGCGCGCGCGCGCGCGCGACTTGCGCGGCCCGTGATCCATAACGCCATGCCGTACGAACACATGTTCGGTGTATTAAGATTCGCCTGTCGAGCACATGCGAAATTAATTCAGATTTTTAATACGTCGACATTCTTTTTAATCATTTATTTATATTTCTATTTACTGGAAACAATGCGACGCGCGCTTACACAGTTAGAAATCGAAACTGTTAAACCTAACTGGTGTTAACTTTTGATCGGTGCTGTAGACCCACTTGGTTTTAGCACTTTCCAGGGTCACAAATTCACATAATCAGGTGTGTCAAAATTGTCGTCCACGTTCCCAGACAACACAAAAGAGCCCATTAATAAGAAATTATCGCTCTACTCCTGACCGTCCATTTCTAAGCTTATGATGGCCAAAAAAGCATTCGTTCTTGAATCCTAGTGTTAGACCAATAGTGGAGCCCAATACTTGGGCTCTAATATGGTTCAATCATTTTTACTTGATTTCAAATGGTCAAACCATTTTTACTTGATTTCGAAAAAAAAAATTTTGGTCGAACAGTTTGTCAGAAATCGTAGATCTGGCCGCCAGGCCGAAAACCGCTTAAATCGGGGTCACGAAATTTATTTTTTCAAAATATCGACTTTTAACCTATACCATCGTTCTCAAGTCGCATATTCTACCCCTGAAAACACTGTCATCAACCTTTTTTTAGTGTATTAAAAAAACATACGATATTTGACAGAACTGTCAAAGTTATCAAGGCGAAATGAATCTGGACTCGGTCTGAGAGTCCCAGTTCACAGCTGGAATAAGTATATTTGTGTTTAGGACAAGATGATGAAAATCCATAAAATGCTATCAATCAGTGACGACTTATTGAACGAACAAAATCGGACAATGTCGTTGAATTTAGTTCAACTGCATTCAAGTAAAGAGTGTTTGAAAATTTGAGGTTATGATGCAAATTACCATCAGTTGTTGAACACTAGCCGTTGATACGGTGTGGACTCTGTCAACACTGCGAAGGGTCATTTTGTAACGCCGGATTTTTGTCAGTGCACGCACGTAACCAGAAGGCTGATGAAATTTTACCGATGAAACGCGGCACGAACAAAAATCGACTGATTGAGAAGTACGCCTGCGATTTCCTTCACGAACGACTCAAATCTGTTGAATGAAATGACCACGCGGACGGTCCGCGCGAATTCGTCGCCCACTGGGTCGCGTCGTGTGTGCGTACGTGAATGTTCAGGCGCGCTGTATACGCGCCGCAAAACTCCTGTCGCTATTGCGCGTGAAACCACCGCGACTCTCCGTCCCGGTCGAGCGGAGAAAACGCGTGTGGCTTTTCCAACTAGAATTCGAGGCCATGTCGAGGCTTTGTCGCGCGAAATACGTGTGTTCGTAGGACACAAAAGGACTACCGGGAAAAAATAGGCCTGGCTGCAGATGCGCGAGAGCTTATTTTTTTTCACCGTCGTCCCTCGTCTCGCGGAGGGACAAAAATATTCGTGCCTCGTCTCGAGGCCATTCACGAGACTCCGAATGGACTCGAGTAAAGGTCACCTCGAATACCAACGTCGACTATTTATTTTTTGACAATATTTCGTCAGCAAACAGCAAATAAATAATCAAAACCTCGCGATATGTTTCTAGTCGAAAATTCGATGTGAACATTTCCGTCAGCGAGTGAGTCGATAGGACGCGGAGAACGGATTCTTGTCGCCTTCGGTCGATACCTCGAAAAAGCCAAAGTCACTCGTATGGCGAAGTCCGCGCCGCTGTGCCAGGTCATTATAACTCAGGTGATACGCTAATACCTCTCGAGTACCAATATCGACAATTTATATTCCCACGAAATTTCATCTTAGCAAGCAGCAAATAAATAATCAAAATATCGCGATACGTTTCTGGTCGAAAATTTCGGATGAGAATTTTTGGCAGAGGTCTCTCGTGAAAAGGACGCGCGGACGAGACGTCGCGCATTCCTCACAGTGCGTCGCGCGGTGATGAGAATGCATTCTCGTCGCGTTCGGTCGATATCTCACAAAAGCCAAAGTCACCTACTTTGCGGGGTCCGCGCCGCGTGTTTTGAACCAGGCCAAAATAACTCGCGGATGATGCGTTGCGCTCGGGCGGGTTAACGCGGATCGCGCGGACAAACAAGCGCGTAGCGCGGGCTCTGACAATGTGCCAGCGAAATATCGTATCGATAATGCACGCACATACGGTAATATACAGCCCGAGACGCGGCGGCCCGGAGGCTGCGGTTTCGCGTATCAACGCCGACCGCGCCATTCGGTCCGCGCGGCGCTCACGCGATACACAATGTGGACGTTGGAGCGCGCGAGGAATTGTTTAAGCCGAAGCTCGAGCCTGCCGCGCTCGATGTACGAGTTCTCGCGTACACGCGCAACGTCGGATACGCCGCGCGGATAATATAAATAAATTTTTAACACGTGCGCGGTACAATAGTATATTATTTCTCGCCGTACGACCGCGCGCAACGACGTCGAGACTCCTCGCGAGCTTCGAAGCTTCTGACACGAACCATCGTACCGATTATTATAACAATTTTCGAGCCAGCGAGCGATGCTGGTCAAGTCGCAGTTTGCTTGGATCTTCTCCGGTCGATCCGAAAACGCTGCCGCGTGCCTGGTCGACGGAAGCGACCAGATAAAATACAAATAAAAGTGTATTCGCGATACTTGTAGTTTTTATTTAGCTCTGCATAGTTGAATAAGAAAAAAAAAAAAACATCGAAGGATTGAGTCGGAAAAACGATTTTCGTCGATTGTTAAAAATAAGCACGAAAAAAAGGAATTCTCAATGGTGCGGGAGAAAATGTATTTGAGAAATTAATTGCGGAATTTTCACCGATTTTCGAAACAGACAAAAAAATCAGTAGCACATTCGAAACGAATTTGTCGCTGACGTGGCGACGCCGCAATGGCAGAAGTAATAATTATATACGGAGAGACATCAAAGATTAAAAATGCAATCCCGTTGGTCTGACCTCGATCGGGCATCGAGCTTCGCGGGAAAAGGTGTATTAATGATTAAACACGACACGAGGATACGCAAGTGGATACTCAGCTCGAGTTGCCGGTGATGTGTGTTACCGTCGCTGCTTCTGCTGGTTCTGGTGGTGGAGCTGCTGCTGCTGCCACCGCTAGCGCTACCCTTGAGCCTCTAATCAAGGTGGACTTTGCAAAGCACGAAGGTACACAGTGGACGCGACTCGGGCAATCCATAATAGGCTCTGCTTATCTCCCACGTGTTTTATTAACGGCAATATACTTCCGGTGAATAGCGCCTTTTCCTATAGATGTGTCTGCGTTTCTGTGTGCTGTGTGTGTTGCGCCTGAATAATGCGTCTCCGTTGTGGGATATATATGCGTCGTAAATTCTCGTAATCAACAGTAGAAAATCGAAAAACCGATACGCAGCTACCGTGGATTTTCAATTTCGAGATAGACTCGCCCTGCTCGACCTTCGCGAAATATGCTAACATGAAAACCACGATATTTTTTTTTTTTTTTTTTTTTTTTTTTTTCATGAAAACAAAGCTTCTTTTATGAGGAAGCAATTATTCACGTCGGCGAGACACAACAAAAAGTTGTTTGTGATTTGATTCATTTTCATTTTTTTTGTCCAAAACTGGTTGGGTGTTAAAGTATAAATGTATATGGTTCACGTAAGTATGCACCTTTCCGTTCGAACTAGGGACATCTTATGAACCGACTTTGGCCTGCAAACGTGATTGTCGTTGAATCGACGGGTAGTTCGAGAGGCGTTTTTACACGCGACTATCTTTATCTCCCGGCGAGACGAATCTTTTTTATGGCTCATCGCGACTCGTCCGAGTTTCGCCCTCGACGCCGAAAAGTCCTCGGCTGTCGCAAAATCGGCAGCGACGAGCTGGAAACTGATTTTTAAGAGAGATACGAGACGTGGAGCGGCGAGTGGCGGCGACGGATCCGTTTTTATCATCCGCCAAGCAAAACCACTCGACACGAAGATCATTCCTGTCGTCTCGGCGTGTAACAGAATTTCGCTGATCCGAGCGCGTCCTCCCGTTCCCTAACCCCGCCCCTTCCCTCTTCCTCATCCCCGTCACATAACTGTAATTTCGCCAATAGTGCAGTTTCCGTTTGTACGAGGTTCACCACTTGAACGGGATTCGATATACTCGAGGATCGGAAAGATTAGAGGAGTCGCGGGGGCAGGGGGAGGGGGGGGTAGGAAGAGGCGGCGGGGAACAGGCTGAGAGGCCCCGATGCCGGATGTGGTTTGCGGTCCACTCGACCCTGTCCAATCGACCATCCCTCCGACGTTTTAGTGCCTCGAGATAACGCGCCGGGGGCATTCGATGTCGAGACACGGGGCCCCCGTGCGCCACGACAGAGCGCGCGCCAGTCGATTACTCACGAGCGAATAGCGCCGGTCAAGTGGACGCGGCCTCGAGTGTCCCTGAGCTTGCGGAGCGCGCGAGAGAGAGAGAGAGGCACTGACTATATACATCCCTGAAATCTAATATAATACCAGCCAAATGATAAGCGTCGTTGCTGCTGATAAAAAAAACTCGTCGGTTCTGGGCAGAGAAGCGTTTTGTCTTTTTCGTCAGCATCCGCTGCACCAGCGCAAAAAAAATGGTACCGCGGATAAAACGCAGAAATTTTGTTGTTGTGACTTCTCGACTTTCGATACAGTGAAACAAATTCGTAGAGGAAAATCACAACCACAAATACAACGACCACTTGTGATGAATGGATTTTTTTATTGGAGTTTTTTACCTACAAGATGTATCTGTCGCATTTACACGATTTTAAAAAAATTCTCACATCGAAATTGTTCTTGCGAGTGAGCTTTTTCACCTTCGATCGAAAACAACGCGGATAGCAGCTCGGCGATGGGTCAGAAATGGCTTCCGCCGGACAGACCGACAACTCGCGGGACACGTGCAGACGGTTTCAGGTAATGGGCAGCCGCGATTTGTCGTTCCCCGTATAGCCGGCGTTTATGACCGGTGCTGCGCCTCGCCGCAGCGATAGCAATATCGTTTATATGTATATATATATAGACAGACATATGTACTATATATAGATATTTACGTGTACAGCAATTGCTGTACAATAATAACAGGAGTGCGCGACACGAGGGCCCGAGAATATAACCCGCGTCAACTTGTAAAAGACTCACGTGTATAGCGCACGACCGCGTGGTCTGAAATAAACCGACGCTTTTACGAGAGAAAGCGCGAGCGATGAGGAAAGAGCGCAGCTGAGCACGAGAAGCCGAAGGGTGGAAGGGCAGGAGGGGGATGACGGGGGGGGGGGAGGGGGGAGGGCGTTCGCCGGGTGAAATGATATAGCGACAGTCATAAAAAAAAATTCATTTTTTTTTCTCTCGTTTTTTTTTCTTATCGTCATGAATAATCCACCGTCTCTCTCGCGGAACGAAGAACGATGCGCGTGGATCGGCGGGAATCGTAAAAACGTGCTTTTTTCACTTGGCTGAGGATCAGGCGCGCGCGCTCACCCCGCGAAGATTATACCACAAAATAGTCCGGGTGAACTCGTTTTTTTTTGCACGGGGGCAGCTCTGATTTTTTCGAGGACGAAAATGCCCTCCGAGTTCTGAGAATCTGAAATGAAAAAAAAACAAGTTGACAATTATCGATCGTAGAGAGTCGCGACTTTGGTCTGTAAACATAGAACGTTGTTGTTGTATATATGAAGTCAGGTGTGTATAGCAAATGACTTTGCGTGACAGCGAAGGATCAGACGCGCGAGACTCGGCCACTTCCCGAGTTGCAATTCCAAGCGTGACAACAATTTTCGCATTTGCATCACCGAACGACGAGGACAATTTTTTTTTCTTGCTTTTTTCTTTCCATTTCTTTTTCTCCTTTTTTTTCGCGTTCAATAGCGATGGCTGCGATGGCTAATCGTCGCGCGCAGGTGGCAGCCACCCCCTCCCCCCTCTTCGCCCCCCCCCCCCCCCGGCCGTCCGTCCCAGCGAGTCCGCGCCCTCTGTGCTCAATCGTTGCCTTGAAATACCGCATTGTCGCTCTGGCTTTTCTCAACATGAATCTCAACCTGGAAATGTATAAAAGAGCTTTAATATTATAGGAAGCGACGGTGGTATACAAGACGTTGACCCACTTTCTCAGGACTCTGACAGTATTATTATTTGCCCTGTACGGCCTGGAATATATATACAGGTATATACGCCAATATATGTATACCCTATATTCTAAGTACATGTATATGTACACGAAAAAATATACATGTATACGTATTACGCGAGCGAATCCACGACACCCAAATTCACGGGCGCCCTGCGCCACTCGCCACTCGCGAGAGACAGCAATTTTCGTCTGTGAAAACTCTGGCCCATAGAAGTGTCTCTTTAAATTTTTCGCTACATCCCGCGCACCGAGGCGGCCTGTGGGGGGGGGGGGGGGGGGAGGGGGGCGGTTTTTCCACCTTTAAACAGCTATTTTTCCTCATTCATCCCAAGCGTATTCAGCCTATGAATTATTCCACCGAAATTACCCGCGAAATTAATCTTTTATTCATTATCGACTTGTTTTCATCGCGTTTTTTATTTTATTTTTTTTTATTTTGCCCCGAAACACATCGAGGATGTTGAAAACGAAATTCCGAAGCCGTGAATTTTGCTGCCGCTCTACAAGTTTATTTCTCTAAACCAACTTGTCGGCAACATGAAAATATAAATATTTGAAAAATTAGTACTGAATTTCAGGCTCCTTGCAGCAAAAACAAATGTTAAGCGAAAAATCATAAATATATTTTTATAGTTTAACAAAATGCAAAAGAAGAAAGATACTGTTATCAGCTGCTTCGGTGCGAAAAATACGAACGAGTGAGAATAAAGGTTGTCTCTGTCGAATGGTATGTTGGCGACCTCACGTCTCGTCGGCTGCGCTCGCGCGCTGCTGCGGGACTCGAAGCGGGCCGGAAAATTTATATATAGTCGGCGGAATCGTTATTCGTCGGCGCGCTCTTCGGGTCGAATAAAATGTTGGCTGTGGCCGCTAAAAACCGTGGAAGATTCCGTTCTCCCTCCTCGTTCCCGGAGATCGCGGCAGACTCGCGCTTGGCTGCGCGCTTCGTTGTACGCCGCGGGCGCGCGCTCCGTGTGTTGCGGGAAATGCACGATCGACGGACCGAACAACCCTACGAGTTTCCGGGACCGCGCGCGACACGCGAGTGCTTGCGTGGAATTCGAACGAGAGAAGCTGCGAGCTCGCCGGCTCCTTATACAAAAATATACAAACTCCGCGCCTCGTTTATGACACTCATCTCCATATCCCGCGTGCGTGTGGTTCGAAAATGTTTGAGCGTTACACAAATCACGAAAAATTAACTGCAGCAATATATTTTTTTTCGTTTTCGTCGACAATTTGGTTCTTAAATATTTTAACGCCTGTGATTTAATTTTTTTGTAATCTTTTTCGTAATGACACCAAATCTTTTAATAACATTATCAAATTTTTATATTACGGCGAGATTCGATTACGGATATTAAAAAAAAGTTTTTTTTTAAATCGATGTAATTCTTCGGTATAAAATATAATTCCGGAATATCCGGAAATTCCTCGTTGTCGGAACATTTTGCGCACACCTGATCGATACACGCGCTTATACGCTCGATAATGGCAGTTATTCGAAGCCTCCGGGGGTAGCGGTTCGTCGATTTTATTTATCCCTTCCATCCTGGACGCTGCGGCACAACCTCGTTAGTTTCAGGCGCGTTTACGTACAAGCGATACGATGCTGTTTGCTGGGCGATAACAGTTGCACGCACTAGTCGAGACGATCGACAGCGAGGACAACAACAACAACAACAACATTGAGAGAAGCGAGATGAGCGCGGTGGGTGGAGTTTAACGATTGGCAGGAGAATCTAAATGCCAGCACCGAATGTATATATTTACATATTCGTACGGTAATTTATTTATAATATTGTTATGAATATACGGGCGACATTCAGATTGACCCGCGTTACCCTCCTCGACAATCGTGAGACGAGCGACTTGACAACACGGCTATGACAATCAGTCTAGTTCGCGACTTGACGGATATCGGACGAGTCACTTCCTAATAAAGACTTCGTTACGCGTTTTAAATCGGTGTGTCTCATTTTACGGATATAACAATGTACTTCTCATTGGTATAGTCTTTTGTGCATATAATTTAAATAAATAAGCTCCGTTAGCCGTGGCTGCAACTCTAGGTGTCTAAGAGAGAAAACACACTGCATTAGTACTGCAGCTCGTTATCGTTATTATCGCGTCGCGAGACGAAGGAGCTGCGCGGGTTGTGCAGCGTGAAACGAAGAGGGGGGCAAGTACAGCGCGCGAAGCGAAAGAGGCGGAGAGAGAGCGCGAGAAAGAGAAAGAGAGAGAGATGAGGTGGCCGCACGAGTCGTCGACGAGTCACCTGGGTCGAGAGAGGCACGCGGAGATCGGCGAAATGCTAGTAGTATGCGCGCGCCTCGGTCCGACCGACGCGCGCCTCTACTACTACTGCTGCTATTACTGCCACTATTACTACTACTATGCTACCACCGCTGCTCCCACAACTGCCATCTCGAATCGTGTTCTACACGTCTGCCCCGCGATTATTGTATATCGGATCGGCGCGTGCAACGAACCTCGATGGACAGACGAGCGTCTATTAACGAGACTGTCGTAATGAAGTCCCGAAAATAAATTGTTTCGGTGACGTCGGCGGCGCGCGCAGACGATTTAAATAGAAAAATGCCAAAGCTTCGGATCACAGAAATACGACTCATTGTTTTTTCTTTCTTTTTTTGAGTATGACAATTTTACTTATCAGGACTTGTTTTACAAGAAAATGCATTTTTTTCAAAACCTGGTTTATGCCTTCCTTAAAAAAAATTACTGGGTATCGTTAAAAAAAATGCAAGATTTTTTTTAGCGATTTTTATTTATTTTTTTTATTTTTGACGATTCTCGCGGTTACGGTAAACATTTTCTAATAATACTTGGAACGATTTGTATACATCCCGTTGACATTTGTGTTCTTTTTTCCCCTCAAGGTACGAAAAATTGCCACAGCTATTGAAATATTGGCAACGCCAGAGCGCGCGCGAAGGGCGCCCACTGCCGGTTAGTTAAAGCAGCTCTAGATAGAACAACCAGACGCGTGCTATATATACCGCGGAATATTTTAAGATTTTTTGTGTGTTATACACCGAAATAACACCGAGAGTGAAAAATGTGTCGGCCTCGAGTGACCCCGCGCGCGGTTACCGATTAGCAACCGAATTAATACACGACGCCCGACGGTTTGTTTGATGTTTCTCGTCGCCCCCGCCGCGCGTAAAAAATTCGTTGAGTTATAATCGTCATTGTCGGCGACAAAAATCTCGTCGATTTGACGGCGCGCGCGGCCTCCGCGCAGCCGCATTAATTCTCGCCGTCGTTTCGCAAATTGAGTCGCGCGCGCGTGCGCGGCTCGAGTCAAAAGTCACGAGACCTCGTGAAACTTTGCGCGTCCCCGCGGGGGGGGGACGTCGGGTTATGTGCCCAGGCCCCGGATCTGCGCGGCAGGTGGCGAGCAATTTCTTCGTTGCCCCCGGAGAACTCGTGGATAAGCTGAAAGGAAAGATTAAAAAAAAAACGAACAAGGAGAAAAGAAAAGAAAAGAGAAAAAAAAGTAAAGGAAGAAAAAAAAGAAAAAGGGAAGAGAAATGGAAGAGTCATTTGAGGCAGTTGCCGCGCGAGCGCTATCGTTTCCTATATCCCCTCGAGGCTCGCGCGCGACTCTCGCGGCTTTTCTCGTTCCCTCCAGTGTTTCTACCGAGGACGACTTATTTTCGTACACCCGGTATACCTACGCATTTAATTTGGGCGTCGCCTAGACGCGCGCGCCTGGCATACAACACCGGCAACTTCTTGGCAACCTCGAGACTCGTCGCTGCTGCTGCTACTGCTGCTGCTGCTACTGCTGCTGCTAGTGCTGCTACTGCTTCTCGGCTCTCCGACCGCTCTTCGACTCTTCCACTACGCTGCGCGCCGACGCTGCCCGCGAACGACGGCACCGCGCGCGCGGTAGCGTCGCATCGGCCGCTCTCTCGAATCCGAGCGTTACGTCATTCGCCGATGGTGCACGCACCCAGCGCGACACCGGACCCGCGTCATACCTATTTCACATGGCCGGTCACTTTACCCGTGGCAAAGCCGACGGCTGAATGAACCTCGCAACAATGTCCGCGCCGTTTCGTCGGCATTTTTCTCTCGCGTTCGTGAGAACCACTAAGTTTAATTGAACACACGGAAAATTGGGAATTTACATAATCATTTTCTTCTCCTACAATTTTTAATATTTTTTTAATAATGTACAACAAATATATTTTAATAAAGTAAAGTTTATGTTAATTTTTGTTTTACGCAGCCAGGAAGAATACATTTTTTTTTTACGTTTTCAATTGACGCGACTCAGACCGCGCGCCGATGGACCGAATTGGCTTGGCGAGGTCTCGGCGTTGCTCTCAACGAACACCCTGACCGATCCGAGCGCCGGAATTTTTATCCGAAGTTCTCTTGCTCGCGCAGAGACGATGTACTCGCTCGCCCGCTCGCTGGAATTTTTTCTTCCCGCCGTAACTTTTCCACGGAACTTCCCGCGGGGCAACTTTGTGCTCGAGAGAGAGGGAGACTCCAAATGGAAATTCCTGCACTCGGACCGGACGCCAGATTCCTGCGAGGAGACTGCGAAAAGCTTTCGCCGCAGAGTCAATCCACTTCATCTCGGTCGAGTCTCAGAACATTCGAGTCGAAAAAAACGCGCCGATGAACCGAGCTAATAAAAAAATATCTCACTCGCAAAAATGTAGAATCTTCTCGAGCTTGGGAAAAAATAAAATAAATAATACAAAATTTCTATAAAAAAAAATCGACGAAAGAATCTGTGATCGCACCCAACATTCTCGTTCAATTTATGTACAGCTGCTTTCAAATAAACTAATCCGACTGACGCTCCCCTCGCGAGGCAAAAAGTGTGTTATCTTATCTGTTTAAATCACCAACTCGAAAATGCGTTAAAATAACAAGGGATTATTTATCGTGCGCTAAGATTAAATAGCGGAGACGATTGAGCGCGATATTTCGATTGTGATTTTATGCAGAATGCGCAACTGTGACCTCTGTTGCCCGATTCTCCAGTCGCTCTGTTCTCCGGGCGACGTATCGATATTGCTGGAATGCTGACGAGAACCTTTGAGATGCTTCGGCGAATCTCCGGTGAATTCGAGTAAAGAAGTGGAGCACTTTGGCTGAGAGAAAGACGCCGAAGTAGCAGATGACGCGCCTTTTGTCGATGCGACGCGCGCGCGTCGAGTGTCCAATTGATATTTCGACTTTTCGCTGAATAAAATAGCCTCGTTCGCCTCGATTGCAGAGAAATATTCCGAAATATTTTCTGCTCCTATTTCGAAATGACCAAAGAAATTTCTATAAAAATTAATCCGATTTTATACTAGTTCAAAAAAATAATTTTAACACTAAAAAATGTATTATATTTAATTACAAAAATGAAATATGATCACTGTCACTCTTTTTTATATTATTATTTGCACGTGTAAATAATATGGATGCAAAAATATAAAAAATATTGTGATATACAAATAAAAGTTGTTATTTATGTTTTTATGATCAAATGTTAATTTTTTTTGGAGTCTGTGTGTGCGGCGAGGAGCAGAGCGAACACCTCATCGTCGAAAGTGTATTTGCTCGAAAACGTCTGGCGCTGGCTGCTCGGCGAGAAAACGTGTCTCTTCTGCAAACGTCTCGGGAGATCACGGCCGGCTCGCTGGCCATCGCCGCCGCCGCCGTCGCGCGCGGCGCGCACACCGCGAGAGCTTACGAAAGCTCCTCGACTCGGTAACGAGGGACACGTCGTCGTTACCCACCCTCGGTGTTTTTACTCCACCCTCCCCTCTCCCCTTCCCCTTGGTCCCGTCGCCGACGACGCCGCTTCCTCTTATTGTACGGCCTAGAGGCGATCGTATATCTCTGTGGGCATAAACGCCCGAGGCGTTTAGAGACGATCGATCGGGTTCCACTAGCTTCCGTTCGCTTACCCCTCTGTATATACGTGCGCAGCCTCGCTCGTCCCTTCTTCATCTTCCCGCCTCGCCGCACCGTCTCGGCTATCATCTTGTAACATCGACCATCTGCTTCAATTCCTTCGAGACTTTAATCGCGAAAAATCAAAATTAGCCTCGAAATAATCACCCGCAAGTAGACGTATATAAATTAAATCGAACGGGAGCAATAAACGTCGAAGCCAACAACGAGAGTCATTTTTTTTAATGTACTAGGCTAATCACACGCGCTTGCGCGCGTGCCCGAGATATCTTTGCGCTGCTGCGCTCTTATAAACCTTTAAAAGGGTAAATTGCAACTAAAAACCCTTGTTTAGTTGATTAAAAAAAAAATTGTTGGCCGAACAGTTTGTCAGAAATCGTAGATCTGGCCGCCGGGCCGAAAACCGCCCAAATCGGGGTCACGAAATTTATTTTTTCAAAATATCGACTTTTAACCTATACTATCGTTCTCAAGTCGCATATTCCACCCCTGAAAACACTGGTTACGACCCTTTTTTAGTTGATTTTGAAAACAAAAATTTTTGGCCGAACAGTTTGTCAGAAATCGTAGATCTGGCCGCCGGGCCGAAAACCGCCCAAATCGGGGTCACCGTAGGTTAAACAGTGCTGCAGTGCTCATCACGACAAACTGTCAAATCTCGCGTTGTTAAACAACGAACTGCCGGTCATCACGGCCCTCGACCAATCAGAGGCCGAGTTATACCGACAACAATGGTCACGTTGGCGCGAATTACGCACTCTTTAGTAGTAGATTAATTCTATTCATTTATTTCATATAATTTTTTCTTTGCAATTTATTTATTTTATTTTTTCATCTTCTATTAAATTCAGTTGGACAAAAAATGCTCGTTCGCATTTATAAAAAATGCCACCACTCCGCACTTTTATTACGACCACCGCAGTCTCGAATGTTCCATATTAATGCAATTTATTCAACGAAAAAAAAAAAAATCTTGAAATACGCGGGAGCATTAAGAACGACCTTCAGGATTATTAATTAAAATATGTACAAACAAAATGTGTGTATTAATTTCGCGTGTGTGCGCGTCTGGGGTCTCGTGTATCAAGGCCACATTCTGGGCGTTCCACTCCGAATGACCCTGAAATAACCGGCGCTTCTCCGCGTTCTCATTGCGAGAATTTGTTACGGGAATGCAGACACCTTCCCGGCTTCCTTATGGGCTTTTGTGATGATATAGTGGCTGTTTATAGCTCTTACGCGCGTTTCCAACTTCCTGTGACGTTCGGAGTTCGGCGCTCTCTCTCTCTCTCTTTCTCTCCAGGCGTCTCGTTAACGCTTCATCGTTGACCGTGTAACAATATACTTGTTATTTTTTTTCTTCTTTTTTTTTCTCTTCTCGTCGTGGCAGATTCGACGGAAACAAGGGACCTCACTGTGTCGAGGGGTATTCGACCCTTGATGACACTCGACCTCGCAGTGTAGGCAGTATAACACTCCACGTAAATGCCACATCGCCTCGACCCTCCCCTCGCGCCTTTATCGCGCAGGCTAATACAGACTCGACTCCTTTGTCCGTACTGTTATTAAGACACGCGTCTTAGCTCTGCCACGTGCGCATAAATTTGTATACATTTTATCAGAAAAAAAAACAATAATGGGGTGTTGTCTTAATTCTATTTGAGAAAAATCAATCTGGATGATTTCAATCATTCATTTTGGGCCGAATGAATTTAGTTCACTAACATTTAAATTGAAATTCGTTTTTAATGCATTTTATTATTTACATAATTTAGAATAAAACAGTTGGTGGATTAGATTTATCTTTTTTTTTGTTTTTTTTTTGCTGCAATCGTTAGCGTTGAATATCTCGGTGTAACGAGTCGCGGCGACCTTAAACAATTATTTTTAATTGCAAATTAGGGTTAAGCAACCACACCTGTCCTTCGCGACTTACGAGAACGGGTTGGAAATTCATCGAAGGTTTCGCCGAGTTCGTAAACTTTTAATTAACGTCGTTGACTTCGGGCATACACAGAGACAACTCGGGTCACTGCACCCACAGAGTTCCTTCCACCTTGCTAATCGACTTCATTAGCGCGCAGTCACCTATATAGCTGCTGTGCACAGGTAGACTTTGATAGCGTGTCGCATTCGCGGCCGAGGGATCCGCTTTATATTTATACCACCCTCGCAATCCAATTTATTACGGCCGTGTAATGGGTAAAAAATAAGCATTTTCATCCGAACCGAATTAATAGATTGAACTACCAACGCAAATATGCGGCTGTTTACCAATTAATTTTAAGAGCTTCTATTTAAAGAAATAACGACTTGAGCAACTTCCATCTTATATCCGCCGACTTGCGATGGAAAACATATTTTTATATCTTTAGAATTAAAGTATAACCGGTGCTTTTGCAATTTGATTCACAATTCATAAATACATTACTACTATTTCTACAATTGTAATGTTACAAAAAAAATGTATACGAAAATCGTCTAATGAAATATTAAATTATTTGTTTTGCAGATATCGTCGGCTGGGTGTAAAATCGCCACGCGCGTCTCTTCGCACGATTTTCGATACATTATCTTCGCATGCTTCGCGAAGTATCGGAAATACCTGCAGATTATCCAAGGAGCAGCACGCGGATAAGATGCAGTAGCGACGTGAGCCACGAATAGCAGGTAAATTAATCTAAACCAGAAATCCGGAAAGAAGAGAGGGTGAAATAGGGCCAAACGGCGAGATAAGAGCTGATAGCGTGATTAACATTGGATTGGAATATGCATTTTTTCGAGGAGGGTTTAGGGAACGACGCTGCACAGGCGTAGTGAATCGATTTCTTTCGCCGCGCACACCGGATGCACCTGATATACCACGACCGGTCTGACTGCCCCGAAATCCGAGTTTAACGGACGAGACGCCGGCCAAATAGGCCGCGATCCAATGTCCCCGAGAGAAGCATATCTGACTCGGTGCAGTGTATCGGGATTGTGGTGCCCCGATACGACTGGACGTATAGAATTCAATTGGTCCTATCGCTCTATCGCGTGTGTAGCCCACCGGACAGCCCACATGTAGCCACCTGCAGTATCGGGCGATGCATTTTTTTTCCCTTTTCTTTTTTTTTTCACGTTGCACCGGATCCGTTCACAGTCTGCAATCAATTTACCGTCGTGAGTCGGTAAAATGTCGGAATATTCGGCGGCGGGATTCGAATGACCCAGCTTTCGCGATCACCGCGCACGTTTATTTGTTAAATAAATCATTTTCCGGTAGGAAATATTATTTTTAAATTGCCAGAGGCTCTCGCGTTTATTTGATAAAAATTTCATAAATTTATTACCACTGACCAGTGAAAGCGGTGATTAACATTATTTATTGGCAAATAATGCCGCCGCCGCGATCGGAAGGGTTAAAAATATATAAAATTGGAAAGCTTCGTTATTTAGATTTTTCATTTTTATCGCATAATTAGGTGGCGGTGATAAAAAGACCAGGGGGGGGGGAAGATTCATGAATTATGAAAAATTCGCGTGAATGACGTTCGAAGTACGCTGCGGCCTTTCACTCGAGTGTAACACACAGCCCACCGGGATGAAAGAGAGAAAGTGAGACAGCGATAGCGAGGCGCGTATTCTATCGGGACGAAACCGCTGGGAGGTCAAGTGAGGATTACGAGGCAGACTCGGGAAACCGAGCCTACGCCATTACGAGATACACGTACAGGTATACAAACCCGTGCTAAAGCGAGAGGCCATACGAATCACTATCGTAGGTAGAAAACAGCCTGTCTCTCGCCTTTTCATCCCTTCCATCTTTCTCTCTCTCTCTCTCTCTCTCTCTCGCTCTCTTTCTCCGACTTCTCTTCGATACGACGACAATACAAAAGGGTAGAGAGACGTAATCTACGCCTCTCGACTCCGTCTCTTACTTGACTTACATGAATTAAAAATGCAGTTGTTCGCCGATTGGCGCTGCAAGTTTGTTTCCCCTGAATCTCGAAATCGACTCCTCGCATTTTGTCAGTGAATTTATGAAAAATTATGGATAATATAAAATTGCAGATAAGTCGTATAGAATTATTGGGGTGTACGTTGAGTTGAATCATGGTCTCAACGTCTTGAGTTTCCTCATTTTATACCGAGCTCGATAAAACGATGCTTTTTTTAACGCGAAATATTTCCGCTTTCATTTATTTTAATCCAAACATTCGCCTCACTCCGGTAATCGCAATTCGCGATCCGCGCATTCTCATCGATTGGACAGTAGCAATGACTATTTTTAATACCCGCGATCCTACTTCCTATTTTTAAATGTACGCGCGAGGCCTACGTTAAGTCTATTACATTAGAACTTTCCTCGCTGGCTATAAGCTTTACACGTTTGTTTCAAGTTTCCGAAACTGTTTGTCTGCGAAGCTCAGCGAAGTCATGACTCTGACAAAACGTCGGCTGCTCGAGATATTCGAGACGGCAAATTGCACGTTTTTCTAGCTTTTCTTAAAATCCTTTAGAACCATTAAATTTCCATTGCGTATGTACTCCATCTTTTATAATTCAATATTTTAATGTATCCATTTGAATGTTGAAAAAATTAAAAAGAAATGGATTTTTTTTTTCCTTGTTACATCAGTATTTCTAGTAGTGAAAGTTCAAGGTAGTTCGACCGCAGACTTGTGTAGATGTAGATTACAAAGGGGCAAAAAAACGTACTTACGGAAAAACGCGAGATCTGATAATTGCCACCTACCGCACGACCGATTCCGTGGCAAAAGTACTGACAGTTGGTATACGCCTTGCGCATACCAATGTGATAATACGGTAAACCAGTTGTCACAAACATCGCCTGCCACCTTTGCAATCACGTGATGTTGATGCATCGTCAGTGTCGGCAGAAATTGCTGATAACTGATACGACCCAAACAAAATCATTTATACAAGAACAAACGACGCAATGATTCGTCCTCCCCTCTTCGACAGTATCAACACCAAAATCAAACCCCATGAACCGATCGGCAAATGGTATTTTTTTAATTCTTTTTTTAGTCTTCTCTTTTCGTTCCCCAGACGAGAAAATTCAAAGCGTCTAATCGTCTAGTCGCGTCGATTCAGGCCAGTGCTCCAACCTCCTAACAGGAAATTGAAGACAAATGACTGGGGATCGCTGAGTCGCGATGCCGAGAAAACGTGGGCGTGGTTTATGCCAATCCTACTGAGCGATAAATATGTAGGAAGTTGATACCAGCGCAAAAGTCTGAGTCATCTCCTCCTGCATAGTTCCCCCGTCCGCGTCTGCGTAGGGTAGTTCCGACGATTCACCGCTCTTCGCCGAACGCTTGAGTCATCGTGCTTTCCCACAGTCGGCAATGTACGGGAGATGCAACGTTTGACAAAAAACGTTTCTCCTTCTCTCTCTCACCAAACTGTGGGTTTGCCGTTACCAGACAGGTCAAATTCTATCTTCGAAACAATAATTCTAACGTGCTAACGCTTACGTGACAACAGATGCAATTTACCAGTTAGTTTAGAAACATATTTTTTAACCTAAAAAAAAAAAGATTTTTGGGTTAAATATTTATAGGTATTTGATTAGGTCTGATATGATTGGAGAAATATTTTATCAGAATAAAACAATATTTTTCTAATTAAAGATTTTTTTAGAATAGATTTTTTTATTTCGTGTATATAAACGCGTGGTCGGAGTCGGTGCATGGACGAGCCCATATACGAACGAGGCCAAAGTTCGTACACAGGAGACTGGTGAATTAGAGGTAGTGAAAGACTGGCAGGCGGCAGCCGCAACAGCAGCAGCAGTAGCAGCAGCAGCAGCAGCAGCAGCAGCAACGGCAGCAGCAGCAGCGGCAGCAGCAGCAGTAAAGCTACCACCAGCAGCGTGAACCAAAACGGGTGAGGCACTCCCCGTATGACCCAGAAAGCGAATAATCGAGCGACCGATCCCGAGCGGGCGCTCGTACTTGCGCATGAAGTGAGGGCCGCCGCCCCATGTGTGTATATAGCGCCAGGAGCATTAGACGGTAGTCGTCGTATTACTTACTACCCCGTAGTATCTGTTACCGGCGGCTAAGAAATTGACGACTCACAGAGAGAATCGCTGAGGGTGGAATTATATACACCCGAACGAACGAGCCGCGTGCACCGAAAAACGAGGCGACTATTTGACGAGACTTCAAAGACTCTTAACTTGCAATGCGAAACGCTTCTTCAAACTATTTACAAACAAAAAAATGTACTTGTCGGCTTTAGAAATATATATATATATATATATTATTTTATGAATGAGTCACATTTCGTTTTTTGACTTCTATTTTTTGGGGCGATAAATCAGGTTCCTGATTATACTGGTTATTACTGTTATTTTTAATAAATTGTTAGATGAATGTTTTAAAAAAATTTTAGAGTGAATTTAATTTTTCTCTCTTTTTTTTTTCAAAATCGTATTAAAAGATTCTAAAGTCATTTTAGCGGGGCATTTTGTTCTGTAGTTCCAAATGAGAGCTCTGGAAATTCTGTAAGAACTAATAAATCTCGAGGGAACCTTAGACAAGGTAATAAAGCTGTTTAAGGTTATGGCTCGTGCGCCACCCGAGTGCTCGGCTCTTGTGTCATCGAGTTGGGGTCGCGCTTGATTTCACCCTTTTCACACCTTTTCACGACGTTAAGGTTGAACGTACGCAATATATTGATTCGCAAGAGGTTTTCCAGGAGTGGCTGGAACGTCGGTTCGCGCTCGGGGGGCGAGACATCGTTGCCGCTGGTAGACGTCGTACGTGGATATAGAGATTTTTATTATCGAAGGCGCGGATCCTTGAATTGAGTTGTTTGCACATGCAGCGCGACGTGCGCGATTTTTCCCGGTAAGTCGACGGCGGTGCCTGTTTGGAGACCTTCGATAAATTTGCTGCATTCTCAGTTAGAGAGTCAATAATTCGCATGGAAATTCTTTCGGTATTTTACAGTGAATTTCAATGGGGCGAAATCGCTTGATAAATATTCAGGTTACGAAGTCGTCACGACTCTTTTATTTTTATTCTCATTTCGCGCTGTTAATAATTCACTAAAGTACAATCAAATCTCTGTAAATTCATTTTTCATAATATATACAATTGATTTTTTCTAACTATCTCCACGATATCGACAACCTGCGTCAGGAAGGAAATACATGTACAGTAGCCAAAAATTGGGCCATCGGGATGAGCCGAAAATCCGGAGCAACCGAAAACTGGGACACTGTCCGTAGACGTCGATTTTATCAAGATTTCTTTTCGCACATTTTTTTTCCGACTCTCGATGAAATTGGAAAACCGGTAATTAGAGCCAGGTGAATTATCGCGAAATTTTCGGTTAATGCGTTCCTTCCGATTATCCGAAATATCACGATGGGGCTGCTCTTAAAGCTTAGGAAACCGGGCCCGACCGCACACTGCCTCGCTACAACGCGCTTCGCAGTTAGCGTTACAATAACGTAGTAAACCGACGGTATGGATGTCTATACCGCACAGTCTCAGGTATCCACGGCCCTATAATCCCCTCTCGTCCATCCATATTTCGTGCAAAATACCCATCCACTGATGATTATTGCGTGGCTGGTGACTCCCCCAGTGTTGCTGGCTGTACTGCGAGCTGCCGCTGCCGTAGCTGCTGTAGACATGGAGCTTGCAAGCAGCCAGTGTGTGAGGGAGAGGGAGTGAGAGGAAGAGTAGGGGGGATAGGGAGAGAGCGAGAAAGAGAGAAAGAGAGGGAGAGAGAAAGAGCGAGCAGGAGGGATAGGAAGAGAAGGAGGGAAAGAGGGAGAGAGAGAGAGACAGCCGTAGTAGTAGCTGCTGCCGCCGCCGCCGCCACCATTGGCGGGGGTTGCTGGCGAGGCCGGTCGAGTGAGCGGCGTGCACTGTCCGATCAATACGGAACACACAACCTTGCCAAAGCTCTCGCGACGACCGCGATCCTTCCAGGATCTCGCTCTCACTCGCTCTGTCAGCTACGCTCTCTTCCATCCCTGCGCCCTTCGCTCCTCTCGCCATTCCTCTCCCTCTCCCCCCACCGTTTCTCTGCACAGCGACAACAGTATCTCATCGAAGAATCGATCTTTCACGGCGAAAACGATTTTTGGTTGGCTGAAAAAATGCACCTTATTTATACTCCAGATTTACAATTTGTCTCGCTATTTTTTTTTATTGCTTGACTTTTTCAAAGAAAGTTATTTTTCTACAGTGAAAAACTATTTTATTATTTTTTCAGGTTTGTCGTTTCGATATTGTTTTCGGACTGGAAAATTATTTAGCTTCTCGCAGAACGGCAAAATATTTTGATACATTAACGAAAAATCATCTCGTCGCGTCCCTCCGGGGTCGACAAAATATTTTCCCAACCGAAACGCGGACAGAACGCACGAGTCGTAACTTTTTCGTTAGATCGGCGAATATCGTTTGTTCTCCCCCGCGCCTTCTCGGTCGTGTTTGCGTTTTGCTTGGACGGTGAATTTCGTCTGATTTACTGCACGGGCGCTCGGCCGAAATCACCGGCTGCGCGGCGCAAGGGAGGGAAGGGGACACGCCAAAACTGCGCGCCTATAAAGTTCGGACGTAGCGCAGTCTGCATCGAGCGCGGCAGTCGTCGTACGACGGAGGAGCGTGAGGGAGAATTTTCGCTTCGACGTCGGCCGCGCGCGCGAGCGAGATTCGAGAGGAACCTCAGCGCGCACCGATCGATGGCGCCGGGACGCTTCAAGGACGTTTCTATACCCATCGTAGTTCCAGCCCCCGATCTTTCGTTATTATTATTTTTATTAATATTATTGTTATTATTATTCGTTTTTTTATCTCGCTTCTCGACTGCAGCTCGACTTTTCCGCTCTGTGTCACGGGCTGTTTCCAGTCGCCGAAGGTTATTAAAGCCAGATGTTTGTTGTTCGTCATTTTAATTGGGCAACGAGAATGATAAAACATATCAAGGAAAGATAATTGATATGTACACAAAGCGAGACGAGCCACCGCGGCGCGAGCCTCGCGGCTAGACCGTTTTGAAAGTCGTGTCAATGTTTCGAGCCCTCGATTCTAAATGTAGAATAAGACGATCAGCGTATAACTAGACACTCGGTTGACCCACCCCGATCGATATAGCCCCGTCGCACTTCAAGGTCGACATTAAGTCGAGACTCACCTCTTCGCCTCTGCGTTACTCTCCTGTTTCTGGATGTTCCGGCGCGTTGTTACGTTGACTCTTCGCGTTACGAGCTCGAATCTCCTATTTTCCCTCGTTTCGCGGCTGGGTCAAAGGTTTCGATGACACGCCAGCTTTTTGTTTCATCGCGTTTAGAATCGACGTAAATTTCGAAAATCGTCGTGTCTCAAGCTCAAGGCGCTTCGCAGGTGCAAAAAGTTGTTAAGCTATAAATCATTCTTTATTTATCGGGATTCTTTGATGTCGTGTCGAAAAATGTGTAGATGTAATTTTTAGTGATCGTGTTTTTGTGTCGCCGAGAAATAATTCGTACACAGCGCGCCCGACCATTCGATGCGCCAGATTTAGTAGGTCTCCTCGTTACTTCGGGAGTGAATAAATTGTATTGCCAGATTTCCGCGCTGGAAAAGTTGTCGGAGCGCTGCTGGGTTGCATTATTCACCGACGCGTTTTTATTTTCTTGCCGCTTCCGCGGGTCAGAATAAAAATTATGGATGCGATGTGAGAAAGAAAATTGAATGGAAAAGTTGCACCTGGGGGTTCAATACGAGCCCTCTCCGACCGTTTCGGCTTCGTCGACCGAGCGCCCGGAAAATTTATTCGAATTTTTCACTTCCCACCTGGCTACTTCGGAAAATAAGCCGCGAATCATTTCGCGAAAAATATTTCGAACAAAATTAATTTTTTTTTTTTACTATCTGTTTATCAAAATTCACTTCACGTCCGGTAATCAAGACGGAATTTCACGTGACCAGCTCCGTGCCTATTGGATGTGATATCCCGGCTTTTTGCAGCAAGAAATATAATCTCCGCTTGCTCGAATCGCGATCAATCGATCGAACTCAATTCCCGGAATGACCTACATACCACTTGGAGCGCCGAGTTTAATTTGGTGGCCGAAACTAAAATAACGCGACAAACAACTCCGCCACTAATTGGTTCAACAGTTGAAACTCTGCTATTTTTTTAATTCTAACTCGAGTTGACCGTCGAACGAACAAATTTCTAATTTTCACGCCGACGGGAACACATTCCGCGGAATTAAAACCACACGAGATGAAAAAATTTTCCGGAATTTACTATACGTGTTTACTACACCGAATTAAATGTACTTTACGTAGGAAAATTCAATTTCAAGCGAACTTCCCTCAATCCATGTTCTTACATATTTATTATCGAATATCGAACAACTGTTCAAAAAAAATCGGACACGTAACGTTTGATTATTTATTTTAATGAGAAAAAAAATGTTTTCAACACTCACTTCAAACTTTCAACGTTCACATGGCCGAGTTTCGCTGTTTGCAGGAAAATAAATAGCTAAACGCGACTCGTATTATTTTTAACAGCTAATTGCAGTACAATTCGAGGAATAATGGAATAATTACTGAAAGATGATCCCTCCGCAGGAGTCTTGGCCCCTGGAAACATTTTCAACTATTAAAGAGGATCTCTTAATTCGCCAAAGTTTTCAGCGGGCGAGAAAGAGAGATGGAGAGAGAAAACGAGGGACAGACATTTCTCGAACACTTCTCGGAACGTGGCGAAAGCAAAAAGGTTGGGGAAATGAAAGTTGCATCCACTCGTCTATTCTCCCATTGTCGTTTGCAATATCAACTAGCCAGCGGCGAGCTCCCGGCGCGCCCGGTGTAAAAATGAACTTTTGTACACTCGCAACGCGGGGAACTGGCGGAAAACAGCTGGAGAGAATCGTTAAAAGATTAACGAGAGTTATATTCGCGTTTCGCTTAAATAGTAACTCGCGAGGCTCTGGCTGTTTCTATATATAAAATCGCTGCAATACGCGATAACAAAAATGCCGACAAAAACGCCGGGATAGAAATTTATAAAATTCGATGCAGAAAAATGACGAATTTTTCATTTCACCAGATAAAGATCCGAAAAGGCAATTTCGAAAAATCGTGTCGCTCATTCCACGCGTCCCGGTGAAATACGAAAAATGAAACGTACGAACTTGTGATTCTATCTGACAAATCGGTCGCCCGTGAGGCACGGAATAACCGGTGGAATATACGAAACAGCGAATACAATTTGTCGTTCGGTTATCGAGCGCCTCGAGTGCCTCGGAATAGCTCGGTACGCACGAAAACACACAAATACACCGGGCCAGTCTGCTCGCTGTGTCCCTCTCTCTCTCTTTCTCTCCATCTCGAAAAATTTCAGCAACGCGAACGGTCACAGTTTGCAGGGAGCTCTTCGCGCTGTAACGAAACGAGTGATTTGCCACGAGGCGAACTATTGTTATTATCGACGGAATAGTTGGGAAAAGGAGAGAAGTGAAGAGGAAGACGAAGAAGAAGAAGAAAAGCGCGTTCGGTCTGTGTATGTTAGTGCGACGGTTTGTGTACGTGTAAGAAGAGCCCGACTGGCTAGCTCGGGTGCTCTGTGTGCTTTGGTGGCTACGGACTATAAAGTCACTTTCTTTATGATGGTTGGTGCACGGAACGAGAGACTCGCTCGCTGTTGACGACCTCGACCCTTAACCTTAACCCCTTGTCTCACGATTTCCACAGCAGCCGCGCACAGACTCGACCGCTAGAATAGTCTATACAGCTCTCTGCGGCTCCTCGAGACCCAACACCGCGACTTGACTTACGATGTGGTTTTTCCCAAATCTCCATTTGTTCTTGCGCAAGTTTATTCGGGAATTCCTTTCGCGATATTCGGTGCATTTACGGAATTTCTCCTTCGGTTGAAATGGCACGAAACTGAAACAAAATAATGGAAAAATTGTGCGGGAAGACGTGTTTTTTATATTTTTATTTGGAGGGAAGGTAACTCGACTTACGATATATATGTATTTTATAAATCTCTATTTGTTAAAGCTTCGATATAGTGTTAAGGTAACTTTTTAATTGTTTTTGAAAATGTGTCGTTGCATTTTTATCCGTCGATCGCAGGAACGACAAAAAATAGGATATTTGGAAAAAATTGTGTAAGCAATATTTTCAGTCCAAGTTTTTATTTCGTGCATTTCTGTCACAAAATCAACTTAACGTGTGATATTTTTTAATGCCTCGAAAATTTATTGTCTTTCTAAACGTCGCCCTTCAATCGTCATTTCCGAGCTGGCAACGACGCAACTCGAGCTCCTCTTTTCTCCATTTTTGCTGGATCTCCGAAAACCCGTAAAAACCTAAACCTAAATTTGCATCCAATCAGATTCGTCTACACCGATACAATAAAAAAAATCTTGGCTCCAAGCGCTAAGATCCCCACAAAAAAACATTGATTTTTCCCGACACATGGGACAAGCTGGATAATTATTTTTATCGGCGATTTTACGGCCTATAAAAAATCCTCCACTATTTCGACACTCAGCCTAATAATTTCTGCCCCACTACTCGACGATTTTAATGGACCTAAACCAAATATACCATCCGACAATCCATTTGATTTTCTTATTTATTCATATTTTTAGCTGTAAAAAAAATCTTTATTAACTACCCACTTAATTCAATTCACGCCGCGTCCGTCTTGACTAACGAGAAATTATCGTGAGATGCAGCAATTCGAAGCGAGACAGTAGCAAAAAAAGGAAGGAAGGGAACAAGGAATGAAATATCCGAGGCGGCGTCGGGTCCTTGGGGAATCTGTGTACAGCGTCGAAATGAAAACGAGGAAACGGCCGCGGGGGCAGGATAAAAGCGTCGGAAGCTTCGTAGCGGCGGAAAAGCTGTTCAAACACGTTTTATATACGTTACACAGCGCAGAGCGAGGCGGAGCCGTCTGGAGCACGACGAGACCGAAAAGCCTCGCGCGCGCGCGCGCGCAGTCTGCTCGGCCGATCCGGAAGGGACCGGCCGAACGCAATAGTCCACGGTCACTGCGTGCCATATCAGTAATCCCTGCAATTTCTCGCGCCCGATGTACACGTATGTACGTGTTTTCATCGGGGAAGGGGGGGGGGGGGAGGCTCACGATTATACCCCGCGGGACGCGGTTATGCGTCGCGCGCGAACTGTCGAAAAATATCATTCCGTAAATAAACTTGCAAGCGCCGATCAGACATCAGAATTGTGAAATCGTATTATCGTGAATAATTTGTATTATTCGTATTTGCATTTTTTATTTCAATTAATTTTTCACTAGCAGTTGCGACAGTTACGTTTATTTTTTTTTTGCGGTACTAAATGTGAGTGCTAAAAATTCCCGAGAAGCTAATTAATTTAGATCGAACCTTGCGAGAAGCATACAAATTTCAATCAAGGTCATTTGCGCTGATCGAGTCGAGATGCTCGGGTTTAACCCCGGTTGCACCTGTTCGCAGAGTTACATCCACGGATACCACGTATATGTACCGTGCGTCGGTAATCCCCGTGGTAATTACTCGAGACCGATTCACACGCGCGCGCGTGTCATCGGCGGGTGCTGCTCGCCCCCCCCCCCCCCCCCCCCCCCCCGCACCCGCGAACCGGTAGTTTACCGAAACCCCCGTGCCCCCCGCGGGGCTTGGTTATGCCCTCGCGCGAACTATTACGCGAAGAATAACATTTCGGGAATAGTTTAAGCGAGCGCATGGCCGCCACCACTGCTTGTGTGCCTCTGTTCTATTTTAGCGCTCTCGTCGGCCGCCGAGAGGGAGGCTCAACCGCGGCCGACGAGACTACTATGCGCGGCGCGCCGAGCGCCGCGAGAAGAGAGCGAATATTTCCGCGAAACGAAATTTTCGCATCGCCGTCTCAGGTCTGAAGGAGGCTGCGCGAGATTTTCGCGAACCGCTGGGAACCGTCGACGAATATTATCGAGCCCTTCGACGCCTCGACAGATTGAAGGTGGATTCGCGCATATGTTAGACGATTCTTATTTATCGTTGAGGAAAAAAAAATTGTGAAATATTTTGCTGCGTTTTTAACGGTTCTGAGTAGAAAAAATGGCTGAATCGAGGTATGAAAAATTATGGAATTTGAATTTAAACAACCTTTTTTTCTAAGGTTTTCCTGGAGATCCAGGGATTTTTCAGTGCGGGAATGTAATTTTTAGAATATCGATGCGGAAAATTGAGCACGTGGGATTTTATATTATCTTATCTTATCTTTTGCAGCAGTAAAAAAAAATAATCTTCCCGACTTCATTGTCAATCGCGCCACGATTCGTATTAGCCGAGTTTTGGACCGTAAGATCTTTCTTTCATTTCCACACGAAAATGTGAGTCGTGAGCTGAGTGATAAAAAAAAATGAGGATGCCAATTTGGAGATTGGACGGAAATTAAAAGTGAGATACGCGAGGTGGGTCAACGACGACGACGACGACGACGACGACAACGACGACAACGACGACGTCGACGTCGACGACGACGTTGACGACGATGACGACGACCGCGTGCATCGAGACGCGTGCCAAAAGGAGATGCACGAGCAACAGAGGGACTAGAGCTTCGAGGCTCCAAGGACTCCTAAAAATAAATACTACATCTCGCGCCCGAGCGCGCGGAATGTCTGAGGAACGGTCTGCGGCTTTGGTCTTTCCGGTCCTCCGCTTCGTCCCTTTTTCTTTTTTGAAAAAAAAAAAAAAAAAAAAAAAAATGATTTTCCAAACCCGAAGTCACCTCACGACTTTCGTACCACAAAACTTCCCGAGAGTTATCGAGCTTTTCGAGACTCTTCCACCTGTTAAAATCTGTAGAGTTCCGACTGACCATAATTCGCAAATGATTACATTCTTATTATCACATGCATTATTTTATTGTTCAACCATCAGATACGTCAGCTTGAAGTATTAGTCTCTATCTCAAGTCCATCTCGTCTCATTTCCCGAGCTAATAAACTTCGGCTCGCGAGTTGCAATAAAAAGCTCGGCGGTCCCTCAGATTAATCAGCTCATTCCCATTTCTTTTTGTCCCCACAACGCAATTTCTCGCGGACAAAGGGAAGAGAGAATTCCAACCTCTCCCTTTTCGCCACATAATTCACAAACTATTACGTATATTATTGTGACGCATATATATGTATACGTATCTGAATCTTTGTATATATGGGAACGCTTGATAAATCGTCCTTGGCCAGAATATGCAGAATAAAGGAGAGAATACGCGACAACGCGACTATAGGGAAAATACGCGCGCTACTCTTCGGTGGTCGTCGCGCTCGCGGTGCCCGGTTTTCTTTTTGCCGGGCAAGTGGAACGCTCCGGTTCGCAGGGCTTTATATGCGGGAGGATTGGGACGGAGGAGGGGGAGGGAAGAGGGGCATGGGGGGAAGGCGGTAGCACAGCCACGGCTACGGGCACCAGTAAAGGTTAAACCCGAACCTTGGAGCGAGTTTTAACGATCGCGCGCCCTGATCCCTTTTCCTAGGTCACATACACTTGTATCGCGTGCTGACGAGACTCTCTCTGTCTCTCTCCCTCTTCTTCTTCTACTTCTTCGTCTTCCACCTCTTCTTCGTCTTCGTCTTCTTCACCTCGAAGCACGTGTCTCGCGCGCCCGATTCGTCACTCAGACCCCGAGCGTGTCAGCGAAAACTCCATCGCGAATCCACCCACAATTCTCGTGACATTGTGTAACGTGTGGTTGGGAGATTCGCGTCGACTCGCGCGACGATCGCTTTTTCGGGTCGTCGTTTCGAGTGCCCTCGCTCCCGGTCAACGAGTCTGCAACTCAAAAGTCTGCACAAAAAAATCGTGCGGACTCGTCGACTGATTGGAGACAATTTTTGTCATCATTTTTTTTTTTCGGTCTATGGATTTTTGGGTCTGCGCATTTTTTTTTTTTTTTTTTTTTTTTTGCGAGGCGACGCCTTGCCTCGATATATATATCGAGGCAAAGCGGTGTCGCATCGGCGTTTATTTATATATAAATAATTCTCCACTTGCCAATTTTACAACTGGCGAGCAATTGAAACTTATTTCGTTTCTTTTTTTTTATGCTCGAACCGCTCGTACATTTCCGCAGAGTGTGTGTCACGTGTCGGCCGGAAGTTCTCGAAAGGTTAAAACGCGAAGAGCCCGAGAGCTGCTGCGCAGCCTTCGGGGCGGGCGATGAGTTCAAGTCTGGATGCGGGGGAGAAACTCGTGCGGGATATACGACGGTCGTTTCGGAGCCCCGAGACTCTCGTCGAGCTCTTTCGCGATCTAATATCGCCCGCGGCGAGACTCGCCGATCGTAGTCAACGTCGCGGCGCCGCAGCCACGCGGAACAGCGTCAGCTCGGCTCCGGCACTCGAACGAAGCCGCCGTTTCGACCGAGATTTTTAATCGGAGCCCCAAACGCTCGCACACTCGTCGCTTTCTGTATTATTAAACTTTATCGCGTCGTCGAGTGTCGTCGAGTCGCGCGAATCTCTCTCGCGTTGACACACGTAACCCATATATTTATAACTGCACAACCGTGACTGTTGGCGATATACAAACAACGCTGTCTCGTATTTGTGCAAAGATACCGATATCCGTTGTTGCAACTTCTGCGATTCGTCAGCGAGGATAACAGGTTTTGCAAATCGGAGAAAAATAAAAAAAACTGAACCTCCAACCGAACAACATGACAATTGTCGTCAATTGCAAGTGGGACGATCGTTTTCGAATGTAAAAAAAAATATTTTTCATTGCAGCGTTCTAATAATAAAAAAAGTCACGATAAAAATGTATTGCACATTTCGAGATTAAACGCCGCGACTAAACGTGAATGGGCATCACTCAACAGTCGTCGGAATTGCCATCGATTCTCGGAGCGTATCAATCGGCAGTTAAGAAAGCGGCAATCGATTCCACGTAAAAAATAATAAATAGCTTTAGTGTTAGATTTCCACGTAAAAAATAGCAAATAGCTCATGCAAATGAATACTTGATGGATAAGAAAAAATCTTGGCAGTCACGAGGCAAATTGATTATGCGGATTCGCTAGAGCTTCTCAATCGGCAATTAGGAAAGCAGCAGATAATTCCACGTAAAAAATAATAAATAGCTTCAGTGTTAGATTTCCACGTAAAAAATAACAAATAGCTCATGCAAATGAATACTTGATGGATAAGAAAAAAATCTTGGCATTCACGAGACAAATTGATTATGCGGATTCGCTCGAGCTTCTTAATGTGTCTTCGTCATAGATCGTTGATTCGTCGTCATCGGTGAAACGACGAGACAAAACGTGTGCGATGAGTCGAAGCCCGTGTTGGCCACGATCGAAGAAAATGACACGCGAAGCCGACGTCTCTTGTTGTCGTCGTCGACGATTCGCGCTGTATGTCATCGTTATCCGGACACTTTACAGTGTAATCGTATATTGATGACGCACGAGAGCGAGGATTAAATCTCACTTTCACGCGCATTATCACCTTGGCGGGCAAAGATAACGTATCAATGGCTTTGCATCGCGGTGTTCGTACCGCACACTTAATATACATCCGACTCTCCTTCGTTGATGCTTGCGATGCTTCTCTGTCGCTCGACGTCTGTCCATGAAAATCAATTTCCCGAACACGGTTCGAACTTGCCTTTTTCAACGGCACGACAAATATTTAAGCCTCAGCATCAAGACCGGATGGAAAAATAATTCCCGTGCAATATAGAGGCCCACAAATGACCCTAAAATTCAATTTCTCCTGTAACTAATAAAAAGAAAAACTAACGTTTATTTATAATGAATCTCACATTTCCCGAACGCGGTTCGAAATTGCCTTTTTCGACGGCACGACAAATGTTTAAGACTGAGCATAAAAAATTTAAGACCGGATGCAAAAATAATTCCCCTGGAATATTAAGGCCCACAAATGACCCTAAAATTCAATTTCTCGTGTAACTAATAAAAAGAAAAATTAACGTTTATTTGTAATGAATCTCACATTTCCCGAACGCGGTTCGAAATTGCCTTTTTCGACGGCACGACAAATGTTTAAGACTGAGCATAAAAAATTTGAGACCGGATGCAAAAATAATTCCCCTGGAATATTAAGGCCCACAAATAGCCCTAAAGTTTAATTTCTCCTGTAACTAATAAAAAGAAAAATCAACCTTTATTTGTAATGAATCTCACATTTCCCGAACGCGGTTCGAAATTGCCTTTTTCGACGGCACGACAAATATTTAAGACTGAGCATAAAATATTCAAGACCGGATGCAAAAATAATTTCCGTGCAATATTGAGGCCCACAAATGACCCTAAAATTTAATTTCTCCTGTAACTAATAAAAAGAAAATCAACGTTTATTTGTAATGAATCTCAAATTTCCCGAGTATGCATTTGAATTATAATAAATTTGCAGGGAATCGAAGCTACACAATTTTCCGCCAGTTCTCGATGTATTCGGCACCCGATCTATTACGCTGAGTCGTAACGACGTCGTAAAGTGTCGAGATATTCGATAAATAAATAAATGACCCGGCGGGGGTCCACGAGGAGCAGGGGCCGCAATTCGCAGTGTCAAGTGGCGCGATGCACAAGCGAGTTACGCGGGCCCCGGGCGTCGTCGTTCGCCTGGCATACTTTATCATCGCGTAAGTCGTCGATTAATTAATCAAGCCAATGAAGAGACTTCCGAATACATTTCGCCGGGTCCCGGGAGAGCGGCCGCGACGCAACGAAAACAATGGCAGGCGAGCGACGACGACGTCGAAGCGAAGTGCGTGGGTAACCGGCTCGCCCAAGGCCCATTTGCTACCTTCGTTAATTAAATTATAACGTGTCCAATCCATTCGTGTGTGTATATTCCAGTTGCCGGCAATCAACCCGCCCGTACGTGGCTCGTTAAATTGTTAAGCCTGACCATTTTCTTCCTCTCTTACACGCCGCACTAGTCTCTCCTCTTTCTCTCTCTCTCTCTCTCTCTCTCTCTCTCTCTCTCTCTCTCTGTGTTTCCGACCCTCGGTCTCAGCACAATTTACTCCCTCGCGCGAGTAATGCCGATACATAGACACATGCAGGGCGACTAAATTACAGCGGCATTTCGGGATCGCCCCTCGTGGTTTACCAACTCCTCGCGGAAATACCCCCCTCCCCCATTCACCTCCATGTACCGGCTGGTTTTCTCTCGAACGAAAGAAGAAAATCCTGATTCCATTCATCCAAAAAAATAAGCTCGTTTTTCGTGAAGTGACGAAATAAAAAAATTAAAAAATCGGGCAAACAGCGGTGCTTTTCAGAATCAGCGCGGAATTTCCCATCGGATAGCAAACTTTACAAAATCGGACGAAAATATGTTGCAAAAAACGCTAGGTTTATGAAAAAAATTGCGGTTTTTTTTAGGGAGATTCGGCAGTTTTTCGTAATGAGTTCATAGTAGGTCCTACAAAGTCGATATTTCGAAAAGATACATTTCAAGGCGTCGATTTAAGTTTTTTTGTCTTATTAATGTTCGGTTTACACATGACAGAATCTTCTGTCACATATTTCTCTCTCTCTATCTTTATCTCTCTCGGTCTCTCGGTCTTAGCGCAATTCACTACTTCGCGCGAGTGATGCCAATACACAGACACATCCAGGGCGACTGAATTACACCGTCACTTCGGGGTCTCCTTCGTGAACCGGTTAACCGTCGCCTTGTGGAAACTTGGAAACTTCCCCACCCGTGTACAATACCGCCAGGCGACCCGCACGCTCCGACGTTTTACAGTTGCCGTTTTTTTTTTTCACGTTACTTAAGCCATTCGCAGTTTTCGCCCGACTCGCTTAGAACTTGGGTCGGGGAATTAATTTTCCGCGAGGAGTTTCTTAGTTCGAAAGTTGGGACTGAAAGCTGAAAGGAGAGTCCGGAGAATTAATGGAAACGAAGGACGGTTTATAGGTTTATTATGAAATAGAGAAAATCGTTTTTTTTTCCTCTCAAGGTTCGGGCGCGTAAAAAGATTTTGCATGAAATTTCGCGCGGGCCGTAAAATTGTAAGCAGTCGACTGATCGTATAGTTTCCGCGAAATTGAGTCGACTACGTCGGGAATAAATGTTTAATTAAAGTGCGGCGAAGCTCCCGGCAGTTCGAGTCGATAAATTTGGAATTGTAGTCGGCGAGGAGATAAGTTTGGAATTGCTGTTGGGACTGATTCGTTCTCCCTGACAGAGAATCCCCGCGGTATTATCGCTACCAGCGGTAATAACTTGGCGAGGCCATGGAAGCCGTTCAACAAAATCGAGGTGGATACGACTTGTTGCGTTTGAACAAACCCCAGGGTTGTTATTTCGTACTTTTTTTTTTTGCGGAAAAAGATTCCTATAAATGGGCGTACAATGGAAATAATTTCTCGTGAAAAGAAAAAGATCTTTTTATAAACATTTCAGGTATTTAATTTAAAAAAAATGCTGTCACTACCAGCAGTAACGACTTTTCATTAAATTTTTATTTTTACTTAAATTTGCCGCTCTCGATCACCAATTCTATTAGCAACTGAAAACATTGAACTGACATTCAAATTTGTTTCTCGATTATGAATATGAAAAACAATTTAATACAGGTTGTACAAAAAACTTCAGAGCAAAAAAAAAAGGATTGGAAATAACAATATTAACAACGTATGTACCATCCGAAATTGCAGATGGAACCGCTTTGATGTAACGACTTGAAACATTGTGACTACGGTAAATCTTGTTCACTCTCAGAATTAACGTACATATCGCAATATTATTTTTCTGCTACGCGGAGCAGCGCGAGCGCAGTTTCCGAGACCGTGAACATAATCGAATTTTCGTTTAATCGTCGAATGGCCCCGGACAGCGAGCAGAAAGCACCGCGACCAGAGCTCGGAGCGAATTTTTCGCTTATGAAAAAGATAATCCGGTTTCGTTGATTTTTGCGGACGTATCTGGTTCACGTCATCGAAAATTGGTACTATCCGCCGATAACACATATATATCTATATATTTACATATATAACGCAGACTCGATAACAACGCTGCAGGCTGATACGAAACATTGCACAGTCACAGTTTTGGTAACCCTGTTTAACGATTACTACCATTAATTAATTTCGAATTCTTTCCCAAACCTAAATTAACTGCTTAAAAATTACAATTAGGTGAAATTACGTAAGTGAAAAATAATCTAGTTATAACTGGTTTAAACCGAAGATACTAAAACAGCGAATTTTCCATAAACGAACAAAAAAATCGCGTGAAAAATTCTACACGATTAATCGTTCACGCCGACGCTTCACTTCCATGAAAAAAAAATCCTCAAATCCAAATATAACAAATTGGCAGATTATCTTTTTTTCAATATACTATGAAATTCCGTGTATATTTCTTCTATTAAATAAAAAATCGAATCACTATCGCTGTGTACGTTTTTTGCCGTTTTTTTTTTTCTATTTGCCTAGAATAAAATTACGGGCATCCCGGGGAAAAAAAATGATTGGTCGAGGCTGGCGGTGAACGGAATCGATGGAATCGATGCACCTACAAACGTATCGGTTCTGCACATACGAGCGAACAGTCCGAGCTCCATCGAATCGTGCGGTTGCGAGGATTCGGCCGGAGCGCGCCGGTTGATACCGGAATCTCCGAGCGCGCGTTGTACCTACTCTCGCTGAAGAGCGAGAGATTGCGACTCGTGTGTACGCACGTCCGGCCATCCCGACGATATCGCGCGCGAGATACGCGCCCGCAGTAAATTCGCAAAAATTAGTTACTTTAATTGTCTCCCGCGTGCGTCATTTGTATCCTCGACTGTGACGTCCCTGCCATTTTATTTCCGACCAAGTTCTTTCTTCGCGCTCGCTTTCGCCTAACGAGCTCGTGAGAACCTGAAACAATTGGCAAAGTGAAATGTATATTCGTGGTGACGACTGCGGCGAATTTGTGACAGCAACGAAGCACTGGTTTTTTTATTCCTGGGAATTTCGCTCAGCGAAGGTCGTGGGTGACGCAAAAGTTTTAATTCCTGACATTTATAATTGCGTCGTTGATTGATTATTATTGTTGCGATCTTTGTTTTGAGATGCAAATGCAAATTTATTAATTGAAATATCCGAGTTTTATTTGACAGTTATATAAATGTATTTTATTTTATTTTATTGTATAATTATGCCGAAGAAGTTGGAAGAAGAGGTGTCTTTGATTTGAGTAATTTGTTTTTCTTAGCGTGCACTTAGTCGAGTTTTATTGGCTGGTGGAACTGTGTAGTGACAGCTCGGTCAGCCGTCGATAATGTATGGTGACATAAGTACAGATGATAACGTTGACCCGCGGAACCCGAGCTATTAATTCGGGCTCGGCGACCCACCGAGAAATGGCCTAGCGTGCCTATACATTGTACACACGCGCGCGCGCTCGGGCATTTACAGTCACAAGACCGGGCCAGAGAGCCTTTCAATTGAGGTGGCTTGATTGAATAATTTACTTAACGACGATGCGCCCCATCGCCAGTTCCTCGACGATGTCTATCGCTGTAGCTTGTGTAGGATGGCTTGTAGGTGCTACACATATGGCAGAGAAGACTCGAACACGTGACTATCGGAAATGTCCGTCTTTGGTCAATTCAACAACGTGAAATCGTTCTTCACTGTTTTGGTGCTTGAAGTACATTTTGGCCCGGAGGCTGAATCTACGAATTCTGCCAAACCAAACGTAATTTTTTTTTTTTTTTTCTGAAATCAATGTCTCATAGTATCTGGTCAATCTAATTAATCGTTCGACACGTGCTTCGAGTCTTACGTGAAAGATTACATTGTATCTCCTTCTTACGTTATCTAATCGTTATTCAATCGAAAGTCATTAGCGCTGCTCATCATTGCGTAACCCTCATGTAAAGTTTGACCCTCACACAAGTGTGTGTGTATTTGTATCGTTGCATCGACAGATCGAGTCCAAATCGGCGGTCGATTTTTTTTTATCGATATCGCGAAAGATTTCGAAAACGTGATTCCTCGATCGATGAAGTGACAGAAAAACGAGCTCGAAGCTGGGAAGCTCTGTAATACCAGTAAAAAAAAAACAGCTCGACTTGCTCAATTATGTCATATATCCGGCTGACAAGTAGGAGCCACGTTCGTCATAGTCGAATACGTTACCTTACTGATTGGAAACTGTGCGCTTCGGGGATTTCCAGGCGCAGGGCTAACTCGATTAACCTCGTGTCACTTCACTAAGACCCGCTGGTGGCCAATCAAGCTCTCCGCTCGTCGCGAAATCCGTCGAAACAATTTGCGTGCAGAGTCGGGAGCGGAATCATTCATTTTCCGTCGGAGAACCCGATACGTGGAATATCGCGACGACCGAGAAAATTCCGGATTTCTTTGATTTTCAATGGTTTCAGTAGTAAAGCCAGAGTCGCGTCTGACCAACGAGAAACCGAACTACTCGCACGTTCACCATCGACGCGAACGGCTGCATCTCCGATGTTGATCCACTGGAACCCAAAACGCGCAAGAAAAACATTAAAAAATAAATCCTAATGAATGAACAAACACGTTTTTATTTTGTCACTGTGTTATTTAAATAAAACTAATAACACTCGCTGGCGCGCGTGCTCGAGATACCTTCACGCTGCTGCGCTCTTATAAAGCTTTAAAAGGGAAATCGCAACTAAAAAACCCTTGTTTAGTTGACATAAAAAAATAAGAAATTTGCCGTTTTACTTGTCAGAAATCCTGGATCTGGCCGCCGGGCCGAAAACCGCCCAAATCGGGGTCACGAAATTAATTTTTTCGAAATATCGACTTTTAACCAATACCATCGTTCTCAAGTCGTATATTCTACCCCTGAAAATACTGGTTACAACCCCTTTTTAGTAGATTTTGAAAAAAAAAAAATGTGGATCGAACAGTTTGTCAGAAATCGTAGATCTGGCCGCCGGGCCGAAAACCGCCCAAATCGGGGTCACGAAATTTATTTTTTCAAAATATCGACTTTTAACCAACACCATCGTTCTCAAGTCGCATATTCTACCCCTGAAAATACTGGTTACAACCCCTTTTTAGTAGATTTTGAAAAAAAAAAAAATGTGGATCGAACAGTTTGTCAGAAATCGTAGATCTGGCCGCCGGGCCGAAAACCGCCCAAATCGGGGTCAGTGTAGGTTAAACAGTGCTGCAGCGCTCATTACGACAAACTGTCAAATCTCGCGCCATTAAACAAAAACTGTCGGTCGTGACGGCCCTCGACCAATCAGAGGCCGAGTTATATGGGCAATGGTTGCTCACGCACTTTTTAATAGAGGTTGATGATAAATTTACTTACCCAACGGAAATCGGATTAGAGCGAGACAAAAGCGCGTCCATCGACGAAAATAATTCCCACAATCGCGGAAATGACTGATTTATTCATAACCAAATTCGTGGCGGCTCGGCATTAATTCCCGTTTGATCAAGCGCATATTTTTCGTCTTCGCCGCGTCCATTAAACTGATGAAATTTGCGCCCTCGCGAATTACAGCCGGAAGCTGAAACAATAAAAAAGCGTCAAATAAAAAATTCCCTTTGCCGGGGAGGGTAAAAAGCACCATATTTGTTCTCGTTTCAGCGCGCACAAGTATTTGCAATATTCATTCTCTCACTCTTTCACTCCCTCTCTCGCTTCCTCTTTCCCTCTCTCTCTCTCTCGCACTCTTGGGATCTGAGAGCCATGTAACTCGCTTGAATAACGGACACGCGAAGCGGACGAAAAGGGAAGAGGAGCGAATTCTCATCATCGCAATTTACCATTGCTCGGAGGATGCGGGCGGGGGAGGGAGGAGGATGAGGAGGAGCAAAAAGGAGGAGGAGGAGATCCACACTCACCGATAACTGGATATCCCCTTGATTATCGAAAGTGCACTTTCCTGTACCTGCGGTGCTTCGGTTTACACGACGGTCACGCTCCGCGAGTCGTCGATGCGTGCGCGCGCTCGTGTGTCGCACGCGGGGGGCATTTGTATTTCCAGTCTGGGAGCGCGGACTGTGCGGCGGGGTTTATTTCTATCATTCGCTATTTTCCTTATTCGCCGAGCTCGCACGTCTACGTAGGGAGCGTGAGAAAGAGAGAGAAATAGAATAAGCGAGAGACACGCGCACACGACGCTGCGACTGAGTGAACACGTCACCCCGCGTGCAACCTCCGATCGACTTGAATCTTATGGGGCTTCTCGCCAGGGCGCTGATGCGGCTCTTCCCTTTTCTATCCCTCCGACCCTCATCGCCCACCCCTGCCCCCCCCCCCCCCCCCCCCTAGCCTCGCTCGCCCTGACGCCCTTTTCCCCCTGTCCAACACCGCAATCGTTTCATCACACGGTTCAAGCGATTTTACGACATGTGCAACCCAGTAATATTGATTTATTCACCATTTGAAGAAGAAAAAAAAAGAAGAAAAACTCTACGTTGATTCCGACAGAGAAAAAAAAATCGTGGAATTCGTATTTGGTTTCACTAAATGTAGAATATAAAAAAATGCTCATCGCAGAATCAGAGAATTAGATGCATCGCCCGAAATACAGGATGCACTTGGGGCCAGATTTTTTTTTACTCAATGCCGTTTCCAGGTCACCGAGGTTGACCGCTATCCTAGAACTCTACAAGTGAACACGGTGTTGCAAAATATTACAACTGTTTTCAGACTTGGCGCGATGGAAATCGCAATGTAGAATATTTGAGATTTATGTGTTATGATTGCAGTCATACCCGCTAAATTATATTTTATTTTGCAGTCACGATAATACGTTTATTATACTGGCGATAATAGCGGAAAAGCAAAGTTTCCGCGTGCCTCTCGAAGCACATGTAACACGTTCGAAGACAGTTGTATGTACGAGCGTTAACCTTGGTGTTAATTATTGTCCTGAAAACGGTTATGGTAAATACGTACTTTAGATTCAAGTCCGCGTACTATTTTCGCTTGGTGCTCTGACGATATTCGCGCGGCATACACATTTCGGTATATCGAGCACTCAAACCACTGGGCCAGGGGGACTAATTTGATACACAAAAGCGCGGTTACAAATTGCTCTCTCCATTTTTTTCCCCCCGAAACAATAGCGAATTAGGTCTTTATTGTCTCTGCGCACAATTAGTCATCCAATTAGCGGCTGCTTCAGGAACAATAACAACAACGACAACCCGGCAAATATTCAATGGCGACGTTTAACGAGCCGTCGATAATCGCGCGACCGACGTGCGAGAACGTCCGAATAAATGCAAAAAGAGTTATCTCGAAAATGCAGAATTAACGATATTGTATATTTTAGCTGACAGTGCAAAAAAAAACAAAAAAGACGTCCATAAAACGCGAAAAATATTTCGAATTGCACTACAATTTCGATCTACATCATCCGTCATCATTTGACATCAAACACTTTTTCTGCATGAAAAATTCCCAAAAAAAATGGTCTCCGATCAGCAAAAGAAGCTTCGCCATTGAAGCGAAGCGACGAGAACCGCGCAAATACCATTAGCAAGTTGAATTAATATTTTTCAACGTAACATTCACGCCGTTAGGCTGCTGTGTAACATGCGCGCGCCGGTCGACAAGTTATAATTTCAAGTCCGACGAATCAAAAACATTTCACTCGTCAAGCCGGTCGACGCGCGGTCGAACCGGGCAATCGATACGTCACGTTAAATATTTACACGGCCGCTCGTGCATAGGCGCCTTGTTAGTCGTTGCGCTCCACGCAACTACAGTCCAATTACAATTTTTCTCTTTCTCTTCTACCTTCGCGACGTCACTTTGTTGCGTATACGTCAGCGCTCCCTTATTATTGCATTACTACAAGGGCCCCGTATTTTCTAAAGATAGTTCGCTCGCTCGCGCTCACGGGCCGCGCACGCGGGGGGGTGTTCGCTTTTACATCACCGTTCTCGCTCACGCTCCGATAAATTACGAGGTCGTCGCGCTAATCGACACGATGCACCTCGCATCGTCGATTTAATATAAATCTTAAATTGCAAATTTCGTTATTCGCCACTCGTTGCCGAAGCAAAATAAATAAAAACACATACACGCACTCATTTGAGCTTGCGTCCAAAAACAACAATAAAAACAACAGTGTCAACATCAGCCCCGAAGTTTGCAGCACGAAACACTTAAGAAGCTTACGAACCACTCACGAAATATCGAAAACTCGAAAATTTCGTTCCCGCCTCGGCAAATTTTCATCTCCCCGTCCCAACCATTCGTGTGGATAGGGGAGGGCGGTGATGACGAGGAGGAGAACGCTCGAAGGCTGTAAAACAAGTCGTTAGCATAGAGTAGCTCGAGGTGAAGCGTCGCGACGCTCGTGATCGGGCGACGAAAAGTTTTCGGAACGTCGCGCGCGAGGCGTGATCCACGTGAGAGACGAGAGCGCCGCGCGCGCGTTCGCGCGTCAGGAGGGACGACGACAGTCGCCGTAGTCGCGTTTGTTGTATATAGTCGGAGAGGTCGGAGCGAAGTATCGTGATGTCGGGTTCGTTAATCGATTCAAACAGGCGGGGCACGAAGTGAGAGAGAGAGAGAGAGAGGCACAGTGAGCGAGGGAGACGGGGCGGCCAGAAGCAGTCAGTCGATGGAGGGTGCGAGACGGAGAGATAAGCGATGCCGCTGCTGCTGCTGCTGCTGCCGCTGCCAACGGTGCCAACTATATAACACTGTAACTCAAAGAGGAATAGCCATCAGCCGGCAGGCGAGCTAGGTAGCCGGCGAGACTGTCGTGTGTCGCGGAAAGGCGTCGTCCTCGTCGCAGACGTCGTTCACTCGTCTCGCGTCTTACCCTCCTCGGCCATCTTGGACGTCGACTGGCATACGCGTCGCGCGCGCGACTTGGACGAGTCGAGACGCCGCCGCCGTCGCCGCTGCTGCTGTTGGTGTCGTCGAACGCGCACGGATACGTCTGAGGTTCCTCGCGTGGACCTCTCTACCTCGCCGCACCCCCCCCCCCCCTCTCCTCTTCTCTTTCTGTAGCTTTGTGCGTTATGGGTGTATATAGGGTAGAAGTACCATTTTTGGCCATCTTAGGACCCTTTGTGGCCACCACTTGTTCCATTTGTGGCCATACTTATTACACGTAAATTTCGGGATGGCCACAAATGGTGCAAAAGTGCTTTGAACGCTTTAAACATTATTTATTAAATAATTATGTATTTCAAGCCCAGCATTGTTCAATGTAAAATTTGCTTCAGTTCGTGAAGAATAATGTCATGTATTAATTTGATTAGATTGATAGTATGATGAATTAATATATCCGTTTTTCATGTGGCCATTAATGGTACGGTGGCCACAAACGGTGCGTCTACCCTACATATAGGCTGTGACTCCCTGTCCGGCAATCGGACGAATAATTGTGTGTTATGCGAAATTCTGGTTTTCACCCGGACGACTAACATATTATTAATCATCCGGGAAAAGATGAACATGTTTAAAAACCTATCCGGACGAATAACGCACGATTAATCGTCCGAGAAGAGGTAAAAATCGTGCGTAAGACATTTCCCGACAAATAACTGGCTGTTATTCGTCCGGGTAATCCTAAAAACCTTTATAAAAGCATATCTGGATGAATAATATACGATTATTCGTCCATCAAAACTTGTAAATTCAGAAAAAAATGTATCTGGTCGAATAATATCCGAAAAAAAAAACCGAAATAATTGGTCACATGCTGGGGTTCGAACCGTCGACCCTTCGGACTATAGAGACTAAAGACACTTTTTGAATAAACCAAAAACAGTTTTTACTAAAGCGGAATATTTCCGCTGCACAGGTTCGTGTGCGCGTTAGGGCCATTTGCGTGATGTGCGAGTGGTTCGTGTCTGAAAGGGAGTTATTCTGAATGAATCTCCCTTATAAGAAAACTTAACGGACGAATAGCACACAGTTATTCGTCCGGTTGCCGGACGACGAGCCACTCCGATACATATATCGTGTGTACATGAATATATGTAGATATATAGATATTGTGTGTCCATATATATTGTATCGGTTCTCAGGCCGCGTGGCTCGGAAACCGCATTCGGACCCTAGGGTAAAGTCACCAGTGAATGAACGGTTAAGCAGAAAGATTTGTTTATCATGAGTTTTTATCAAATGCAATATTTAAAAATTGTTTGCGAAAATTTTAACCGTTGACCAGAATGTCAAAATATGTGAAACAGCTAAAAAAATCTCGTATTTTTATCGCAAAATATATAAAAATAAATACTAAAAGCCAAAAATCGAAAAACACCAGTAAATGAACGAGCCAATCTAACCTGCAGTTTTGATCGAAAATAAGCTTCAGCGACAAAATAATAGCAGTGGATAGCTCAAAAATTAACAAATTAGGAATCTAATGTTCAGCCAAGTCGTCATAATTGGTCATGAACTCTGAAAAACGCTGTTGTTCATTCACTGGTGACTGTTCATTTACTGGTGCCTTCACCCTACTCTCGTCCTTCCAGCGTACATGCATAACAACGTCACGTGCTAATAACCTACGCAACCTCCTGTATCCAGGAACCCGCGTACACGGCTCACGGACCTATGTATAGCTCCCGCTGGCTGCGGCCTTCTGGCCCTCGCCACTCGGTTTCTTATCTCCTTGTGCAAGCGCGCGCGCCGGTATTGCTCTCCACGCGCCCTCCTTTGGCAACATTGTTATCGACGGGGCTATCGAACTTCATCCGACGAGCGCTATATCGCGATCCAGGGCGCACCGCCGTTCGATCGGCGCTTGCGGATTGAATGATATAAGTCGCGAAAGGTGAACAACCGATTCGCGGCACTCGGGGTTTTCAAGTTGCGGTGGCTTTCTTTTCTGTGTTCAGCGGTACTTTTTGTTGTACGCGAGGATGACGTTCATTCGACTTTTACGACAACGTGTCGTATCCCTGTGAGAAAATTAATTGTATCAGTCAATCGAAACAGTATTAATACTCGGATAAATGAAGGTAATTAAGGATAAAAAAAAGGTCTCTAAGGGAGATAGATGTGTCTCCCAATAATTGAAGCGGTTATCGTGACTTTAAAATTCACGTCCGACGTCGCGGAGCCCATCGAGCATCAACGCTCGATGTTAATGAAATTGCGACGTCTCTTTGACCCCACCCCTCCTTCCCACTGGCAAAGCCGGAATGCCGGGTATTTCGTTGAAGACATTTCGCAGTTACTTTCCCGTTCAGTCTCGATCCCCGTGCCCACAGTTACATAAATACTAAATACTATGCGCACGGTGTACACACAAACAGATAGACAGACACGCAAAAGTGTAGATGCATCGGAAGGTCGCATCGCGAGGGACCAATACGGTTAGATAAAGCAGCATCAAGCCCGTTGCCCCGGGGGGGTTGAGCAGTCAGAGGTCGTGATGAGAAACAGACTATCTTCCGAGAAATATACCATGAAATAAAGAAGCGAAAAAGAGAGACAGAGATAGAGAGAGAGAAAAAAAAGGAAAAAAAAAAAGAATTCTACCCATCGAAAGAAATCGAGCAATAGAGTAGCAAAATAGAGGCCAGAGTAGAGAGAGAGAGCGAGCGAAAGGTCAGAGAAGCAGAGCGAGAGAGCGAGAAACACAGAAGGCGAACCGTGAAGAGGTGAGAGGTTCTCGCGATACCGAGTCCCGAGAATCTCGAGAGGGTGAGGCATAGGATTGTCGGCGAGAGAGGACGAAGAAAGGAGGACGACGGGGATGGGGATGGCGGCAGCGGCAGCGGCGGCGGCGGCGGTGGGGAAGCGCGGGGGAGGAGCTGGGGGGGGGGGGGGGGAATTGACGGTGGTGCGCGCGGCGTCGCAGGGGCGGCGGGGCCTCCGCGCAGGCGACGCGCAAGCGCGCGAACCCTGGACGTTCGCGGAGCCACCGACGAGCAGTCCGACCGAGACCGCAGTACCGTACACACCGTGCACCAAATTGCACATCTACGTAATACATACATTAAGTCGCGAAATACGGGCGTGCGAGCGAGACCCACCGTCGGCCGATCCCGCAATCCTCTCTCACTCTCCGCCCTGGACCCTCCCCGAAAGCCGTGTAAACTCGTTTATTTTTTTCCCTCACGGCACTCGTCCCCGTCCCTGTCCCCCCCGCCGCCATCATCACCGCTACCACCACCACCACCACCCCTCGCCGATCGGTGTGCCGCTACTGCTGCCGCTTCCGCTGCTACTGCTGCTGCATGTGCGTGTGTCTCTCGCTCCGTCGCTCTATCTCCCACGTAGACATTACTCATCTACTGCAACGAGGCGGCAGCACTCGACTCGTCCTTAGACACGGAAGTTCAGCCCTGACACTCTGATGCGTGCCTACACAGCAGCGTGCTACAGTAATAATAATAAATAATAATAATCATAATAATAATAATAATATCGATGTAGCTGAATATTATCGGCTCGCGCGTGTCCGATAAGTTGTCGCTTGCCTCTATGAAAAGCGGCGCAAAGGAGAAAATAAAAAGCGTCGTCGCGTCCTGTCCGAACACGTCGCGGGATTCCGTCGTCTCGACGAGCGCGAGCGAGAGAGCAAGAGAGAGAGAGAGAGAGAGAGGGAGGGAACAGCGGCGTATTTTTAATCATCGATCAGACTAGTTCGTGAAGGTTACGCCGACGAGTGCGGACTCTCGGCGCTTCGTCCACAGTTCCCGTTAAGTTCTAACGATCACAACAGTAGTAATAACGAACAGGAAGAACGATAAAAAACAATCGTGCCGTTGGATTCGACGGCGCGAACGTCTTCGAGGACCAAACGACAACGTCGAGCTACGTCATCCCCCTCCCCCCCTGGTTGTCGACTAATACCGGGAAACTCGCTGTCTCGCTCTTTCTCACTATCTCTGTTGCTTTCTCTCTTGCTCTCTCTATCTCTCTCCCCTCTCATTCCCTCCCTTCGTCCCTCTTCGTCTCGTGCACCTCGCTGCTCGCTCCTCGTCGTGACCACCGCCAGCAGCAGCGCCTGATCGAATCAGCCCTCTTCAACGCTCACCTCGAATTTCCTCTCGCCGCTGTCTGCTACGCTCGTGTCGTGTCCGTCCTCGGTGTACGTTGCCGACGCATCGATTCGATCGTTCCGCGAGTGCAGTTCGTCTATACGTATCTCTGTGTCCCTCTCTCTTTCTCTCTCTTTCTCTCTGTGCATGTGTTTGTGATCTCGTTCGCTCTAGCGTGTGAGTGTGACTGTGCGCGACGTTATAGATTGCCACGTCTCTCTGTCTCACTCTGTCCCTCTCGCCCATCGGTGTCTCGCTCTTTTGTTCTCAGTGCCGCAAATATTCGTCGGGGGAAAGGCGTGGAGGAAAAAGGTAGTGAATATCTGTGTCCTCGCCGAGAATCCACGCGTCTCGTGCGAGATGACGCGAAAAAAGGAATCTCGCGCGAGGAGTGAGGAATAAAAGTGACAGGAGTGAACGAGGAGCGGGAGAAGAAAAAAGAAACCGGGGAAGGGGCTACGGGGGCTGCGTTAGACGAGAGTCCAGCGAAACCCGGGAGGGCAGCACTTACGACATCATCGCGAGGAGCGAGACCTGCGGAGAGGCCATGCGCCCTTCTCGAGCCTCGTAACCGAGACCACAACCGTAGCGCGAGACGATTCCTCCGCCGTGTCGCGTCGCGTTCGTGTCGTGTCGTGTCGAGTTCTCCGTCGTTCCTCGACTGTCCCCGGCAAGGACACGCGAGGACAGTGCGGGGCTACTGCAACAATCCCAGTGCGGAATAGCCGACAGTTTGTGCGTCCGAGTGGCTCGAAACGGTGGGACAAGAGCGGTGCGACGTTTCGGCTTGTCGAGCGACCGCGCGCGAGCTTTCGAGAAGAGTTTTGCGTCTGTGCGCTCGCTGTGCGTGTGCGTGAGTGAGTCACTTAGTGTACGTGCACCCGACCCGAGTGTACTCGCGAGTGTCAACGAGAAATTGGAGGTCGAGAGCGCTGTCATCGTCGTGTGTTGGCCCCCCCCCCCCCTCCCCCCTTCCAGCAAGGTGGACTCTGCAGAAACGTCGCTTTTTTGCTCTCTCTCTCTGTCTCTATCTCTCCTTCTGCTCTTCTACTCTCGTCGTTTCATCGAAATTCTGGTGGATTACGAATCTCTCTCTCTCTCTCTCTCTCTCCGGCCGCAACGCGCACTCGCCGGAATATCCAACACGCCATCGCACCAAGTTGTCGAATAAAACGACGAGTTTTTCATTTATCTTTTCGTGTCGGTGTTTTATCGGCCGTCAGGAGTTCGCGACCTGGCATTGAAAAATAGACTGTCCCCGATCTCGGCGTGCACGTTCCCACGACTCGAGGCCTCCCGCCCGTCGCAAGGAACCGACGAGGATGATCGCCCGCGAGAGCTGAGGACGAGGCGGAACGACGCCACTCGCCCTTACTCGCGTCAAGTGCCGAGTATCGTCTCGACGACCCGTCGGGGAGGCGGCAGTTTTCGTCGCGAAAAAACTCGCGAGAGAAATAGGCAGTGACGCCGATATACCGAGAGTGGCCATCAGCGTCGTTGGGGCTCGTAGATGTGTCGCTCGCGGTACAAAACGTGAAGCGTCCGGCGGCGAGGAGGAAGAGACACGCGCGACACAGCAGCGCGGCAGCAAGGAAGCAGGAAGAACGAGAGTAGCGAGAGGCAGGAGACGGAAGAACGGGCAGACAGAGAAAGCGAGTGAGGAACGGAGGCGAGGCGGAGAGGAACGAGAGGGCGAGCGGACGACACGGATAATAAACGGATAGACAGGAAGAAAAAAAGATCGAACGGCAGCGACAACGGCTTCGGTGGCCGAAGAGCCGTGCGAGGATCTTCACGACGTCGGCGGGTCGAGAGAGCTGCGCGCTGCTGCTATACATTCGCCAACGGTTTTCTCGGCTACCGGCAGCAGCAGCAGCGGCAGAGGCTCGAGGCCTCCGCGCCTCGTCGAGGCACCGGCATCACCATCACCGCCAACAGCCACGGCAGCAGCAGCAGCAGCAGCAGCAGCATTAACGGCAGCAGCACCCACCGAGCAATTTTATTTTTAGTTGTGTTACACTCGCAGGGCGAGCGGCGCGTCTGCGGATGCGAAGGTAGAGTGTGATACAGAGAGCGAGACAGTGAGCAAGAGCGAGAGAGCGATAGAGCGATAGATATAGAGACAGTGAGTGTGGAAAAAGGAAAGAGCGAGTGGTTGAAGGTAACGAGAGCGCGCGAGGAGGCGAACACCAACTCGTCCGCAGCCGGTCAGCAACGACAACGGAAAGCCGGATGGAGCGAACGACGCTGTCGTTGCGTGTGTGACGCCTGTCGTAGTGTACACCTAATTCGTCGTGGGGGGGCTCTGCACGCTGGTCTCTCGGCTGCCGTGGCCGTGCGGCCGTTATCGCCTCACCCGACGACACCCCGAACGCACCTTCTAGTTCTGTTCTCGGAAGTGTACGTGGATTAGCGCAGTGAGGAATAGAAAGAGAAAGAAAAAGAAAGACAGAGACGAATAGTGAGTAAGAGGGCGAGCGAGCGGCGGCACGAAGGAGCGAGAAGAGTGGGAAAGATACGAAATTTCTCGCGAAAAGTCGAGTCGCAACGGCGGAGCGTGGACGGTGAGTATAGTTCGGAGGCAGAACGACAGAGGAGTGCCGATTGATTCGGAAATCTCCTCTGCTCGGCCTCTCCTCTCGCTCGTTCCTCGCTCCCGCCCGCACCGGCTCTCTCTCTCTCTCTCTCTTTCTTTCTCGCTCTGCCTGTCTCCCTCTCTTCTTTCTCTCTCTCTCTCCTTCTCGATGTTCTACTATGCAGTGTATTGGTACCTATATGTGGACACTATTGGTATACGTACGAGATTCCTATATATTCACCCTCGCAGTCGACGCCGCCATCGCACCCAACCTCTGACGCTCCCCTCGCGCTCCTCTTCCCTCTCCACCGCTCCCCCCTCGGTCTCGTCTATCCCCACTCATTGCGTCCCCTGCGCCGTGCGGCGCGCGCGCCTCGCTCTCTCACCTACAGTCGCGCGCCTCGACTTTGGCTCTCTCTGCAATCCTCGCCGCTCAACCCAACTTGCTTTCTCGCTCGCTCTCGCTCTCTCGGGTTGAATTTCTCCCCGTCTCTTTTCCCGTGCGCTCCGCGAGGCTCGCGTGGAAGCTCACGCACGCCTGGCCTATAGCTGACGCCGTACGGCGACGGCGGCTACGGCGGCGCGCTCTCCTGTCTCACTCGAAGGCCTGAGGAGCAGCGCCCAAACAGCGGGCTACAATTATACTCCCCTCCCTCCCGCCCTCCTTTCGCCCCTCTGCGCCTCCCCCCTCCCCTTTCTCGACGTCGGCGAGCTTACGAGCGCGCGGCCCACCCTACGCGAGAATCGACACTGCCGCGCGCTCTTTAATTTCGCCCGCTGCTGCCGGGACATCCGTTAATCTATCGGCGGATATGGCTCACGCGAATTTTCGAGCTCGTTACGATCGGTATCGTTCGAAATCGTTTTTTCTCTTTTTCTGTTTTTTTTCTCTCTCTCTCTCTCTCACTCTCCCTCTCATTTCGTCTCTGTCGTGACAGAAGACGAAATGACGAATGTGGGATATTTCGTGGGGGCCAATAGCGAGCGCCGCTGTGGGAGGTCGAGTAACGACGTCGAGCGGCTAAGTCGGAAACCCGCACGGAATCGCGGAGCTTATGTAATCCGAGCGAGCCGCACCGAGAACGACCTGGGCCGACTTCTGACTCTCCTCCTTACGCCCGAACATTATTTCGGGAGTGCCAGCTCGCGGCGGTCCGCGCGCACCGGGCACGGGGAGCGCGCGAGGCTCCTCTCTTGCTCTCACTCGCGCTCGCTCTCGCTCTGTGTTCGCCGCCGCTCGACACGCTATGCAAACCCCTCGTGTGCGAGACTCCTCGCGGTCCGGGCTCGCATGCCTCCTCGGACTTTTCCCTCTGCGCCGAGATCGCGCGGCGAGCGGCGACACTCGCGTTTGCCCTCGCGTGTATCGTACCCGCGCGTTTTCCGAATGCACCACGTTTCTCGCCTTTTTTTTAAATTTTTTCGTGAGGTTCCGAAGAAAAATTCAATGTTGCTGCATTGACCCTGGTGCGACCTTTAGAAAAAGACAAAAAGAAAACTTCTTGGGGGAAGCAAAAATAGATCGAAGAAAATTCGGAAATTTAATAGATTTTTTTTATGAGAACACAAATCGATACCCCTCTTTTAAAAAGTTCATGAGTAACGGAAAGCATTGTTAGCAACTATTCGAGCTGAGATTGGCTGGGTTTCTCAGACCGAGTCCAGGTTCATTTCTTCTTGATAACTTTGACAGTTCTGTCAAGTATTGTATTTTTTGTTAATCCACTAAAAAAAGCTTGAAGGCAGTGTTTTCAGGGGTAGAATATGCGACTTGAGAACAATGGTATAGGTTAAAAGTCGATATTTTGGGGAAAAAAAAAATATATATATCGTGACCCCGATTTGGGCGGTTTTCGGCCCGGCGGCCAGATCTACGATTTCTGACAAGCAAAACGACAAATTTCCTTTTTTTTTTCAACAGTAACTGAACAAGGGTTTTTCAGTTGCGATTTACCCTTTTAAAACTTTATAAGAACGCAGCAGCACAAAAGTACACTGAAAAACTCAGTAGTTGCGGCTACCAATCGTTGGTGACATCTATAATCTATAATTTTTTGGTATACCAAAAAATTGGTTGCAGTTACTAAAATATTGGTAGCTCTGATCAACGATTGGTAATCACAACTATTAATTTTTCTCAGTGTATCTCGGGCACGCGCGCCAGCGCGTGTAATTAGCCCAGTAATAAAAAAATGATTTCCTGGTTCATCAGGCAGACACGTCATCCGATGTATTTCCGATATTTACCACAACGACAAATGAATGAAAAACGATAACAAATCAGCGCGCGATTGAACGTTAAATTAGCATAATTTGCCTCTCGATTGGGATCGGGGATGAAACCCGGAATCCAAGGATTATTCGAGCTCTCGCGTTTGACTTCACCGGGAATGGAGGATAAAAGAAAGAACGAGAGAGAGAGGGAGAGAGAGCGACGGGCTATCGCGCGCAAATTAATTGGACACTATTTAATGAAGATTAGCATCGCGGGCTACGGGCGACGCCGACGGTCCACATATATGCATACGAATGAAGGGCGAGCGTCGATGACAAGGCAGAGTCATTGGTGTGAATAACCAGCTTTCAGGATGCATAATTGAGGGGTTATCATGCGTCCCGTGTACCCGCGGCGGCGGCGGCGGCGGTCGGCATCGGCGGCACCGACCGTCGCGCGTGCACACGCGCGTCCATTCTCGAATCCTCCCAATTACACTGTCCGCGTGTGTGTCCCGCAAATTTTGCACTCCATACACCGCGGCCGAACTAACGTGCCGGAACGGTTATAACAGTGGCGCAATTCTATGCGAAATTGCGGGCTCGCTAATATTCCATTCGCGCACACGCGCCGTACGTACCGTGGGTAATGCAACGTGTGTGTGTGTGTGTCGCGCATCGAACGCGTTCGCCGCACCCGCGACCCCGCGAGAATCTGCAATCAGAGCAAACGATACCCGGTGGCCATCGAGATGCGCGACTCTCCGCGTTCGCCTTTGCGCGAGTCACGTAGGGTAAAGTCACCAGTGAATGAACGGTTAAGCAGAAAGATTTGCTTATCATGAGTTTTTATGAAATGCAATATTTAAAAATTGTTTGCAAAAATTTTAACCGTTGACCAGAATGTCAAGATATGTGGAACAGCTAAAAAAATCTCGTATTTTTATCGCAAAATATACAAAAGCAAAATAAATACTAAAAGCGAAAAATCGAAAAACACCAGTAAATGAACGAGCCAATCTAACCTGCAGTTTTGATCGAAAATAAGCTTCAGCGACAAAATAATAGCAGTAGATAGCTCAAAAAATAACAAATTAGGAATCTAATGTTCAGCCAAGTCGTCATAATTGGTCATGAACTCTGAAAAACGCTATTGTTCATTCACTGGTGACTGTTCATTTACTGGTGCCTTCACCCTACCGACGAAAGATTTTGAGAAAAAAGTGTACATTTCGTATTTTAATATTTGCTAAGTGACGCACATTTTTAGTCGCGCAACAAGCACTTTCTTTATCCGAGAATCTACAATCAGGGCGAACGATTCGCGTACTAACAAAAGTCACGTACTAACGAATGATTTTGATAAAATAAATCAAAATAAGTGGATTCTGTTTTTGAATATTTTTGAAGCGACATTCATCTAGGATCCACCCAAAGCGCGATCCGAATATTCGATGCTCGACTCTGTGGTTGATGAACCGTCGACAAAATTGCGGACCATCTTACGGTGCGGCTGACGCGGACAGCTCGACGAGTCATGCGATCCTCGTAGGGCAAAGTCTTTCGGCGTTAGTCATCGTGGAAATTCTCGTTGATAAGAGCGAACGTGTGTCAGTGACGTTTGAACCTTGACTGTCGGAATTGCGACCTTGTGGAGCTATTCGCACGGCTGTATTTGCGAACCTGACTAGCCGCACTTGAATTAAAGTTTTGACGGGTAGACCGACCCCGACCCGTGTGGCCAGGAAATCTAATTAATCTTGTTGTGTTAATTTGTGAGAAAAAAAATATTTTATTACAATTTTTCCCTCTTAGGGTTACAGTTTAGTAGCGCTAAAAATAGATTTGTCCTTGACAGAGGAATCGACGAATTGTTACATCATGAATGTAGATTATTTGTATCGAACTTGATTATAACGCATTTTTAATCAGGTAACCTGCAGGTTACAGGTTACTGATATTTCCAGTCGCCTTATCTCAAGCTCGAAGACTCGAGTCTGGGAATTGGTTACAATTGTCGCGATTTCCTCGCTATATGCTCATCCTCGACGGATCTCGAGATAAATTCAAACGTCTGCGCTGAGTTGTAAAACAACGGGCTTCTCTCTCTCACTCTGCGTCGATTGACGTCAGGACGGAGAAGATAGGCGCACCCTGTGGTCGCTGACATATTTGAATAGTAATTAATTTTTACGCGTTATCACCGGCGTATGGGACGCACCCGCAGATAACGATAACACCGCTCGCGGCCCGCACACGCGTCTCTGTATATTCGCGCGTCACACGTTTTCCACGGTATCGCACGAAATCTCGACTCTCCGTAATACCGCGCGAGCGCTTGCGTCGACGCTTTTGATTGACGGGATTAAAAATCACGTTGCATAGCCAACAGCCGATGTAACGCCGTGTTTTTTTTTGCATCCGCTTATTCGCTTCAAAAATACGGATATTTTTTATTTGCGCTTTTCGGAAAATCCGAGGTAGCACTGTCTATCAATTTTTCCATTCGCTGCGAAATTTTTTGTAGCTATCGTTTCGGCGGTGAGCGTCGGCTCTACTCGTTGCAGATTTCGGATACGACTAATTAAATTTCGAACGTTAAAAATAATTGATTTTTAATGTTGGCTTTTTTATTTGTCGTACGCGGAAAAATTCTGGAGTCACGACCTGGCATTTAGCGCGATTTGGCATTTGTTTTCTCGACCAGCGTTTTCGCGAATTTTTCAAGACGAGTCGTGGCAGATTTGACTACGGACAAATCGTGTGGTAGGGTGACGCGTGTGTTTTTTCGTTCCTCTTTGGGCAAAGAAGCGCGAATTACGGACTTTTTAATTGAGGATAATGAACAAAAACACGAAGATTTTTTTCGCAAATATTAATTGAGCGATTAATTAATATGGGAAATGTTCTGGAACCTGTTTTCATTTTCCATTAATTCCCTTTGTAATGTCAGCGCAGCCCGTCGGCCGCGCACCCGAGTGGCTCGTTATAACCCAAAAAGCGACGTAAAAGCTGCAATTCGATGTTACCCAGAACCCAGAACCCAGAACCTCGTTGCTCGCCCTTCAGCCACGGTCGCATCGATTTTCGAGGCTGTCGTCGAACGGGGATTCAAAAAATCATGGCAACCCCGTCATTTTTTTACGTCGGGCCCGCTGTAAATTACACCTAAAAGACTCGTAAGTGCACGCGGCCCTCGCTCGGTTACGCCATGTTCTTTATTCGATTACTTCTACTCGCACCATTCATTAAACCCCGGAAATCACGTGTTTCTATCTCTTCTTTAAAAAGTTCATGAGTAACGGAGGCATTGTCATTGCACTATTCGTGCTGTAATTGGCTGAGACTCTCAGATCCAGACCAAGTTTATTTGTCCTTGGTAACTTTGACAATTCAGTCAAATGTCGTTTTGTTTTTCTTCTTCTTATCATGCCGGGGGCGCTACGGGCCGCCGGGGCATGATAAGCCCCCCCCCCCCCCCCCCCCCCCAATTCAGAGGTAGCGACGGGTCATAATGGGCTACCCGAATTTTTGGTGAAAAATCAATTTTTAAATAAAAACGAGGTCGAGTGTGTGAAACGAGATAGTGAAAGGAACGAAGTCGAACCTTAAACACGATCTATCGACCGAGGAAAAACGGTCCCCTTGCATGCGAACTTGTGACGGGGCGAGACGGGCCCCCACACCATCTTTTTAAAACAAAAGTATAGAGACAAAAAAAGGTTTCAAATGTTCCAGAACTCTTTGAATTTAGTTCAGAGTGAAGTAAGAAATACCTAATGAATGTAAAGGTCAGGGGTTAGGCAGTTGCAGAGAAAAAAAAATGAAATTTTCGGGTAGCCCGTCTTGACCCACACATTTTTTTTCGCGGACGCACTCTAAAACCCGTTGGAACATTATTTGTGGGTTACCAATAGTTGATTTACGCTATTTTTAGTTCCCTATCGCCGTTTTTTCCTTAAGGGGCCCGCCCGCTCCACTGTTCCCTATCTATTTTTTTGTAATTTTTTGTAGCTCTCGGAAAACTATATTTGACATCAATCTCGAGCGCGAGTAATTCACGCGTGATCTCGAGGTCTCTTCTCTCGCTTCTCAGCTCGGTTGTCACCTGCAGTGACGTTGCGAATATCAGTAGAGCGCGCGCGCAGTGCATTCGTCGAGTCTCCGTGTTTCACTGAGCGAGACGATCGAATAGCTCGGGCCGTCGTACGATAACGCGCGCCGAGCTCTTCTCTCCTTTCACTTCGCTCCCTCGTCTCACTCGGCGTTGGCGGCAGCCGGCAGTCGGCGCGTCTTGCCGCGACTCGTTCACAGAGTTACAAAGAAAAACGTGGTCGACGAATGAATCGATGACCGAGCGGCTCGCGCGAATCCCGCGAGCAGCGTGGGCAGCGCGTCGCGCTCGCGCTTTCCTCTGACTCGGTGACAAGCAGCGGCAGCATCGCCGAGACCTTTGAGCAGCGTTCGCTACACCCAAGATATACTGTACAATGTGCCGGCAGTGGAGGGGACAGCGGCGCGTCTGACGAGCTTCTCGCGGCTGCTGACGGCGTCAGAGACCGCCTCGCGCGCTATGATTCTTTAATGTTATGCGTCTATAAATAACTTAACTTTTATCTATGTGTGTCGAACGATAAAGAAAAATGTATTTGTTGCGCGCTGCCGAGCCGCCGGCTGTTCGGCAGAAAAATTCACGGGGAAAACAATTCGTCGTCAGCGCCAAGTTCTGTACTAAAAAAAAAACGCATCAATTACATTTTTTCAAATTGATACTGCAGCAATAAATAAAATAATAAATAATCAATAATAAATAAAATGAAAGCTAAGCATGTGACATTTGTCGTATTTCCGTGAAAAAATCGACGTCACGTTTCCTTTATATATATATATATATATATATATATATATATTCGTTTCGATCCCAAAATATCGTGGAAAAATGTACACAAAAACGTGGTAAAAAAAACTGCCTGGGCACAAGATTCCGTTTAACCGCGAATACGTCGCAATCTCGCTGACGAAAAGATCCGTCATTTGCATTGCCCCGAATTCCCCGTGTGTCTCTAATCAACCCCCCAAAACTCCGTACCAAAGCGCAAAAGCGCGAAACCCTCGCCCACCGACGACAGCCGAATTACAACGGAGCGCGCTCGGGAGGCGGCGCGGTAACTCGATTTATCGCACTATTCCGCGAGTCAATACGACGAGGCGCGGGGATTATCGGTAGAGTCGTGTGGTGCGAGATAGACTAGCCGAGCAGCCGCGCGTTAGCGGCGTCTCTCGCGTGACGCGTTCGAGTTCCCGGGACCGCGAGAACGGGGGCGACGCAGGGGGGGGGGGAGAAGGAGGTAGAATGGTGGGGGGGGGAGAGAGAAGGCGGAGGAGGAGGAGGAATCGAGTGAGACACGGATCAGACATCGTTGGGCGTACGCGCGCCCCGCACACGAGTGTAAATATAACGATGCTCGTTGGCCGCGTCTGTACACGGGCCGTCTCGTGTTGGTGCCGTGGCGAAATATACGGCATGCCGCACATCGAGAGCCGCCGATGATTTCAGCGAAGACCTGACGTACAGCCGCGTGGAGTCGTCGTCGTCGTCGTCGTCGTCGTCGTCGTCGAGCGCCGCGCCGATGCCCGAACGCCTCGCTCGCCGCGGGTCTGGGTCCGGTGTCGCTCGTTCTTGGCGCGCTCGCTCAGTCGACTGTGGTCACTCGCCTGAGAGAGCTCCGTGTAACCCCGCCGAACGAGGCGCGGAATCGTTCGCGTGCAGCACCGCACCGCGCGAGGAGCAAACGCGCGCGCGTTTCCGTTCCGTTTGCCCCCCCGCACCCATCTCTCCTCTCCCCGTGTGTGGCCGCCGCTTCGCGCGCGTGTATAACGCGTGTGTCTCAAAACGGTTGCCCCGCCGCCGCGGCAGCCACAGCCGCCGCCGCCGCCGCCGCGCACACGCTCGGGCGGGGAAGTCGCTAAGCTCAATTGGGCTCGCCGAGAGAGGAACGACGGAGAATTATTATAGTCGGCAGCAGCGACGGCAGCCAAAGCAGCGGCAGTAGCAGCAGCAGCAGCAGCAGCGGAAGCTTCGAGTGTGTAACGGGTTTCCAACAGCTGACGACTATCGACCGGTCGACCCGAATATCAGGCTCGGCCAGCAGAATCCGCTGTACGTTCGGCACAAAGCGAAAAAAAGAAGAAAAAAAAAAAAAAAAAAAAAAAAAAAAAAAAAAAAACGAACACACACACGTACACGCGCACACGCGACACAGAGACCGTGACGGACAGGACGGACGGACGCGGACACACAACAACAACCGCGGACCAAGGACACGGACTATCAATGAAAGTTCGGGTGGATATGAGAGAGTAGAATAAGTGCATTGTTCGCCGGAAAGTGCTGTGTGTGCGGTGTGTGTCGCGCGCGCGGTGATATATTCGCTATTTATATCGTCGCGTGTCTCTCCGTGTCGCGCTGTCTCCTCGATTCTATTCCAAAACAGGCGGTCCCCAGTGCGTGTAACTTTGTGTGTGCCTGTGTGCGTGTGTGTGCGTCGGGGGTCTACTGCGGATCTCGTTCCGGACGCGGCTTCCATCTTCGCACGGGTTTTTTTTTTTTTTTTCAGTGCTGTAGCGGTTAGATAAGTGGAAACGCGTTGGCAGGCAGCAGGCGGCAGTCAGTCAGTCGGTCGGGTGTGCTGCGCGCGCGCGTGTGTGTGCACGACAACGCGGTGCGCCAGCTCTGTCCGCGGTGGGACACGGGGACGACGACGACGGCGACGAGCGAGGAAACGGGCGGCGGTGCGCCGTGCGCGGCGATGGTGTGCGGATCACGCACGGAAAGAGCGACGCTGTTGTCCGACGCCTCGTGATAGTGGGAACGTGTAGGAAGTGAACGGGACACTGAGGCGCGGGGCCGTGTACGTGTCCTGCTGCTGCCGAGAGACGATCGCGCGCGCGCGCGCGTGCGCGCTTGGTGCGACCGATCTTCCCGGCCGGTCGGGCCCCAGAGAACGCCCGACGCCCCCCCGAAGAGCAAACGAGGAAACATATTTCCAAGGTAGAGATCTCTCCCCCCCACCCACCTTTCGACGCCCCCGCGTCGCGCGCGGGAAACACGCGTTCTCGTGTTGACCGCCGTGCTTTTTTTTTTACTGTAGCTGAACTTAGCGAACGGCTGTGCAACGGCTGAGTGCTAAAAAAAAACTGCCGGACGAGCTGGAAGTTGGGAAGAGGGTTTTTCGGAAGTCGGAAGAGGTTTTTGTAGTTGTGTCTGATTTCGTCGAACGTTGCTTTGGATACTTCGATGTCTCTGTGCCGTCTGGAAAATGTGCGAATCGCGGTGAAACACGTCGTACCCGGGGACGTTGCGCCGAGCGAAAAAAGTGTGTCCACTTGTTTGGGTGGTTGCTCGGAATACATTTGGAGGAATTCGGCGCTCGCGACTTTGTGTACACTGTTAAAAATCTACGGTGTCAAACGCTGCTGGTGTGGACTTTTTCCTGGTGTTACTTATTACAGTGTTAATATTAACACTGTTTACGGTGTTAAATTAACACCAGCAGTTTCGTTAAATTTTCTCTGTGTTACCGACGAAGCATTATAAGACTTTTTGCTTTAAAGGCATGAATGCAGGTACCATGTGTGATTTTTTATTATCTCGTGAATAAATTGGTCGCTTTTCTCAGTTTTTATCGAAAAATTGAAGAAAAAAATCGATTTTTTCATTACAGATTTCTCTACCGGGTAATTGATCTGTAATTTTTCTTTTCGAAAATCAAAGTTCTGACTAATTCATTAACGAGATTCACATTACTGGCGTCTGTATTTCAATTTTCGCTTCGATCTGTTGATAATTCGCGAAAAACGGGACTTCTGACTTTTTGAGGTGAAAGTCGGTATTTCAGACTCAGTTAACACCGCTCATTATCACCGCGATTGGTGTGGACCTATATAGACACCGACTTGGTGCTATTTTTAACACCGGATTTTTAACAGTGTATACGCGACGTACCTCATAACGGATCGTCGAAGCTGGTCGGCCGGTCTCTGCGTCGGTGTTTTCCGGTTCTCCGAACCTCGACGTCGCGTTTGCACCTGCGATTATACAGAACTGCGCGGACGGGCGATCGACGGCGTGCATTGTATTTCGTTGGACGGTTGTTACACCGCGGCGGTTTTATTCGCGCGATTAGCATTGAAAACAGGAGTCGACTGTGCAGCGGTGGCGGAGGCGGCGTTAGCGGCGGCGCGGCCGGTGCCCGATCGATGAGAGGTTTATATCGCGCGCCTCGGCAGCAGTGACCTCTGTTGCTCGACCTAAATCAAATAATTGGTGTTTACGTTAACGAGAAACACGTGATTACACGGGTTTTAATCGTCGACGACAGCCGACGCAAGCGCACGCACGGACGCCGCGTTATCGGGCAGACTCAGCGCCGCGCGATGTACGCCCGCTGTTAAATCGTTTCAGGCGTTTAATTGAGTACCGAGATTTCGCATTTGCGGCTCCGTCGTCGCGGACATTCGGAAAGTAGGAAGTAGTCGCACAGTCGTTGCGGCTCCGTCGTTGATTATCTGCGTGTCAGTCGAGTCCCGCTGGACGCGTTTCTCTCCGTAGGTGTTCAATAGCGGAAAGCAAGTGTACGCGCCGCGACTGCAACGCCGCTTTAAATAGAGATAAGCCAATAAAAATGACGTAAACCAAACAGAAACAAGTGGTACTCCTGTCGCTGAGCTTCTGACTGCGCCGTGCATACAGTATGGCGCGCTGGGAGGGGAGGGGAGGAGGGGGGATCCTCTCTCCCCCGCAGCTCCGGCTATTGTGCCAGATGCTCGTGTATTTCTGTTGAGTAAATTGCATTTTCATTCATATAGTCGCGAACGGACTCCCTGCACACACACACACACACACACACACACGCACGCCGTGCGCATTGCACTGTCTTTCTCCCTCCGTCTCTGCATACACGCGACAATTTAAAACCCATGAACTATAAATACGTGTCATATTCTTTCGGGGAAATTATAAATAGTCGCGATCCTTTGGAGACGTCCCCGGTGCGTTCGCTCGGCGCGCGGCTCGATTCCATAGTTCTCGTTGATTCAACCAGAGGGCAATACGCATCAATGAACTCGCCGACTCGTTGTGCTGGAACAACGGTAAAATCTCGTTTTTTGTAATTCTTTTTGTCGTTGCTTAGACATTCGGTCCGTTAACGAAGGCCGCCAAACCGGACGGTCGAGAAATTCAAATGTTTTGATCTGTGGACGTCTTTCGGTCGTTGGAATCTCACGTCTTTCATAGGTGGGGCGAGAGGGAGAGGGAAAGAGCAGATGCGGATGTGAAAATAGTTGCAGGTATCGGTTGTCACTGCTGCCAGTCCGCCGCGATTCATCCGTGTGTAGTATTCACGTAGCCGCGAAGGATTGCTCACGTCGCATTGTTCGCCATTCGGCCGAACGCAGGTCCGACGCCCGCTTCGAGTGACACGGGTTTTGCGAGAGGCGCCTGGCAACAATGCGCAACCCTTTCGGGCCACCGTGTCGATCCGGGGCGAACGGCACGGCGAGTCGCGAGTGACTGCACGAATAATCGCGTTCTCAACTCCGTTCCGCGCGAACCGTTAGCGAATCGATAGCGCAGGACGCGCCGAGGCAGCTCCGTCTGAGGTACTACACAGCAACAATGCGTCGTTACGACTGCCACGCGGTACGGCAATGGCACCGTTTTGCCCGCACACCGACGAGTTGTCAATACGTTTTCATTCTCGCGTCCGGCACTTTTTCCTTCGCTCGTCCGGCTTGCCGCTGCATCGACGTCCCACGTGACTCAAACGCCGACGAACATTCGTTCGAATGTATCGCTCAGCCGCGCGACATATAACCTCAAAGCGCCGATAACCAACCGGTTTGTGTTGTGCAACGCGAGCAAGAATAAAGGAATTCCATTCATAAAAAGACGTATTTATTTTTGTGATTTTTTGGTTTTGTTGACGATGTATCTGTGACTTTTTTCATTCATCAGGAATAATTGTTGACGTGTGTTAAAACTGGCTGCTAGAAATTGAGGCGGTTCTTGGATTATGTGTATAAATTGTGGTCACCGGAAGGTTGGCAAAATAGTGAAAATCTAAACAACAAATAATGCAAAGTCAATTTCTGACAGATACTTGCGGGGAGGAAGTTTTGTCTGTCTAAGAAGACTTTTGGCACGATTTGCACCGTGATCGCTAGTCATTTCTTGCGCACCTAATGCTAGTAGCGTTTAGGTAGCTGAGTTGTACGACAGCGATAAAAGTTAAAATGTGTTGTTCTCACTGTTATGGAATTAAACAACTTGGTAGATGGAAGAAAGATATATTTTGACAAGCGTACAATTTTTTTGTAACTTGGTGTATGGGTGCACATATTTGCCTGTATCATTCTCTATGTACGAATACTGTCTAGACTCAGTATAGAAATTTTTATTATAAATTCTTGTGTGGTAGATACACTGACATTTTAACAAAATATTTCTATACTAAAGAATCATTTATCTTACCAATAGAATGATTGTAGAAAATGAAAGAAATTTACAGTTACAAACTGACAAATGAATTAATTAAGAATATATGTAATCATCTTGCACTCGTTAAGTACAGGTGCACATTATGTTGTAGGAATTCTCGAAAAGCAACGTTATTTTCATGATTTTCCGGTTATCCGGACCTTTTAAACAATTTAATAACAAGAGGATTGAGACAGCATTGAGAATAGTCACTGATGGGCACAAATACGAAATTGCATTACCTAACAATAGAAATCTATGATTAGTATTAACAAGCATATTGTCCCCTATATAATGACGATTATTCACCATAAGAAATAATTCTAGAATAATCAATATTATAATTCTATGAATAAGTGAAAAAATCGAAGTATAAAAAATGTAATTCTAAATTTCGCCTTTGTTTTATCGTGTTACAGCTACTGGACCTCCAATTCCACGGAGGTCAAGGGAGTAGTAGTACGAAGGAAGTAGTCTGAGCTGGTAGCTTTGGAGTAGCACAGCAGAGTTGGCATAGGCCAACTTAGGCGAAAGAGGCAGGATGGCGACAATAGACGGGCGGCCAGCCCAATATGGCATCACTCTCAAACAGCTTCGAGAGCTCATGGAACATCGAGGGCGCGAGGGTGTCAATAAAATTAATGGCCATGGAGGAGTGCAGGAGATTTGTAAAAAATTGTATACTTCGCCCAGTGAAGGTAAGAAAAATACGAGAATTTATACTACTCAAAGTAACTCGATTTCTGGATTTCGAAGATTCGACGATAACTCGTAATTTCTCGTTTCAGGCCTCAGTGGATCGACAGCAGATATCCAGCACAGGCGAGACACATTTGGTTCCAACATGATACCTCCGAAACCACCAAAAACGTTTTTACAATTAGTATGGGAAGCGCTGCAAGATGTTACTTTAATCATTCTGGAAATAGCTGCATTGGTTTCGTTAGGTCTTAGCTTCTACCAGCCAGTAGACGATGAAGAACCAGATGAAGGTCCGTATTTTTTTTTTTGGTTAAATTCATTGCTCAATGCGCGTCGCCGACGTTCAGGATCGTGAATGAACAAATTGTCTCGACGACGAACATTTTTCGACAGACATGGTTCACATGGACGAGGACGAGGGTAAATACGGGTGGATCGAAGGCCTCGCTATTCTGATCTCCGTGATCGTGGTGGTAATAGTGACGGCTTTTAACGACTACTCTAAAGAACGACAATTCCGAGGTCTTCAGAATCGAATAGAAGGTGAACACAGGTTCTCCGTTATTCGACAAGGAGAAGTCAAACAAATCTCTGTATCGGATATCGTCGTCGGCGACATATGTCAGGTAATGTGTTTCGTCGTCGTACGGCGCAAAAACGAAAAATCCTCTGGAACGCCGCTCGATTCTTTCCTCCCCTTTGACGTCTCTCGCCGATAAAGCTGTCTTAATGCTCCACGATTTATGCCGCAGATTAAGTACGGAGATCTGTTACCTGCAGATGGTATTCTTATACAGAGCAACGACCTCAAAGTGGATGAATCCAGTTTGACGGGAGAATCAGACCACGTTAAAAAAGGCGAAGCGTTTGATCCTATGGTGCTATCCGGTATGAAAACTCTCGCTGAATACTATTGTCGTCGTTTTTTTTTTTCATCTCTTCAATTATCTCCTGGTTACGTTGTGATTCTAACTATTTCCCTCTCCCGCAGGTACCCACGTTATGGAGGGCTCGGGTAAAATGTTAGTTGCCGCCGTCGGCGTCAACTCGCAGGCCGGCATAATCTTCACTCTGTTGGGTGCCGCTGTCGATCAGCAAGAGCAAGAAATCAAGAAAATGAAGAAAGGTATGAGGTTCCATTCGCGAGCGACAGTTTACTCCCGTGAGGTTTGCCGATTTACCGCCCGCTGTTTTTCGCTCGCTTCGGAAATACCGAGTTTATTCAAATTCCTGCGACGTAACGAGACGTTGCATTATGCAGCTTTCCCCGGTTTTTTCTTCTCGTTCCGTCTCTCTTGCTCTTTCCTTACTCGTTAATTCACGCGAGAAAAAGCGGTCGGACAATCTTACGGCTCGACACTTTCAGAGTATCACCAGGCAAGTGTGGACTCGACAAGTCTACGCATGGTTTTAATTTTGATGTGATTAAATTGGTATGAAACTCACGCTAGACGTCCATTTACCCCGAACGTTTTCCGCATGTTCTTGTAACATTTTAGAATGAAAAATTTTTGACTGTCTATTAACTAGTTCAAGTTTACGATGCCGAAGTTACCGAAAGCCCCCCCTCCCCCCGCTCCGCCCGACCCACAGTCTCCTTCTGTTCGCAACGCTCGAACTATTCGATGCGCAATATTCAAGATCGACGAAGTCCTCGATGCGGTTAATCGAATTTCGAACGCGATCGATGATCACAAAATTCCCGGCGTTGCTTCAGACCTGTCCGAATAAGTGTCGCGCGGTTTCCATTAAACTTTCCCGGTCGTAAGTAATTGTTATTTGTTCCGTGAATTGTCCGTTCTTAAATTAAAGTTACTCGTCAATTGTGGGCTAATTTCGTCGTACGGGGACAGGACTGAATTCAACGCGCAAAGTGATGTCGCGTTTTGTTAACCAAATGCCGTTTTATTCCCGAAGTACCTGGAAAGTGTTGAACTTCCGGTCCGTTGGTCGTAATTTTTTTGCTCAGTGTTCAACACTATCGAACCTCTGAAATTGCACTTTCTTCACCTTGAAAAAGTCTTACCTTCACATCTAGTGTACCTACTGCAGTGAATGGAAGCGAACATACGACGATATATTGCATTTTACGATTAACTCGTAGATTATTTCCAGTCCCCTAGTGTGTTATACCCTTCCAGGCTGCCCATGTAAGTCGTCCGTTCCTTCATCAATAAAATTGATCACATCTAATATACCTTTAATTGAACAAAAAAGACAAAAGTTAAAAACCAAATAAGACGACAACTCAAGCAGACCGACGCTATCGCAGAAAAGCAAAGTTACAAGCGCGATATCAGTAATCAAATGAAACAAATTACAGACCTTTGGTAACATTGCTAATCAATTTTTTGTTTTGCATGCGTTTTTTTAATCTAGAGGCTAAAAAGCAGCGGAAGAAGAAGTCTCTCTCAGGTGACTAGAACAAAATTACATATTCTTTCTGTCAATGAAAAAAAAAATCAAGTTTACGAAATATCTTAATTCAAGTCTGTTGCGCTTTTTCGCCGCGTTTCTCTTGCCGCTCTATTCTCTTCTGTTAAATTTTCGTTTTTCACAATATTGGTTTCAACTAAAATTTCAACAAACTGCTTCGCGAAAAGGTTTTGCACACTTTAATAAATGCCTATCAATGGATTTCAATTTAAACTAAACAAAACCATTAAGATTAATCGATGTAACTCAAGTAATGTATTTTTATCTTCTGACTATATTTATATCGATATATATATTTCTCACTAAACCGTTTACCGTTAAAACTACAACTTTAAATTATACCACTGTTTTAAAATTTCTTTGTCGATTCCTCTCGTACATATGACACTCATTGTCCTGTTGGTGGTGGATCTTGCACTCAATGAATCCGTCAATCTTTTGCCATTTTTTCGTTGCATTTTATGAATTGAATTCCTTTTCTTTTTTTCATCTAGATACTGGAATATGCGGTTTTCTTCCTTACGATTGTGTACATATTTAACTCTGTTCGTTTTTCAATAGCTAATTGATGAATAATTGTTTGCGATTTTACTTGTGTTATTATTTCAATCTTTAACTAAGGTGCGGATTAACTGTTCTAATATTATCGCCGATAGAATGATTGAGATTCCGGACTTACGCCCGTGCACTTTTAATACACTTGCACACGTCCTTTCTCACCTTTTTCTTCCTAAATTCCAAACGTCTTTTGTCGTTAACTCGAAGAGCACAGCATTGAAGTCCGGAATTTCGAACAACTGTTACCTCGATTTAAAAAAAAATGGGGATCTGACACCGTTATTGTTTGGCAAAAGGCGACGAAGCCGGAGAAATCACAGGAAACAGTCACGCAAGTGGCGGAGGAAAGCACGACGGCGGGGAGAATCATCACGCGCCTGCACCGTCCGGCGGCGGCGGAGAAGGCAAAAAGGAGAAGAGTGTACTACAGGCCAAACTAACGAAACTCGCCATTCAAATCGGTTACGCAGGCTCCACGATTGCCGTGCTTACCGTCGTCATTCTAGTCATTCAGTTCTGCGTGACCACGTTTGCGATTCACGGAAAGCCATGGAAGAACACGTATGCCGGAAATCTCGTACGTCATCTGATTATCGGTGTGACGGTGCTCGTCGTCGCAGTACCGGAAGGTCTTCCCCTAGCCGTTACACTGTCACTCGCTTACTCCGTCAAGGTTATTACTAATTATTTTTCATCAGTTATTGCGAATTATTTAAATGCACAGTTTGTCAGAGGAAAAAAGAAAACACATGAAAGGCTTATTGAGTCACGGAATTCAATGTTCTTTTCTTGTCGCAGAAAATGATGAAAGACAACAACTTGGTTCGTCATTTGGACGCCTGCGAGACGATGGGTAACGCAACCGCCATATGCTCCGACAAGACTGGAACCCTAACGACCAACAGGATGACAGTGGTGCAGTCTTACATATGCGAAAAAATGAGCAAAGCACTACCGACTTTCGCGGAAATACCCAATCACGTTGGAAACCTGATAGTCCAATCGATCTCCATTAATTCGGCATACACGTCCAGAATTATGCCCTCGCAAGATCCTACCGAGCTGCCGATGCAGGTCGGTAACAAAACCGAATGTGCCTTACTTGGATTTGTAGTGGCCCTGGGCAAGAGTTATCAAACGGTGAGAGATGACCAACCTGAGGAAACGTTCACGCGGGTATACACGTTCAACAGTGTTAGAAAGAGTATGTCCACCGTCGTACCGAGACAGGGCGGTGGCTACAGACTCTTCACCAAGGGCGCTTCCGAGATCATCATGAAGAAGTACGCATAATTATTTTCACAGACGTTAATAATATTCTCATCTTTTCGTTTGTTCGTTTGTTTCGAAATTAAATAAACAAAAAAAAAATACAATATTCTGATTTTCAGATGTGCCTTTATTTATGGTCGCGACGGACATCTGGAGAAATTCACCAGAGAGATGCAAGACCGCCTGGTGAAGAACGTAATCGAGCCCATGGCGTGCAACGGACTGCGTACGATTTCGATCGCTTACCGCGACTTTGTACCCGGCAAAGCCGAGATCAATCAGGTTCACACGGAGAACGAGCCGAACTGGGAGGACGAGGACAACATCGTGTGCAATCTCACGTGTCTCTGTATCGTCGGTATCGAGGATCCGGTGCGCCCGGAGGTCCCGGACGCAATAAAGCGATGCCAGAAAGCCGGTATAACCGTGCGAATGGTGACGGGTGACAACGTCAATACCGCTCGATCGATTGCCCAGAAGTGCGGTATATTCAAGCCAAACGAGGATTGGCTGATTCTCGAGGGCAAGGAATTTAACAGGCGGATCAGGGACAGCAACGGCGAGGTTCAGCAACATTTGCTCGACAAAGTATGGCCGAAGTTGAGGGTACTCGCGAGATCCTCGCCCACCGACAAGTACACGTTGGTCAAGGGCATGATCGACAGCAACGTTTCGGCGTCCCGCGAGGTCGTCGCCGTCACCGGTGACGGCACGAACGACGGTCCGGCGTTGAAGAAAGCCGACGTCGGCTTCGCCATGGGCATCGCCGGCACAGACGTCGCCAAAGAGGCTTCCGACATTATTCTCACCGACGACAATTTCTCCTCGATCGTAAAGGCCGTTATGTGGGGCCGCAATGTTTACGACAGTATAGCCAAGTTCTTGCAGTTCCAGCTTACCGTCAACGTCGTCGCCGTGATCGTCGCGTTCATCGGCGCTTGCGCCGTGCAGGACTCGCCACTCAAGGCGGTGCAAATGTTGTGGGTTAATTTAATTATGGACACGTTAGCCTCGCTCGCACTCGCCACCGAGCTGCCCACGCCCGATCTTCTGCTGCGAAAACCCTACGGTCGCACGAAACCACTGATATCCCGAACGATGATGAAGAACATCCTGGGACAGGCCGTTTATCAGTTGACCGTTATTTTTATGCTTCTTTTCGTGGGTGAGTACATTGCAGTTTTTGTCGTTTTTTTTCTCTCGTACTTGGACAATAGATCAACATTCAAAAGAAAAAAGAAATAATACTTTTTTTTTCTCTGTAAATCTTGGTATTCTGAAGTATCTTCGAAGCAGTTTAACTCTAATATCGAATATTTTTTTATTAATAAATATGAATAACTGCTCGTAATCAGCTAATGAGATGTTCAATTCATCGTTTACTCGCTTCGCGATCGTTTACTGATTCAACTCTGTCTTACATCGCCGACAGGCGACAAAATGCTCGACATCGATACGGGACGAGGAGTCGCTGAGGCCGGCGGTGGGCCCACCCAACACTTTACTGTCATATTCAACACATTCGTCATGATGACCCTGTTCAACGAATTTAACGCAAGAAAAATTCATGGTCAGCGCAATGTCTTCCAGGGAATCTTCACGAATCCCATATTTTATTCGATTTGGATTGGAACCTGCTTGTCGCAAGTGAGTGAATTATCCGGCATTACCATATTGCCGCAAAAAATTGCTTGTTTGTGCGTTCTTCATTTCCTGTGTGTCCAATCGAAGCTGCTGTTAAAACGACAATGTCACAATTGATAATCGCATTATCACTTGTTTTTAACGCTTTCGTGAAAGATGTATAGTATTTCAGTCCAGCTCGGACGGTTCTTCCACACGTAAATAATTCGTTTTTTTCGTTTGTGTTTTCATAAAGGTGTTCATCATTCAGTACGGTAAAATGGCGTTCAGCACAAAAGCTCTAACTCTCGAACAGTGGATGTGGTGCCTGTTCTTCGGGATTGGCACGCTACTGTGGGGCCAAATAGTCACGTGTATTCCTACGCGCAAGATTCCCAAGATCCTTTCGTAAGTCAAACTCTCATATATCGGTATCCCCCGTTTGCAGGTTTCCCCCGTCCGGCATTTGAATTTCTCGTTAAGTTATTATTATCGTCTCGCGACGAGCCCGACACGTCGCCAAACAATCACGGGCAGTATGTCTCTCGATGTTCCAACCGGGTACTCGAATATTCATAGGAAATTTACGGAAAAGTGCGAATACCTGCTGCGCTCTTGTGACAAAAATTTCGATGATGCGATTACGGAAAAGCGTCGTCATTATCGAATCGCAGCTCTCATTGTTGTTGGGCACCATGTTGTTTATTTCCATTTATTGAATTATCTATTTATTTATTTATTTTATTTATTTTTTTATACGAATGGCGTTCATTTGTAAATTGCTCAACTGTTGAAATTTATTTAACGGTAGAATAGCGCAGCGTCTGACATTCAGACCGACCTCTAGCGCGCTAACAAATATACCAAAAGCTTTCTAGACATCCGATAGCACGATTATATATATAAAATGGAGGTGGCACATGCCGTCGTTAGATGGCGATAGCCAGGAGACAAGGAGAAGTAGAAGAAGAAGCACGATTATATATGCGTACAATGACCTATGAATATCCGCACTCGTTCTGTATATACGTAAATGAAAACTTTAAAAAAATTACATAGATATATATATTTTTTTTTTTCACTTTTTTTTCGTTAATATAGAGTACATTACAGTCGATAGTAATAGCAATTGGCAACCAGCATGGTGCCCAAATCCGTCAACGTTAATTTTATTTACTGTTTGTTAGTGTCAAGCCACAAAAATTAGCGTCTAATAGCTTACATATTCCCTTGGTACATGGTAGCGGCCTCTGCATGCTAGAATAACCCGAGTCACGCTAATCTACATACACCCGAATTGCGACGGGTGAGAAAATCAGGTCTCTTCACCCGCTAAAAACCGATACAAATAAACCGAATAACGAATTCGCTGAAAAGCCCCTTGAAACTTCGATAACGAACGGGCGATTGGTCGACAAGGGCTATCGGGTTTTATTTCCCAACGAAAGAGAGAAAAGTAATGCACCACTCGTGGTCGTGCGCGCCTCGTGCCAAGTTTTCATCTTTCCTTCGTGTCCAGGGTCGCTTCAAACGAAACTGGCCTCGGAGTCGAGACTGCGAAGCACTGGGGCTATACTTGAGTAGAAGCGAGATAGTCGCATCGTCTCCCTCGACACAATTCCCACCCGGAGATATTTCGGAGATGCCTAGACGTATTTTCGTTTAAAGTGGATGTTGCATGGTTACAATCGTTCAATACCGAGAAATATTAATCTACGTACTTGTTTGTATGCTAACGAATGACCGTAAATGCTAGGTCAATGGGAGAGAAATTAAAAACCCGACTAACGTTACCCGATTATTCATCAACGATTGCGTTGCTTGACAATTGTACTATCACCACGTGCAGAACGGAATCATAAAAAAGAAAAAAAAAAATAACGGTACACAGCGAAAGCGCTATTCCAGCGCTCATCGAGCGAACGACGTTGTCGTCGTTTTTAGTATTAACATTTCCAGTAATCAGAAACTAACGATTCGAGGGGCTCGCGTAGTGTCCAACCCTCTGTCTCCTGTCCATTTTTTACTTTTTTTTTAATTTAATTTGTGCAGTTACCTTTCTCTCTGACGCATTTTTTGGTCCCCGTTCTAGTCCCACGATATATTTTCGAAAGAGTCTTCCCTGCGCTTTGATTATTTTTTTCCAATTTTTTCACATAGATATTTTTTCGAAAATATAGTTTATCTTCCTGTACACATCTATGTTCCCCGTGACACTCGATGACCCGGTAACCAGTCGAGTAGCAGACATCAGTGAGAAAGCTTTAGCGAGGCCAAATTTTAGTATCTCGTAAATCCCCCGTAACAGAATCGGCAATAGCAGTTAAAAGTAGCTTACGTCGTTTCTTAGGTGGATCTTTGCCCAGATATGTCCCTCAACCTTCCCACAATCAAGACTCGGACTACGTAGGCAACGACGGATACGAACGCGTCCCAATGCCTCCTCGTACGCCATTCCCATTCCCAACACGTCGTCCGCCCCTTAACCTCCCCCAGACGCTCGTGGGATAGACACGTCGGTAGTATATATGGACTTGGTTTCAACTTGATTAACCATAGAGCGTGAATATATCCACGCGCACGAGTTACGGACGACGGTAAAAACGAGAAAGCCAAAAGAAACAACGCTGTCGTGTCCCGACCAATTTATCTGAGTGTCCAATTTGTCGGAGCTCGTGGGTTTTTTCACGCAGCCGTGACGGTCGACACAAGACGAGAATGTTTCGACGGTTATGACGGAAAGTACGCAGCACGATGACGGTTCATTTTACTCATAAATCCGAGAGAAATAATGTGTGTTTTTAGCCGAGCCTTTAATATCGATCACACGCGGACTCGCGGTGCGACTGTGAGAACTAATCGGTCGAATTACCGTAACTAATACAACACGACATTAAAAAAAAACAAAGAAAAGAAAATTAACGAGCAAAAAAGAGCGGGAAAAAATAGAGCGAGGCGATCGATCTAACGAAATCCCCGTCGACGGAACTAACCAGACAAAATACGAATCTGGAATGTTGTGTTCAGTGTCTCGAGACTAATTTTCCATTACGAGGCTTCGTCTATCACCGCTGATAACAGCAGCCACGGATTATCGAGCGACAAACATAAAAAATACACACAAACACGCACATAATCACACACGCAAATATCTAACAAAAAGACAAACGAATTATCGAGCGGTATGTCACAAATACTACGCATGTGAATACTAATCATTAATTACGACTAGAGTATTAACGACATAAATCATCATGAGTCATTAACATGTTTAACCCTTCTCGGTCAGCGTCTCGAAGATACCGAAGATCGTTTATTATTGTCATTATTATCATTATTATCATTATTATTATTATTATTATTATTATTTTCATCATCGTGCTAGTCGATATTTTCCCGCATTCTAATACTCACACGACAATTGTCATCGAGTCTATCCCCTGGCTCCCACCGTCGATCGTTCATTTTTCATCACACCATCCAAATGAACGATAACCCTTTTTGATCATTTGCCGTTTATGAATTATTTTCTATTTTCGACCCTTTTTTCCCCGGCCAACCGGCAACAATTTTTTGCCTCGTATCCCCGATATGTCTGCCTCGGAACCAACCCACGAAATGTTCGTTTAGTTGATCGACCTCTGACCCCCCCCCCCCCCCCCCCCCCAACCCCCTTTTACTACCCCCGTCATACTATTAGAGCTGTTTCTAACGAAAACTTTCATAGAGGGAAGCGATTGGGAAAACGGAAAATTGAAGGCGGTGCATCGCGGGCGGCCGACTACAAAACAAACAAACAAACAAAAGAATACTGCTTAACAGGGATTCGAGTGATGAAGAACTGGTTTAATGTTTTTAAAAACAGATGGGGCCGCGGCCAGCCGGATGATATCGGTGCTATCAATCTAGGAGACGAGAAATTCGACCCAGACTCGGATAAAAAGCCGCGCGCAGGACAAATTCTGTGGATTCGTGGTCTGACGCGGCTACAGACTCAGGTAACTATCCCTATCTCACTCTCATTTCACCACTCAAAGTCAACATTCTCAGATCCTCTCACAAAGGTTACTACACCATGACTCAGCAAAATACGGGACGATTTTTTCACGATCGACCCCTATATACTATTTATTTTTTTCTAGATAAAAAAAGAAAGAATTATACAAAAAGAACAAGAAAAAAAAAAACGAAAGCGAAACTTTTTGTAGGAGCGCGATCGACCGATGTCGACCGGTATTCTCATGTAATACATACACGTACCACGAGTACCACCTGCTTTCCCCCCCGCCCTTTTTGATTTTATGTTTTTCCTTTCAGTTCTCTCGGCTTGCGAATGCGTGAAAATCCACAATTTTTGTTTCGTTAGCTCCTCTTGAGAATTTTTGAGAAGGAGACTGCGACGATAATTCACGTTGCATTTAAAGCGAGATATCGGGTTGGATTTCATGCATTCGCGAGCTTCGTCATTGCATTCGATAGGCGAGTACACCGCGCGATAATTAAAAAAAAAAAAGATAAAAGAATGAAGAAGCAACAAAAAACTGAATAGGATATTTTTGTGCGCTACGTTGTCTGGGTCAGTGGCACGTACCCACGTTAAATCGCGATCGCGTACGTTCTTAGACTTCGACCGTAAAGCCGCGGGATCTCGGTGTAGGCGCAAACTCGAACGATTCGGCAGTTTCGGTATCTTTGCGTCGTGAAGGCAAGAAATTATTTTTGCCGAGAATCTCAGTGGAAAACCCACTGATATCGAAGCGTTGCGAGTGCATCTTCAATTCGAATTTTGTTAATTTTGTTTTCTCCTTTTTAGACAAAATTCGTATTCAGGGTTTGGCAGGTAACCGCGACGTTCTCGATACGCGTACGTTCGATTCGTTATTGCAAGGCCCGCGGAAGGATAGCGGAAGAGAAAAAGCGAAAATAAAAAAAAAACAAACAAACGTCATTCATCATTCGCGAACGCCTGACGATGATACGACGAGAGAGTTTGTATGACGATTTACCTGACGAAACTACCTCCCGTGTAAATAAATTCGTAGCGCGTAGACGTTTGCGCTTGCCCCCTCCAAGTATTGATAGATTTACGCTTAGAGATGATGATCGTAGTTATATTATGAAAAAGAAAGAGATTCGCGCGACAACGCTCAGAGGGAAAATAAAGGAATGCGAAAGAAGTCGCAAGACGAGTAGCCATCATCCTCTCTCACTCTCTCTCGATCATTGAAATTTGAGCTAATACGTTTGTTGAAATTTCGTCCTGCACGAAAAACATACGTTCCCGTCCAATGGTACTGCAGCAGTACAACATGATATATAGTGTTAATACAACGATACAGTCGCGTTAAAACATTAAACGTTATATACTCAAACAGACTCGCTAAATGCCCACTTAGAAATGGTCCACGCAGTCCTCGGCCACTCTATATTTACACCGATCTCTCGATCGAACACCAAACCTCTCGTTTTAACACGATTCAATCCCTAATTCTTCTTTATCTTCACCTTTTATTCTATCTTTGTCTATATACTTTTTGTCTCTTCGGATCTTAAGTTTTTCGACGCGCGTCGCGTACACGGTTCTCGAATTTTTTGCATCCTGTGTTAGTTTTACGTTTTTGTTCAATCCGAGGATTGCACGAGATGACGATTCGAAAGGTGTCGCCGCACGTGAGTCACGTGCGTTCATGTGCCAATGAATTTGTATGCAGTACAATTACACGAGGATTTATCAGTCTACGTGCGGTTAGAATAAGTTTCGTCGCGATCGACAAAAGCCATGAACTATCCTCGGTACAATAACTCAGGAACACGGTCCACCAATCCGAACAGAGCACGCACTATGAACAAAGCAAACGTCGAACGGTGGATGTTTGATCCATTAACGGTCTCGTTGTATCCTGCGGTAGTCGCGCTGTCGTTCTTTAAAATCGTTCGCGAGCTATTTTCCGGCCAAGCGGAAATGCGCGACGAATGCACGGGCCGTTAGTGGATTAAATCCGACGTCGTGTGAAAAGACATAACAAAATACGGTTGTGTACATGTGAATTGAATGAAAGTTTATAATCGAGCGAATGTAAAGACCGTTGAATAGCTATCAAAATTCTTGGTCGTTATAACAACAACTGGAACGATTAAAAGACGTCGAATTGTTGTTTGTCAGGGGCGACACATTGATTGATTACCGGCCGCTGAAACAAGCGTGTGGAATTTGCGACAATTCGTGCGATCTGTGAAAGAGCAAAAAATATCGAATCGTTTTTCTTTCGCCGGTCGCGGTGATCAATCACTGAGGTGGATATAGCTTTTGTACAATTTCTCTCTTCCTAACGGTGCGATATCACTTCGATATCGCATCTTCTCGGCGCTTCCAACTTCATCGTCTATGTTACATAGTATATTTACCTAAAAGGGAAAGAAAAAAATACGAAAAAAACGAAACCAAAGGAAAAAAGAAAATACGTTCATACAGATAATTACATCGCTTAAGCCAAGTATCACGTAAACAAGACAGCGACACACTATACGACGAAATAACAATATAAGATAATGAAATAAAACTGAATATGTAACCTACTTTCAGACGAGCAATAGAACTCTGGTGCAGAATGTATCTGTGACAGGCAGATCCCCCTCTCAGGATTACTATATGGTTAGTCCCTCAAAACCACTCCGCATCGTTTGACCGTCTTACATAATAATCTGGTTTATTCGTTTTTCTCTTACTACTTATATATGCGCCTCTATTTATTTGTTTAATTTTTTTTTATATATTTTATATATTCTCTTTTGTTTTCTGTAAAATGAATAATGGTTTTCTTTAACAATATTCACTTCACCTGAGTGGACAGTTTGGTTTTTTTTCTCGATATTAACGATTTTGCCTCTGTGACACTCCTTGTTTTTCTTTTGACGTTACACGTTTGCTTGCGGATCGCGAGTAGAAGCTACCTGGAACGTCTCACATTTATTCTTCATTATGAGTCGCGAAAATTGTAGACAACGAGCCAATTTGTCATTCAACTAGAGTGTTCGGAAAAAAAAAGTTATATCTTTCACAATAATTGACGGTACTATTCAGCGATTGCTTACGATCCGAAACAGCTCTTTTTCCGTGTTTTTTCACCTTCTTTATATTCGTGTAATTATTCCCACGACGCCGTGGATCCATATTGCGTCGGCGCATGATCCTTGCGTGGCCAAACAACACGGATTCGTCTTTAAATTCTGCAAAGAAAAGTAACGTTAGAGATGTTGAACGAAAAATAAATGCCCGACGCGCTTGCGGTTCACGACTCGGGAAGCCTTAAGAAGTTGGTTCTTTCGTTGCCGGTCACAACACGAATTTGGCTGTCGTAATTACTATGCGCTTCTCAGTCGAGTTGTCTTACATATTTTTTTTTATCTTTTTTTCTTTCTGTCGAATTATTCTTGAGTTGATCTCGATATTGTAAATTCAATTAAAACGCATGTACGCATTTGCGCATGCAGAGACTCGCGGGTCCTGCGCGGTCGCACAATGAAGCTAATTTACGAGCGTTCCTTGTTCTCAATGGTAACCACCTGATTTCAAAAACTTGACTCTGTGTTCGCTTCCTATTGTAATATTTTCTTTTTTTTTTTATTATTTTTTTACATTCAAATCAGTTCTTTGATTTTTTTCGTGCCACTTTTGATATATTTTCCTTTTTCTGGTTAACGCAATTTGGTGTTGCTGTGATATACTAATTACGATATGAATATATATCTTCATATATATGGCATATCGATTTGGATGTACGTACGTACGTATGTATGTGTATTAACGTAATACTGTGTGCTATTATCAAACAATAACGTTATCTAGTTTAAGTCTCGGCCACTCGAAAAAAAAAAGAATAAATAAAAATCTCGCACTTCTACAATCCGCTTTCGGACTTCAATATCAAAAGAAACTTTTCCTGATTTTGCTTATAAGCCGTGATCTTGCGATTGTGCAAAACTTCAAAAACACAAAAAAGCTTGTTACACGCGCAGATTACGCATCAACGTCGCGATAACCAAACAGTTTTGTGTGTAAAAAATTGATTTTTTCGCAAAAAAAAAAAAAAAAAAAAAAAAAGTCGTGGCCCAACGTACGCGTGAGTGTCTTTTCTTTTTATGACTCTGAATCAATGGAAGTATGTTTTTTTAATTTTTCAATGGTCTATCTGTCTATCCATCTTTGTACTTTCATTTTTCTTCTCTCGATTCGACGACCGCCTAAAGAAAGGAAAAAAAAAAAAAAGAATTATATATCCCTCGAGTTATTAGATTTTCGTTCGGCGAGAAAACTGTGTGAGAAGAACGAGGAAGACGACGTGGATGACACGTGGCGAGTCTCATTGGACGTCGATCGGAGACGTTCGCGGGTTGCAAATAAATAAGAAAAGAAAAAAATAAATAGAAAAAATACAAAAAGTGCGGAGCGCGATCTCGGAAGTGATGAGCATACCAGAGGGCAAATACGCGTCGCATAGGCTGCGTCTAAACTACGAGACTGATCTGGTATGATTTATGATTTGTTAGCCAGCGGAACCCATTCGGGAGACTGAGGTATAACAGGGCGGCAGTCTTGCCCGTCGCCATACTTTTCCTGTCGGAGTACAAACAAGTACGTAGCTCACCTAGATCGTCTGTCTTAATGCGTTGTATGAGATCTTGCATACGCGTGTAAGGATCTGGTAAGATCGTCGTCATACGTACCGGGTAGAGGAGGATTTTATTTCTCACCCCATTCTCGAACACGTCGACAAATGTTTTCCCCAGACGATTTGTCTGTCAATTCGACAAAACGATTATGGGAAAAACAAAAAAATTCTATAACGATGGAGTAAAAATTAAAAAAAAAAGTGTTCATCGATGGGCTAAGAAAACGCCAGAACGAAATCCAGAACGTATGACGCTCGAGTCGAATAGGCATTTGGACTTGTTATGTTGGATGATGAACGTCGTTTGCGACGATGATGACGTTGCGTTTAATGGTGATATGATTTTTATGTGGAAACTGATGATTTATTGCACCGATTTACTTTTTGTGTGGCGGGGGTGGGATGTCGATGGACTTTGTCATGAAAAAAAAGAAATGAAAAAAAAAACCGATGAAACCAATGCAAAGTGCGTTTCGACGTTGTCCCGTCCTCACCCCCGCTTTCGTAGTATAGCTGTCTGAGTGTGCTGCGTGTTCTGTACTCCAAAGCGAAACCCACTGATAATACAACAATTTCGATTTTCAACAAAAAAAAAAATAATACAACAAGCTTCCCGAGACCCTCGCGGCCTATTAACATTCCGGCGCATCGTTGCCGATCGCCTTGACTTGACTCTCATCTTCCTTGGCGATTATTCCCTTGTAAAAGAGAAACATTTACGTGAATCACATTGATCAACTATTGAGACAATCAATCAATGTTCAATCTGATACACGCGGGGAGAATGATCCAGTAATGATAACCAAAAATGATTATATATCATTTTCATGGTAATTTCCGCTGGATTTGTTTTTTCCTCTGCGTTTGCTTTCTCCTTTGCAAAGGTTTTTCCTCAGGCTTACGAATACTATGCGCATAGTATTTCTAACGAACAAAATCGCCACTTTTTCCGCCCTCTCCGTGCGAGACGGTGCGAAGGCGTCCGAGCGTTGGCTCTCTCACTGACCGACCGCATTGTCATCATTTTATTTTGGTTATCTTTCCGTTGCTTGAGATATGATACTCGACGTTATAACACGCGTTTTGGAGGTTGTTGCAGTGCAGTGATTATTCATACTTTGGTTTCTCTTTGCCGTGTTCACTAACTCTTGTGATTTCCATACGGTGTGACGAGTTACAGTTCCGAGCTTAAGACTACTACTACTACTACCACGTAAGTTTCGATCGTTACTACGGACTCTTTTGCCTTCATCAAGTTACATCTCCACGTATGTTTATTTACGAGAAAATTCGTTTTCGATTTACAACGAAATAAGTGCGAATTCCGTATTATGTGCCTCGGTATATGCTTCAGCATAATTTTTAAGACGCCTGCAGAGTACACCCAACATTTTCGTACAAATATCATACAGACCTCTCTGTGCCGATACATTTTTAGCTCCGTCTCATTGCCGCTGATTTTGATCATTATTTTATTTTTTGAAAGATTTTATTTGCAAACTCACCACTGCGAAAAGTCGGAAATGACAGGCAAGAGTAACAATGAGAAAGGTCGGATAGTCAAGTTAGACTCATAGCTGTAACAGATTCGGAGAAATTAAATGATATTTTTTTCCACTACAAATCGAATATCGAATTGTTAAAAAAAAATGACGAACGCACGTAGTAGAAAAATCTACGACAATTCGGGTGTCATGAAACATTACAATGAATCAACATGATACAATAATACAATATACCCGCTTTCGTGTGTCACAGCCCTGGCCTGCAAATCACACACGAGGATGGCTCGTAATACACCCGCGTAGAATTTTTTCTTAGCTTTGTGTACACCATAGTCATATCCCAAAACGCCTAGGAATGAATGTTTCGGCTTCTGTGTATACGTGCGATGTAATAGATTAGGATAATTGGACTGCGCACGCCATCGTGTATCTCGTGTGCCCGTGAGAATCGTCGTCGTTCTTTATACAACAGCAAAAAAACAAATACTTTAGTTCCACGAATTGCGCCGCTAAAAAAAGATCAACGAGACCAGCCGAGCTTCACAAATATACATCCTGTGTGCACTGATGAATATATTCATTACATATATTACGCCTAATCGCATATCTTGCGTGAATACCCTGGCTTAGGCTTCGCGTAGAAAAATTCTCGTTGTAATAGTTTGTTTTGGCACGAAACGTGAGAATGATTTTACCTCGCCCCAGCTGCACCCACGTAACACTGTTAAGGCGAGCGATTCGATAACAAAATAAATATATATATATTAAGTAAAAAATAACGAACTGAACGAAGACAGCACGATTTAAAGAGGCAGAAAAATCGTAGAGCGAGTTAACGCAATGGCTCGCATGACGACCTGAATGGGGAACTGTTCCGATAATTATGCGACTTGAATTTAATCCAAAGTGGCCAATCGGGTGCGGCCGATAAATTTTGGTACAATTTGCGCCAGCGAGTAGACGAGCTTTCCAATGCTCAGCTACATATTTCTCTTCTCTTTCACGTATTCTCTGTATCTTCCCCGCTGTCTATCTTGCGCTCTGGTCTCTCCTCTCTCTTTTTCTCTCTCTGACTATATCTCTCTATTTTACTCTGAATAAAATCCGACTGGCGGCGACGTTCGTCGTTGCCATTCCGGACTGTAGCGGACCATTCCTAACGCGGAGAATTTTTGTCCCTCGCGAGCACATTGAACTCGCAACTCGACAGAGGGATATTCAGAAAGTCAATGCAATTTAACGAGAGAGGAGTTTCTACTGTTCGGATTTAATGTTATTTTATTTTGATAATTTTGCAACATTGTCCGTGAGATCTGTAGGTTCACTCGAGACGGGTCTGACGACAGTACCGAAAAATCGGCAGCCGCGCAACGGCAGCCGAATTTTCCCGGCTAAGTTCGTAGCCCGACGAATTCGGACGACCGAGCTTAACGCGAGTATAATTTCGATTCATGAAAAACTAGCTGACGAGTGACGAGGTCGATTTCTCGATCACTCGCTTGACGTTGCCAGTAGTACAAGCTGCATGTTAAAAATCAGGATGTCGCTTAAGTCGCCACGATATTTTAGATAATCACTGAACGCTCCATTGTGTCGCGATTAAATGCCCGAACATGTGGAGCGAACAGCCGCTTTTGTGACAAAATATTAAGCCGCAGTATTATTCCAATCGCGCCGAGCGTACGAAACGAGTAGTTCGATTGTTAGATTCGAGGTGTCAGCGCCTGTGTCGTGCGTGTGTGCCACAACTTGTTCGTAGCTAGTAACGATTTAGCCGCGATGCGAAACCTTAGAAGAAACAGATAACAAGAAAAACAAAAATAGCTCTGTAAACGATAACTTGCCTCGAGAAATAGATGCAAGGCTAATAGAGAGACACCTGTCGAAAAAGAAAGAAAAACATAAACAACCACCTTGGCAGAAAATTTGTAGCGTTAAATCCTGGCCCTGGTCGGGGACTGCCCAGACCCAGATCAAGCCCATTCTGGCCCTGCCAGGCCTCGACTAGTTTCCAACTATGGCCAAATGAGACGCTAAAATGTTCTGCCAGAAACGTAAAAAAAAAAACAAAAAATAAAAAATAAAAAAATAGAACCGCCAAAATGGAAAAACCGAAAGCAAAACGTAACGAAAGCAGGGTGCTTGTGTGTTCGCTGGCCTGCCTCCTCGCCTCCTGATAGAACGCCCTTCCCTATTTTTGCAGCTTCGAGTAATCAGAGCATTCAAGTCGACTCTGGAAGATCTGGAGGAGCGTCGCTCTGTCCATAGTTTACACAGCTTACACAGTATGCGCAGCTCACGCAGCCACACGGGGCCCCGACCACTATCCGACTTCACGTACATTGACGAAGACCCGACAAATCCCATGCTGAACGCCGCTCGGGCTAAGGCCGCGAACGCGGCGGCCGCGGCCGAACACGGTCAGGATAGCGAGACGAGCTCCAGAGGATCCAGGCTCCAGTCGATCAACAGTCCGGCCTCGCCACTCCTGCTCAACGTTCCCGGCTCCAACACCGTCTACAACAATCATCATCATCATCACTCGAACAACAACAGAACCTCGTCCAACAACGTCCATAACCAGCCCCACAGCCCAAATCACGCAAATCAGACGAGCAGGAGCGCCGAATCCCAAGCGAACTCGCCGTCCGCGGGATCGACCGACGCCATGCTACCCGACCTACCCAAGCTCGTTCACGAAACCAGCATCTAGGCTGCTTCCTGATTTGAGAAAAAAAAAAAAAAAAGAAAAGAAAGAAAAGCAAGGAACAATAACAACAACCACAACAAATCCCGACCACACTCTCTAACTCCCAATCTCTCTTTGTCTTGCTGTGTCACTCCTAAGCTTTTATCGCTCTTGTTGAGACCCGACGTTCCCTCTCTCACGTCGCGTCACGTCACCTCGGCACTTCCCCCACTCGACGTCGCCGCTCTGATTTTTTTTTTATCTGACAATTGTGAACCCCGAGTCGCGCGACGACACTCGTGTTATATTTTCGGGACGGACGTTGTTAAGAAAATACGCACACAGGCCTAGTACGTCATTTTATTAAAAAAAAAAAGCTCGCCCGAATGGCGTATTGAGATCGCTGGTCGAGGCAGCGCGGAGTACTTAATGCATTTTTTCTTTTTTCTTTCTTCCCTTCACTTCGAGATGTATACAACCGAGTGTCACGGGTCGCTGCACCGTGTTTGCTGTAAATAATGCATAATTTTTTATGACGACCGGCGACGCTACGGACGAGGGACGAGAACTGCGATTTTATAGACTCAGTCGGAAACGTCGCTTCGTTGGCTTCGGTTACCGGCTGTCTCCGCGATCGAGTCTAGCGACTACGAACTTGAGGAAGAAACGGAGAGAAATTTAAAAAAATACAGTAACTCACCGGACCAACTTTTGATCCTGCACCGCTTGTCACTCACCCCTCGCTTCAGTGTCAGTGTGTCTGTCTGGGTTGTGAATGTGACGCAGTCCGAGAGCGCGCGGAGAAAATCGCGAGACGAGCTGGTTCGTTAGCGAGGCTCTTGCGCGTTACGTACGAATCGGTGCTTGAAGGCTGTACTTAAGGGACGTCTAATTATTGACCACGTGTATTATCCGAGGGCCAACTGCGATTTCCATACTCAATTTTTCTCCCCATCCCATCAATTTTTCACACTTTCTTTTCCGTACGTCATTGCTTTATTTTTCCATTTTTCTTTCACGTCAGTGTTTGTCACGTGAAACCCGCGCCAATTCCGCGTCCACCGAGCGCGCCCGTTAATCCCGACTCTGAGACGCGGTGAACCCGCAGTCCACATGTACTTACTAACACGATCCTAAAAACCCCCGACATCACGGCCGAACGTATTTCAAACGTGGTGCCTGAAAACCACCTGTTTAACAATACTCACCGTTTTTATCACCCCCCCGCTCGGCCGCCGTTTGAGCTTTCAAACGCGGCTGGTGATCGGAGAGCCGAGCGAAATGACGGAAAAACGAAGAAATAATATAACTTGTACAAACAGCGATCTGTTCGTCGATCCGGTTATACGGTTACAGACAATACTGATTGCACGGAGAAAAAAATACATAATTAAAAAAAAAAAAACGAAGCACGAATAACGACGTCGCGAACGAAGAAAGAAAAAGAAAAATTGTTTTTACAATCGACGATGATTATGTAGCGAGAGAAAAGAAAAATGCACGCGTTCGTGGAGACGAAGAGTAAACGCGAACAACCACGACGACCATAACGCGCACACTCGTTTCGCTTTTTATTCTTTATATAAATAATTATAATATATACATATATATATAAGTTCGTTTAATTTAAATTTTATGTTTTAAATTATTTTTAAGCTTCGGGCCTCTGAACGCCCTCGGCGATTCGGGGCGCCCCCCCCCCCCCCCCCCCGATTCGCGCGGGGTCCCAGGCGACAGCAACTTTGTATTTTTTTCTCGACATTAGCTACCCCATCCTCTTCCCTCGCGGCGGATGGCGTATTTGAGCGTTTTGAGAGCCTCAAAGATTCACATCCTCCGTCCTAACTCACGCCGCCCACTTATTTTTCCTTTATTATCCACGTGTTGTTACGCACAATGTAAATGGAATTACCATTATTTTCCTCTTTTTTCCTCTTTCAATATATTGTATTATTTACGTTGTATATAATCGTTGTTATCCGTACTCAAAGGGAAAAAATATTGATTGAAAAAAAAGAAAAATCCATTAGAAACGATCGAGTCCAGCGTGTCGCGAGACGCGTCCTCGTTCTCTCGAGACGCTGGATATTATATATTTGTCCTTTCGGACTCGCGATCTCTCGGGCGGAGAAAATTTTGCGTCGGCAGGAGTTATTAGTGGTATCGTGGAGAAAAAAATGACAGAATATTAAAACGAAAACGCGTGTACGGGGACCGGCGACTGTAGACTTGACGGATTCAGCTGTCGACACGGTGAGATTTCCGATCTTTGGATCATCGCTCGAAGAGGCGCGCAAATTTTTCCAAGCCTGCGTCATCGCAGGACAAAAATTTAACACACTGTAATCGACCAACCCCCGAGAGCGTCTGCCTACCGGAATTTTCTTGGCATTTGTTGTGAAACGAGGAGCACTTTAAGCGCTTTTTTATTTGATCGATGAGAAAACGGCGAGGATAACAACGAGACAAAGAAAAGAAAAAAAAGTTAAACGGGCGAGACGATAAAGGATGTACTTATGACTCGATTAACACAAAACGTAGCTTTAAGATTCGAATGAGAGAATGAAAGGGAGAAAAATATTTCGATCCTCGTGTTCGTTTTTTTGCGGCACTCGGCGACTTACAACGGCGACGTAAAATTTGCCCAGAGTGCGAAATCTCGATTAAAAGAAAGCCGGAAGTCAGCGCGCGGTTCGGGGGTCGTCGAGATTAAACGAGGACACCAGTGTCGGTGCTCCTACCATGTTTTTATCTATGGCTTAATTATAGCGTGCGATTCGATCGTTTTAACTAACCGTTATTGATATCCAAATATTTACTACTGCCACACTGTTACGATTATGTCCGAGAATCAATAAACGAAAGAAATGAAAGAAAACAAACACACGTTATCGTGAGAGTCAACTAAAAATGAATTTTCGAGGAGCGACATTCAACGCGTAAAACGATGCTCGATAGCGAAGATCGACATGTGTTTTCTGCGAACTTCAAACGCGTTGCACGATGCCTGCTTCTTGCTTAAATTCATTGCGAAAAAAAAAAATTAAAAATATTCAAATAAAAGCACGACTATACTGCGAGTTAGTGTAAATTATAGTAAGGCCCCAGTCATCGTCAGTTGACCAACCAGGAAATCAATTCAATGCATCGAATTTTCGTATTTTTTAAACGTAAAAATTTCAATTGTTAATCAACTGATTTATCGAATTACAAACGATTTTTTTTTCTATTATTATTCAAGAATTAGAAAATTATAGTTGACTCGGCTAAAACCGTCGATGATTGGGACACTGATCTTTATTTTTTGCTCGAAACGCATTCCGATCCACTAATTTCCTTATGCCCATTGCGCGCTGTTTATTGTACTCTTAAAAACAGTCGAGCTCGAATTTTTAATATATAGAATTTTTACCTTTCGATTGAGACGGAAAATCGAGTGCCAGCTTGTCCCTGTGTCTTCTAGACCAGGTCCGGAAGATTTTTTTCTTATCAAACGGGTATCCTGGAATTGGAAACGTAGAAACGAGAATTTGATCTCCGAAGCGAATTGGTGGAACGACGTTTTCACGTCGGAAGCCAACGCCAGATCAAACGTTTCCGCTTCCGAGTTACTATTTTATATCGAGAGATATCACATTCCCAGACTGCATCCGCGATTCACGCGCTCGTGTCCAACGTAATTAAATTGCAACTACCGAAAGAGCTGTGCAAGCCAGAATCTTGTGGCTCTTTGAACCGCATTCGGGTATCAAACGCTGACAATCAGACACACTTCAAAGTGTGACACTAATAATTTGATTAAACGCATTTGTGCAATCTCATCAAAGACTCAGTATCAAAAGATTTTGAAAAATAGGCAAAGCGCAACAATCTTAACGGTCGAGTGAAATACGAGTGAGCTTTTCGTCGATGGCAGAATAATGTATAATAATTCAAGTCTGTTGAAGCTTCGAATCGGAGGCTCCATTGAAAATTTCATTCAATCACTATATCGTCGCATCTTTACTATGAAAACAATTGCTCGACTGGACGAACGCCGCGAAAATAATTATTAAATGATAACCAACCGTGAAGTAAGCGTTGCAGATGTTTGTCGACGCCGACGAGACCACATTGCGAGCTTAGATTCATTACAATTTAGTTGATATATCGTAATATGCACTACCGACGGGTACCGAACACCGACGGTAATCGATAAAATAAAACTATCATCGTAACAAAACAAGGTAAACGTAAATTCCCGGAGTGGCGAAACGTGGAACAAGAAAAAATAACTGTGGCAACGAGAACGTCAAATGCTAACGAAAATATTATTGCCCAGCGCGACGCCGAAGAAGCGAAGAAACGATACACGAAAGACGTCGTAGTTTTAATGACGAGAGTTGTTAGGTTGTTATTGAGCTAGTGGATACTTAGGTAACTGATTGATTTAATATAGAAAATATTAAAAATACATATAATATATATAAATAAAGTTTAAGACTCGTTATTGTGATGTTACTTATGAAAAAAATTATAACAAGGCAAACGAATCGACGGTGAATCAGGATGGTCGTGCACTCGACGTCGTTTCCTTAGCGCCAGCCTTGACCTGCTCCTCAACTGAATGAAAAAGAAAAAATTAAATAAAAAAAGAAAGCGGAGAAAGTGACAAATTAACGACGATGTGTTGTCGCTGCTGTTGTTTTTAGCGATACGATAGCGGTGTACGTAGCTTAATGTGTAAGACAACAACGAGGAAATGCCGCGATTAAAAAAAGGAAACGAATAAGAAAGAACAATCCTACGTTAGCGAGGCGATAGCAGCCGAACGGAAGAGAGAAACATAGTGGAATCGGAAGCGAGTTACAATGCAGTTCGTTCTAATTATTATGACTTTTTCGCCTTTTTTAACGTGCTATATTAATATACACTGTAATCGAGCGAATACTATGAAAACCGTGATTCATTGCACGGTATCGCCCGCACATCTACGTTAAAGGATCATCCTCGTACAAACACTTATTGCGGTCAATAAAAAAACAACAATACTGTATCTTTCTTATAAGAAGCTAGTACCTTTTTTTTCGTCTGCATCTGCCACCAGCGTTTTCCAGTTGAGTTCAGGGATCCTTCGAAGTTATTATTTTGTAGGGACTCTAATCGAGGATTTCTCAGCTCTCGGTAAAATTAAGCGTGTGATATACGGTCAAACATCCAACCCGATTGACCTGACTCCGGCCGAACAGGTTTTACACGAAAATATTATGTTCGTCGCGCGTAAAAAATTTACACTTTCCGGTCGATCTTAGGGCTATCGTCGCTATACGAAGACAAAGAAAACAAGAAATAGAGACAGGATAAAAGAAGGACGATCTGAGCTGTGGCGACCCCGACTCAATGTACCCGTATCGTATCCACGTTTCGTAAATTTTATATTTGATCCCTCTACACCTCATACACCACCCCCCGAAATATCGATATTATGAATCTGTTAATACCGACAGCGAGACGAGCAAACCAATTGTACAAAATCTTTGGAGGCCCGACGTTAACTCTTTAGTATTAATGCACTCTTATCTTTATTATTTTAGACTGCGAATCTGGGCGCAGAAAACCATCAGGTGTTTTGAAAAAAAGCCGCGTGTGGATGATAATTTATAGGCGAAATTATGATTCTGCAAACAAATTATATAAATGAATTCGTATTTTAATATATTCGGAGTATTCGAATTTAATAATATTTTGCGTGCAGGAAAATTGCATTTTCGACTATACATTTGTTCCGCCGAGACGCGGTGTAGCTTTTCGCTTTGGCAGACTAACCGGATTACGCGCAAACGATTAGAATCGGCATTAACAATTTTACATAATAATGATCATAAAATTAATAATAATAATAATGCGGATAAATTGGAATATGGCTAATGTTTAAAAACAAAAAATTTGCTTGCTCGTTCCCTCTCGCTCGCTCATTCTCATGTTTACAAAAAACACTTCCCACCTTTCTTTATCTCTCTCTCTCTTTCTCTCTATACATATATATTATACACGTCATTAAACGTACTCACCGTCTGCCTCACTCGACTTGAACTACTTACTTACTATTCGTTTGTACTGTTCTGTGCCCTATCTTGCGTTTTCTGTGCCGCTACGTGCATTACGCGATGGTGCACGTACGTCTTTTCTATACTACAGCGTTCGTTTATTTATTCATTTATTTCTCGTCTAATGATCATGTTATTATTCGTCAAGCTTTTATGATTAATTAGTGTTTCTTCTGCGAGTCTCACTATTCTCTGATGTACTCTTTTCGTACCGTTTTTGTTTTCACGTAAAAAACAAAATAGTATTTTATCGTTCGTGCACCATCGACGAGCGCGCGTCTCGTGCAAATTTCGCCCCTGTAAAAAGAATTACAAGAGGCCCAAGTCTAGCTAGATCCGCATTATCGTGTCAAGCGAGTCGCTATATTTCAACAACAAAATCTTGATTTCAAATTTTTACTAGAAAAATTCTTGTGACAACGGAAAATCATTGTAATTTATTCGGACAATTTTTTTTATATGAAATTCTCATACTAGTCACGACTCGCTCGTACATTAATGTTTCGCAATAGAAGATAAAGACGACATCCCCAAGACACAAGTAAATCCCCCCAATTATTACCACAACTGTGGATTAAAAAGTTGTCAATTATTAATTGTTCAAAGTAGGCAATTGTCGTTCGTTTATTTAACAAGTGGTAAAAAAAAAAACACATTCTGCTCATGCCATCCTGTTGTAACCATTATATTACCCTTTACTCTTGAAGGTGATAGGTGGCGAGTTGCAGGAACGTTTGATACCGGTACCCTACAGCAAGAGCTCGACAGACCAAGCTGTAAGCGCTCCTCTCTTGCTCTCTCTCTCTCTCTCTCTATCTCTCTCTTTCTATCTCTATCTCTTTCAAACTGTTGATATCTAACTCTTTTTACTTATCGCTTCAAACCTATATCGTATCCTTCTCAAAGCTTTGAAAAATCCAATCTTTTAATTTTTTCAAGATTTCCTTAGCTTTTCTTGATTTCTTTGTTCGACCTTATTTTTGGTCCCTGAGACAATTTTAATTTTTTCACTTTTTCGTTTTCTCGATTTGAAGTATCCTCAGTTCAATCACTGTTTTCCGTAACTCTATGTTTACTACTGTATTATATCGTACTCATGTGTCGACGCTCTTGCTTCTCTCGAGACTTTTCCTCCCTTCGCCAACGCAAATCCAAACACTTTGAATTTTGTTTATTTTATTTATTTCATTTCGTTTTCGCCTCTTATGTTGCATTCGTATATTCTCCATTATTCACCTAATAGATGTTTACACCCGGCCTAGACTGCTTTTTAATGAAGATTTTTTTGTTTCTTTGGTTTCCAGTACGAGGCCAGTGGCGGAGCTGCTTTTTGCAAATTACCACTTTTTATGCGCTTTATCCTTGGCAGAGCTGCGGTAGTTCGAGCCACGATTGCATGCAATTCTGTCTCGGGTTATCGTCGCGCTCTGGGTCGCTCTGTAGTTTTCGATGATCCCGGTCGAATGTCCGTTTAGAGAGCTGGCACGATTCGCAACACCGAAAATGCATCAATCACGAGACCACGAAATCAGAGCCGCAGTGGGACGAGAGACGAGACCGATGATTGTACCATTTTTTGTCTTTCGTTTTTATTTGTCTTATCAAAATAGCATTTCGAACAACTGTTTAGTCGAATGGCGTCAATCCTTGGTCACGACAACATTTTGAAAACACTCTCGACCACAGAATCTCGTCGTTGATAATACAGGTCTCAGCCTCTCACCACTTGTCACTCCAACTACTCTATTTTTGATGATTCTTTCATTTATCTCTCTCTGTCTCAATCGCTGTTCCTCATTCGTCATACCTCATTGTTTATCATTATTGACCGTATATATATATTCGAAGACCCCCCCCCCACTCTCGCTTTTTTAACGCGCCGTTACACCTTAAATAGTGCTTGCGCATTTTGTCAATGGCTAGATGCGCGAATTGCTTAATAGTTTACACATATCGTTACACACAAATAATAGGTACACGTTTTTTCGTGCCTTTAGAATTTATGACCTATATCGACGTTACAACAAAAAAGAGAAATGTTTCGCACGAGTGAATGATAGAAATTAGTGAAAGCCCTCGATATTCATACATAATTTATATTTTATATATATAAAACCTTGTCCACAGCTTTGATGATTATTTGATGAAATACACCAACACACGAATCGCATATTACGTTTGTAGTGGTCGAAGAAAAACAAATCGTCGCCGATATCGTTCATCATTCCAACGCAGAATAAAAAAAAAATAGAGAATAACATATTCTCGTACCAATTCACAGAAAAATCGACACTTGACACCCGCAACACAAAAAACTCACACACACACACACACACACACACACACACACACACACACTTACACAAACTGCTTCAGGCACGCGACTCGGGACTCGGCCGACAATTGATCGTTTATTTTTCCAGGAAGTGCATGATAAATATAAGATATATCTCTCGTCAGCACAGTTAATTAATTATCGTACCTCAAGTATGCTCGTAATTTTATTTTACATAAAAAAAGAACATCAAAAAACGACACGGCGTAATTCGGCGTAAATTTTACACGATATAATCCGACGTGAGAGCGTTAAATCACAATGATGCGTTGAGATAGACGTGAAAGTGTGAAAATACCGATAGACCAAACACCTTCGCTACGACTGTTCCTGCTCCTCCGAAAAAATCGTCAACCTCCGCCTCGCCCAACGAAAAATTCCTCGTGAGATTCGTTTTGACGCTTATCCCCAACGATATTAAGACGCTTCAATCCCCCTCGTAAATAACAGCGCTCGACGATTTTGTCATCCTCTCCTGCTGTCCTGGAAAATAAACGCACCACGCCCAAAAAAAAAACGAAAATTCATTCCGGAGCACATCAGGCGAGTCGCTCGAACCAGTTGGACATCAATCGATATAAGATTGGAGCAACCTTTAATCCTCTGCGAGTATCACGCAAACGATTAACAGAAAAAAATAATAACTATAATAATAATTATTATTATTAATGAAAAAAAGAAACAATACGTAATACGAATGAGACTGCGCTCCGTGCATGGTATATCCGTCTGGTCAGCCCAGCGCCAAGTAACCACCTACCCGAGTGTATCTCGATGGAGTTTTGAGCCGCGACCGAGGTGTATTGCGTACCTCTTGTTAAGCCGGCGCACGTCAGATCGTGTAAGTATTACGAATCAACACGCACATCAGCAATATCACAGTAATTTGTAATATAATAATTATCGTTGAAGCATCAAGCGTTGTAAAATTACGAAGGTGGTGGTTGTGCTGGCGGTGGTGTGATAATCATGAAGTTTTACGATCAAACATAGAAAAAAAAAGAAAAAGAAGAAAACATTAAACGATTAGTCGTCGAGAGATTTACCGATGGTGGTAGTAGTTGCTGGTTAGTGGTCGTAGAGTTGCATTTGAATTTTTCGACGAGAAACATAAAAATGCAGACGTTTGTGAAAAAGGATTTAAAAAAAAAGTGGTGAAAGGTCAGTCCGATTTTTCGCAAAAATCTGCAGCAATTTCGCGAATTTCTCGTTGATTATTTTCAAAGGAATGTTTACGAAATCCTCGCATTACTCTTATTATTATTGCACGAGTAATTTTCGTCCTCTACTTTCTGACTATCTTATGTTCGTTATTCGTAATATATTGCATACGTTTGTGAATTTATTCGCCTGCTAGTTGTAAGTAAAACTTTTTCCGAGCTTCTTTTGTACACGTTGTGAATGTCGTATTGTTTTACAGCGGTTGAAGGAATTGACAGCTTTTTCTCGTAGTGTAAATAATTCATATGCATCCTGCCTGTGTCCCAGACAGCGTTACTGGGTTTCCAGCGCTTCATTAAACGATAACAGGACAACAACAACAAAAATACGCAACGTTAAACGTATATCACGATAAATACATAAACGATAATCAACAACCATGTAAATAATGTCTCTGTGGTATAATCTCGTTTTGTTTCCTCTGCGGAGAGTCTGCGATTTTTTTCGCGGCAGATTTTCTTTCATTCTTTATGTGCAATGTAAATAATCGGCAGGTATTTCAGCTTCGGACAAACCTTTCTTTTTTTTTCTCCCTATACCGAACGGTACCACTGTTACACGACACCTTCGTAAAAAAATCTCTTAACACGCTTAAAACCACGTCCACCGTCCACTCACGACAAAGCAAGAAAAAAAAAATTGCATGGCTCTCCCATCACAAGCAGTAAACAAATTTTGATACAGGTACATATTCTGTTACTCTCGTCGAGCTATAGATCTATAAGTGTCTGAAGCAAAGCTAAAAAAAAATTACTGCTTTCTCGTCGTTCGCTTCTAAAGTTCGTACATTTTTTTTTGTTTCGTTTCAACCTAGTAAGTGTACAGCATATATATTTTCGTTCTCTTGTTTCACGAGCGAAATGGGCTTACAAACGCCGCTCGCCAATGCGCTTAAACGTGCGTAATTTTTCATATATTGTTTACTATCTCTGTGTGACAAAAAAAGGTGCAAGGGTATATCGCAGGCGTTAAGAAAAAAAAGGATATACTCGACGCATCGATCTGCGCTCGGGACGCTCGACCCCGCGCAACGAGCTGCAGTTGTTTTGACAAATTCGAAAAAATTGGAATTGCAAAGAAAAAAAAAGGAAAGGAACATTTCTCGTTGCCTCGGGTCGTTCGTCGAACGAGATGAAAGTCGATGTTTTCGATGGTCGATGGGTGCATGCGATGTTTACGCGGTCAGTGTACGTGAATTACGGAAATAATAACAAACAAAAAAATAATAATGTCGCTGTTCAGGTTCGACCCGTCCGATCGAACACGCTTTAGTTGATAAATGTCAAAAGTTAAGTCGAACCGTTGGAAAAAAATGAAAAAAGAAAAAAAACGTCCATGACGTGTCGCTGTCGAGCTTGTTCCATCGATCCGAGCTGTTGGCCACGCCAGTCGCAAATATTTCGGTGAAGTGGAATTTCCTCAGCTCGACCGCGGAAACGTTGGACGTAGCTTGGCCGGTAAATACAAGACGCGTCTGGAGACTGTCGATGCGTTCCGCGACATTTGCCCACGTCTGATCGATAACGACCCTACCTACTTAATTCCCGTGTCCGTCCGGCCCGCGCGAACGTTCGATACTCTTCGCACGCGTCGCTCGCTGTTATTGCTACCTGTGTACTTATGTCGATGCATTCCAGGCCGACGCCTGCCTGGCAATGATTACAATGCTATTTTGTTTCAGTTACCGAAATTGTCCCACGCTCCTTTTTCGCCTGTCTGTTCGGCTCGCCGGACTCCTGCCGTTTCGGCTCGTCGAGGCGATCGATGCGGCGAGCACATTTGCCCGGGGCCGCAGCGCTGACGATACACACGTCATGCTGCTTACATTGCACGGCTAACTGTTTAATGCAATAAGGGCAAATGCACCGGGAAGAATGATTTTATTTGATCGAGTAAAAAAAAGGTTTCACATTTTTTTTTGTAACTTCGACTCGCATTGTTCGGAGCGTCCCACTTATTTAATTTTCAATGCATCGCAATTTCGCTATAACTATGCCGGATAATATCGAATTGATTACCAAATTCAATTGGCAACATTTGAAGATTACATTCCGTCTAATCGACGAAAAAATTAACGTCTCGTTACAATCAACGTAACCCTTTTCTCCCGGTGCAACTGCCGACACGTGTGAGTCGCTTCGTCGTCCGGGCTCAATCGATTCTACCCGACGATCGTCTCGACAAGCCGGGAAATTGATTTTACGTTTGAAATTTCGTCCGACCCACGAACCCTCTTTATCTTCTCCGAAAGCCCATCCTGACCAGTTCCAAATTTCTATCTCTGTCTCTATCTCTACATCTCTCTATGTTTCTCGACTCCTAAAAAAAAAAAAAAAAAAAAAACTGAAAAAAAAAATCCCACGTGCACCACGAGCAGACTAATCTGTCGTTTTTGACGTTGCGTTCCAGATCCGCGTAGTGAACGCATTTCGGCAGGGCCTAGACTCGCGCTACGGCGAGCACAGCACCGTGACCCTCGCGGAGGTACTACGGAAGCAAACTTCCCTGAGCAAACGACTCTCCCAGACGAGCAGCATCGATTACGCGGACAACATACCGGACGAACTGACCATACCGGAGATCGACGTCGAGAGGCTATCGAGCCACAGCCACACCGAGACGGCGGTCTAGACGACGACGGGGACGACGCTCCTCGTGCTTCATCCTCATCGAGAACAACACACGCTGCGCCACGGCCACCTTCCTACGTCGCGCGCTGCAGCCCAGTGTCCGTCCTCGTCGGCCCCGAGGAACAAGAGCAACAGCAGCAACAGCAACAGCAGCAGCCACAGCACCACCACCACCAGCAGCAGCAGCAGCGACGAAGCTCAGCGCGACGATTGTCCACGGGTTAAGCTCCCGACTAGTCATTAAGGGTGTGTTCTACATGACCATTGCGGATGACCGAGCGGAACGATGGACTAGCTGTCGCTCAGAAAAATCTCATCCGCAATCTTCGATCCGTTGCAAACGTTCGTTCACGAAAATCGGTTTGACATGTAGAAGCCTCCTTAAGCCCAGATTAAAGTACCTAAATGTATGTAAACGGACGAAATAAAAAAAAAATAAAATAAAATAAAAGAACCGAGAAGCCCGTAGGGCCCGTCGAGCCGCGGACAAGTGTGGACAGGACACTCTCGGGTCTTGGCTTAAAACTAAACGGACAACGAGGAAGATCGGTCGTTAAAATAAACTGCAACAAAAAAAAGAACAAAACACAATGAGAACATGATAAAGGTAAAATATAAAACGAAAAAAAAAAATACTAACTGCGATTCCGGGAGGCTGCACCGACCGCGATCGGAGGCGACGAGCCACCGATTGACAGCGTGGACTTATTTGCATATGTATGTCGTGCATACCACGTACAGACATACATATACGAATATACATGAACTAATGTTACCAAAAAAACGTAAAAACGATGAAAAAAAAAAATACCAAACCAAGAACACTTTACTCGTGTGCTTCGCGAACGAACAAATAATCTAAATAAAAGAAGAAAAAACAAAACAAAAAGATGTTTAAATAATGAGAAAAACCGTATAATTAATAAGTAATAAATATGAACAGTGATCGCGATATCGCCGAGCCGCAAACAACACGTTATAGAGGGATCGTTGTACGCGAGCGGTGCGGAACTCGGTTTACCGTGACTCCTGCGATCCGACAAGCGTGCGACGATGATGTTATATAAAGAAAAGATAAAAAAAAAGGAAAAACCAAAATGCACGGGGAATATACGGAGAGCCGCGGCAAGAGGTCAAGAGGAGGAAGAAGAGGAACATGAAAAAAAAAATAATAATAATGAAAACAGAAACAAAGAAAAGAACAAAAAAGAAAACAAAATGAAATCTTAAGTGTCACCGCCGCACGACTGGACCCCGAGATCCGAGCGATTCACTTATTAATAGTATACCGAAGTAACGCACCACTGCCTCCCCTATTTAGTCGTTACGTTCTTCTCTGTAAATTCTTTCTCACTCTCTCTCTCTCTTTCCGTCGGTTTTATCTCTGTCCCTGTATTATTATTATTCTTTTCTCGGTCCCTTGACATGCGACTTTCGCTTTCTACACTCTTTCATCTCTGTCTTTCGTCCTCTCTCTTTCTCTCTCTCACTCTCAATCTCAATCTCTCTCTCCGAAGACTTTGTTCATCGACTTTGTTTCCGTATCTCTGTTCGTTAAAAAAAAACTCGCGCCGGCTGATCGTACGCAAGCATCGAAAACCGCGCGTTCCACCGCGCGCGAGTCACGTGCTCACATTGTATACTTGTAATTCGTTAAAACGCTCCGTTTACGTTGACTCTAGTCGTTCGCCATCGTTAACGTACGCGGCGCTCTCGAACGTGGGTCTTTTTTATGCGTATTGGCAGCGCGAATTTACCTGTAGAAAGAAAAAAAAATGACAAAAAGAAAGAAGAAACAAACAGACAACAACAAACGAATGAAAAACGTTGCAAGACACACATCAAGGCACTTTACACGTACATCGTATCTTCCTCTGAATCTCAATCTTCTCTTATCCTGCATTACGTTGAGCAAACTCCGTTTCTTCTTCTGTTTCTAACGTTCTCTTTGAACTCTTGCGATCGAGGCCACAGCGTTACGTGACTTAAGGATTTATCTAGTCATTTAGTTTGTATTAACGTACTTCCGCGTATAATTCTGCACTGGAGGTGCCTTACCGCGAAATAAAAAGAAGATGAATTACGCAAAGAACAAGAGAAAAAAAAACAAAGGAACGTAAAGATTAAAAAAAAAACAGTAAACAAATAATGACAGTGGGGTACACTGTAAATCCGATCGTACCTAAGAAGAAGAAGAAGGAGGAGAAGAAGAAGAAGAAAAAGAAGAAGGAGAAGGTGATGAAGATGAAGAAGAAAAAAGACGCCGGCGGGGCGAACCGAAACGATATCTCGACGCTACTCGCGACTTAGTACCTACGTGGTGGGGAATATATACATACCTGGGGTACAGAGGGAAACCGCCGTAAACATTACGCTTAGGATATAATTTTAATGTGCAAGCCCAAGCTCCACGGCGACGAATATGTGAGATAAACGATGATTTAAGACGTTATTTAATGGTAGAAATTGTGTCGAGTGCTTTAGGATGGAAAATACAACCCAAAACTAAAAAAATGAAAAAATACCTAAAAAAAAAAATAAGAAAAAACCACACGTAATAATTAAAAGATGAGAATCGTAGGGAGCACCGCTTTCGAAGGCGTGCACGAGGTACCTAGTTGATGAAACCGATTCGATTACACTACGATATAAGTGCAGTAAGAATGTAATAAGCGTTTTTTCTTGACGTTCGACCCTTGTTTTTTGTGCTTTGAACATCTTAAGGCCGTGTACTAGGTACCCGCGTTTAACACTTAAAGATATCCGTAGATGTACTTGGATTATGGAAACAAACAGACGAACTGACGAAAAAAACACACATATAATTATGAACAAAGTGGAGTTTGCGAGAGGAAGAGTGAACAAGAGTTAAATTCTCCGGAACAAACGTTGTTTCGCGCTGCGTCGCGCGACACGGTCCGACTTGGGCGAATAATCCTCGAGCGTTCGAAAAGAAAAGCGAAGAGTATCGAAAACGCCGAACCCGAATCGTGCCACGCAGCGCTTATCGCTAGCAAAGATCTCTTCTCATCGTCGCTGTCCCTTGACATCTGCGCGAAATAAAAAATGCAGCTGTGATGCCAAGGAGAATTGGGTGAAAATGTAGAAAGAAAGAAAAAGAGAATAAAAAAAAGATGATCATCGTTATGCAGTCTCGATGACAGTGCCACGAAAACTGCCGCGAATAACGCGTGATTTGGGTAAAGCGAACGTACGTTTGTGATATTGTACACGTGCATAGATTAATTTGTATATCACGTTAATCAGTCGTAGGTGTGCGTGTGAATAGCTCGATGAAGGGAAGAAGGAAAGCAACAACATCAACAACAACACCAACAACAAACACCCTCACACAGACACAGCTGAGAGAATAATTTCAACTAAAAAACTTTCGTCTCGGTCCACAAACAAACAGAACAAAAATTGCAGAGAAGAAAATAATAAATAAAAAGTTTGACTACGCCTGTGCCGGAGAATCTCACAGATCGATTTGACACTCAGAACTTAGCCACGATACGCCCAACGCTTCTCGACGCTATTAATTTGTACATGGTGACTTTGCAAAAAAAAAAAAAATAAGCGAGAAAACACAAAAAAGATACCAATATTATTATTATAAAAGTTGTGACAATCGTCGTTTAGTTTTTCCGTAATTTTTTCGTTTTTTCGTCTCGTTTCGCATTGATTTTGCGTCCGATTGATATTGTACTAATATTCCCGACAGCGAACGCTTGTTACATTTGTAATTTTCCGATTATTACCGAGAGAGGCGTTATAAAAGAAAAAAGAGAAACAAACGAGTTATTAAGTTGCCGTGAAATCATTATGTATTGAATGTTCAAGAGGGTGGAACTTTTGCAGATTCACCATCGTTATTACTATTACTGTTACTGTTATAATGCATATTATAATTATTATTACCAATATCGCTATTAATTCAAACCACAAAACCCCTCGGTTTGCGTTCCGCTCGTTCGGCGCCGGAGGCCAACGGACGCGTCGTGTCGTTTTTAGAAAAATATCAAGCCTGCAGGTACTCGGGGCCTCCTGCGGACGCGATTCCGCCTTGTTTTTATCGCTCATACCACGGGCGTCGCTACGACGCAAGGAGGAACGAAACGATCGATTGAACATGGTTCGCCTGGCGAGTTTACACATTGTACCTTTACCGAATGTTGGGGAGGTTCCTCGTGCGGCGTTGAAGTAGCGTAACGCCTGCCAACATCCGCGTAGGCCCGATTGAAATTTATTTGACTCGATTTATCGGCATTGTTCCTCGGTGACGGTGACTCAGCCGTCTGTTTCCCTTGTTTCTCGGGACACGCGAGACGACGGAATCGTTAATTGTTTTTAAATATATACCGATCGTTTTACCAATCGTCGTAGGTGACGTATGTTTACGGACATGAACAGAGATGCGCGGTGGAACTAGAGGAAATTAATGATTAAACGCGCTACGGTAACTCGCAATCTATCCCTTCTTCGAGAACAAAAAAAAATTGCTACCGCCGTGTATAGTTCTTTTTTTTTGTTGTTGCTGTACGGACGAAGGTTGCACCGGGCATATATACGCGGAAGACGATGTATAATTAGAAGATACAGCGGCGATCAAACGACGAGCTCCGACGTCTTTCTCTCTGAATTTCTGTCTTTCTCTCCGCTCTCTAGACTATCTCGAGAGACCTAATTTTAGCGAAGGGAACTAAGAAATATATATTTCACCACTATGTGTCTTGTGGCTCGGTGATCGAACTAGTGAATTATCATAATAGGTAACAAGACTATTATAGGTATTTATATATTTAATTGATAGTCCAAATACGATCTACGAATCATTATTCGAACGAAGGATTTATCACTCGCTAATCTAAAGAAGGGGAAGTAGAAGGGAAAAAAAGATGAAAAAAAAAACAAACATTTTACTTGAGTACTTGGAATACCAAAGCCTGCTGCTATTACCTAATAATGTTACTACTATTTTAACTGTTACCGTATATCTTCACTACTACTTTACGATTTCACTTGAGAAAAAAAAGAATAAGAAGAAGAAAGAATCATTACTTTTAACTGCAACTTCTACTTTACTGTATTTACTATATCGTTGATTGCACATGTGGTACATGCACGCGAATGCCACGCGCAATTTAATCTCATCGTGTCTCATATTTACTAAAAAAAAAAAAAAAAACAAATAGCCGTTACTCGGGTGAAAAATATTTCGGTGCCTGTGGCTCTCGTAATTCGTTGATCTTCGACCCGATTGCTCGAGAGTGGCGAAACGAGCACGTCGTAGGTTTTTTTTCCACGTGCATTCGAAGAAAAAAAGAACAGTGATGCTTCGAACGATATGCATAATTTAGTCAATCTTTGAAAAATCACATTCTCTCATAAAAAAAAAATTACTGTGTGTCATTTATATTGCACTGTCTTCGATACGACGTGGACACAAGAGAAACGACTCTGCTGCTGGTCTTGGACATACACCCATGGCAATAGTCTTAATATTGTCTCGCTACGGTTGGGACCAAACGTCAGAAGGTTGTTCTTCTACCTTAACCCCGCGCGCCCCCATGTCAACCACGGACGTGACAACGGACTTTCAGCGTGCAAGAGTAAAAAAAAAGCAAAAGTCGAAATTCACCGCAAGCTGCAAGACTCTCGGGATCTCTGACGCTATTGTAGGACACGTGCGAATAATTGCGAAAAGAAAAAACAAAAAAACGCGCACGTGTAGTTACACACACAGCCACACGACTTTGAGTAGCCAACGACAAAAAACAAACGGCGTAGAAATGTTTTTTTACAAAAAAATGTTTAACACCGAGTCATCGAAAGACTTGAAATAAAATAAAAAAGAAAACTGCGCTCGATAAGTGGTGCACGATCTACTCAAATACGTGTTTCAAGGGTAGGCTGCAATTTTGGCGAATCTGCGGCCAAACATTCGACTAGTCGTTCGTTCTACAATTTCTTGATTGGTGGAAAACGTCGGCTGCGATGCTCCGAAAGTGCGGCGCCTCATGATTCGTATAATAATAAACTCTACTCATACGTCTGCAACCTTAGTTGTTTCTGCACACGAGATCGATGACGATCGACTCACCGTAAATGTACGTTAAACAGGGCGACGAAAAACCGAGCGAGATCCGCGACAAGCTGCGAAATTACAATTTACTGCACTTTGTTTCACGACAGAAAAATAAATAAAAAATCGGCGCGAAGGCTTTGTACGAAATTGTCACGAATATTGCATTACAAAGAAAGGGAAAGGAAGAAGAAAACAGACGCGAAGGGAGTGCGAAATCTCCGGAGAGAAAAGAATAACGAGAGGCTCGATTGCGAATCGCTCTGGCTAAAAAGTTATATTTTACCGGATCTACGGGCACGTCCTTTTATCTTCTAGATAGTTAAATACAGTATATACATATATAAATATATACAAAACTAAACAAGAAATCGCTAAGAAGAGAAAAAATGTAATCTAAAACCGATTGAATCGATTAACTGAAGACAAACAAAAAAAAATGGAGTGTGTGTATTCATCTTATACATATGCATATATGTAAATAAGATATTGCGTGTGTATAACTCTACGATTGCGTGTAACGTGCGAAATTCAGGTTCCATATAAACTATATATATAAATACACACTACAAATGTAAATATTATACGACTATACATGCTATACATATATACATATACATATACATATAAATAAGTACGTATACATATATAAATATATACATATAAATATTCAAAAATTAAATATTCCGAATTTTAGAGTCGATAAAAAAAAACATGATACGTAATGGCTGGGAGGGTCTTGTTTTTTTACACGTCTCTGCCTATCGCTGTGAGGATACGTTCCACATCCGATGTAGCAAATACAACGCGGCGAGTCGCGTCGATCAAACGATTCAATAATCCTGCTCGCGAGACAAGTCGTGTCGAACTAAAAAAAAAACACACCAAAAAGTGTTTTAAGTCCCGCGTACGGCGAGCGTATCCCAACGGCTGTATACGTATATAATTAGCCTTTAAGGCCGAGACCCTTCGAAACAAAAGAACGACAACCAAAAAGCAAGTCTTTGAAAAAAAAAAAAAAAAAAAAAACGCATTATACATTTTTTAATCGTCACGTCGACTGTGTTGAATCGTTGCTGTTGATAGTTTTTTTTTTCGTTTTTTCTCAATTTTCCTAAAGAGAGGACGGCGATCGTGAGTTTACTGTCCTTCCGTGGAATGTCTCGTCGCTCGATGGAGGGGGTTTCGATCGATCGCTCAAGGAGATCAATGAGAACGAAAGAAATATCTATTCGGGCTATGAATATTAAAAATTAAAAAAAAATAACACAATATTAATGACTCGTCTAGGAGCGAGGAAAAATAATCTTTTTCGAAATGTTCACTATTATTGGCTTGGACTATACGAGCTCTCTCTATCCTTTCTCGTCCTTGCTGAACTTATATATACATATATTACTTACACACACAAACACACACACACAAAAAAAGGATAATCTGCGTAAAAAAACAACATCTTTCCATAATAACTCAGGTGGAGTGTGCAAGCGTTTCCTCTATTATTACTCGAGTTTTTGTACTTATTACGATCAGACTACTAATCGTGTTTATACTGTGAACGCCAGCCCCTCTAAGACGCGGCGTTGTCGACTAAACAGAAAAAAAAACAAAAGAAACAGCGCCGCCACGTTCTAGTTAAATTATAATTAAGAGACTTTTCGCGTACGCCGTGTGCCACGGTCTGTTTAAGCGCGCGCGCCACTATTTTGCGTTTGTCCCGAGCGATAAAAGGAACAAAAAAAAAAAGAAAAAAAAGTTAACTATTTATTATAGAAAATAAACGCCGAGATCTGAGGATTGTAAAATCATGTTAATCCGTCGGGTTCTCGCGAGAAGGAAAGTGGAGGAAAAATAATAATAATAATAATAATATTACTAATAATAACCGGACTGCACGCGCGCGAATTACAAGCTGTTTGTTGATTGTTATTAAGCATCACGAGGATATAACGGAGAACGTTAATTTTGTTCGTTATTTATTTCGTCATCGTAAATAATTGCACGCTGCTGCTGCTGCTGGCTTCGATGTGTATCATGGCATCAGCGTGGCATACTTGAAACGAGCTTCCGTGTGTGGGGAATTTGATTGCGGGCCGACGATTATTTCAAAGCTGCGTAAAAGATGATTTATGAAAAAAAAAAAAAAAAAAAAAAAATCATTAAGAAAAAAATAAGGACGGAAATTAGGGAAAGAAAAAAATACACACGCCATGTGCATCTGCCCAGGAATCCCGCGCGTTTTAAAACACAAGACTTAAGCGAGCAGGTTATTTATTCACTTCCCCGGGAAAGTAAAAATAAAAAAATAAAGAAGAAGCGCGAGAGAGACACAAAACGAGAAACGAAAGAGTGGACTTATGTATGAGAATGCAGATAGAGAATAACTTCGTTACTCAGAGGAAAATCATATTTTTCTGTCGTTACTGTTATTAATTAGTGTATCATAGTCATTTAAAAGGTAAATATTAAAAGTGAAGAGGAAGAAAAAAAACCATAGCCAGTTATCGCAATTATTGTACCGAAACAGAGATTAATAAAAAAAAAAGAAAGAAAAGAAGAAGATGAGAGGAGAGGATTTAACAAATTAAAAGGAAGTGAAAACTCGGATCGAGCGAATGAATAGACGTCGATAAACAAGTTTAATAAAATTATAAATAAATGAAAAGCTTATGTAATTATCCACGACGGTTATGAAGAGAGTGAGCTTACCGACTTAAATAAGAAAGAGTTGTTCTTACGCGCACGGTCAACCATTGTAAATCGAAACAACTGTGAATTCATTTCCGCCCATTTTATTTTCCTTTATTCCCTTTTATTTTGTAATCGTGACATTCGCGAGCCACAATGTCCTTCTTCGTTGATTTTAACGAACGAGAGAACCATTAGTGTTATACGTTGTTATTGTTTAATACTCGCGTTTATTCAATATACAAGCAGCACAACTTTGCGATGATATATCGAGAGATCATCGTCACCGAACGACTTTCTTAACGCACGAAGAGAAAAAATTCGGCACACCATTGTCATTATTGTTTAGCCACCAAAATTCGTTTTAATAGTTTTACCCCTGAGCTAAAATATCGTCAAATGCCTTCGATAAATCATTATCAAAGTTGTGTACTCAAATCCGATTTATCGTGCACTTTATACGCTCATTAAAAACAGAAATAATAATGATAATAATAACAATAATAATAATAATATTAATATCGCTTGGACTCTCTCTCTCCGTGATCGACAATTGTCTCGATACTACTGTGCATAAGGTGCGATGATTGGCACGCTCGAGAATCTCTAGGGTCACTTCGAGCCTCGTCTGATTAAATTGAATTTATCGACTAGTAACCATAATAATTACTTCGAGTTTACCTATGTGAAATACTGGTTTTATCGTTTTAATCCCGAGCAAAAAAAGATAAGAAAAATGGAAGAAAGGCGTGTGATTGGCGAAAGCGCAACTTTGTGTTTTACATTATTATAAACATATTACGAAGGTCGTTCGTGTTACCCGTTAAATAGAGAAGAAAAAAAAGTAATAAAAAAAATAACAATGACGTCGCGGTTACACTAGAGGACGCAATTTTACACGTTTGTAATAAGCCTTTACGTTATGTTTCTCACACATACAGACGATTGACGAGAGTTTCCAAGATGCAGTGAGTGAAGCAGACGATTTAAAAATTTACTAAAAAAAAAAAGAAAATAATGAAACGAGGATGTGTGTACCAGATGAGGATGAAAAGGAGGAGGGAAAAATGGAATCATGGTGATGCCGTGGGCTTCGGTTTTGCCTACGTTGTACATAAAGCACTGCCCCACTTATACCTGAAAAAAATAATAATAAATAAAAAAAATTAACCGATCCGCGAGGCTCGAGTGGACTCGCTTGGAGGTCGAAGCCGTGTGTGAAACTGCGCGAGACCGCGAACGTGAGGAGACGTCGGGTGCTCGCAAATCGGTCACTAGCTTCATTCAATGTTCGTTACACGAAAGACGTAGTTTTCCGAGGAAAGACGATGCGGGAACTTTCTAGAATATAAATTGACTAATTACGAGAATTAAACGAATCACAGACAAAAATGAAATGTAACGGAGTAAATGATAAAAAAAAAAACAAAACAAAACAAACAAGTTTAAACAATTGAAGGACTCGCTGGCAATTGTGTTGCGCACCTGAATGTGAGCCCAGGGGCAAAGCCATTAAAAAAAAACCGAAAAAACCCTGTAGGGAATAAAATCTTACGTGGTAACGCTGAACGAAAAAAAAGAAAAAACGGAAAACAATTAAATTAAAGTACGACGTAATCGCGCGGTCCTGTTCAACGAACCGCCCGACTAGGCAAGAAGAAGAAAAAAAAATATACAGTGAAAAAAACTTATTATATTGAAGGATTATTATAATTATTAATATAATAATAAATGAAATAGATATTATTATTGAATTATAGTCATTTTAACTTGTGGAATGCTATTTGAAAAAGGCGAAGAAGGTGGAGGAGAAGGAGGAGAAGGAGGAGGAGGACGAGGAGGAGGAGGAGGAGGAGGAGGAGGAGGAGGAGGAGGAGGAGGAGGAGGAGGAAGAGGAGGAGAAGGAAGAAGAAGAAACAGAAGAGGAGACGAGGAGTAGAAATAAAAGAATTAATAAAAAAAATAAACGGATTAAGAGTCGAGTGTCTGCGCGTAGCCGAGACATTTAAAAGCGCGTAAAAGAAAAAAAAATATTCTATTGTCGCGCGTCACAGATTCCACCGGATTAAGTAGAAATTTTGCGTTGCGCGTCGGGCGACTTGGGGGAGGGAAAACACACAACTGACGTACCGCACGAGACAAGCGAGCGCGCTTAGAGACGGAGCGTGTTTATTAATTACTATGTAAGCGTTCGAATCGCCAATGGTTCCGAAATCAATTCATTATTAAGCACGTGTATGACGGAATATTTTTTTATAGAAAAAAAAGCTAAAAAAATATATAATAAAAAAAATAACGATGGCAAACTCCGGAAGGGAAAGATACGATTCTCCGCCGTCGCGTTAGGACTCGGAAAAACCGGTGTGAAAGGAAAAAATCACGGGGTACGAAAGATATAGATCTATATGAATATATAAATATATATATGAACATATAGATAAATATATGCATATACATTCGCCGGGTCGGCGGTCTCGCAACGAAGTTTCACTTCCACCGGTTAGGGAAAAAGTAATGAACGATCATACATATTTTCACTTGCATTATGAATGACAAAAAAAAAAGCAAACAAACACATCGTCATTGTTCTCGTGTTACTCTACGTAGGGGATACTGCTATATTGTGTGAGCCACGCGTAAAAGAAAATTGACCTGCCGATGGATATTTACGTGATAACTGGTTAAAGACGACAAAAAACACTCATCGTTTATCGATTATTAATTTTGCCATCGACACGGCCGTAAACCGAAGGAAAGAAAAAACTAAATGAAGCGCATCCACTTGTGACCTCGGCGCGTTGACATTCAGCCCCTCGAGCGTGCCCCGGCGTCTCGACATCCGGACGCGGTCCGCGCGTTCGATTCGTGGAACATTCAAAATAGGAAGATGCCGGGCAAGGTCACAACTGGAAGTCACCGTACTATTGACTGTAGATAAAGAGAGCGAGGAAAAAGTAAACAAAGGGGGAAAAAAGGAAAACATTGAAAATAGCAAGCACATATTGTAAATCTGGCAACTGAGGCCCAGCATTTTGTAGAATATTCAAAAAAAAAAAACGTCTCTGTTATTCATAAAGATACATGAAACATTATATAACTATCCTTAATTAATAGAGAGGTAGAAAAAAAAATGACACGACTCACGATTCGACCCAGTAGCGGTTGAGAAGCAAAAAAGAAGAAACAAAAAAAAATACGAAGAAAATGGAAAGAAAAATAAAATTAATGCATTCTGTTAAGTGTGATTTTGTCAAACGATTTATGTTCGATAATCACAACTATGTCTATCTCTTCTCTCTGTCTGTCTCTCCGTTGGTCCTCACCCGGCTACGCCGTTAATCCCCCCCCATCTTGCTGCCTCTCTTTCCGATCGTCTCTCGGCGAATTATCTCGCGAGTAGTTTCACATTACACGGTCGAGCCATCGACATCGACGACGGGAAAATGCGGATAACGAGAGGACACACACACACACATACGTATATATATTTATATATATATATATATATATATATATATTTAACGATGAAAATGGGATACAAGGAAACCTCGTAGCGGGTTCGATATCTCAGACTTACAAACTTAAGTTTATTTCTTACAATGACGTAGCCCAGTCATATCTGATATTATATGTATTCGAAGAAAAAAAAAAAAAACAAACGAGAAAACATCTCCCGTCCTCATAAAACATGACGCTAAAAAAACTTCCCCTCATCCCGAAACGACTCTTACGACCCCTCTTAACTTCCGCTATTCTAGACGGTGAAATAGACGTGTAATACCTTGTATGAATATGTATATAAATATATACTTTAATGATATAAATACATTTAACAAAAATACTATTAATATACCACATTGGCTATAAGAATATACAATGCCTGTACTGGTGCGTGCTGGCAAGCAATATAGCGACTTAAGATTACATTATGATTATTATTAAAAAGAAAAACTCGTATGTTGGCCTCATCTCTGAAATTTGTATGATACACCCCTCGATCCTCGACTTTCACGGGAAGATTTCGAATAGACTTTTCGTGGGAGCGTCCGCGGGAGAAAAAAACATTCTGCCGGATCGACTCATCGGATGGAAATCATTTTTGTGGGTAAGTGCGAAATGTGATTTTTTCAAACCACAGTAAAAACTGGGTGATTATACTGTAATTCGAAAATAATTGATTCGTATTTTTCCAAAACATTAAAATAACGACGATAAAGGAGCAGGGATGAAAAATGCTATCCGGCATAAGAGATGCGAATGGGATAGTGAGAATACTATTATAATTAAAGCCGATACAACAAACGAGTCGTGGGCAGTTTATTTAACCCACGCAGTCGCCTGGTTCTGACAACGTTAAACATCGAACTATGTTAACCGTGCGTCGTGTGGACGTAATCGAAGTGTAGATCAATAGAGTCAATGATCCGTAATATTTATTAGTCGTATCATGAATACGTGGTATCTAAGGTATGCAGCAGGTGATTAGATAACAGATAGCCATATCTGTCGTTCAGAACTACCGAGTTCGGATTACAGGCAAAACCTTCATGTTTGGGATATATTTATTTATTTACTTTTTTATACCATCACTTAAATAAATATATACATTTTTTTTAGCCTAGATGGCTCGTCCCACAGTGGGCGCTTGTCCCACTCTCTTTTAAAATAAATAAATAATCTCCGTGTCGATATAATAAATGTCTTCGATAGCCGTCCGCGGATATAAATGCGCAAGAAATGCCGCCGAGCGAAACTCTACTGGTTACAGCACCATCGGCGGCATCATTGCGAACCACCTACACTCCACGAAATCCGTCCCGATTTCATCACCGAAGTGTCGTCTCCTCCTGTCTACCCTCCATGTGCTAGCCGACAGAAATGAAAAAAATTCCTTGCAAACAGTGTTGTGCCTCGCCGCATAAATTCCGGTTATGTGTCGAACCGGCTCTCAAGGTCCGTCGCTCGCCTCTCTCGAAGAATCCTCGATTCGCACGTAATAACGTGATGGAACGTAACGTGTGGTTCGCTTTGCAATTCTAATCGCTGCCCCAGGACCCACGACCGGGATCACCGTAATGTCTCGCCGATCGAGCGAACTGTCAAACGTATAGGTTAGTTTGACGTATTCTAATCGTCGAGCCGCGATTGATAAAACTCGGTAATATAATTATTATGAGCATGATCCAGTTTGTCGCAATCGTGCGAGAGGGAGGGAGAGATATAGAGGACAAATATTCGCTTAAAGAGCATAAATGCGTACGTCGAAAAATTGTCCATATGTATCGTAATGCATTATCGATTGTTCTGTGCATCTTTGGACAGACGTTTTTCCGTCTATCCAGGCGACGTCTTCACCGTCGTGCAGTGTCCTGGAATGCGGATTCATGGGTCGACAGGGCAATGGAGGCAAGTTACGACGAGGACTTGTCGGAAAATCCCTTTCTCCAAGTTCTCCGTCGGGATTACAACTCTCTCTTCGAGCGAGCCGTCTCACAGGGATGCGTCATCTGCGTTCCACGCTGCGGAAGCTTCGCCAAGTCTGCTCTGCTCGAGAGCGACTTCCTCGGTCACATTCTCGTGCCCAGCGACGATGGCTCGGGCAGTCGTTTCCAGACTCTGTCTGGAAGGGAAGTCGAAGTACGCAACAGAGTTTTGACCGTCGAATACGACATAGCCAAACCATGCTGCGCTCATCTGCTGTTCAAGGAAACCTTTTACACGGACGATCAGTCCAAGTATTCGCTGTGGTGAGTCTATTTTTCTTGAGGTGAATTGTGCTTAGGCCATTTTGTAATTGTGAAGGCTATTTTGTTGGAGATTTTTAAGCAGCATGGGTTCTATTATTTTTAGACTGGTTTTCTAATTTGCATGAGAGGAAATAGAGATTTTTTTATGAGTTAAAAATGGTACATGAGCTTACCATTGATTGTATTTGCACACCAGGTGCATAGAGCGTCCGCTGGAGCAGAGCATTTCCGCCGGTCGAGATGACGTCCTAATGGTGACGAATCTGCGCGAATCTCGCGATCTGCTATGGACGGAAGTGTCCAACAAAGAGATAATCAAGAACATAGACATGGCGATCGAGGAATTCGAGCAGACAAACGAGCGGCTCGAGGACGAGCCTGTGGCCTCCCAGCGGGATTTGATCGGCGCCCTTTACGCGAAAAGCCTGCGAATGCTGCTGCAGGACGAGAGACTGCGCGACAAGACCACGGCGAATCGTCATTTTCTCCAGACGATCAAAGTCGCCGTGGAGACTTATATACTGCACGGTCTCCGGAGACTTCTGCCGCGGTCAGTGTCCGCGCATACAGCCTCGACGGACGCGAGTCTCAACAAGACCATCAAGAACCTTCACGACCTGCAGCTGCGCGATCTGGGCGTACGAACGGACATATATGACGGAATTCTCCGTGGAAAGCTCGAGCTGTCCCGGCTCGACAACTACGTCACGGTACTCGGAAAAATCGGTTGCTTGAAGAAAGCCGTTCACTACATAACCGAAGGCGTGACACTCGTCTCATCCGACGATATCCTTCCTGTTCTCATATTTCTCGTTATAAGAGCCGGACTGCCAAACTGGATCGCGCAACTAGCCTTTATGAAGCAATTCCGATTCTCCGTTAATTCACCAAACGAAGCGGACGAGGCGGGCTTTCTGATAACTTCACTGGAAGCCGCCGTGGAACATGTGAGATCGGGCGTACTGTGCGCTCCGATGAATGCGCAGCCACGCGACGATTCGGACGAAATTTCTCTGTCGAATTTATTCGCCGCTATCGTAAGGTGCGACTTGCCGCAGGTGGCGAAAATTCTCCTGAAGGAAACGTCGAATACCCCGAGAAACGCCGTTGCGCTTTGCCATCCTCTGTGTTTGTGCGAGGCTTGCGAGACGCGATTGGCCGGCGCGTCGATCTCAGGCCGGCCGACGGTTCGCTCGCGGGACGATCGAGGAATGACGGCGATTCACGTGGCCTCGTTGTGCGGTCACGAGGCGATTGTGGATTTTCTCCTGGAGAACGGAGCGAATCCAAACGACGCAGACGCGGATGGCTCGACGCCGCTGCACTGCGCCGCCTTGAGAGGCCAACAGACGACGTTGCTTCAGTTGCTGCACGCGGATGCAGATCCCACGGTGGCCGACACAAGGGGCAACACCCCGTTGCACCTAGCGGCTGACCACGGACACGAGGGTTGCGTAAAAGCCCTGCTCTACTTCACGGAGCAGATGAAAATTCCCATTAACAAGAGCGCGCCTAACTCGAACGGCGAAACGCCGCTTCATCACGCGGCAAAATGGGGCTACGGAAACATCGTCGAGATTCTGATGGAACACGGAGCGAACCCGAAAGCAACCAATCGACGGGGTCAAACGCCGCTCGTCGTAGCGCACAGTTCGCACATATCGAAGCTTTTGGAGGAACTACCCGCGGACTACGATCTCAAGGTAATCCCTTATGTACCTACGAGAAGAGATTCCCAGAACTCGAATGCTGCGCCTCACAAACGCGAGACGAAGACGTCCGTTTTGAAGAATTGGTCGCGCAAGGCGGACAGACTTTTGGCAGCTATAAGGGAGGGAGACTTGCGACTGGCGTGTTACTATCTGGGTTTCGAGGGACCGCACAGAAGTCCCGTCGACGAAGTTCCGAGTCTCTGTCATCCGCTCTGCAATTGCGATCGATGCGCACCCAGCGAGGAGTCCTCGGGGGAGCATGAACGCGCGCCGACATTGGGATTGAATATTTGTAACGAGAGAGGCGAGACGGCTCTGCACGTCGCCTGCGCGACCGGACAGACGGAATTAGTGCAGATGCTGCTGGACGCCGGCGCCAGTATCAACGTCACCACCGTCGATGGCCGTACCCCGTTGCACATGGCCTGCGTGCACAGCCAGGCGAAGATCGTGAAGATGCTGCTGAATTGTGGAACGTGCGACGTCAATGCCAAAGATAACGCGGGCGAGACTTCGCTGCATCTCGTCGCCCGCGCCGGGGACACCAGAATCGCGCAATTATTAGTGAGGCACGGGGCGAACGTAAAGCAGCGGAATTTGCGGGGCATGAGCCCCCTCGAAACCGTCGAGAACGTCGTGACTAACGACATTTTTCTCTCTCAGTCGTTCTCCAGCATCGTCAAGATGTTCAAAACAAACGGCGTTCACAACGCTGGCCATGACGAGATAGCTTAGGCGATATTTGTGAAATGAATAAAAATGTTGATATAAATTCGACGTCGACGAGGCTTTTCCATTAGAAAATTTTGGAACAGTAAAAGAATAGCAGTAGGGCCTTTGTGTACGTTGTGAGGAATTTTTAATATGTTTCTATCATTTTTTTAAATATTTGGCGTATAATCTGCGCAAGATTAAGCTAAGGCTGCGTTGCAACAATTATTGTACACGATTTTTTTAGAATTACTTTTTATAGCTTTTTTCGTGTTGGGCAGATGTGCCGATTATGGCCTTTCTTTATTTTTTTTTAATTTCAAAAACGTTCTAATTGCGAAAACAATTATGTAATTTTGTATAGTCGAGCTTGTTGCGTGAAGATTAACGGCTTCGTGTGCAGTCCAGTGAAATGTTCAATAAATGTACAAATAGTTGTATTATAGATGACAAAAAGAAGCCTGCGAATAACGTCCTTTCGAGACGATAAATCAACGATCAAAGTGTATTTAGGTCAGATATTTTATTTATTCGATTCGCAGGCCTGCTGAATGGCCGAAGATCGTGTAAATATTAAAATATTCAAAGATAATGTACACCACATTATTATTTACAATATAGTAGACTCCTAAGAGTAATATATAAACCTATCAATAATATATATATATAATATGTATAAATACTCTATACTTATTTATACTCTACGTATAACATGATTCATAAAATATATATTTTACATTGTTATGAAAATGCGATGTGTCTGTGAATTTTATCGTTTTCATTCGTTTGTGCTTGGCGTCGTGTTTCACATCGGTTACATAAATAATTGTTGAACAAAGACATGCTGTGTTTGTGTCCGTGAAATAGCAAGAAAAAATTGAAGAACTCTATGGAACTTTAAACGATCTCAATGAAACGCCCTTAATCTCCGTGTCGTTAAAGTTGGACATAAAAATCGGGCGCCATCAAATTCAGACGAAAAAAATCGCACGAACGATTGGATTCTATGTATGGGAAATTAATTCGGGGTAGAAGAATAATATCACAAGTTATCAACCGCACTCTCAAGGTTAACAGTATGCTTAACTACACATATCCACTCTCTTAGGTAATAAAAACTGGTCCACTTAACCGCAGTTGCATGGAGTCTCATTGCACGTAAATCTCGCTAGACGTGTCAAACTTTTTTTGATTGAAGTCTTTGAGTGCCGCAATATCCACTGTGTCGAGACACCGTATCGAAAAAAAAAAAAAAAAAAAAACACAAAAATTAAACTTACTGGAAACGCGGTGTCTTTAACTAGCCGGCGGTAATGTCCAAACCACGGGTTCTTCCATTTTTCTTCGATCCTGCTTTTTTCGCGCATTACGAAACCTCGCTCTGTTGGGACTCCAATCGATGGGATCGCGAACCCTCCAAGCTGGTGTCGGAGCGGGCGCCGGGGTGGGATACATTCGCTGTTGGACATCTGAATCATCCTCTTCGCAGTCAAGACTAAATTCGAAATCGCAATGATAGTACTCCTTGAGTGTCGCCTCATTGCGGAACTGTTGCATGGCGCACCACGTGTGCGAAAGTAAAAGCGGAAACCGCGAGAGCCAATATTCCGTAAAAGCTCCGGGAATTTCGCCCAAACTCGCTTGAGCCTCTTCCGTAAGTTCGCGGTAATGATGTTTCTACAAAATAAATAAGACAAAACTTCAAACATTCATACATTACGCCCAAACGGAACATGTTGCATTGGGGCCAATTTTGAAATCATTGAAGTGTTAACCTTGTTCCTTAGCGCCCGCAGAAGATCCCTGACGCTTTCACCGCGATAACTTCTGTACTTTCGAAGATCGCTGGCGACTTCCTGGTCGATGTGGACTCTCCAGTCACCTTGAACCACCTGACCGCCTCCACTCTCTAACGCCAATAACGCTGGGCTGTCCCTTTCGTCTTTTTCTACTCGGTCACTCACGTCCTAAGCAAACAAAATCGTGTTACAATCAGTCAACATTATCGTATTTATTGCCCAATGACCTAACGAAATTGTATACCTGGAAGAAACCTAAAACTTGTGCCGCTTTCCAGAAGAATGGATAATTCTGTACGACGTGAGCCGGCGGCCTGGTCGTCGGATCGTTCGAGATCATCGTCTTTATCAGAATCAAAGCCAACTGTTTGTCGTTGTCGGTTATTTTTTGAAGCGCCGATAAGTTGCTCTCGCCGCCTGGAAACAATCGAACAGTGATTACTGGGGATAACTTTGGCAAGGCAATTTCTACATCGATACGATGAAATCTTACATAATATATTAGCTTGTCTCCTGAGAGGGTCGCCAAACGGATGCTTGCCGTCGGACAGTACATAGTAAAAGACACAGCCTAAGGAAAATATGTCGACGGCGCACGTCGTTCGTCCACCGCTCAACATTTCCGGCGCGATCCAACCGTCCGTCCCGGTGACGCCGGATTTTCGGGAAAATGACATACGACCCAGCTGCAACTTTTTGCAGAGACCGAAGTCTGATATCATAGCTCGGACCTCACCGCGTGGGCCTGGCACCGATAGCAAAACATTGTGAGGCTTGATGTCCCGGTGAACTGAACAAAAAAAAGAACGTTTATCATTGAAATAATGAAGAAATTGTTACTCGAAATTCGCCTTTCCCCCTCGAAATCCGTCTGATCCCGAACTCTCACCTATATCTAGAGAATGCAAATGAGCAAGTCCGGAAGTGGCCTGAACAAGGATGCTCTTCATCGAGATCGCGTCCTTGTTGTAAGTTCCCGCAACGTAATCGTGCAAAGTTGCCTGTGCCAACTCCAGAGCTATGTATCGGAACATCCTGTCCTGCTCCGTGCAAAAGTACCGAACTACGTTCGCGTGGGCATCCGACTCTCTGAGCAGCGCAACTTCTCGATCGGCAAACGTGAAGCAATCTGGCAGGAGCCTCTTGACCGCCACAGACCGTCCGTCGAATTCGCCCCTTGATAGAAAAAAAAAAAAAAAAAAAAAAGAAGAATGTTTAAAAGACCCTTTCGGGAGTTACAGAATCAACGGACGAGTGCAAACAAAAAGTCTTACTTGTAAACGAAGGTTCCCTCGCACCCCTTTCCTAATACTTCTGTGGTGTTGATAATTATTTTCCCGACGCGAACGGACCCTTCGCAGATGTCTTCAACCATCGCGACGTTTTCGATTCGTCCGTTGCTGCTCGTTCGGCTGTTCTCACGGGAGCCCTGATCGAATTGCTACTCTTAGACGTAGGAATATATTCCTAGGGCCGGACGTGTTTGCAAAAGCCAACAAAAGAATCGCGACGTTGGCCGGGAATACACGGAGGAGAAAAAATTTACCCGCGACAGCTGCTGAACCTCTTTGTCCTTGGCCTTGTAACACACGCACATCATGACGATGCACCCGGAGAGTATTAAAACGAGGAACTTCAGACCCTTGTTTTCCTGCTGATTTAGCCAGAGTTGACTGGCATTTAAAGTCTTGACGACCGCTTTTCGCCAACCTTTTTGATCGACAGTGTTGTTGGTCTTTTCTTCTATCGCCGCTGGTATCGTCAACTTGTTCGTTGAGTTCAACGTCGGAGGATCCATTCGGATTATCGGATCCGACCGTCCGGTGATCTGCAATGGCTGATTCTGCGGCTTATATTCCGTTGGTACTTTGTAATGACCTAGGATGAATGTACGGTTAGTGCGGTTAGAACAACCTTCGGGTTTTACATACATAATTTACGGTAACCTGACTTCCATCATTACCTAACATTATAAATTTCTTGTCATCCAAAATACTCTGATAATCGTCCTCGATCGTCTCAACGCGAGCCACGGTTACGTGATCGCCTGGCACTGGAATGGTATTTTCATTTTTGAAGGCATTGGGAATTGCCTGCGGGCCTTCGAGCATCATGTGACCAGCGTTGCTGGATATCGTTGCCGTTGAGGAATCGACAAGCGAGGGCAGGGCGTACAAGCCGTGACGATGCTCACCGATGTAAAGTGTTGGACTGCGAGGTTACAAAACCAAGCGAACTTAAGTAAGCATCGAGTAATAAGAGAAGAGGAAGAAAAGAAAGAAAAAATGTCATACCTCGGTACAACCCAACAAAAGAACAAAATAATCGTAAAGTAGCCTGGCAATGGTAATAAGCTCTGATTATTACCAATATCATTGCCATCGGATACTTACAAGAGTTGTACGTCGCTCGGTTCGAGGCTGAACGTTTCCAGAAGATTGTTCAGAGTACCCTCAGCGACGCTCGTAAATGGCACAGTGACCAGGCCATCTTTGCTCACGGTGTAAGCAGCGATTACAGGACTCCCCAAGTCCAATTCCCAAATGGCCATACCAACGCGACCATCGAGTGTGACAACGCGACCAGTCGAACTTGTGGTGAAATGCACCAAATCTGAAATTCACAAGGATTTGCGATGTACGACTATAAATATAGTTCGGAGGGAAAAAAATACGGGGCTTCAGTGGGGTTTTTTTTTAACTAACCATAACTGTCCGCGCCTTCCGTTTCCATTTTCGTCGCCGAATAATCATAGAAGGTGACGTTCCACTTTCGATCCTTATTTTTACTATCGACCATTATAATGTTGTACTCGGTTCGACCGACGAATATCGCGTCTTGAGTCTCGAGCGGGCACGTGTTTTCCACCTGGTCGAAACCCAGTAGATGCTCCTTCTCGCCAGTCAGCGGATCGATGCTGAACCACGTGTCGATTTTACGTCCGGTATAGAGAATACCATCGCTGCTACGACACGGACTACTCGCCACTAATTGCGGTATCGTGAAAGGTAATTTTTTCAATACCTCGAAACCCGCGCCAAACAGATATAGAGAGCCGTCCTTCGGATCTGGCAAGAACATTGGCCTGCAAAATCCACGCTTAATTAGCTAATTAATGATTATTCGCGATTTGGATTTTATCACCAGACACCGTTATGATAGTTACTGATATATAAATAAGCAACAATTGTTGGTGATAACTAATACACCAAATGATCAATTCACCAATTCATATAAAATATCTGATTCGTTAATCCAACAAATGTTTTAAAAAAAGACCAAATAAATACATACACTGCTGTCTGTCCCATGTTGTGCGGCACTTTGACAACAGGCTCTGAAATTAAAACCAAATATAATAAAATTGACAGAAACTGGTGGTCCGAGTCCTTAATACAACTAACAAAAATTAGCCGTTACCATTGTCCTGACGCCATCGTATCATTCCAGAGCGCTGTCCGACTGCAATGAGCGACCCGCTCAGCGTAGAAAACAGCAGTAGAGATTCGTCCTGCTCCGATACGAGGCCAGTGTTTTGATTCTGTAAACAGGCGATACCGTCAATCTACGCTCAGCTCCAAAAAAATTCTTTCCATGAATGTAAAACAAAAAGAAAAAACCCACCTCCGACGTTTGCTGCGTCAGAGCGCGGGACAAGACCGCGAGGGTCAAGATCGCCAGATGCCACATCGCAATAGGCGAGCGCGCAATCATATCATCTGACGCGGTCCGACCTTGTCGGAGTGAGGTTATGTGCGTTCCCGCGAACGGCTAAATCACCCTGGACCACCATAAGCTCCACCTGCACAGTCGTCGCGATCGTCGCGTACGAAAGTCGCGCTTTTCACTCGCCGAAAAATCGGTCGTTCACTGCCGCTCGAGTCTGTTATCGTGCTCTCTGACACCGAAGTCAAAGCGTTGCGTCATTTTTCCACTATTGTTTGTGTCGCGCGACCAGCACTCGCGTTGCCGTAAAACCGAGATCACTGCATTTCGCGCGACGCGCGTCGACAATAGAGCTTGCGATATTCACGCGAAAATGTTTGTTTTCAGACGACATTTGTCTTCGATTGTTTACGTGTCGGGATTCTACGGACCGCGGCTGAACTGCTGCTGCTGCTGCTGCGGCTGTTTTTTTGTCTTCGTCTTTCTCCACGACGTGTCTGCGGATATTTTTGTAGGTATACTGCGCGCGCGCGCTATTCCCGGTGTGAAGTTCACAGTGGCTCCGTGGCCACACGAGCAGCACACAAACGCAGATCCGCCGATTGCGTCGGTGTTGAGTGGAACATATAGTTTCACACCGCTGATGGGACGTTCCGGGACACATGAGGAGCCTTCTGCGTTCTCCATATGCTCGTCGTAAATTGTTAATGTTTTTCTTTCGGTTTTTCACTTCCTTTTTTTTCCTCATTTTAACTCAAAAGTAGGTCGAACGCTCGTGCCGAATAATTATCGTCGGGGACCGGAAAGTACACGGAAGACACGATACATAACTATAATAATGCCGGGGATCGATAAAATTTATGTAATATTTACGTTACAACGCGCGACGATTTTTGTACATGTTGCGCGGCTTCGGCGTTTTTTTTTATCAAGAACACACGAAGCGTGGGACAGTGATTGAGTCATTTTTGGATTTTAATGAAAGTCTTGAAACGAATGGATAGATGACAATTGTTTAGGCTAACATTGAATTTCAAAAACGGAAATTACGCGTCCGCTTTACAGCCGGACTGTGAATTATTTATTAGCAATTTTTTCCTGGTACGGGAAAATGAGGAAAACAGAGTAATAACCAGGTGGGGACGCGTATTACCAGACGAAAAAATATTTGCAAGACAAGGCGACGGTAATTTTGTTTTTAATAATGTGACGGGATAAATGAAGCAACAGATGATTGTTCGTTTCTTAATTACTAGCAATGTTTTTATTTGACTTTTATAAACAAACTTATTACGTGAATACAGTACGATTACTTTATATCCTGAGCATATCTTTACAGCGACATTTTACGTCCTTCAATCGATATGTCTACCGCTCGTCTCGACGACTTCATTCTCTTCGTGTCTATGTAATTCTTCATGTGCCGCTCAAACCGATTCATCTGCTTCTTGGTAGTCTGCCAAAACGAAGAAAAAACGTTATCATTTAACACCAGTGTTTTTGCTCCTCACTGCGATTGCAATTTTTTTTTAGTATACTTACCCTACTGATATCCACGTCGGTCTTCCAATCGGGACGCACGACGTATTCCTTGTTGGAAGGTATAGGAACACGAGCCCGCCCGACCCATCCTTTATCACCAGGTCTGAGGGCTCTGGAAATGAATGCAAAAAGAACGATGCATAAATAAACGAGTACTTAGCGAATGGATTAAAAATAATACTCAATAATTCGAATCAATATATTACTTTGCATCACTCTTAAGCGCTTTGTTGATATCTTGAGATTTTTGCGACGTCTCGCCCTCTCCGGTTTTCCGTCTCTTTTGGGGCGTTTGCTCCATATCCCTCTGGAATCTCTCTTCTCGTGACAGCGCTTTGAAGTCAGTCGAGAGGTTGAATATCGGTCGCGCCCACTCGTTTATTAATTTTCCGGCGCGCTCTTTATTCTCTTTTGTTTCGCGCGGGTGCTTGTAAAGGTACATAACTGCTTTTCCGATGCCCGATTGCTTCAGAGAGTCTTGATTTATCCGTGGAAACTGAAAACATCAATATCAGCTATTTGTATTTAACAAATTTAATTCAGTTACTTTTTTTAAATAACTAGGCTAATCACACGCATGGCGTTGGTGCCCGATTGAGGCCACGACATTTGTTTTTTCAAAATATCGACTTTTAACCTACTACAAGGTGGCGGCATTGATGATTTTTGTTCTTACCTCCCACAGTAACTTTAAAAGGCTGTCGCGAATTTTCATGGAAGGCAACGATCGGTCGGGCATCGGCGCGAGCCAATCGGTTAAGGCGGATAGCACGTCGTGCTCGAGAAACGCGAGTTGCAGATCGTGTTTCTTCAGCTGCGACAGGACCTTTGGTAACATTGCTATTTTGTTCGTGGCTGGTTTGTTCAACTGGTTGAGTTTTCTATCCTCGTTCGAAGCGTTCTTCATTCCGTGTATCAATTGCACAATAATATCGTCATTGTCGTTTATGATATCGATGTCTTTGCGTTTGCGCCGACGTGTCTGTTCCTCTTTCTTTCGAGCCATCATTCTATCAAAGTCTGACAATCCATCGCTGCAAAAAAATTAGGTAAACATTAACTGACGAACTTCGATTTGCCTTGACTGATGAAGTGATTATGAAATCGAAAAACGAATACAATTACTGTCCTACGACTGCGTTAATTTACCAACTCACTTGTATCTTTCGCTCCTGGTCCACACGTAATAGAAAAAAATGGTCAATTTTTTTATTTATATTCACTCATCTAAATCTTATGTCAGCAATTCTAATACTTTCAAATTTTATGTCGAATTCATAAATACGAGGCTATTTTTCCCCGTTGCAATTTTGGATAAAAAAATTCTATGTTTAGAAATTATTCTACGAGATGATTACAATTCTGTAGATACCAGCGAAAATATATACTCACTGATCGTTGCCGCCGCTATGATCGATAACTCCGTCGTCGGAATCATCGCCGTCCTGCTGACCCGACTGTTCGGGTGGTCTATCGTCGTCGTCCTTTTCCTCCGGTTCCGCTTGTTCGCCATCATCGTCCTCCAAGCCCTTCGCTCTCTTAGACGGTCCAGCTTCCTCATTCTCGTCCTCGGAATCCGATAGTTTGTGCTTGGAGCGCTGCGTAGATCTGATATTACCGTCGTCGTCGCCTTCGGAGTCTGATATTCTTCGGACACGTTTGCCAGTCGAGGCGGCTGAGTCTCGGCTTCGACTCCTCGATCGTCGAGCTGCTGGTGATCCGGACCTCGAGCGTGATCCTGATTTAGCTCGTGAGCCTGATCTCGATCGCGAGCCCGATTTTCCCCTGCCTTTCGACCCCGAACGCGATCGCGACCGCGAGCGCGACCTCCTTCCTCGCGATCCCGACCCGGATCTCGACCTGGAGCGTGACCTCGAGCCCGAGCCCGATCGTCGTGAACCCGAACGCGAACGCGATCGTGAATTCCGTGATCCAGATCGCGAGCGCGATCTAGATCTCGAGCCCGATTTTCTCGATCCTGATCGAGACCTCGAACGCGAACCTCGTCTCGATCCCGAGCCCGATCTGGATCGCGATCGCGAAGTTGCCTTCCTCGATCCCGAGCCCGAGCGCGATCGCGAACGTGACGCAGCTTTTCGGGATCCTGAACGCGACCTCGATCGCGAGCGCGAGGCTTTCCGCGAGCCCGAACGAGATCTGGAGCGCGAGGTGGCTTTCCGCGAACCCGAGCGCGATCTTGAGCGTGAAGCAGCTTTCCGTGATCCCGAACGTGATCTGGAACGTGAGCGTGAAGTGGCTTTTCTCGAGCCCGACGGTGACCTAGATCTGGAGCGCGAGGCAGCTTTTCTGGAGCCTGAGCGAGATCTCGAGCGCGAAGCCGCTTTTCTCGAGCCTGAGCGAGATCTGGAACGTGAGCGAGATGCGGCTTTCCTGGAGCCGGATCTGGAGCGTGAACGTGATCCTTTTCGCGAAGCAGCCGGTGACGCCGGCCTCGAGGCGGAACCCGATCTGCTTCTCGATCGAGCTTTCGCGCCTGGAGATTCTGAACGCGATCTGGATCGCGCGCTCTTCGGCGAATTGGCAGCTGCGTCCGGTGACTGAGGATTCTTCGGCGATCCCGGTGACTGCGGTCCCGAGCGGGCGGCAGCTCCGTCCGGTGAGCCGGATCTTGAACGCGATCGGGATTTTGATCGCGCCGAACGTTGAGAAGCTACGGAGCGCGACCTCGAACGGGAGGATGCTTTCCGAGAGCCCGAACGGGAGCGCGAACGCGATCGCGAAGCGCGATCGCCCGAGGGCGACGGTGAACGGGAACGCGAGCCCGAGGACTTCGCCGGTGATCTCGGACCGTTCGCCGTGTCGTTGGATCGCGATCTCGATCGGGAGCCGCCTTTCGAATTGGCCGACGAGTGGCGTGAACCGCTCTTCGATCTAGAGCGCGACTGACGCGTGGAGACCGGCGACCTGGAGGCCTGACGCGAACCCGATCGCGATCTCGCGGCGTTGTTGCCGCCCGAGGGCGACGGCGAACGGGACGGCGATCTGGAAGCACTTTTTCCCGAGGCAGAGCGCGAGCGCGATCTGGACGCTCGCGCGGAGGGAGACTTCGAGCCAGCTGGAGACGGCGACCGCGAGGTTCCCGGGGATCTCGCGGAGGATGGCGATGCTATTTGCTTCGGCGACGATGCTCCGGATCTGAAAAATTGTGTGGATCGTGAAGGGCTTGATCGTTGCAATTTTTTTCTGCATATTGGAAACTTTCCATAACCGCGGCAGGTCAAAGAAGGAGACTGTTTGTATAAAATATCAGAATATTCTTAGAAAAAGACAGGACTAAAAAAGAAAGTGTTCCTCCTCAGAGTTTGGCACAAATTGAAATCTCTGTTTCAAGATTTGGCACCGGCCCGCTGGGTAACCATAGCTGTTGGCGATTTTCCCAATGTCTCGGATCAATTACAAGACCATCCCAAAAAGAAACAAATCAAAAGAAAAAAAGTTGTTCGTTGTTGGGCTACCATCGAAGGGTTTTGTGAAATGTTTTTCAGAGGAAAATAGGATCTTGTTACATACCTCGCAGGGGAGTTTCCAGGACTCTGCGACCCTCGAGATCCGGATCTGCTTCGGGGAGACGCATTGCGACTGGCCGATCTGGCTGAACCTTGAGAGTTGGATCTGGAGGCTCTCGGGGAGCCAGATTGTGATCTGTCACGCCGGTCGAGCTCGTCCTCCGAGTCGCTTCTGTTCTCTGTAACCGAATAGGGAAAGTAGAGCAATAAAAAAAAAATACCGCAATCTGGTTCATGCTCGAAACTCGCGACACAATAGACGCCGCGATTGTTGAGTAAATAAATAAGTTTCTCGGCACTCACCTGCGCGATCCATATTTCCGGTACAAACTGTAGATTAGCCGCGGCCCCGAGCGTAAAATAGTTCAGCGACCAGTCGTTCGTTACACCGGTTGCAGTCGCCGCGCGGAATTCCAATTTTTACGAACGACAAACATAAAATATTGGTCCAACGATGTTAAAAACTAACCCCTCTCGTCGTCATGCATCGCCCGACGATTGTTTGAAACACAGTGCCAACCCGAGTCAAGTGTCCGTGAAGTCAGACGTACCAACGGCGGAAAAAAAATGTTGCGAATTCGTCGCGCGAGAACAGCTCGAGCAGGCAGATAAATCAAATTATATTCCACGAAAATAAACGAAAAGAATATAAATAAAGAAAAATAACGGGCTTCGTCTTCGCAAGCGACAAAAGCAAAATATGCCGATGATTGTGAAATAAAAAAGTGCTATGGCGTTGAGGTACCAGTTAATGACCATGTAAGATTCGCCTGGAATACGAACACACTTTCCACAACCAACTGTGAATGAATCCTTGAAAATTGAATTGATAAAAAAGACCTCTGTTCATTGATAAATCATCGTCGTTTTTATCTGTTTATCCGCGTATCATCGAGATCGTTTGGAAAATGCGCGAGAGCGTGGTTCATGCCTCAATGGGTGATCGATGTCAGCGACACGTCGCGATTGGCCGTCGGCCGGGAGGAGATGGCGAGCGACTCGCTGTGATTGGTCGAACGCAAAGGTCACAAATTCGTTCGCAGCCAAACGGAGTGAATCGTGTCCTTCACCTTGCGAGAAATTGCGCCGGAGGAAGGGGCCGACGTGGGACGGGATTCTGTAAACGAGAAAGCTTTCCCAGCAATCCCAGCCAGCTGTTTTCCCAAGATGCGGGTCTCATGCTCTGCGTGCATTCCCCCGCCCCTACTTCCTACGGTCGCAGAGCGAAGTGTGCCAAAAAAGCATTTCAGCGCGTTTACGCTGCTGCCCAGTTGAGAGTCGAATGTAAATACGCGCGTTGATTGCCGCGACAGACGTCGGGCCGCGAGAGCTTATCGCGCGATACAACCAAAGCACGCGCGCGACGTACACGGACAATTTTGAGGTAACAATTCGCGACACAGATGCGTCTGTCGTGATCCCCGAGTGTGTATAACGACAATTGGATTGCGTAGAGTTTAGCGGCGCGAGTGGGTAACGTGGACTCGTCGTGCGGTGATTTGCAAACAACACATCGCGAAATATGCTCCGACATCTCCGTAGATCTCGCGACAAAGTGGCGAACGCTTAATCGTGCGACAAATCTATATACGCTCGATCGTCGATTTGCCGCTCGTCGGAAATTCGCGCGGGGAGGGGGGGAACAAGCCGAGATCCCGTCGCGAGAGGTGCAGGAAGCGGGGATCGGAAAATCATGAAAACTTTCACCGTTGTTTGTGCACCGAACGTCCGTGGCTCGGCGAATTTCGACAAGGTGCATCACAGAAAGAGACAGAACGCAATGTTTTCGAGGAAAATATAGATGACCGTTACGTCGAGACTGTTTGTTTTCTGTGTTAGATAATTATAAAAAAAGAAAAATCTAGAGATGTTTGTCGTTAGAGATTTATGAGTAGATACAAAAGGCTTTGAAACCTGTGTGTAAGGCTTCTGCCACAGTCCATTCAACTGTTTCTGTAAATATAATAGCATAATTTGCACGAATTGCGTGATTTTGATGTTGCAACGGTGGATTGTAGGAAAAATTGTAACATAAATGAAATGTGAGATTACGGAGAGCATCTGATATCAGTGATAATGATTGATACGTAAGTGCAAAACGCACGAAAAAAATAAACAATAAAATATTTCCGCAAATTGTAAAGAAGGTGCACGATGAGGTAGCACATGAGAAATTTAAGTTCGCACGAAGAGAGTTATGGTGAACCATGTCAGAACCTTCCACATCGGAAAATAGTCACAAAAGCAGGCGAGACGAGAGAGCCAAGATGGTCAAGACAAAGTGGGAGAATTTTGAGAACTGGATGCACTGCATCTGTGTCGTCACATTTGATCTGGAGCTGGGACAAGCGGTAGAGGTGAGAAACTCAATATATTTATTGTTGATTTTTACTCCGTGAAAGATTCTATTTTTTACTTTTATTTCAGGCCATCTATCCGAGTCACATTAAGCTGTCGGAACAGGAAAGATCAAACGTCTGTTATCTAGCCTTTCCGGATTCAAACTCGGGCTGTATGGGCGACACTCAGTATCACGTGAGAATCAGGCAGAACAAACAGCCGGCTGAACAACCCCAAGCGCTGAAAGACTATGATAGAAAATCTGCTACTTTCCTGCAGTCAGATAAAGATTACTACTGGGGATATGTGTACTTTCGTCAAGTGAAAGACAAGACTTTGCCCCGGGGATACTTTCAAAAGGTAAAAAAATTGTTCTACAATTATTTAATTGAATTTGTAATCAAACAAAAACAAAAAGATTTCGCAACAAATTTTGCAAAAATGATTGTTTTTGATTATTACTTTTATATTTTACAGAGCGTGGTGATAATTTCGAAACTGCCGTTCGTAAATTTATTCAGTGAACTTTGCGCGCTGCTCGCGCCCGAATTCTTCGACACCGGATCGGCGGTGATGGAAGTTGCGGTTCGTGAGATAGACCAGTGGCCCGCACCGACTCCGGGACAGACGATACATTTGCCTCTGATTGGAGTTTTATTCCAGGTCTGTTGACTGCACTTTTTTTTTCTTTTTTCATAGCTTTGTAAAATAAAGTAATAACGCATTTTTTTTTGCAGACTTACATTCCAAACAAAAACTACAAAGCAAACGTGCCATCGGTGAGCGCGTTGGATCACGCGGCAAACAAACGAACGCTTCGGCGACTCATCCTGACGTCGGCTTTCGAGGGGGATATGTTTAGAAGCTTAGGTAGCGTCGTGACTCACGTTCATCTTCTGTGGGAACTCGTCTTGCTCAGCGAACCGATCGTCGTCATGGCAAGTTCGCCTACTACCTGCGCGGAAATGGTTCAGGCGTTAGTGGCGTGAGTAATAAATTTGTTTGCATTGAATGAATTCAATATGGACGGAGATATTTGTATTTGCTACTTTGCACAAGATTGAATTCAGTTATCATTCACACCTACATAGAGCATTAACTTTCAGTGAGAAATGTTATCAATTAAAGAATCAGCTCTCATCGAACGCTGATGGTGATGATAATCCAACTGACTCTTGTCGATTGTTTTGTTTTGACAGTACAATCGCCCCGCTCAAGTATTGCGCGGATTATCGTCCGTACTTCACCATCCACGACTCCGAGTTCAAAGAGTACACGACGGACGCTCCAACACCGCCCGCGGTGATTCTCGGCGTGACGAATCCATTTTTCGCGAAGACGTTGCAGAGGTGGCCGCATATCATACGAATAAGTGAAGGAGCGAACCTTGGTGAGTTTCGAAATCATTGATGGTTATATCGCAAAACGACGACGGTTATTTTATGTTTTTCGTGTGTTTTAGAGGGACAAAAATATCGAATAAAGCGGAGCGAAAATCTCAAGGTTCTCGACTCGAAACCCGGCGTTTACACACAGTACAAACCGTTTCTTCAGAAAGACAAGGTCATACTGAAGAAACTTCTGCGTGGAACGCAAACGAAACGCCCGAGAGAAGTACAAACGGCTTTGTTGAAGCGCCACTTGATGGAACTCACCGAGAGTTTCATGATTCCCCTCGAGCGATACGTCGCGAGTCTCATGCCATTGCAAAAGAACATATCGCCATTTAAGGTATTTTATTTCAGCGCTCTTCGCTTGAGCCCTTAAGCTTAAAGAAATACATTTTTAGAATTAAATAAACAATAATCTTCATGTTCCAGGCAACGCCGATTCCACAATTATTCAATCCCGACGATTTTTTGGCGACACTAAGCACCGCAGGCCCGCAACTCACCACAGGCATAAAGGGCGATTGGGTTGGATTGTACAGAAGATTCTTCCGGTCACCCAACTTCTCCGGGTGGTTTCACTCGAGATACACGGAGCTTACGCAAAAGTTGCAGGCCATACAGCTTGAAGCGCTTTCGCAAGCAGTACGAAAACTTCTTATTCACGCGAATAATTTTCTCAAAGCGTGGTGAAAGCTGATTATGGAAAAACGATATTTTATGTTGTAAGAAAAGCATTTAAAAAATTGAATGCACTCCAAAGATAGAAGAGTATGTTTTCGTATCTTGAAAAAAGTTGATGCAAGAAGATCGTTGATTATCACAACAGAAAAATAGATTTAGAAAGGCTTTCGACGTAGCGCAACAGAAAAAACAGCTTTCACCGCGTTTAAAGACAGGAAAGTCGAGGCACACTAACGAATTCGTTTGTTCGGCAGGATTTGAAGACGTGGGTGCAAGACAAGCAGGAAGTGGAGGTGGTCGACATGATTCTCCGAATACGTCAGAAGCTCGAGAAGAGTTACGACGACGACGTGCCGATAACGAATTCCGTTCGCGAAATGCTGTGCGAACGAATAAACGACATTACACGAACACTGCCCGAAGATCTGAAGATAATTCTAAGCCGAGAGTCTTGACGCCGCTCATATCTGATAGTTTGATGCTTAGATAGACGAATATCTCGAAAGGTTTGAGCGACGGAGAAAGAGGGAGAGAAAGAGTGAAAGACAGATAGAGATTTCAGTCTCCTTCGCAATTCAATACTCGCCAAGGCTTTGTCTTTTGCTCAGTATCCTATACGACGAATACGTAGAATTGCGAGATTCGTGGCCTAGAAACGGCTCACTTCATAATTCTCAGACGACTCAACGTCGCCCAGATTTTATTTCAGTGTACTCATTATTACATACGTAATATACCATTTTCGTTGCCGAATCTCACGAAGCGTCGGTCGGCGCTTCCATTTAACTTCCCCCTATTATACGTATACGTTATATTTTTTATTCTATTTTTGACGAACGTGCCCCAGTTGTTTTACAGAAGCTTCTACAACATTCGTAATCTGACTATACGGCATATACATATAAATATATATATTATACATACTTATTATTGATGAGAAAAAAGATATACGATTACCTCTTGTACAATATTGAGACGAGAACTGTGAATGCGAATGATTAACGTTATTAAAATCTATTTTAATAGTACAAGTGTCTTTCAGGTTTTTTCTGACGTCGTCGAGGTCTGCGTGGGCTTCCGGGATTCCTTTTTTTTTTCGAACACTCCTATCGCTGGTGATTAAAAATCAAAGATAGCGCACGAGTGTTGTTCCCGGTGACGCGAAAGCTATCGAACGAGGATACGTCACGGTTGAGAGAAACGCGTGGCACGTCCGTTGCAAACTTCACGCATTTCCTGCATTTGTATCAAGATTTGTCGGTGCCAAGTTGATGCAATTGTCAGCGCGTTGGTCAGAAAATTTACGAGCCAAAAAGGCGATAAAGCGTCAAAGTGCAGCTCTAAAAACAACGCCCCAGCGATAGTCGCGGTTTTATTTAAGGCCAAGCGAAAAACACGACACATTTCCCTACGTCTCGAGAGTGCCATGACCTATAAAAAACGCATAAAATTTTTTACCGCTATCGCTAAACCGTATTTTTCCTTTCTACGTCACACTCTATCCGGGGAAACATTTTCAAAGAACTGTTTAATGCGCAAATTGTTACATTTATTCCCGCCACAGTCGTCGCATCTTCCTGTTACAGACACTAGCAATCTGCCCGGGAACGAGGTGCATAGCGTCGCCGCAAAAAAGTGGAATCGCTCCTTCCGCGTCTCTTCGAATCGCGCGATACAATTCCGTCCCGCAGATGGCGGGCCGGCGGACGCACGTGTTCGAATGTGGTCGATCCATAAAGTCGAGCTCTCGCCCTGCTCCCGCGCGCTACGGCACAGTAAGGTCAGGGTTCGCGGTGGTGGGGGGTGGTTGAGCCGACCCATCGGTTGCCCCTGATATCAGTCGTGGGACTGGGTCACAGGCGCGGGTCGGCCCGTTCCGAACGCCACGTGTGGTCGAATCCTAGTCGCAGTCAGTATGCCGGACGTTTTGCACGTGCGGTTAGCAGCCAGCCAGCTGCTCTCGCTCTGACAATCGCGACGAGTTATTTTGTTCTCTTTTGAAAATAATAATAATAATAATAATAATAATAATAGTAATAAAATAAAATACCTCGGCGTGATCGGTGGTGCGATGATCGATATTGTGTTACGAGGGGACTCGACGCAGTTACGATTCAGCCTGTCGCGAGAATCGTGTGTTTGTGCACCGAAAAATGTGATATTGCTCGAATGATGCAACTGTTAAGATATGGCACTGCACTGAACGCCTCGCGCGCCTACGATTGTAACCGACGATACAGCAAAGTGAGACAGAGAGAACGATATATTTACGTGTATATATCTATACATAATTCATACACAACGCGGTGAAGGAACGAAACCACTGCGGTTGTTGTGATTTGGAAGTCAGCTGGGAACCCCCGTGGATCGTAAATGAAAAATTCGAAAAAGCGATAAACGTCACTTCCAGGTAACGAAAACATGCATTATGTATTATGTGTAGTACGTGGATATCCTTGTGACTTTTTTTCCTCGTGTTTTCTGGAAATGGGGCTTTTTTTAATGAAATGGAATGGGGCTTTTTTTTTTTACTCAGCGTTTTGTCAAATTTTTTGCAATCGAAAAAAGTGCGTAGCGTAACCTTCGTCGAGCGTTCGTGCGTTTAGATTCACTGCGTACGACGACGCTGAAGCCACCTTGTTAGCTCGGGCGATTCGGTGAATTGGTAATCCGAAAATTTGAAGGTAATTTAGCTGAGCTCTGCTGATACCTGAACGAGTGCGTCAGCGTCGGTAGGTTGAGTTGCGTGGACGACGCGCCAACGACGGCGACGACGACCGTGAGTTCCGTCCTATCAGCGTTACACGCGCCGCGCGGGGATCAAAGACGGGCAGCGAACGAAACTGTTGTGCGTGGAAATGTGTATCGGAGCCCCGCGCGTCGCCGCTCAAGGTCACCGCCTTGCGCCTCGCGCTTCCCGCGCGCGTGACGAGTTTTAAATCTTTCGCGGAATTCACCGAACGACTGAGATACGTTTCCACGATTAATGCAAACGATTCATCCCCTTCTTTTGGTGCTATTGGATCATTTGCAGCTGAGATACATTTCGCAATCAGTGGATCGCAGTCTTCCCCCTCGAACAAAGCTATGCAAATTGATTCAGACTTCTAAAAAAAAAAATATAGAAATTTAGAATTTGATTTTGGAGGGAATTCAAATGTTGAGTCACGTTTCGCAATTAGTACGTTTGGGTCCTCGAACGAGGCTACGACAATTCCTGAATTCCATTGGGCCGATGCAGTCGAGCAAAGTGATGACTAAGAGACTCGCGTCCGGAGTCCTTACGCCGAGGAAACAAAAATAACCATTGCGCATATCTTTCCTCAATCACGACATTAGATTCAATTAGGCGAACGCCGCTCGACAGCTCGAGCGACGGATGGGCCCACGGGCTACTCGGGTTCTCCCCTGTTCTCCAGGACAACGTGCCGCCTGCCGCGAGACCGACGACGCCTGCGCCTGGCGCTTTCGCCGGAACGCGCGCGCGACTTCATTGGCCGCGACATTTCGTCCCTCCGCGCGGTGACGCGCGACAGGATCACGAGGACGCGAGTGGCGCGCAATATTGTCGACGCAGATCGCCATGATCCGGGGGGCCTCGCGCGTAACGAGTTCGCCGTACCACGTGATCGTTTTCCTTCTGCCTGCGCAGATCCTCAACTAAGAAATAAGTAAGGGCACTAAACGAATCAACAACATTTTAAACAAAACTAAAAAAAAATTGAAACAAAAGTAAAAACAAAAATTCGAAATAAAAGTTTTTTAAAAATTCGACACATAGATCGCGCTTCGCGGATCCCAAAAAGCTTCTCAAAAAAAAATCCACCCAACAGTCGTACATTTCGGGAAAACCGGCTACGTGTTTGAAAACTTGGACGAAACATTGACAAAACAATTGGTGCAACTTTTGTTACAAAGCCTTTCTATCGAAATGACAGTAAAAAAAATCTTTCGTCAGTACCTGCGACTGAGCCGCGTCTCGTCTCGTTTTGTGCCGACGCGCAAGATCCTCGAATGAGAAATAAGTGAGCGCACTAAACGAATCGACAAAATTTTAAACAAAACTAAAAAAAAATTGAAACTAAAGTAAAAACAAAAATTCGAAATAAAAGTTACAAAAAAATTCGACACATAGATCACGCTTCTCGGATCCCAAAAAGCTTCTCAAAAAAAAATCCACCCAACAGTCGTACATTTCGGGAAAACCGGCTGTGTGTTTGAAAACTTGAACAAAACATTGACAAAACAATTGGTGCAACTTTTGTTACAAAGCCTTTCTATCGAAATGACAGTAAAAAAATCTTTCGTCAGTACCTGCGACTGAGCCGCGTCTCGTCTCGTTTTGTGCCGACGCGCAAGATCCTCGAATGAGAAATAAGTGAGCGCACTAAACGAATCGACAAAATTTTAAACAAAACTAAAAAAAAAAAATTGAAACTAAAGTAAAAACAAAAATTCGAAATAAAAGTTACAAAAAAATTCGACACATAGATCACGCTTCTCGGATCCCAAAAAGCTTCTCAAAAAAAAAATCCACCCAACAGTCGTACATTTCGGGAAAACCGGCTACGTGTTTGAAAACTTGGACGAAACATTGACAAAACAGTTGGTGCAACTTTTGTTACAAAGCCTTTCTATCGAAATGACAGTAAAAAAAATCTTTCGTCAGTACCTGCGACTGAGCCGCGTCTCGTCTCGTATTGTGCCGACGCGCAAGATCCTCGAATGAGAAATAAGTGAGCGCACTAAACGAATCGACAAAATTTTAAACAAAACTAAAAAAAAATTGAAACAAAAGTAAAAACAAAAATTCGAAATAAAAGTTACAAAAAAATTCGACACATAGATCACGCTTCTCGGATCCCAAAAAGCTTCTAAAAAAAAAATCCACCCAACAGTCGTACATTTCGGGAAAACCGGCTACGTGTTTGAAAACTTGGACGAAACATTGACAAAACACTTGGTGCAACTTTTGTTACAAAGCCTTTCTATCGAAATGACAGTAAAAAAATCTTTCGTCAGTACCTGCGACTGAGCCGCGTCTCGTCTCGTTTTGTGCCGACGCGCAAGATCACGTTGATTAACCTATGATGTGATCAATCGAGGACCAAACCGTTTTTTTTTTACACGGGCGGCGAGCAGCAGCGCGGGAGCCGCGAGAGGCAACGACGCAACGACGACAATCGGTCGTCGCGCGACGCATCGCGACTCGCACGCTCGAGAGGCCCAGGAGCGGCGGGAGTGGTGGGTAGGAGTCGACGTATGGCAGAGTCGGTGGCGATGTGTACACGGCGACGGCGGCGGCGGCGGCTCAAGCTGGACGCGGACACACAACACCGACGACGCCGCGTGTGTTGGCTTCGCGCGGGCAACGACGGACGACGAGGATATACACAACGCGAGTTCGGTGCGTGCGAACGGCTTGCACACATCCATCGGGTATGGCGCGCTCTTGGGCCACGCGTCCCCTCTCGCTCTACGGGCAATCGCGTAACGCTCTTCTCTCTCTCTCAGTGTGTCGTCGTCGTCGTTGCCGTCGTCGCGTCGTCGTCGTGTGTCGTCGTCGCGTCGTCGTCGTCGTCGTCGACGTCAGCGTCGGCGTCGTCGCGGGTTCTTTTTCATGCGGTCCTCTTGACTATTCGTTGACGATCAACGTCAGTTCACGTCCGACCCTACTAACGGTCGGTTTGCCTCTGCCGCTTCCTCCGCGTCTCTCCGTCTCTCATCCTGTATAACTCTCCGGCCGGTGTCTCTCGGTCGACCGCTGACTTTGTCGTCCGGCACGGAAAAATCTATATCTATATACATGCATACTGTATATGTAATTCTCAACGCGTCCTACGAGTGTTAAATGGTAATTGTCGCGACGAGATTATGGAAAATATAATACACAGCGCGGCGGATATTCGCGTGCGTAAACCGTGCGGAAAAAAATTGAAATAAAAATAATCCTGGTGACTGGGATCACGAGGCGATTCCGCGTTTGTGCCGCGCGGATAAGGAAGTTGCGGAAGTTCAGGGGGGGGCGCGTGGAGACGTTTGCGAGCAACGTCAATTTCGTTTATCGCAAGACGATAGCGAGGTTTTCGTCGGGAGAGGAATTATGAGGTCCGCGTCGGGTCGAGGACGAGTGTGCCACGTGCTTTGGCTGCTGCTGGAAATTTCGCGCTTTGCGCGCTATTTGTCGCCTCGTTGATTTACCGAGACCGTTTGTCTCTCATCTGGTTTTTTTGTTTACTTTTTAATGGAAACATTGGGACATGGTTTGTGGGCGTTTAGGGATCGTAAATTCGCGAGTATGTTTTTTTATTTGTTTAAGGGGAAAAAATGAAGTGTAACGGTTTTGATTAACGAATAAAAAATGAATTAAAAAAAAAACTGTATTATTTTCTGATCGTGCTAGGAGGAGGAAAATGGATTTTTTTTTTCGTAACTTCGGCCGATCCCGACAAGCTGTCTGTCGTCCGGTACGAGACAATGAATCTCGCGTTTTCCAAAATTTCACGCCATTTTCAATCAGGTAGCGTCGAACAGGCAGACGTTTTTCGCAGGTCAGATTATTGCGGATTTTGATCTACGACAGGAAATAGCGATAGGGATAGCGATTCTCGTAGAAATTGTTCATTTTAGTCCGAGTTAAATCCGAGCGTCCTTTGAGCGGCAATCAAAATATCTATAAAATAACCTATAAAATGCGAAAAAACTCCTACTCCCACTTTTTCAAATTTCGGAAATTAAAATGATTTTAAACATTCCACAAATGTTACAAACTTCTACCCAAGCTCAACTTGAATGCCCAGAACGCTGACAACTTAAGTGCGTTCCCCGCGCTTCGATATCGACGCCGATAACCGAGACGTTAGATCGCGCAGGGGTCAACGACCGGTCATGGGTGTTTAATAGTGTTTTCATTGAACTATCTCAAGGCATCTTTTTTATAATCACGCGTCCGTACGATCAGCGACTTGACGTCGCTTACTCACCAACGGTCACGAGTGTAAATATTTCCTCGATCTCGACGCGGACGGGGCCGTCGTTTCTTCGCGCAAGGTCACACCGCGTCTTCGGTCTATCGTTTTCCGTGCAAGATTGCAAAAAAAACTTTCTTGCAAGATTTATTTCTCTATTCCATCTACGCGACTAAGCTTACCCCACAAAATAACTGTGTTGTCAAGTCCTTGGGAATTTTTACAATCATCTTTTTACAGTATCAATTTTGTAATATTTTTTTTTACAACGAAGCTAAGCTTATAATTTTAAAAAAATGTATATAATCATAAATATACAATCACAAAAGTTTTAGAAACAATGAATGGTTACCATTAATCGACTTCGACGGAGCCGATTTAAGAACAACGACGATTAAACATATTCTAACAAAATTGTTTATTATTCATAGGGCCTGGCGAGCGTCGACGCGAAGCTCGGAAACAGAAGAATTCCATCGGCGAGAGAATGACGGTCAATGAGAGCGTCGATTCGACGTCGGACCTGAGCGTTGGGATCCCGGCCGAGGCGAACGATCGGATGCCGGAGCACGGGAAGCATCGAACGGCGATGAACTCGCACAGATCGTACAACGCGCAGTCCAAGGAGGACACTCCATTCCTGTCGAAGGTCGAGGCGACGAAGATCGGCCTGCTGCCCGACAAATTCAAGTCGTCAGCGTTGAGTCTCACGCGGGCTGCGGACCAATCGCCGGATGACCGGAAGAAGGAGTCGTCAATGGAGGGTGCGATCGGCGCCGGAAACGACGACGACAATTCGCCGCCCGACGGCGGTCTCCGCGCCTGGATGATCATGCTCGGCAGCTTCATGATCAACGGAATTCTCTTCAGCGTCATCAACTCCTACTCGCTGATATACGTGGAGCTGCAGAAGCGGCTTCAGGACAGCGGCGACTCGGCCGCCTCATCCAAGGCCGGTGAGTCCGCACGCTCTTCATCTTCTTCTGCTTCTTATTATTCTTCGCGCAGCTTGACTACGAAGCTCGGGACCAACCAAGCTGATGCAGTCCGGCCGCAAGAACCACTAAGATCAGCCGAGAAGTCCGCTCGCTCGACGATGACGAGAACGGCGACATCGCGCGGCTAAACGTCCGACGCGCGTTGGCGAAAAGAGAGCGAACTCCGGCTATTAGAAACGTGTGATGTCTGTAATCGACGCGAATGGATTCGATAACTGTACGCTCTCGCGGTAACGAGGCGATGCGCGCGGCGGTAACCCGAGCGACGATCTCGCGGTTTTGTAATTCGAGAATACGGCGAACACGGTGAACGTACTGGCACGATACTGGCGATATCGAGTACGCGCCGTGAACCGCAGGAATAAGGAGAGGATGCGGATTGCTCGGATCTCGGATTCTGCAGCGGGAGATCCGAGCCCTGGGACCTTCGCGTTTTTTAACGTGGCCCTTTTTTCATTCAGTCGACATTTTGGTTGATCGACACGTTTTTCATTGCACGGTTTCGGCATTCTCTTTGTTTTTGTCAATTCGAAAAATTGTAAAATTAAATAAAAAGGCAGCGCGTTCGGTTTGCGGACATTGCGGATGGATTTTTGAAAAATATTTCGTGCTCCAGTAATCGCGGACTTTGCCTCTCTCTGCCAGCACTGAATCAACACACTGTCGCTCGTTATCGCCAAATTTTTCGCCAGACCGAGAGAGACTTCGTGTCAATTGGTCAGTGAACTGCGATAGTAGAGACGTTAACAAAGCACCTATCGTCTCTTGCGCGATAAGCACAATGCACCGAGGATGTCTTCTTCTCCCTCTGAGACGCTCTTCAGTCGTGTATCTCGTGGCCTCTAATCTTCGCCCTTTTTCATCGTGTTGTATGGAATTTACATGGGAAAAAAATCATTGATTCGATAATAGACACTCGCAAACATATTTTTTATCTTTACCTACGATTCTTTAAATTTCATGTCAGACTTGATAATTATTTTTCCTCGAGATGCGATTAGTAGCCCGTTAATTTTGTCATTATGATGCTCAACGAGCCGTAAACTCTAAAACAAACATCACTGTGCGAGACAATACTGATTAAAGATAATCGGCTGCCGATGTTTCCTGCACGGGAATCAATTGTTATGTGATTCGAGTTTCCTCGTGGACGATATGCATTTTTATCGCATTTTGTTGTATATTTATCGTAGCTCGACAATTGCGCACTGCATGCATATTCAAAAAAAAAAATCAAATAATCGCATAGCCGGACCCATTATTAGCAACTTTGTGTTTACTACGCGAGCGATTCGAGCGAGTCTCATAAATCCCTGACCAAGTCAGATGGGTTCTACTTATCTGCGTAGCGACGCGCCGATCGCATATTAGAAATCAATGATCAAATCCGTCCGCAAGCCGTACTTCGTTTTGCATGGGACGATGGCGCAGTAGCCCACGTGGGCAACGCTCGTCCGTGCACGTGATAAGCGAAGTACAAAAGTAACACGCCGCTCGCAACTCGCATACTCTTTTTGTGCGCGCACCGAATTCATCTTCACAGAACGAATTCGGTACGATTAGACTCTCCACGAAGAGAGCGAGACGATCTCGTGGAGCTCTGCGCGCGTTGGCACTGCGCGTTTCGCTCTGCGGATTTATATTCTCGGCCGAGCAAGCGAAGCACAGTGGCAAGTCCTGACACTCATCCTCGGTTGCATTTTAGTCGACAGTACAATATCAAATTATCAAAAACTTGATTGCAATTATAGTGAAGAATTATCAAAATAAAAAAAATAATAGAAAAATAACAAGATAAACAAAATAATAATTCAACTCAGCACTGATAGAGCAGTTCGTGTAATAGTACCAATCGATTGATATAAATCGTACCAGGTCCGGCAACTATCAATCCTCCGTCTTTATTTTTGTACTTTCATTAATTTTTTCCAAGCACTGTCGTAACTATTCTCAATTGAGTGCAGCATACATTGCACTCGATCGAATCAAAGCACGGATGAGCAATCAACCGAGCGATCAATTTTCTCCGAAGAAAGATTTCTCCGAGTGATTAACTTTCGGTCGCCAACTGGGTCGCGTCGATGGTGCCGGTCAGAAAATCCGTAGCGATTCGTTCCCCCCGTCCAAGGCGACGGATTATTCGCGACGAGACGCCGCGATGTCGATTAGCCGTTCGCAATTAGTCGGTCGTACGGGGCTTATCGATTAGACGGGTCGTCGGACAATGCAGAGTGAATGCCCTAGACGAGTTTAAGTTAATACGAGCTGGACCTGAATTAATCATCAATTACACGGGCATTAGTCCTAATAGGGGTCAAGTGACGTCACTCTCGTACTACGCTACTATCTTCATTGCCGTTGGTCGCCACTCGCTATATGTACCTTCTATATATATATGTGTATGTTTCGCTTCAACATTTCCTTGCAATTTTCGTTCGAAGCGGATTATCCGCGTTACAGTTTGTATCTCGTGCGAAGCGAAAAAAAAAAAATTGGCTGCGTATCGCGATTACAAGGGAGATTAAATTTCGCAGTGTCGCGTTTCAAAGCCTCTGCAGCTTTGTAGGATGTATAAACATATATATATGCATAGAAAGAGGGTTATACATATAGAAATATAACACATAGAAATTCATGCGTGTCTAACGAACCGTCAAAAGCCTCGTGCCCCTTGCGGGAAAGTTAATGTCCCGCGAAGTAACAAATTATTCAACGCTGCTCGTGGACTCGTCGCGGAAGACAAAAGCCAGCTCGTCGCTCGTTACTCATGGTACCGACAATGTCTTTGCTAAATCATTGTCGTTCAATTGACCCGCGATATATCAACGCTCGCGCGGACTCCGCGTTGGGGTCAATTGCGTTTGGATTGATCCACCAGATATACTGCGCACAACCGAACTCGAGACGCCAGAAGCGCTTCTCGCAAATCATTGTACCAACGATACAATGACAATAACACACTCTACTTTCAGCGCTCGTGGGCTCCTTGACGATCGGAACGACTTTCTTCCTGTCCCCCATCGCCGGGATACTCACCGACAAATTTGGCATCCAGCTGACGACTTTTTTGGGCGGCGCCTTCGCTTTTGGCGGGATGCTGCTGGCCTCTGTGTTTTGCCATCAAGCAAGTTATTTTTTTAACACCTTTTTGCAAGTTATGATTGAAAATTAAATAATTGATGGATTTTTTAAAATTAACTCCAAGCTTGATCAACGAGAGTATGAAAATAGGACTTTATTCATGAGTTCTTTTTTTATCGTTTTGCTTGTCAGAAATCGTAGATCTGGCCGCCGGGCTGAAAACCGCCTAAATCGGGGTCACGAAATTTATTTTTTCGAAATATCGACTTCTAACCTATACCATCGTTCTCAAGTCGCATATTCTACCCCTGAAAACACTGGTTACAATCCTTTTTTAGTTGATTTTGAAAAAATATATTTTGGTCGAACAGTTTGTCAGAAATCATAGATCTGGCCGCCGGGTCGAAAACCGTTTAAATCGGTGTCAACGTAGGTTAAACAGTGGTGCAGCGCTAATTACGACAAATGTCGCGGTGTTAAACAACGAACGGCCGATCTTCTTGACGGTCCACGACCAATCAGAGGTCGAGTTATATTGACAACAATGGTTGCTCATGCACTTTTTAACAGAGGAAAAACTGCATTCTTTGTTGCACAGGTGGAAATTCTTTTTTTGACTTATGGAGTGATGTACGGATTCGGCGCGAGTCTCGCGTACACTCCGAGTCTTGTTATCTTAGGACACTATTTCAAGCGTTACCTGGGGCTTGTCAATGGCATCGTCACCGCTGGAAGCTCTGTATTCACGACAATAATGCCCTACATCATAGATCCCCTGCTCAAACGTTTCGGCCTGGTGGGAACACTCAGGAGCTTGGCCATTCTAACTTCGATCGTCATGCCTTGCGCGGTTCTATTCAAGCCGGTGCTTCGTGAGTAAATATTGTTAGATACATAATTTAATTGCCAATGAAACCATAGTAACGAGCCCTTGAATACCTTTTGGATCGATAATTTTATCATCCTCGTAATGTCGCTCTCTATTATCGGGTCCTACAGTAATAATATTGAAAAGTGCCAAGAAAGTGTTGATAAAAATAAATTTGGAATTGTGAATTCAACACATTCTACGAAAAAAAAATCGTTATTTTCCCGAATGAAATTTACATAGATTATCTTTTATTACAGTGAAAAAACCGCAGTCGCAAAGAAGCGAGAGGCCGGACGATACTTGCTGCTCGAAGCTCAAAGAGGTCGTCAACATTTCCATGTGGAAGAGAAAAAAGTATGTGGTGTGGGCGAGCGCCATACCTCTCGCTCTGTTCGGGTGAGTCAAACGATTTTCTTACATCCGCGAAAAAATTAATTCACCCAACCCTGATCGACGAATAAATCGTAATTTGCTTCTTATTCCATTTCAGATATTTTGTGCCATACGTTCACATAGGAAAATTCGTGACGCTAAAGTTCTCGGAGTCCGACACGAAATTGCCGGTCACGTGTATCGGCATCACGTCCGGAATCGGACGTCTCGTGTTTGGCTACATCGCGGACTTGCCACGAGTCAATAGAATTTTATTGCAACAGGTACGACGAAGAAAAATCTAACGAGACAAATATTCGATTGTCCTTCAAATCAATGTATTGATACAAAGGTGTGTCCTTTTCTTTTAAGCTTTCGTTCGTGAGCATCGGAGTTCTTACGATGCTGTTGCCGGTGACGCCGACGTTCACGATTCTCCTGCTGATAGCACTGTGCATGGGTCTCTTCGACGGCTGTTTCATATCTCTCCTGGGCCCGATCGCCTTCGACATATGCGGCCGAAAAGGCGCGACTCAGGCGATAGGCTTCCTGCTGGGGATGTGCTCGATACCGTTGACCGTGGGGCCCGTTATCGCTGGTCGTCTCTACGATGCTACAGGTAAAACGGGCGAAAAATCGACCTAGGATCATCCGAATTTGCTCGAAAAAACTCATCGAATCATTTTTCAGGCTCCTACGATGTCCCTTTTATGCTGGCCGGAGTTCCGCCGATAATCGGAGCTCTCGCGATGTTTCTAGTCAGATGCGTGAAGGACGTGAAAACGGACGACGACGAGAGCGCCGACGATCAACGTCTGCAGAATGGTTTGTCGATTGAACGATCGTTAAAATTCAATGTACAATTGACAGTCGCCAGTCCCGTCTAAGCTATCGGCGATTTACGATGGATATTCGTGCATTTATGCCCATCGTCGCTAATGCTTTTGTCTCGCTACTGTTGCGTTCGGTGTAAGCTTCGAATCATGCTCCGGTGGTGGCTCAATGTGTTTGTCGTAGGAAACGTTGCGAACGGAGAAATCGAGGGCTCATCGGTGATGGCGATTCCGTCGGCGACGTTGCAGGAAGGTAGGTCGTGGACGGAAATGGTGCGAACTAGACTGCTTGAGTTGCCTCCGAGCTACCGCTGCTCCGGTCGTTCTTGTCGACGCGCTTACTCGCCGTACTCGGAAATCGGCGCGTCGCGATTTCTCGGCTACAATGCCGAGTACTCGTTGAGCCCGAAGAGCGTCGAATACTCGGAAAGCGTTCCGCTCATGCACGAGCGACGATCGAGGATGGATATCTTCGAGCGCACCTCTTGCTCCTCAACTCTACTAACCTGTTGACTGATTTCACGAGCTGCTGATATTTTTTCCCACGGAGATCCTCGGATCGCGAAGCTTTAACGCATATCTGTGCATAGACGCCAATTATCCCGTAGCAATCGGCAGCTTATTGTGCAACAGGCGCAGCAACGATTACAATCCAACAGATATTTGCGCTACAAGCATTGCCCGCCAAACGCATCACGTCCGGCTTACACTAGTCCAATCCACCTGCGTTTCTCCTCCTTGCCGCCCAAGTTTTTCCGACCAATGGCACATCCGTCTTCCCAGCTCGACAATTTTCCCACTTGTATGTAGAAATAAAAGTTTTCTTTTGTACTTTCTTAACCTCTTGTTTTCTCCTGCCTACTTTTATCGTCCTGAACACACGACTGTTGTGAAGGAATAAAATACTTTTGTATGCGTTACTAGTTGCTTTCTCAGTCGGTCTTATCATCTACTTTTGCGCTGAAAAGTGTCTTTCCACTATTTGTATATTGTTTGTACTTTTTTTGTAATGTATCAAGCATGATTAGGCTTACGATTCCCAATGAGATCTCGCGAATATTCAACTGATCATACACACTTGTCGATATCTTTGTACTTTCAGAGGGAAGAGAACTGCACAGCTTATGCAACAATGGAAAGGCCACGATGAGTACGTAGGTATTGCGAGTGCGCGACACTACTCGCACCGACGACTTTGTCGAGTCTATCGTCGAATGCCAATTAGACCGTTTTTTGCTCAATGATTATGTTATTCGCCGTGACCTCACCGAGAGGCAGACAAGGTTGTAGGACTCGGAAACGAAAGAGAAAGGCTTTTATAAAATTTAACATCTTGCTTTCGCAACAACAAAAAATCTCAAGAAAATACTGAATTATCGTACAAGCATATGAAACCTCACTACTATTCGTGCCATGACTTAGAATCATACATAATGCATAATGCATAAACAACGTTGTATCTTGATACGTTGGGTCAGAGAGATTTCTAAAATGGTCTGCAACGCCATTGCACAAACGCATTTCGCAAATGTTCAAATATTTATAGGAAAATAAATGAATTTTGTTTACATACCTTTTTTGCGTAGCATAGCTTAGCTAGACGAATTTGTAGGTTGAGAATAGAATTTTTATTTTAAATATGAATATCCGAGATCGTTTATCATATCAGAGAATTTTTGTAATATCGAAAGATAATATGAGATTCTCCGACTATATTCAGATTTCGACGATGTACGGCGAGAAAGTTCAAGGTCCACCCAATTAATTGCATTAATTCAACCGAATTATCACAATCGCGACAATTGTTGCTGTGGAAATATTTGTAAAAAAAAAATCAATTCGATTTCTCTGTAACGACCAATATTTAATTATCATTGTTTTAAACAGAATTCGCCAAATTCCTGAATATCAATTTTTAGGCTTACAGTTTTACCAAATCCTGTTTCTTGTACGCATTTGTTACAACAATGTAATATTCAAATATGGCACCGGAAAACGTGTATTTTTTAAAATCAAAATTTACACGAAAGAACAGTGTAAATAACCAGGAGGCAAAAATACAATTCAATCGCAAAGTCAATAACAGTACAATGAAGCGAACGTAAAATAAGAATAAGAAGGGATATTTTCTGTAATTCGTCGTCAATTACGTAAGATGATCCGTACCGAAATCTTGGGAATAACGAGAAAACGAATGAGAGTTCTTGCCACCGAAATTGCGAGCGACGCGAAGTCGAGGTGGAATACGACACATCGCGTGCGTCGACGGGAAAAAAATACATATATACATATACATACTATAAATCTACCTGTAGTGGAGCGAGCGAGCTCTACGTCAAATTGACAATATTCGAGGGAATTCGGGTACCGCTGAAGTACTTAAATCAAAATGATTGTAAGTAGTCGCAGGTTCCAAGCTCGATGTATTTTGTTATCCATGTATATTGTAACTATGTGCTGAAATAATTATACTATTAATCATAGCATAAATTTGTCGCGAAATGCGCAATCCAAAACGACGTGTCACGTTATTTTCACCCGACGGTTCTCCATACGATTCTGACTGAAATCCCCCATCTGATTCCATCATCCAGAAAATCTGTTTTTCAAAATCCGCGTGTGTAACCCTGTCGTCTATAGGTTAACCCTTTAGTAGTTTAACACTGTAACGGGTAGACTGAGGTCCGTGTGGTCACAATTCGCCACTGTCCACCCAGTCTGGGAAGCCAACTACACTGAGAGAAAAATATGATTGGATACACCAAATCATTTATTTGAAACATTTATAATTGATTCAAGTATCTTGTATTTGAAGCAACTATACGTGTCGTCCAAATACCAATATATTGCGTTGAATGAACTATATAAAACAGCCGAATTATTTGTATGAGAAGAACCAGTTCAATTAAAGTAGCTATATATTTCGTTCAGTCGAATAAATAAATTATTGAAAACAACGACTAAGGAACCAATTTATTGGAATCAATAAAAAAAGGTACAATTAAAGTAGCCGTATAATGTGAACATAATGTGAATACGTATATTGTCTGACGCATTCCTAACATAGTTTTATTGAATCAACACAATATTTAGTAAAAAAAAATATATATTTTGTGAATTCAATGCATTTTTTATTTCATTCTACAAACTAAGAAATTAAATATATGATTGGTTCAAATAAACCTTGCACTTAAATATTTTCAAATAAATGGTTTATTTGAAAATTTAGTGTATCCAATTATATTTTTCTCTCAGTGTAGTGAGGGGTTGAAAAAAAAGCGTAAAATGCGCCGGCGCGAGTCAACGAAACTCTCAGAGCTGCCGCAACTTTACAATATCCGTACAACAGTTGAACACAGTTCCTCGTTTGTCCTTGTTTCTCGTAGTTTGAAAACAGCTATACCAGCTCCATCCGTCGAAGACGCCATGATATCCACAGGCCCGTGGGTACTTCGTCGCACCTCCCGTGTCCATCGAGAATCTCAACCCCGGAAGCGCGTGTCGCATGGCCCCCCGAATACTTCGATACCGATCGCATAAACCCCGGCAACTGCGGCACTCCACAGTCGCCTGGTCCCGCGCGGCGGCGGCGGCGTTTGGCGCTTCGTGCGCCGAGCGCTCCCGAACGCTCCCGAGCGCCGGCGTCGGGCCGAACAGTGGGCCGCGATACAAACACGCCGTTTATTTTTACTCTCGTCGCGCTGCCGCGCGAACCTCCTCTCGGTTCGCTCCGCGCTCGTCGCTCTGCCGCCGGAGATGTAGTCGCGCTGACGAAAATACAGCGCGCGCTCGATCCGATCGGGGCGCGCATCGCCTGAGCCAACAATAAATACCGCCGCGTCGCACGGTGGAGGGAAACACGAGCGAGGCGGCCGAGTGTAGTTCTCTCGTCAGTGTGCGCAGCGCGTTCGAGCGAGTCGCGTGCGCGCGCCTCTCTCAGTGTATAATACACGAATCATCTGTTTCATTCGTTTGGTACTGCTGTCCGGTCACGTGACACCCGGCCTCCGATTAGTCCGCGATCGGTCGGCGTCCTCGCCGCGAAGACTTCGGCGTCGAATCGTCAAACCAAATGCGAATCGCGCCGACGCCGCGTGTGACGTCAACGAGAGCGAACGTCGCGCTGCTCGGTCGCTCGCGACTCCCGGCTAACCGAACGTGTACTACCGAGAGCGGAGAACGCGACGATGCTCGGCTACAGCGCGGCAGCGGCGGCCGCTGTGGCGGCGGCGGCGGCGGCGGCGGCTCCGTCCGGCGGACCGCACAGCTGCGCGCGGTGAGTCGCTGATATATTTCGGCGAGAGCGGCTATGACGCCGTCGCCGCGGCGCACGCGGAGCAGTCGCGCGCGCTGCTTCGTCCCAACTTGAATACATATAAAAGCGCCGCGCGAGGTGCACCCTCGACTCAATTGTCGCTCGGCGCGCACACTTCGCGCACCTCGCGCACCTAACGCACGAACGACGTGCCGAGCACGACGGGAGAGGACCTGTGGCTGACCAGCGGGCAAAAAATCAGCTCACTCGCGTGTCGTCGCCGTCGCGTCTCGTGTCACCCCCCGCCGATGCTGCTCGCGATGCCTCGAGACGCTCGCGCCACGTGCGTAGCTGCAAGACGAGATTTTTCGTAGCTTACTGATAAATAAAGACGAATAATAAATAATTTGAAAAAATAACCACGAGTGTTTCTACGAATGAGACGAAGCGAGGGACTGAGTGTTTTTTTTTTCTTCCGAAATGCAAGGACGAGCGGTAGAGAGTGAAAATCTCGTGGTTACTTGAAATTTTTCAGTGCGGCTCGGTGTATTTTTTAAGTGGAAGGAATTTGCGCGGAAGGAAGTTGCGAGAATTCGTTAACTGCGAATCTGTATATTTCGGTCATTGCAAAACTGCGAGGGAAATGTCCGAGGGGAACATGTGGTGGATTTAGGATTACGATGATCATTTGACGGGAATATGACGGGAATATAAGAGTGACGACAGTGATGAGGCTGATTTGATTTGCCGGGTTCCGTGGCGAGTGCGTGAACTGTGAGTGAAGCCGTGATGAGCAGTAAGCCCACGGTGTCGACTCTCAGAGCAAACGCTGCCCGAAAAAGCGCGGCAAGATTGCACTCGACGACGGCAACGACGACGACAACGACGACAGCGACGACGTTCACCGACATTGCCGCGGATCCCAGCGCGGTTGTCGTGAAAATCAAGAAGGAAGTGCCGGACGACGAGATCAAGGTAAAAACATTCTTGAAAAAGTAAATCACCGATTTTTATTTTGCGCCCCGAGCCATGTGACTATGTTTGTGTGTACAGCGAAGCGTTCGTTGCACTGTTGCTCAATAAATTGGAGATTAGGAACTGGAAACAGCGAAAAGTCAATTAAAGTCGAATTGTTTTGGGTGACAATTATTAATTGTCCCTCGTTTGACTAATTTGCATGCCGTATAAATACGAATAAAATATCCTCTATTAAAAAGTCAGTAATTCGCGCCAATGTGACAATTGTTGTCGATATAACTCGGCCTCTGATTGGTCGTGGACCGTGACGATCGGCCGCTCGTTGATTAGCAGCGCGAGATTTGACAGTTTGTCGTAATGAGCGCTGTCGCAATCTCCGTGATTGTTCTTTGTAATATTAAAAAAAATTGCATATGTGAGATTTCGGCAGATTGAATTGCAAATTACGAACAGGAACAGAGCGAAAAGTGAATTAAAATCGAATAGCTTATACTGACAATTATCAATTGCCACTCATTTAACTAATTCGCATGTCGCATAAATACAGATAAAATATCGTAAAAAAAATTGCATCTGTGATATTGCGGCTAATAAGAAAAAATGGTCGTATGGAGTTTTTACGAATTCATCATGACGACGCATTTGTAAAATCTCGATACAAGCGCGTATTGCACGCTGCATCGGTTTATAAATACGAAAATCGTATCCCGTTACATCGAGGCTCGGTGTAATAGCGTCGAAGAATGTCTGACGAAGAATAACGCGGGCGCGCGCGGATGGCTAATCGAATTAGACCGCGTGATGTATAGGCGAGGAAAATGAGGCGAGCGAGTAAGCGCGGGCGCGCGAAGGCAGGAAACGATTATACCGGGCACTCCCATCGGTAGCGCCGGGCGTAGACGCAACAGCCGCGCCGCGAGAGGAAACGTCGACGCGCGCGCGGCCGCCGCGTATAGATCGATTAGAATCTCCTTCGGATTTTACGAAGCAGCACGAAACCCCGCACATACGGCGTGCGCGCGCGCGCGCCAGCGCGGCAGGTTCAACGGATTGAGTTTCCTTTACTCCCTCGATCCTCATTCCGAAACACGATATGAACAACCAACCCTCCTCCTCCCTCCCCTTCCCCATCGTCGCCCACGAGTCGCGGGTTCGCTAGTTTTTCCTAGTGTCGAGGACTCGTTTGCCAGTCGAATAAAATGTTGTTTGTGCGTCGAGAAAGCCGGAAAAGTTAAATGTATTAATTTGCTCATTATGATAGCTTTGTCATTGCGTAGACAAGCGATTGCGATCACGTTGACAGGAATATTCGAGCTGATCAATTTTGCGGTTTAAATGTAGTTTGTTACACAGTAGATTTGTAGTTTCGACAACGGAAACTCGGCTGATCCTACGCGGACCGTTACTACCTGGCGAATTGGTCGAATACGTTGTAAACATAGATCGCAACAACACATTTGATTATTCAATTACACTATCAATTCAATTCCATCTTTGGTTATCGAATTCGAGCTTCGAAGCCAGGAGCGAATAGTTATTAATTGGCTTGTTTATCACTTTTGTGGGAAAATTTTGTAAAACGCTAAAAGTATACAACGCGCCTGACTTCGTTGTCCAATTAAGAAAGTAAACCGAGTGAAGCTTCCCAAGAACGAGTAATAAAAAATCGGTAAGACAGCGTGGATAAGAAATGACCGTCGTGTCTGCCCCCACGCAGGCCGTGACCACTTACGACTCCCACTGTTCGAGACCCACTCACATAGAAACAAGTGATTCGGTTTAGTGCCTAAAATTTAAGGAAAATTCGACACCGGTAATTAAACGCAAAAACCTGTTAAATCGTCCGACACATTTATATCTCCCCCGTCGACGTATAGCGTTATAAAACACACATAATCTCGCGAATCCGCGGGCTGATACTGCCGATAAATCAGCCGAGTCCCGAGGCAAACCAGGTGCAACGTGGTGCCAAGTACTAATCGCGGCCGATCATTCGCTCGCGCGACGAATATTACACTCGATATCGCGGATTCGCCTGGCTGACTCGACACGGGCCGTTACTACTTACGCCGTAAGCGACGCGCGTTCTCCCGTTGCCGCTCGTTCTGTGCCTGATTGCCGCGCGCGCGTATCTCGTATCGCCACGCGCGCGCCGCATCCAATCCTATCGATACCGCCATTTACTGCGACGACTTTCCGGTTGTGTTCTGTGTGTTTCTTGTTGAGGTACAAAACACACCGGGATCACGTAGCGTTACATTAGCTACTGTAGATAGCGCACTGTATATAAATATATTTATGCGGAACACAAGTCCATATTCTGCACATATATACTCTGTTAAAAATCTACGGTGTCAAACGCTGCTGGTGTGGACTTTTTCCCGGTGTTACTTATTACAGTGTTAATATTAACACTTTTTACGGTGTTAAATTAACACCAGCCGTTTCGTTAAATTTTCTCTGTGTTACCGACGAAGCATTATAAGACTTTTTGCTTCAAAGGCATGAATGCAGGTATCATGTGTGATTTTTTATTATCTCGTGAATAAATTAGTCGGTTTTCTCAGTTTTTATCGAAAAATTGAAGAAAAAAATCGATATTTTCATTACAGATTTCTCTACCGGGTAATTGATCTGTAATTTTTATTTTCGAAAATCAAAGTTCTGACTAATTCATTAACGAGATTCACATTGCTGGCGTCTGTATTTCAATTTTCGCTTCGATCCGTTGATAATTCGCGAAAAACGGGACTTCTGAGTTTTTGCGGTGAAAGTCGGTATTTCAGACTCAGTTAACACCGCTCATTATCACCGCGATTGGTGTGGACCTATATAGACACCGACTTGGTGTTGTTTTTAACACCGGATTTTTAACAGTGTATGTATTTATTTTTATATATAGTAATTGCAGAATATGAACCTGTTCGCTGCATTGAGAAACCGGGGCTCGGCTAACAATAAATACTATACTTATTCGAAATATGCTATAAGCTCGGAGCTCAGCAATGAAATAAAAACAATCTTTCCTACGCGTGAGCTAATATAAGTATGTAAATATGGCAGATTTTGCTATGCGACATTGTGATAATTGCGAAAAAAAAATCCAAACAGGTGCTGAATCACTACGCTGGCCAGCACTGAGCACAAATTCTGGCACTAATCGCTACACCCTGAGACCCTCGTTTTCGCCGTGTACACCGATGCGCGACTTACACACTTTTTCGCCGCTAGTCGAGGAAGAGGAAGGAAAGGAGGGAAGACGCCAGAGTCAGACGTCGACTGCGATGGTGGTGGTGGTGGTGGTTCCCGCTACGCGCGGGTACCACATATATATATAACGCGAGCGCGAGACGGAGAAGGAGCGCCCGGTTCTCGTGTTACTCTCCTTCGCCTGATTTATTCGGAATCATAATAGGCTGAAACACGACACCGCGGACTCCGCGGTCCTTCCCCCGCCGACTCTCGTCGTTTTAACTCTCTCTCTCTCTTGCTCTTGTTCGTCGTTCTGCCCCTCGTTCTCGCTCTCTCGCTCTCGCCGTCTGTCTGTCTCGCTCGTCATTATATACCTTTTGCCTTGTATGCTCACCTGAGCGGGTTCAATTTCTGTGTGTACGCCGATCCGCCTGGGTTTCGCGAGCGAGAGAGTAAGAGAGAGAGAGAGACCGTGAGAGACAGAGAGGGAGCAGCGCTATTGGTCCGTGGATCATGCATTATACCTATTATAATACGCGTACGAATATATCTATATATATGCGTGTGTGGGTTTACATGTATCCGCTGATCTATGATACTTGAAGCAAATCTCCCATAGAACATGAAATTCGGTACGAAGAGCTCATTAAAGCAAATTTCGACGATAATTCTGCTTGTTTTTTTTTTTTTTTTTTTTTGGCAAACCGTGTATTGTGTTTGGAGATTTTTTTTCGAATTATTTCGGTACTCGGAGGATGCAATTGCATATCGAATTTCAGCTCGTTCGTGGAGCGAAAAATCATTCGCGCACGGTCGTTCGGTTCGGGTATAGAATTATTTTGAAGTTGAGAGATTATTTTGCGGAATGAATTTCGGAAATGTGGTAAAAGCTTGTACCGAGAGTCGTTTTTTTTTAAATAATGTCTGATTATAATTTAATTCGCCGATTATTTGGAAAAATTATTTTCATTATTATGAAATGAAATAATTATTGTTTCTGGGTTATGAAAATGTATGGAAATAATCGCACGACAATTATTTTGGGGCGATCGTAATTTTCACGTAATTAGCGTATAATTCGTCCGTAAGGATTATTGCGCCTGCACACGCGGTTGGACGGATAGTAGGCGTGTATAACGCACACGCGCGCGCGTATGCGCGGATTCGTTCGGGCGAAGCACGTGCCACGACCTAAAATAAACGGATGGCTGCTACCGGAATAGAATCTCTGGTACCCTTCGGACCTTCGGCGTCTTCGCCGCGCATTACGAAAGGTTTTCAACCGATGCTCACCCGGTATTTCGTTGAACGCGTCGTCGCCGCGCGTGTTCTCGCGCGCCGCGCGCCCCACGCGCCAGCCACTCGCGTGTTTATAACATGCGCCGCGTGTACCTGAATACACGGAGCGAGTCCGAGCGCGAAACGTGGCGGCTTTCAAAATTGGAACAAACAGCGAGTCATAAACGATTAATCCTTGAACCGACTATTCACGAATATCTTTTCCTTCGGACCGTTTGTGTTTTTTTTAACTAAAAAATGATCCTTTATTTTAAACACCCGTATCTGCAATTGTAACACTTAAAAATTGTAACAAAGCGAAATCACAAATATTAATAATTTATTATCTGCGTTTCAGTTGTTTCTTTTTTTTTTCATTGTAAACTTTATTCAGTTTTCATTTTGAAAACTTGAAGAATAACATCGAGAAATAAGTGGACTCGTACGGCAATGAGGGATCGACGAGTATTCTCAGGTCGAGATGAATTACTGGTAAAGTTTTTGCCCGGCGAAAATTGCAGTTTCTCGAGATTCCGGAGTTTTCACGTTGCAGCATCAGACACCGTAGCACCGCAGTCGCGGTGCTACGGGTAACGGGCGAGTAACGCCGCGGCTATCGGAGACGCACGCTGCGCTTGACGAATGCGAAGCCACCAAGCGTGCGCGCGCGGTGTTCCTCGCCGCTGCGGGTTCCAGCAACCGGAACCGAAAGGGATAAATAGACTTCCAAGTTTCGCTTGCTCCGCGGCAGCGGCGGCGCTGAGAGCCATTTCGGTAACGCTGTTGTACATCGCTCGTCACATCTTTCTTGTTCACTTACCGCCGAGCTTTTCCATCCTAATAATATCGCTACTGTTATGAGGACCACCCACATTAATTAAATAACGGCCATTATTACCGTATATTTGATATTTTATCGTTGTTATATTTATTTAATTTTCGTCGAGTAAAATTTCCATTAAATATCGAACGAAATTATCCGTCGTCAAATTTGGTTATAATAATGATAATGATGGTGATCATTATTATCAGTAGAAATATTTATTGTTATTGTCGATTATAGTATTAATAGGGATAATTATTCAAGTTTCTTTTTATTTGTACACTATAGTAGAAGGTCATACAATCGGAATAGCTATTGTCAAGCTCGAATCGCATTTGCGTGTGGCCAACGACTATGTTTAACGCGCTCTACATACTCCCTTATCAATTAATAAATCAGTCTCCTCATTCCGATCGCGCTCCTGGCTCGTGCGAATGTCGCTTCAACGAGATTATACTGCGAATCCGCCAGCTGGCTCGATTTCGGTGTCGCGACTGAAACGTGTACACTGCGGCGGAGCCGCGGGCGCGAGACAGAGACGAACAAAGTTTTCCACGGATCCCAAACGCGTCGGAGCCACCGAAAATCACAGATATACGAGAGAGCATCGTGCCGGTCTGGGACGGTCACGCCCAAACGTTCGAGAGATATTTCGTCGGGAATCGAAATAGATCTCTCGGGAGTATAAATTTTCTTCGAGTCGCGCGCCTCGCGAAAACTGATGCCCGTTATAGCGTGTCAGAGCGACGGATATAGAAAAATATATATATCACTGTACATACCAATATGTCGTCATTTTTTTGGGTGGTAGAGACTCTGTTGCACTTTGAGCATAAGGACCTCCCGTTATTATTGACTTGCGAATATGTGTTCTTGGTATATTTTTGTCTATAAATAAATTTTGGTTGTAAACAAGACGTTGATGCTCCCAGAATCAACGTTTCGTTTATAGAAAAAAATAAAAAAAATTAAGTTGCCGATTTCGATACTTTTCAGAAGTCCAGATTTTTTTTTCTCAACGAAGTGAGTCGTCAACTTATTTGTTCCCTGATTGTCTGGCAGGTTAAAAGTCGATGTTTTTAAAAGAAACCTTCGAGGTTCCGATTTCGGCGATTTTCGACCTAGGGCGAGATCTACGAATTTTCGCAAACCAAACGAGAAATACGATTTTTTTTTTTTTGAAATCCAAGAGAAAAGTCCCAGATGAACCCAGTGTTTTCGGAGATATAACATGCGACTTGAGAACGAACGTTTTCTCCGAACTTATTAACAAACCTACCGCGCGCATTGCCTGAACATAACTGTAGAGAAGGAAGAATGAAAAAAAAATGCCGCCGTGGTGGGTGTCGACCGTCCTGAGTGCCTGTACGGAACTGCAAACAGTCGGCGAAACAAACTTTACACGTGCAGCACACGTTGTTTTCAAACACCCTTTATCCTCCTTTTTTCCCCTCGTTTTTTATATTACCGCAAAGTTGGAATCGCGGTACATGCGAGGGCGAAGGCCGATTAGGCCGCAGAGTAAAGTGCGGCGATGTATAGGCACGAAAAAGTTTCGTCGTTTCAGACGCGGCGACGGCGGGCGATTCAGCGGCAGCGTAAAATTGAGTAGGCAGACAATTTGGCGGCACGATAAACCACCCCCCCACCCCCCGGATGATGCAAGCTTCGTGCTACAAAAGTTTTCTCTCTACGCTAAACTCTGCGTTTGCCCGTAACGTGTACATAGGTACAGCCGAGTCGGGGCAAATTTACATGCGCTCGTATGTGTTTCTATGGTCTTATACCGTCGGGGGAGGGGGGGGGGGCGGGGGAGGGGGAAAATGGCGAATGCTTAGCCGCAATGCAGCCCTCGATTGGAAGTTGCGCGGAAATAAGATACGAGTTTTAGTTTTGCCGAGGGTGGCTGCGCCGCCGGTGGGGGAGGGGCGATAGAGAGGGGGAGGGGGAGGGGGGGGGAGCGATATAAACGACGGGAAACAGTGGTACGTGATGGGCAGCGATACAGTTCATCCACCGAGGGATATGGCAATAATTACCACATTTGGCGAAACGCGCAACCTCGGCTAATTTCCAACGCCTTTGCGTGGGTATAGCAAAAATTACCATATGCCTTAAAAAAATGAATAAGTCTCTTTATTTTTTTCACCAGACCTTGGAAGTAAAAAAAATAGATTTTTTAAAATGAATTTTTTCGACAATAATTTTTTTTTCTTTCACTGTGTCATCCGTGTTTACTTACTACTAGATCATTTTATACTTGCCACAAATATGTGTGGCAAAAATTGCCAGAGAGGCTGAGTTAACCGAAATCATCGTGCAAAGGTTTGGCAATCATTGCCACATCCTTCCCAAGCGTGTGCAGGCGGCGCACACGTGTGATTTGCACGTATTAGCAATAAAGCAACGAGCCCGCGCAAGCTCTGAATTTTCGTGGCGCGAGGCACGACGAAAATATTCGTACTTGATGCGCGACTGTGCGAGCGTCAAATTATGTGCATGCGTGCGCGAACGACGCTGGGAATCGGGCACCTGGACTCCAGACGTCGCGCATTACCGTCGTCTCGATTCGGCACCCGCGTCCTCCGCGCGTGCGTGTTTATTGTTGTTATTACCTCGTCGCGATTACGCGATTCGTAGTTGCGGTCATGTCGGGAACGGATTTCCAGCGGAGGTGGAGGGGGCGCTCCCCTCAAAATCACCAAGTTTGTTTCGTCTGTGCGCAGCGCCAACCGCGTGGGGTTGCGTTGCATCGAATGCCAAATAATTGGATGATCCATTAACCGTTGCAATTATTCAATTATCCTCGATGCACACAAGTTCTTCATTTTCAATCGAGGCCGAATGTAGTTTCAGCCACGCGAAGAACAATACGTCATGGATTAAAACTAATCCTCGATTTTTAAATCGACGCAATGTGAAGAATGAGAGGAATTGTGACACAAACAACGATTATTTTGGTGCGAGCGAATAATTGGCACTTAAAGAAAAAATGGGTCGCGGGTTCGCGTTATCACGGAATGAAAAATTGTGAATTAAAAGATCAACGATCCTCTGCGTTATTTTATGATCGACTGAGTATTGATTAAAAAAACAGTAACAATAGCAAAAATGACCGAAACAAAAAATTCAATTTTGTCACGGGTAACGGGCTATTAAAAAAAAAAAGGACTTGCGCCACACGGAAAAATGTGTCACGCCGGGTGAGCCGTGCGAGAAAGAAGCGTGTGTAACGCGAGAGGGAGGGCAATTTCCTTGGGACATTCGTTAACGTCTCGTCGTTGTGTGCGCTGCGCGCGGGCGCCGCGGGGCTGGCCCGTGTTTGTGTAAACTTGCGGCGAGCGTAAATCAGTAATCCAAGCGGTTGTAAATGATCCTTCGGCAAGATCGCGTATACCCCCTGATTATAGCACGAAGATACAACGTATTCTCGCGCGTCTTTGAGGATCGGCGCTCGAGGAGCGAGAAATCTATACTCATCTCCCGCTGCACGCTGCACGGGTTATAACACACACACACACACACACATACACACGGTCACACGCAGTCCGTGCGGCACATGAAGACTCGTGGTTTTCAGTGTGAGATCTGCGAGGAAATCTTACACCATGGGCCACCTTGCACACATACCGCTCGTTCGCCCCTGACGTCATCCTTCGGCGTCATAAAATACACGCTCGTTCGCGCAGCGGCGATAACACACAGCTTTTCGCGTGTGCGAGACTCCGGCCGGGGTGACCAACCTCGCGAGAAGAAAGTGGACTGTTAGTTTGAGCTTTTTTTTAAACACAGGCTCATGTTTTACTTGATAAAAAAAAAGGAACAGCACGAAAGAGCGACACAGCCGCTTTGACGTTGGATTTTTCAGATTTTGTTCCGTCAGATCGAAGAAATTTCTTTGGTGTGAAAATTGAGGTTTTGTCGATTTTCTTAGATTAGAAAAATATATGAAAAACTAAATAAAAAAAAGGAATCTGAATTCCCACGAGTCAAAGGCGCGCGGAAAATTTGCAACGAGGCAGTATCAACCGGTCTTGGATTCTCCGGCGGATGGAAAACATTTTAATTGCAAACATTTTTTTTTCTCGGTGGATACGAGCGATTGCTATTTAGTATCGGGTATATACGACGCGATACCCCGGGATACATAGACATACGCGCGGCCGGCGTATCCGCGGATCCGACTGGCCTTGCGCCTCGCGCGCCGGTCTGACTTTTTCTCGTGCGTATAATAATGAATGAGATATCGTGTTACAGTGCCGATAGACCGGGTGTACAGTTACAAACGTACACCACGCGACGCGTCCCGCGCGAGCGACGGCTCTCTCTCTCTCTGTCTCTCGCTCTCGCCCTCCGGAAACATAATGCGCTCCTGCACCGACCGACAGCCAGGAGACAGAGAAAGAGAGAAGGAGTCTTTCCGTCTTTTGAGAAATTTCACTCTCGGCGAAACACGAAACATACTTTCTATCCGAAACTATTGTAATCCCAAACATATATCATACTACCTCGCCAATTTCCGTTCCTCTTTACCGTGTGACGATAACTTCAAAGTAACTTCAAATCGTTATAGAAAAATTATTAAAAAAATATAGATCAGCCACAGATTTGCGAAATCAACCGTGAAGATCCCAGTTCCCTGTTTCGCGGGAAACGCGAGAGTTCAGCGACCCTCGAATCTCCGGATTTATCTTACCCTATTTTTTATGAAAAAAAAAAGAAATAAAAAAAATCAATTTTCCCTCAATCACGAAACCACTGAAAGAAAAACGCCCCGACATTTTTGCAACAGCAGAAATGTTGCGAAAAAAAATCCCAATTTTGTTCCTCCTTTTCCTCCCTCGTGGCAAAAATCGCGCGAATGCTCGGTGAGAAATCGATGTGTTTCCGTTGCTCCGCGGAGCGCGCGAACGACCGCGTCGTGTGCACCGCGTGTCACACAGTAAAATCCTTTGAGCGACACCTCCGCAGTCTTTAAAGGTACAATTTCAAGCAACGTTGAGTCCCAGCGTTGGGTCACAGTAACGAAACACCGAAGCCTGTATTGAATTACGACGTTGCGGCGTTGGCGGCCGAGGGGGCGGCGGGTGAGGGGGCGGGGGGGGGGGGGGGGCGAGGAGCGGACACGGCTCAAAAAGTAGCGCGCGCGGTGGGGGATGACGTTGGGTGCTGCCGCCGCCGTGCGCTTCGAGGCGCTCGCTATGAGCGCGCGACTCTGTCGCCCGCGCGCTAACGATGCATTGACTCCGCGCGCGTCCGTCGTGGCCGCGCTCCGCGCTGTTATAATATCTCTCTGATGGCTCTCGGGCTGCTCTGCTCTCCCCGTTCGCGGGGATCGTCTGACGGAATTAGGTGTTTATCACGTACACCTCGAAGGACATTCGCCCCGCGCCGTTCCCTTATCTCGATGCCTCGTTACAGTGTCACACAAAGGCGAGAGAGTCCTCTGTCTCTCTCCTCTCGGAGAGATAGAGAGGGAGAGACGACTCTCTCGCTCTGGGGGCTAGTCGAGCTCGCGCGACACTCGAAACCCATGAGAACACGAACAATGTATTTTCGTCCAACCGTTCTGCCGCGTATATTCAAACGGGCGCTGGGATGTGGCATTTATTACGCTCATCGTCATTATAATTTGATTTATTAATATACGGATTTCTTAACAGATTTCTTTCTCGCTGGATCAGATCCGACACAATAGATTATTATTTACATATTTATTTAAAACTTATAGTATTATTTCTCTCGCGGTTTCCCGGAATATGCTGAAAGGCAATCCGGTATATTGTAGCTCTGGGTTTCGCATTACTCATAATATAGCGATAATTATTCGTTAGGGTAATAAATAATAATTATTATTTCGAAAAATACAAGAATAATTGATTTACGATCGTAAGCAGAATGAATTCCAATAAATTTGACGAGCCGATGTGGAAGGATCGTCATCGTTCACCGATGTGTATAATGTATGCATCGGCGGGGGTGGTGTCCGGTGTGTTGAACGAGACGACGAGCTGCTCTGCGCTCGGGGGCCGCGTCGATATACGTCATAAGAAATGTTCTCACTCCCGTGTTAGTCTCGCGCGCTCGGTGCCGAGTAAGCGTAACCGAGACTGGTCGACTAATGGATTGATCCGTCGGCGAGTCACTTGATATCCCCCCCGATATCCACACCATGTACGCGCGGAGCGCGCGAGATACATACGCGGCAGCGGCGGCGGCGGCGACGGCGGCGACGGCTGCATACACGCGGCGCAAAATATAAAGTCAAGCCGAGCGCCCGCGATAGCGCACGGATATAATGCGTATGGCCGAACGAGCGCGCGGGCACCTGATATGTATACGTATGTTAAATACGCGCGTACTCCGCGCGCGTAACATGTGCTGGAGAATAAAAATAAAAATCATAATAATAATGATACAGCTACGCGCGAGGGAAACCGACGACGGCGCCACGGGCGTCGATTGGCCGAAGCCCCTAGACCGCGCTGCCCGCGCTGCCTCGTGATTCGTCGATTTCGAACTCCGCCGATGATCCTATTGCACATTAGGACCACCGTTTTACTTTGAGATGATAATCACATTTTTTGGAGAAAAAAAAATAAAATTGCTACTTCTGCTCGGGAGATTTTTTTTTGCTACTTTAGATGATTATTATTATATATTTTTTTTTTAATAATTGCGGCTTTTCCGGAAAATTCGTGTATTTTCCGGAAAAGCCGCAACAGCGTATAATGAAAATGTTGCATTAACGTCGAAACGGACAAACCAAAATCAGCCCCCGGGGGCTGGAATAAGCTCTCAATGACAACAGCCCTGGATTTCCCGGCGGTCGAACGAATTATCAAAACAAAACGCAATCAATTTCTGGTTTCAGTTTCGTCCCCCGGTAACTTTTAGTAATTCCCGTAATACCAAACCTCGAAATTATGTATTATCATGACGACCGACCTGCGCGCTCGTTGATTTTAGTTTAGCGGACGAAATTGTGTAGCTTTCGGTTCGAGCTGCCGCCGAACGAACGCGGTGACCGATCGCCCGATGAAACGCAACCCTTTTCGGTGGTATCGCTTTTCGATTATAATAATTTCAATATACGGACGAACAAGAGAGGAGTGAAAAAAAAAACGCGAAAAAAATATTCACAGCAGCGGACAAATAAATTTACCAATATTATTTTTGTTATTATCATTATTCTTTAAACGGAAATTCGTTGATATTGAAAAAGCGGCAATAAAAATACGAATATGTTTGCGTTTTGCAGGAATATGCGGCGACGGCAATGAGCGAGCTTTTGGGCTGGTACGGTTACGAAAAGGTCGACAGTGGCTGCACGCGGGGCCTCAATCTGGATCACTTCGGCTCGTCGGTGGCTTCAAGGCATCACCAGCGTCTCCGCGAGCATGGAACGTCCGCCACTGCCGGCAGCAACAACGGTCCCGTCGACGGTCCTCTACCGGGCGGCTCGCCCACGAGAACCAAGGGCTCCTCGAGGTCGCCGCTTCCCTGCCGAGCGTCGCGCTCGTCCCAGGCGAGCTCGTGCAAGGACAACAGCAGCGTCAGTGGGGCACGACCGTCGTCGCCGGCCTCGTCCTTGCAGACCGGACCCGCCAGCCCCAGACCCCTCGACAATAGCGACTCCGCATCCGACACACCTGGTAAAAAAGAAATTGATATATTTTCCATTAGTTTGAAAATAGAGGTTTTTTCGACCTGTCGCATTTTCTTTTTCTCAAGTCAAGCCAGAACAAATTTGTTCAATCTCACTCGAGTCGCCAAGAATTGCGCAAGACGTTTTATCAACAGTTCTATGAAAGTTTACGAGAAACTTTATCCACGAGAAATAAATCTGGAGACAAATTAATTTTTTTTTGTTTCTCAAAAATCGATGCGAGTACATTTATTCATGGATAAAAAAATGACCTGGCATCCGACACACCTGGTAAAAAATGATGTATTTTCTATTAATTTCAAGTTGGAAGTTTTTTCGAGCTATCGAATTTTTTCTCTCAATTCAATGAAGAAAAAATTTGGTCGACCTCACTCGAGTCGCCAAGAATTGCGCAAGACGTTTTATCAACAGTTCTATGAAAGTTTACGAGAAACTTTATCCACGAGAAATAAATCTGGAGACAAATGAATTTTTTTTTGTTTCTCAAAAATCGATGTGAGTAAATTTATCCATGGATAAATAAAATTACCTATACAACAGCGACCGAATTGCCACAACGAGGATAAAAGTGTCCCCTCCCCCCGTGCTCAATATATTTAGATTAATTGTATGAACTGCATCGCGAAAACGGATATCTCGTTTACAATCCGCGGGTCGAAGGCACCCGCGGGGTATAATTGAGAAAGCCGAGATATTCCGCGGAATATCTCGTTAGCGACAAGACGTACGACCGGGTTTTCGATGTCATCCCCGGTCGACGGTTGTCGCTGGTGTCGCGTTGCAGATGGAATCGAGTACAATTATAATTCGACGAAATCGAGAGTAGCGGAGAGGAAGTTAGGAGGGGGAGCCTCCCCCCCCCTCTCCCCCTCGCCCACTTGAGGAAACGTAGCCTCGGCTTGAAAAAAGATAAAGAATAAATAAAAAACAAAAATAAAAATAAGTGCGGAACCAAAGGAATTCTCATTAACCCAGTCAGAAACCCCTAGACACGAGGTCGCAATGATACTCTCCCGAGGAGAATCCAGTACTGAGAAAATGAGTATTTCGATAATTGAAGTATTGTGAGGCGCGAGGCGCTTCCGCGGTTTTGTCTTCCGTTCGACGAAGTCAGATGCGGCGAACGAGCCGCGGCGCCTCATTCGACTTTGTCGAACGGAAGATACACTCCGAGTCTTCGCCGTTCTCCCGTCCTCCGCTCCTTCGCCGCGCACTTCTACTGACGCTGCAGTCGAAGTTTCCGCAGCGCCACCGGAGAGCGCGAGAGTGAGTGAGAGAGAGCAGGGCGAGAGAGGCGTACGAGAAGGGTTTAAATTGTGCGTTCCCGGCATTGGGGTAAGACGAGTAGTTGGCAAGTTCAGAGTTTCTCATAAACTCGTCAGCCACTGTGTATACACACATATATGTATGTACTACATGTATAGTATATACATGTATGTATTATCTGGAAAGCCTGCAAGTGCTCAATTAGTAGTTGTCACCTTGTCTTCGCCTCCGCGTAATTTTCCTTTTGGCCGCGAAATTCGAGCGAATACCTCACCTAGCCCCCCCCCCGCCGAACCCAACCTTTCCCGCACCTGAGCGAGCCGCCTTTCTCTTTGAACTTGAAACTGCAGGGCCCGTGCGCGCCCCAACCTTACACACGGGACACCCGGCAATTACACTCGTTTTCCCGGGAGGGGAAGGAGGGCGAGTTTGATTAATTAGTTTCGGTAACGAGAGACGAAATCGCGTCCGTTCCCTGACAACACCGGATGGAAGGTCACGCGTATAGTTCCCATATAGGACTCCAAAAGTATCCTTTTCAATGATCAGTCTAACTTTTACAGGCGTAATGCTAAGATTAGCATTCAATAAAGATTGCTTTTTTGGACATCATAAGCGTGAAAATGGAAACCCAAGTAGGGGTCTTTAGCGCACTAAATGCCCACAAATGGAGAAATGGACCCTTAGGTGTTGTTATCAGGGGTTCGCGCAACGTCGACCAGGTGACGCCACTCGGGTCGCACCTACGGTACCGATATGGTCTTATTTTTTTTTTTACTTCTGTTTTTCCGTTTCTTCCGTTTCTCGATTTCGTTTTTCTCCGTTTGAGTCTGCAGAGTGCGGCGGGGTCATTTAAAGTTTTGGTCGTTATGCAGATCGCACGCGACCCGACCGAAGACGCTGGCGACAGGGCATCGGGGCATCTGGTAGCGGTCAGCGCAGCGCGAGCAACACTTGAACGGAGAAAGAGTATTTTCGTAACTCCGCCTTCCAGAGCGCGGCAGCGGCAACGCGGAGCAGCAGCAGCAGCAGCAGCAACAGCAGCAGCAGCAGCAGCGGCAGCAGCAGCAGCAGCGCGTTTACGCCGTGCCCACAGGAATAGCGCAACGTAACACGATACCAAGAACTTCCTATGCCGAGAATAAATTGTTGAATATCGGTGCGGACGTCAACTCCTTGCCGCGTCTCTCCCGCTCTCCCGCGGTTCTTGCGGTCTTTGTTCGTTTTCCGGCCGTTTTTTTTTCTCATTTCATTCTTCGCCAAACCGTGCAGTGATGTGCAGAGCGGAGCGGGTGCGAGTGGATCGCAACACAAAGCGATGGCCAAGTCTTCCTGCGCCGAGATGTACCTTTGTAGCTGAACGTAATTTATTTCGTAGTAATTTTGTCGCAGTATTGAAGTGCTTGCGTGATCAATAATTTGAGTAATCGTAACTTATTTCATTTTCTTTATTTTCTAGGACAAGTAAAATTTCAGTCGGATCGGCAAATAGGCGCCGATGCGGCGAGTTTTTATTTTTATTTTCCAGCACAAGTAAAGTTTCGAGACACGTCGCGACTTCCCGAAGGATTCAACCAAAAAATCGCTTTGTCGCCGCATCGGCAAACAGGCGCCGAGAGCCGAGCGAACGACGCCGGTTCGTTGGCATTGACGGTGCGGTACAATGTACAACGCCGTTGCCTATGAAATCCGAACGTCGCGCCGGTATCGAATCGGCTCTCTCGCGCGGGCAAACGAATTCGCACCCAAGTCCGTGTCGCGTTCGCAGTATATTTAGAAAACTGCTATCTCACTCCCTCTGTCTCTCGTGTAGGAAGCTGCTGGGTGCGCCGCTATAGGCCGCCATCGGTACACAACGCGGCAGGTGCGTTCGGTTGGGGCGCGCGAAGAGTAGGAGCCGAGCGGGGCCGAAAGAGGGCGAAAGAGCGCAAAAAGAGAGACATCGCAGTGGCGCGAGCCGTCGCGGCTTCCGTTGTGTGTTCCCGTTCCGAAACACGTAATCCAAAGCTATTCTCCCCTTTCATGGATTCTCTGTTTCTCTTTCCACGCGATCGGCTCGGTCGCGCGCGCGCGACAGCGCCAGCGCCAACTATATTTTGTCCCGGGGCGTCCGAAGACCTTTGAAAATCTATCGGTGTCCGAGTATCGGTCACGATGGACACGCGCGCTCGGAGCTCTCTAATTCCGTTCCCTTTGCAGTTTCCCGGAGTTGGATTCCCGTCTCTCTCTCTTTCCCTCCTCTCCTCCTATTCCTTCTCCACCTCCGGCCCTAAACAAGCTGCCGCTATATGCACACACTCGCGATGAGACTATGTGCCACGCGCATTGCATCGCGCGCATATATAGCACGGACAGTGTTGAATGGCGCATGTACGAACCGAGAAGATACACAGTGGGAAGCAGAGCTTGAAATCCTAGAAGCTCCCGTTACGAAATGCTTCGGATGAACAAATGGTGAAGCTGCTGATGCCGCCCCCTCCCCCACCCGAACTGCACGCACCGTGTGCCTTGCGCATCCACCGTCGCTCGGCAACGATGTTGCGATACGTATTAGACGCGTATGACCTTTGATCACGGGGACGGGACGCAATTGTGTTTCTGCACATTGCACTTGAAGCGACTTGCGCTGATGTTCTCGTTGTCGATGACGGATCACTAATTGTTGGGTTGCTATAACGACGTTCAAGGGTAAAAAGAAACAGAAGAAAAAATTTGTTTTCTGTTAAAAAGATCGTGTGCAACCGTTGTTGTCGATTTATTCGGCCTCTGATTGGTCGTTGGGAAACCGGTAGTTCGTTGATCAATATCGCGAAATTTGTCAGTTAAAAAAAATCAATTCTCGCGCTTTTTTTTTGCCGAATTTTCTATTTTTCAACCAACAGCAATCGGCGGAAAATTTGCCATCGGATAGTGTTTTTATTAGGTACACCGATTTTTTGAATTCTCCTAACGCGATCGGACTGTTATTTTTTTATCTGCAGTTCCGTTACCAAGTGAAATTTTGGCGCAGGGTTGGGGGTGAAAGGCGCGCGAATGCGTGCGATACCCGCTTATAAACCACCGCTGCTTGACGAACATGAATATGTATTATATGCGTATATGTATACTATACTGATGCGTGTATATAAATTCATAAAGGTAGTACATATGTAGTTACGTGGTTCACCGTCGAGTCATGCGATACGGGTAAACGATACGCGTATGAGAAGCATCATCAGCGGCCGGTGTACAATAACTTCCCTTTCTCTTGATCCTCCGCTATGCATCAAGTTCATGTGGTGAAGCTGCGATCGGTTTACTGCAGAATCCTTAGTGGATATTGTAATACTGAGCCGAATCGCCAGGCAAATCATATCGTATGACTCGCATATCAATAGTATTATATTAATAATGCTTAATTACAATTATTATTAATGAAGATTTTTACATTAAATTCCATGTATTTACCCCAGTGAGGCTGAAAGTCTTTATTTATTTTTATACAGCAGATGCATTTATAATCATTTATAATTGGTATTTCAATTTTTTTTTCTTTTTTTTTTCATATTAAAAAATACTGAAGTAATTATAAAAGAATCATCTGCTCAATATGCTAATTTTTTCGACATTTTTCAGATAGCGCAGCAACGTGTTCGTGGTGCGGTCGACCGGGAGGCACCTGGGAGCCAGGAAGCGCTCCCCTGTCATTCACTCTGACGAGCAGCAATTCCGGTCGGTTTTGCAGCGAGGCCTGTTTCGCCGCTGGCAGACGAGCGGCTTTCAAACGCGCCCGAACCTGCGATTGGTGCAAGCACGTGCGTCACTCGGTCAGCTACGTTGACTTTCAGGTAAGTCGAATATTCATCGACGAGATAACAGTCGACCCCGCGAATCATCACTAAAACCATCTGTCTGCTTTGTTTTCAGGATGGCGAGAGTCAGCTGCAATTCTGCAGCGACAAGTGCTTGAATCAGTACAAGATGAATATTTTTTGCCGCGAGACACAGGCGCACCTGGCGTTGCACGGACTCCCGACGACGTTACCGGCGTCCGGGAACTCGGCGGCCGGCGCCGGGCTGATAACGCCGGAGCTCTGGTTGCGGGACTGCAGATCGCCACCGCCGAGTCCGCTGGAGGAGAATCTGATAGTCGACGACGAGCCGATCGGTACACCGGGACCGTCGAACTCGGCGCCGGAAGCGGACACCGAGAAATATTCCAACGCGAAGCTGCGCCTGGATCGAGGCGAGGCCGCGGAAGAGCGAAATTCCGCGTCGATACGCGCGATCGTTCGGACGTTCGAGGAATCGCAGGACAAGGCCGAGGACACCGACGGCGACGGGTGCTTCGACGGCGATAACGTGAAGGAGGCCATCAAGGAGTCGCTCAGGGACGAGGAGTACAGAATACGTTGCCGGGAGTCGAGGCTCGAGGCCGCGACGAGATCGAAGGACTGTCGCGTGGACGTGGAGGCGACGGTGTCGATAGCCGCCGAGCGCTCGGAGAGCCTCGGCAGGTCTCGCGAGCTCATCGAGGTCGACGTCGTCGGCTACAATCTGTCGAACTCGCCGCTCCACGAGACGACGGGGCCCGAAGCGCCGGACGTGCGTTGCGAGAGAAATTCGCTCCACGTGAAGGACGTGAAAAAATTGCTGGCCAACAGTACCAACCGCGGTCGTCACTATCCGCGGCATCCGAGACAACGAAGGGTCTCGAGATCGCCGCCCTGGCTGACGGCCGACAATCCGCGTCCGTCGCCGCAATTTTTCTGCAGAGAGCGACAACCCTACGGTGCCGCCGCGACGCACTTCAATCAGCACAGATATTCGCCGCCTCCCACCAGGCTCGGACATTTCCCCTCGATGGGCGCGACGATGCCGATGGGACCTCCGCCGCATTCCACGCAATCGAAGGGTCTCGGTCAGCAGCAACAACAACAGCAGCAACAGCAACAGCAACAGCAGCAGCAGCAGCAGCACACAGCGGCGTCGACGCTCTTGCCACCGGTGACCGTTCTCGTTCCCTATCCGATACCGATACCCATTCCAATTCCGATACCGATACCGATACCGTTGCTCGGGAAATTTTTCGCCGACAGCCGCGACACGAGGACGAAGAGTCCCTGCGGCGCGCGGTTATCACAGCAGCAGCAGCAGCAGCAACAGCAGCAGGAGTCGTCGATGCAAGCGGACGCACCGCTGCCCGAGGACCTGTCGCAACGTGGGAAAACCACGTCTAGTCAATCGCCGAGAAATCAGTCGCGAAACTCGCCGGTTCCCCTCGTCTCGGCGAGTCGATCGTCCTCGCTGGACTCGCCACTCGCGAGTTCGTCGTCCGCCAGTGGAACGGCGAACGTCGAGGACAATAACGCGGCCGCGGTAGCCGCGCGCAGCGCCACGAGACCGCTGAGAAAACGGAGACGCGTGCCCGAAAATTCGGACGATCCCGAGATGCATATCAACAAACGGAGAAGCAAATTCGTGCCCGTCTGACGTTACTTCGGCCGCGCGAGCTGTACAGTACGCTTTTTTTTTCTCGGTGATTTGTTTCGTCTCTTGACGAGCGGTGCTACTATAGTAAACATATTTTTCACGCGGATTTTTTCCTTTTTCGTTGGGTTCTCGCGCAGCGTCGACGATCTCGTCTCGGCCGGGGAAACGAGGAGACTGCTGTTTGTGAGAATTTTTTTTCGTGTGCGGCAACAAACTTGCGGTTTGTCCTGTAGAGAGAGAGACAGAGAGACAGAGAGAGAGTGAAGCCAAACGAGATTTGTGAAGAAATTGTAGAGACACTACGAGGAGGAGAAGTATATGGAATAGCTCGACACGCAACGAGAAAAGAGAAATTGTACACCTTGAATTTAATACCCAAGGATTACGTAATAGTACAGAAATTTCGTATTCAATTTACCCGAATTTTGTGAGTTCTTAGTATACGTACCTTGACATCACACTGACAATTTATTTTAATGTTCCAATTTATGGATGGAAACTTCCTGTGTCGGCACTATTATTTGTCAGAGGGTTTTTTTTTTAAACAGTATACACTTAACGTAGGTATATCCGAGACGCCAGTAGAAAATCCAAATATATGTATTATTCGTATCGACAGTTGCGTGGAATAACTAACGAACACGCAGCGCCCGTCAACAAACTCCTAACTATAATGTACAAGTATCGAAATCGCGAGTTAATTGACGGATACCACGAGTTATTGTAGTGTTCCACGAAGTTGGCGATATATCGCGGTGTATATAATTCTGGGATATCCGGAAGATATGTAGGAGGATATAGATTTTCAAGCCGCTGTGAATAGATAACATATATCTGGATACGTGGCTCATATACTTCTCTTCCACGTTGACTACGTGTCTGCTGAAAGGGTGCACCGTGTTTTACGTTTTTAGATTCGTGACGACTTTAACCGCCTCGCGAGCACAGCTCTAGCTGTCGTAGCAACGAACGAATAGTCATACGCGATGAATGTTTAGCTTTAAGACGTTGTTTTTGTCTATCTGTGCTGAAACTTTAGGGGTGACGTTGACCCGGTGTATGCATTTCATGAGAGAACTGAGAGGATTTATGAACTCAGTAAAGATTCACGTTTTGTTCACTTCCGAGTTTAATCGCCCTTGTTTCTTTTCCAAAACCCCTTAATTCAGCCACATTGGCTCTTCAGCAAGGAATGTTCAACGGAATCAACAACGGAGCTTTTGTATTGTACGAAAAAATATAATCTCATTAAGTCTTGAACGTCTGCAGAACGTAATGGAACGTACAAATCGAAAAATTTACTCATTGGTTGTAAAGATCCCAAATGGAAATCGTTCCGTCTTTTCCGGCGGCAGCCATGAGGCCTTTGCTGTTGTACGCCTCGACTTTGCCGGTCGAGTAGGCGACGTCGTGAATCGACGATTTGTGTTGATCGAGAACGACCAGAGGACGCAGCGTCTTCCACGAGAATATTCGCAAACGTCCGTCCCAACCGCCGGTGGCAAATACTTTTGCGTCCGGTCTCGAGGCGATCACCGATGTGCCCGGGTTCTTGAGAGCGAGCGAGGTTTTCGCCGTAAGCATGTGACTCTTGTTCATCTCGAAGATCTGAAATGTAATCGTTATCTGTATAGACACCTTGAACAGTATTTCATCGTTCCATCACGTCCGTAGCTCAATTGTTAGTGAGTCACCGACCTCCAGCTTGTCGGACGGACTTCCGATAATTCCTCTCATCCAGTAATTATCGAAATTAATGGCCATCGGGCAATCATCGATTTTCAGCCAACTGACGACGGCTCTTTCTCTGGTATCCCAGACCGCGGTGTGTCCGCTCTCATAGCAAATGAGAGCGTACGCGTTCTCGGGAAAGTCCATACATTTTATGGCCATTACTTCGCCCAACGCCATTGGATTGTCGAATGACGACGAATCTAGTTTATATACAATATCAAAAGTCTTGAGGGACATCGCTCCGACCGTGGAATTTGGAAGCGGTACGAGTAGAGTATCTTCTCCCAACAATTGACATCTGTGGGATACAACGTTCTTACTATGTATCCGTGCATTTTTTTTTTCTATAGACGTCGTATCGTCGGTAGCGGCAATCGTCATTCATTAGAACAGTAAGTAGTTGACCTGCAGAAACCGCAGTACGAGGTGTCAACAATTTTCTCCGTTATCCAATTGGATCCATCCGCGCTCCAAATGTTTATAGCACCGCCTTTTCGCTGACTGATAAGCCGCTCCTCAGCGAGCTTTAAGGAGATGCACGGATCCGTATTTTTTCCTAATTTTAAGGTCTCTCGGTTTTTCTGAAACATATTTGTTCAATTAAAAAAAAATGGAATAACAAAGTAATTATTCTAAAAAAAAAAAACAATTGAACATGGGAAAGTACATTTCCTTGAGTTTCATATTGATGTACCAATAAAATCTTCATAAATAACTTTCAGTATACATATTCCAACTATTTTGGTGCAATGATTTGCATGAATTATTAACAAACCCTGATCAATTTGATTATTATAATGATTTAATACAAATTTGAATAACAATTATCATATCGTGCTGTAATTAATTTATAAAGATAAGATAGGCAGGATTCTAGTGAAGTATAGAAGATTACTCTACAAGATGTACAATTTACACATAAAATTCTACAAGAATTTCAGATGATACTTCACAGGTTTCTACGTTGTAACACTGTGCTTGAATTTTAAAAGGATCCAAATGAATAATTAAATTAATTTATTTAACTGTTAGAACTATACCCAGATTATTTTCAGCAAAATATTGAGTTCAATACCCACCTTCAGGTCCCAAATATGAATGTCTCCACTCTCCGCGCCTGCATAAAGATGTTCAATATAAGGTGAAACTTTGAAGAGAAGACTGTGCACCGGTCCCATGTCTCCTCTGAACAAATATGTTGGATCAGGTGGAAGAATAGCCATCTTTTTGCCAATGCGCCAATTCAAACAAAATTGTAGTGGCCAAGTGCTGCGACTGACACAGGCCTGTCCACAGTTGTAGATGTTGTTGTTATTGTCGTCGTTGGACAACCATACGCAGCACAGTGAAGAAGGCGGGAGGAACACGAGACGTCGTATCGTGGTGGCTGTAAAACAACAACAAAATCGTGAGGTCAACCGGAAAGCCGCAACGCAAAGAGCCAATTGACCAATTGACACGTTACAATTTGATACCTACTGCCTTAAATAATTCGCGTTGAACGACGCGTCGTAAGAACCTCCCGTCTTCCGCGCATCACCAGCCAACGACGCTGCGCCGATGGGACATGAATAAAAACGGCAAACTCGTCGATCGATGGAGCAAACCGGCGTCACATATGACGCGGTAGAGACGACGAGTTGATTGGAAATTAACATTCTGCGTCGTCAAGATTCGCCACGCCGGTACGGTAGTCTCGTACATGCAGAGAAATAATACTGCACGTACGTGGGCATCTGCTTCAGTCACGTCGGTATATTGCTGGCAGTCGGTAAGTAAGTGACCCTTTTTATAAATCTCATTTGCCACGTATTCTCGATAATTACAGAGACCTCCCTGGATAAAACAGAAAACCTATATATATATATCACCCAGAAATATTTTCGCCATATATCTTTCAACGTGCGTCAGTCTTATTACGTGAAAAGCCAAGTACTGAGCAATTTTAAAAACATCTCGAGCTAACGTTTAGTGGTACAAGTATTTATCAACCGCAACTTTCGTCAAACGAAACTTTCTTCGCAATTTCGACCGAACCAATCAGTGAAATTGAAGAAGTTCGAAGCTGCGCGTCGCGCGCGCGCGCGACTCGTCGCGGCTACGCAGTACACGGAGCGTAATGTTCATTTACTTAACTCGAAAGAAAGCCCCGAGGTTGTCTTGCGCCGCGTGTCAATCTTCTTGGGCAGGTTGCGTAGGTCGGTGGCCCTCGGCACTCCACCTCTTTTATGCGACGCCAGCCAATGGCGCGACGCGCGTTCGCGTTTTTTTCCTCTTCCTCCGCCACCTCCTCCTCCTCCTCCTCCTCCTCCTCCTCTGCCCTTCCTCTTCGTCTTTTTATTAAGCGAACTATAGAGTCCAACGAGAGTGCCGCTTCGTTTACCCGGGGCGTTCGACAATAACTCGCAAGAGCGGGCGGTGTGGGCGTGGAAAATAAATTGCTGCTATCGCGAACAAAGCTCGGTAATACGCTCGTGTTTCGGCTGAATGGAATAATAACACTCCGCGTACCGACCACGTCGCGCGCATCTCCTGCATCGCGAATCGCGACGTGACGAAAAAAAAAAAAATCTGTCATTAAAAAAAAACAATTTCGTGGGATTCCCGGAAGGTGCGACTATTTTCAACGAAATCACGATCGCCCTTCCGGATGCCGCGAAATTATGACAAATAACGTACTACGAAGCTGGATGTTTTTTTTTAAAGGATAGATTGAACGTGAATCGGCTGAGGCATTTATTTTTTATACATATATACTCATTTATGTCAGAATCTCTGGTTATCGGTTAGATCTGGCCACATCGGGCAGACGTCGAATTATACATATCCACAATGAATTTCACAATAACATCATAATTCCTTATATCTTCATATTTGTTTTGTTTGTTTGTTTGGTATTTTTTTCCTTTTTGTTTCATTAATGGCATTACATCAATCATTCATTTGGTTATTGGGTAGGTATAAGTTTGTTTGTTTTTTCTGCTTCATTTATCATTCGTTATAGTAAAATATACACATAATTCATATTTATCGTAATAATATCGTATTGATATAACATATCGACTTTTTAAATATCAACAATTGCAAGCTATCTAGTATAATCATTTCATTTTTGTCCGAGACCCTTTGCTTCACCGCATTTCTCTCGAATTGCGTCTGCGCGCGACATCGCGGAGACAAACGTAACTCACTCTCTCTCTCTTTTTCTCTCTCTCTTTCTCTCGGTTATCGTGCGGAGCGATAATTTATTTTTACTTTTTTTTTAACTCAGTGATTGTTTGACACAGTTTGGTAAAAATTAACGATTAAACAAATACATTGTTTGTTTAGCGGAAGTCATGTTTGCACTACTTATCAACTAGAGACCGGTTAAAACGATGTATCAAACAATCGAACTTCGTACTTGGATCAAAGTAAGAATTACGAGCTCGCCACCGACAGATCACTCACTGCTTATTTTGCTCTTCATTTTTTTTTTATTCTCTGATTCAAGCTTCGAATTCGGTTTTACAAAAAAAATTATTCTGATGAATCAAGGGCCTCTACACATCTCTCGTGTTGTTTTCATTCGTGGAATTTTTACTCATAAGTACCTACGGGGTATCAAGGGGGAACGGGGAAGCGGGGGTTAGGGGGTTAAGGGTTCAAGGGGAGGGGAGGGGGAGAAATAGATTGACATGTAGACTCTTTGAATTATATAAATTCAATTGATTGTATCATTGTACACTTGCAGACGATGGCTGTAGTTATTAATAATCGCTATATCTTTCAACATGTTGATTCGAGTTTCGTAGTGACCGTATTTTCATCGTCACGTTTATCGGGTGTGAGCAGTCTTTAGATGGAACAAGGGAATATATTTAATACCTGACGAAACTTAACGATTAACAGGGTGGGAATGTCTTTTTTTTTGTTTATTTAAAATGTACGAAGAAACGTTTAAAAAAATCAAAACGATTACGTATTCGCTGTTACCACGGTTTTGAAAATTATTACTGTGTTTTTTAAATATTTACAGGGACCACGAATTCAGACAGTTGAGATTCGACGAGACAACTACTTCGGCTCATCGCGTTGTGTACAGTCGAAGTCTCAATAATAATAGCGGAATTTGCATAACTAATGTATGGTTAAAAGACAAATCATTCTGATCTGATCGCAATATCAGAGCTCGTCGTTCGTGATAGCAACGCAAGAATAATTGTATAAAATCGTACGGTTTATTTTTTCCTCGTAGGCTGTCGCTGGGCTCGTCATTCGTGCGGAACAAATTTGTAAATAAATGTAAGTGGCCCCCGTGACGAATCTTAATGCTAGAAATTTGAACGGGGAAATCATGACAATCGCAATGACGAGTCTGGGTAACAGGGTAATCGCGAATTTATCGGGGTTTTTGTAAGAATCGTTTAGCAGTCACAATTAATGATTATTTCAACGACGGCGGCGGAACGTCCAGTCGATTCGACTCGCCCGGCCCACGCGCCGGTGTCCAGACACCGGTTGAACCCGTCGTTAAAGATTGTCATCGGCTCTCATTGTTTATACCCTCGGCGTTTTTTTCATTATTTTCTCCCTGTCTCCCTGGCTCCCACGAGACGAAACGTCGACACGTTTATTTCTCACAATTGCAGACAAAACGTTTTTTTCCTTCTGGAATTTGTTTTTCTCGAAAGAGTATGTAAAATACATGGCTGTTATCATGGTAAACAATTGTATTCTCGAATAAAAACTGAAATAAAATCGTATTTTTGTTTTGTCTTTTTTTATTTTTATGATTTTTTTTGTATTTATTCAATACGAGGATTCGATAGGATTAAAATTGAATGCAAAAAATGTTGTGACGTTGGCTGAGCGCGACATCACTAACACGCTTACAGCTTGTCACGTTACGCCCACTCGTTTTAATGTTTTTGCAGTTGTTCGTTTATTTTCGCACTTCGTGTGAGCAGAGGGTGTCGAAAAATAACTAATCGGCGAGACGATCGACAACGACAAGCGACGTTTGGTGGCCGTGACGTAATTTAATGGAAAAACGAATCAACGTTAATTTTCAGCGGAACCAAACTTGTACTTGGAGCGACGCCCGTGCTTTTCGGGTGTTTGTCCCCTTATCTCGTTCATTGTTGATCGATTTTTCCATCTTCTCGAACGACCGGGAAAAATCCGATCTCTTTTGAAACGTCAAGACGCTACCGCGTCTCTTGATTAAATACTCGCACACGGTTATTTGACTCTTCGTTTCCAAATATTTTTCCCGAGCGCTGCAACCACAGTTTTCATTGCAGACCACTTGCATTTATTCTTTCTTTATTTTTACGTTTTGTTTTGCTGACGTGAGACTGTAATTCTTATAATCTAGATAAGCAGGTACATAGACAGGTCTTTGGAGAGTGTTTAAAATCCGGTAAAAACCATCGAACTGCGCATACTTAAATATTCCTCAGATGTGGAAATTCGAGAGCCCTCGTTAACGACACGTTTAGATTCAAGAGACTGTTTTTTTTTTTAAATCACCCCCAATGGACATTAGTATCGTGAAAACCCCAAACTTTCGTACGTCTAAAAAAAAAACGGAAAAAAACACACACACGAATATTTATATCTCTGAGGATCTTGAAGTTCAGTCGAAAAATACAGCTTTATATTTCTGAATAGCCCGGAGGACCTTTAGGAATTTTCGTAGTTCGCCTCCTGCGCGCGCCCGTCATCTCTCTTTCTCTCACTGTTTGCACTCTTTTTTTAGCTCGTCCGTTCTAGCTATTTCTATAACGTAGGTATATAGTACTTAGACTTTTTCTTCATCTTTTTTTTTGTTTCTTTGTTTTGTTTTGTCTTACTGGCTACTATACTTTCGTGCAGTTTAAATGTTTTTTTTCCCCTCTCGAACTTGTCGCGATTGCGAGGACCGTCTGTGGAGATTACGAGTTATATCGTTAAGACTTCGTCGGTGTAGAACGGTGGAACACCGAGATTTATATATGCGAACCGCGAGTGCGGCTGGCGCATCGGACGTATGAACGATTCAATGCGTTTTCACGAGAAAAAACACCCTGTGAGGATAGGCCACTGATCCGTACAAATAGGATTGGGATTTTTTTCTTTTTTTTTTTTTCAATGTTTACGATGAAACGAAACGACGGTTGCGTTACGCGGTGTGGGTGACTTCGGTTGTGGAACGTGATTAAAACGGCATAGGCTCATCATCGATTTGACAGTATTGTCGAGAGCCGCACGGAGCGATTTTACATTATGAGAAAGTCCGATAATTCACGCAATGTTTTTTCTTAAAGCCCTCGATTTTTAATAACAATAATAATAATAATAATAATCAGACGGAATGATTTTGAAACAGCGTCTAACTTGTAGGCAAACGCTGCAAGGTAGTTCTGATGTATGGAAATATTTTTACAGTACACAAATTTCACAGTGAGAGTAAATTAACCTTAAACGAAATAATAACAATAGTCTTAACATCGAATGTCTTGGCTTCTCCAATTCCGCGCATTAATCCGAAGAAAGTGGTGCAATGTACTCGCAATCACAGAACAAAAAAAAAATGAAATCAGAACAAGTAAGTATGTACCAGTTTTGTTGGTGCGGCGAGGATAAAAGTTCCCCTTCGGCCGATGAATTCGATCGATACTGCGATATTTCGTACGAATGTACAACATGAGCAAGTGATAATTTGGCTTTTGTTAAATCGAATTAGCGGAGCAATGAAGACGTCGGACCAACCAAACGACAAATGTCCCACGTAGATACCATCAGAAAAAATCCGTTAAAATGAAAACTGCATCGACAATTGCATGTATATGTAATATTATATATATATATATATGAATATATATATTTATATTTTTTAGAGCAAGCATAATTGATAATTATCGTTGCCAGCTTTGAAGAATTCCATTTTTGTATCGTTTCGTTTTTTTTTTTCCGAGCGATGAAATGGAACAAATTCGCGGATGACAATGATAATCACGATTGTCCTAGATACATGACCGTTTTATTATTTTTTCATTCAATGATAGTCGGTGTCGACGAGCATTTTTTCTTCTAACATCGTTCGCGTAACAAACACACATTCGTCTCAGAGAAATGAACAGAAAGGAAAAAAAAAATTCCAACAGTATTGCGAATACCTGCGCACGTGACTCCGTGAGCATATTTCGTGGAGCAGCTTACGAGTTCTAATAAAAATAATACTATAGGCCAGCTTTTTTTGTTTTCCTAATCCGAGAAAGGAATTAACACCACAATTGACAGTATCGATGGTCGCATTCTTACTATTGCCGTCGTACAATGTCCGATGACTAGTCAGTTAAAATTCTTCCTCTTTTCCCCCTTATCTCCTTAGCAATGATTACTTAGAGAAATATTTTACGACAAATAGATTGGTTTTTTTTTTTCAACACCGACGACGATAGTAAAATCGATCTCTTCGTTCGTCATCATGACGTGGATGGCGACGTGGGATATGGCTAACGCTGCGTCGCAATCGTACGCTATCAATCGCTCGGTGCATCGATCGTTCATCGACTCTTCTGTATATATAATTTTTTTTTCATGGCGCGATTGAACGCGAACGAATCGACGCGAGCCTTTAGGGTCCCCCCATGCGCCGAATCGTAGAAATGTTATGACGTTAATGTTAAATACGACGAACGCAAGTGAGAATGAGAAATAAATATTTAAACATTATTCACAGCTCTATCGGCCTACTTAGTCGCAGTTTTTCCTCGTCTCCTCACCGAGCTCAGACGCGAGCTCCAACCGATTTGTCATTCCATCCGCGCGTCCGCGCTACACGCTCGACTTAACTCTCTCTCTCTCTCTCTCTCTCTCTCTCTCTCTCTCTCTCTCTCTCTCTCTTTCGCTTTCGTTACTCCCTCTTTCCCTGTCGCCTTATGATATTTCAATTTCTTCAATGAAAAAACTTCTATAATCGAAGTTCGACGCTCGAGCGGATCTCGACGCGTCGACGGTAAACTACACTCTGAAACATATAGGAATCATTTTTATTCTTTATCATTATTATTTTTTTCGTTAATATATACCAAAGATATATGTACTATAGTTTGAAACGTATATATGCTCTATCCTTCCTCACTTTTTCGTCTCTCGATTTTTTTTAAATTGCTCTCTCGTCGTCGTTTCTTCCCCTCGTCTCGTTTTTCGTCTCTGTACCCGCTCGCGTCTCTAAATATTTCTTTCGCCTTGGCTCTGTGTCGTTGAATTCACGGTGACGATTCGAGAAGTCGTTCGGAATGTCCGCCGATCTTTCGTCGACGCGACGACAGACCGCGTCGATTACACATTGTCAACGGGCTGCCGTTTATTACCACTATTAAGTACTATTATCGTTTAGTTTTTTTTTTCTATTATCGTCGCCGATAAATTAATTTTCGTATTTTTGTTTTATTAATACTCGAATATAAGTTTCATGCGATCGGATGATCGTTCAGAGACATCATACGGAAATCGATGGTTTGATTTTTGGCGTCCTCAATCTTTCCACTTTTTTCTCTCTTTCAATCTCACTTTTTTTTCTCTCCTTTTCTCTTGCTCTCCCATAATAGTCATCGTCATAGCCCTCATTATAATTCTCATTCCCTATAATATCATAACTGTTCGTCATTCTCGCGATTCGCCACTGGCGGATGAAACGGAATGTAATACACGTGACATAATGCCGACGATACGCGGTCTTCTATCGAATCACAATCAGCCAAGTGCTACTGGGGGGAGGATACTGGGTGGGGGGAGAGGAAGGGGGGGAGGTATACGGGAACGAGGGATTTTCGGGAGCAGAATAATGTAAAGGACGTATGTATTGTCGTATGTATATAATTAGGACATGTATGCACATACCGTGTACACTCGGTGTCAGTCTGTATAATCAGTCAGAAGATGCGATCGGGCGATTGAAAACTGCCGGCGAGTTGTCGCTCCAAAATTTGCGGAGACGCGCGTCGCGAGGGAGTAAAACGAGAGACAGGGGAGGGAAATGAAAAAAAAAAAGCAGAAAAATAAAGGAAGAGGAAAAGCGAAAATAAAGGGACGAAATAAAAGTTGACGAGGGATGTGGGAGCTCACGGAGAGTCCAAGTTTCCGCGGAGTTTGATATGCTCTCGGTTAGAGCGAAGTTTCATAATATACAAGACCGGCCGCCCCTTTTCCGTATCACGGTAGATTAGCTCGACGTTAAACTCGCCGAATTTTAAGCACGTATGGCTGTTGTTTTTTTTCTTTCGTCTTTCGTTATTTTTTTCTTTCCTTTATAGCCGCCAAGGAAGCCTCTCACACACCCTCAGAGGGCAATTTATTCCGGCCCTGTACCAACCGCGGTAGCATAGGAAGTAGCAGGATATGGAGAGGTAGGATCGTCGACTTTCTTTTTTCTTCCCCGCGGGTTTAACGGGGACACGACGCACGCCGCGAGCATCGGCGCAAGCAGCGCCGGGGCTCGCAGACGACGCGCAAGTCGCCCGGCAGTTTTCCATCGCGCCGACAGCCGAACAGCTAAGCTATAACAAGCTAAACTCAATAACAATAATATATGATAAAACACAGTCAACAGTACGTTCTCAACATTGTACAAGCTTTTTCTCTTTTTTTTTTGGTCTCTTGCATTTGCTACGCGAAAAAAAAAAACGATTCAACGAAAAAACGTAATTTTTCTTGTTTAAATCGTACGAGTGAAAAAATATACAAAATGATATGAAAATTCTTGCTGCATACGCAATTACACAAGAGGGGAGAAACGATTTTTTTTCGTCTTCTTCTTCTTCGTCTTTTACTTTCAATGACTCTATGACCTAATAGTATACGACGAGAGACTATAACGTACCGTTCATAAATCAACTTACTTAACGATAATTTACATTATAATTATTTTTCCTTCTTTAAGTGCATGTCGCGAGATGCATGTTTGTTTTTTTTTTTGTTCAGTCTAGGCTGGTGCGCGTTGCGTAGTTATACATGATGACACTCGAAATACAATCGACTGGCCTGCCAACAATATCTGGGAGATTTACGTATCGATGGCAGAAGCCTTTGCGCTTAAACTGGTACATCAAATTTAGTGTACACAAAAAAAAACTAAAAATTTGCTGAAACATATGTACGTCGTGCTCCAGCTTTAAAATATCACAGTAAGTTAATAAATAAAACCCGTATGCTAATAAATAAATAAATGAATAAGTAAATAAAAATCCGCGCTCTTTCAAAAACAGAATAATACTGATAGAATGCATCGTCATTTTTTAATTTAAGAAGTAACATACAATTTTTTTGATCTTTTTCAGTGCACGAATATTTCATCCAGCGAACTAAATTCAACATATCATTCAAAACGTAATAGCTTCCGTTGGTAATATTCTGAACATCGTAAATCCCGCGTCGTAGGCAACTGACGTAACTCCCGCCCCTTCTCCCCTCCCTTCCCTAAACAAGTCAACACACCAGGAGCCAAGAGATTGTATTTCAAGTTCTAATCGCGGTCGATAAACGAAAATTCTTTTCCTTTCATATTACGAGTAAACTAGAGAAGAAATATAGTAGCGCTACGTATGTATAATATCTGACCGGTTACGTTCAAGGTCCGCGGGCTAACTTGACAAGGCTAATAAAAGAGATTAGACGGTGGAATGACGTATGTTACATCACGACCCCGAGGGCCGAGGACGGAGGGGTCGAGGAGCTTGCGGCGACGAGGGGCGCAGCGGGGGAAAGGGGGAGGGGATGTAGGAAGAGAAATGTATACGTGGGTCGTGTGCGCGCCCTTCCTCGGCACCAGGCAGCAGGGTAGGGTCGGCCTCTCTGACGTATCGCGATAGTGACACAAACGCGAGGAAAGGTGACGAGTCGACCCTCCCTCCGATCGGGCCAGACCGACGTCAGGACAGACAGCGCCAATGGAGGTAAGAACTAACAAACAAACAAAAAAAGAGAAAGAAAAACTTTTTTTTTTAAACCACAAAAAGGAATGAAAAAACCGGTCTGACACAAGTCGAGCCTGCAGCGATCGTCAGGCCGACGTCAGGAGAGACAGCGATGCAAATTCTAAGAATGTGAAAAGGTGAACCAAAAAGGCAAAATAAAAAAAGAAAAAAAAAAGCAAAACCTTCTGACGTGAGCCAAGCCTCCCGCGTTCGCCAGTCCGACGTCACGCGAGACGGCGACACAAGAGATAGGAATTAGAAAAAGAAAAAAGAAAAAAAAACGTTTAGAAAAAAAGGTTCTGACGCGAACGGACGTGTGGGTGACCCGGGGATCGCGGCGGACACACTCAGAGCGGTGGATGCCGCTACGTGTCGAGTGATGCACCGGGGAGATATAAAGCGCGACCGACGTAGGTGTAGTGGCAACGGATGCGCTCAGGTGCTGCACCGAGGTGGAAGTAGGAAGCCGGGGAAAAGGAAAAAAAAAAAAGAAAAGAAAGAAAAAAAAAGGAAAAAAAAGGGTTTGAAGGAAGTAAAAATAAAAATAAAATAAAGAGAGCAAACCGAGATTGCCGGGGGTGGCGCGAGCAGCCCGCAGTGAGATTGAAGTAGTTTGCGGGCGAAGGTGCATGAATTCAAAGTAGGTAGCCTGCGCCGTCAGGGGGGAGGGGGGCGGGGGGGGGGGGGTGTAGAAGGTTGGTAGAAGCGGCGAAGGTGGAGGCGAAGGCGAAGGTGGAGGAGGAGGAAACGCGCCCGCGGGGCTCTCACGTGGCGCGCCCGATAGCGTCGAGCTGGATAGCGTGGGAGGTATTTTTTCGTAGTCGCGGGAGAGTGAGGATAGTCTGGAGATAGAGTCGAGGAGAATCTATCCGTCGGGGTCATCTCTCGGCGCACGCGAAACACACAGACTCGCCAGACGGACAGGCAGACAGATGCACGGAGAGAGAGACCGAGGCAAAGACTCGGCGCAGTCACACCGGGCGGACGGGGGGGAGTGTTCAGCGCACGTACAACGAAAATGTAGGCAGCGGGCCTACGTGTATGCATATGTATGTGCTCTGTATGATGGCAATGTCCATTGAGTCGAAAGCCTCATCCCCCGCGCGCGCGCGAGCGACGGAGGCGGCGACGGCTTTTCTTGCACGCTTCGCCGGGAGACCTAGATCGCGAGACGCGGTCGTTGACCTCTATATATATATACGTATATACATATATGTATGTTACATGTATATATGTAGGTTTATATATATATGTCTCTCTCCGTCTCTCTTCTCTGGTTCTCCCTCGCGGCCTAAACCCCCCTCCCCCTCTTCCTCCCTGTTCGCCCCTTTCCTCTTTCACTCTATATATCCCGGGGAAACGGCACTATTCGCGAGGAAGCACATCATTATTTCGGAGCGAGCCCCCGTTGAAGATTTTTCGCAATGATGTCGGAACGCGGCGCTGTCGCTGGTGTCGAGCGCGCGCCAAGCCTCGACCTCCCCCCATCTGCGTCCCCCCCCCCCTCTCTCCCCGCCCCACACATCGTTGGCGACTCCCGTTCGGGCTCAACATCCGAGCCGCATTTCCCTGGTTCTCGTTTACAGCACAGTATGCCCGAGTGAACTCTGTGACTGTTTTTCAAATTATCCTTTTCGCGATGGCTGGAGATGCGGCTGCTGGGGTGCAGCGGGGCAGTGGGTGGAAGGGCTCGGTGGGCTTAAGCGAGTTTTAAACTCTCGTGGATGTTATCGAGGGGGTCGGGGCTTTCCAGGGGTGGCGAATGCCGAGCGAGCCCAACGACTTCCCTGGCCTCCTCCTCTCCTCCTCCTCCTCCACCTCCTCCTCCTCCTCCCTCGACACACTTGGCGTTCGCTCCACGCTGCTGAGCTCGCACTATAAATTCACCCGGCGTTTTATTTTTTGTCTCACTTGTATGTAACACATGTATACAGCGCGCGAGGTTATATAGCGCGTGGATGGGACCGTCGGTCGAAAAGGTGTGGGTAAAGAGGGGCGAAAGGGTGGTCGTGGGTCGGGGGAGGGGGGGGGAGGGCGACTCGGTGTATGGAAACTCGGGCACCACGCGGTGCATCCCCGGAAACTTATCGCGGCTACGAGCGAGGCTCAATCCTTTAGGCTCTTTTTCCGTATCTACTTTGTCTACCGTTTATAGCTCCCAACGGTTTCCTTCTCTCCCACCGCCGCATCTAGTAAGCCGAAAGTAGCGTGCGGTTGTTTTCGATTTTGTTTTTTTGTTTTTCTCTTTTTCGTTTTCAACAATAAATTAAGACACACACGAGAAAGAAATGGCTAACGAAGAGATATATATATATACACAGGTATATAGAGTTACCACTATATACGGCATATCGACCCCCATGAAAAAGTATAAGACGTAGTAATAATGATAATAATAAGAATCATAATATACAGCCATATGTATGTATACATATATATAGCGCTGGATGAAAAACAAGAATCGATAGACACGCGCCTTATATTTTGTTGTTTTTTTTTCTTTTCTCTTTTTCATCCCCATCTTATTCTGCTTTTTTGCTTTGTCTTGTTACGGATTTTTTTTTTTGCTGCTTTATATATTTTTTTTGTTTTATTTACACCAATCGCAATAGGAGCCGCGTTACAGGAGCTCTATCCTAATCCGACTAACGACGAACCATCGACTACAATCCTCAAACCTCCATCTAATAAGCGAGCGCGCCCATGTCAAATGGAAAGCCTGATCGAACCCTGATCTTTGTGTAACTTACACGATCGAACTTGATTTAGGTATATAAACCTACACTCTATGCTATAGTCGGAGTCCCAATCGACTCGAACTAACGTAGTATCGAACAGTCGAGTTACAATCGAAATTGTGGTTTCTTTTTATTTCTTTCTCCCTCATTAATCGTCTTCTTTATTCTGGTTTTGTTTATCACCGTCGTTGGTTTTTGGTTTCGGTTTTTTTTTTTAAATATTCTCTCTCGTCTGTCTTCTCGGATTTCATTCGTGAAATTTTAGTCGTTACTCGAGTGCAGTGCTGAAGGTAATTTGGGCATTTTTCTTTAGGGAGTGGGGCGCAGCCGTGACGCAGTCAAGTCGTTTCGTCGTCTCGCATCGCCGTTCTGCTTAGTTTTTATAGGTCAAAATTTAGAAAGTTCGAAAAATATAAAAAAATCGTGAATAGAAAACAAAATTATACTTAGAGTTCATTAGGAAACTCAGAACTGTCGCATCCAATTGTAACTCTAATTTTTTCTAAAGGCTTTGTCATTTTCTTCCCTGGGCATTTACCGCATATATCAATTTTCCAACTAATCGAGATGAATTTTCAGCGACAAGATCGACAACCCTTTCCACATTCGTCGAGTCGTTTTCGCGCCGTTTATTGAGTGATGGAATAATTATTTTTATTCTTAAAAGTGATCGCGACACGTAAGAGATTTCAAACAAGAGGACAACGTATTACGGCGGAAAAAATTCTTAAACACTACTTGCGACGAATATTGAAAAGCGATCGTTGCGATACATTTTCAATTGATCTTGCGCATCGTGCGGCCAAAGGCGCGGATACGAGGAGAGTAATCCATGGTATCGCAGAGAAGGCGAATTTGAGTGAACGGTATCGACCGAATTATTTCGCGCGACTTCGCACAACGGCGAAGCTTTTCATTTGTAACAGCGCGAGTTGAGTTTAATTGACATTGACAAGCGTTTAATGGACGATAAATCACGGTTATCGCATATCCGGGTGGCTCAGGATGGGCGAGAGTATTTTAAAGGTTAATATTTTTATATATAATATATATATGTAGTACGTATAGCATATAAAACTCCGCCCAACGCCCGTGCTGCGTAACCAGAAAATTTCGTCATTTTTTCTCAATCAAAATAAGTTTCATTTAATTTTTTTTTTATAATGTTCCCTCAAAACCACCGCGATTTCTCTGGCGATCCAGCCTCCTGGACTCAATCCGCAATATCCCCGCGCTTTCACCGCAAAAATCATGAAATAAAACGTATCACTAGCGTACGGTATTATCGCGTAACCTCGCAAACGTTGTGTCCGCGACATCGAATAATTTTTAAGAATTTGGCAAATTGACAGAACGTAGCTTAAAACGTTAAACTTTTTTTTTTCATCTTTCTCTCTTTATCTTCGATTACACACGATCATTTATATATGCTTAGAAGTCAACAGCAAATATAATAGCCACCGAATATATCGAGATCCATATATATCCACGTCAAAGATTCACAGTCACTGGATTTTTGGATAAGAATTAACAATTACGTACGATTAGGATTAAGCGGACAATCATGAATTTCGTTAAGTCTGTGATATTGACACGTTTTTATTGAATTTTTTTTTGCATTTTTTTTCTTTGCATATTACCACTGAGATTTAATTAAAATTCCATCGCCTGCAATATAACGCGGATTACGTCGACACTCGGGTGTGGAAAGCGTGTCACGACTCTTATAGAGCACGACGTTTCTCGTCTTAGCGTCTGATACTTCGATCTTTTCCAGTGCCGAATTACGCGAGCTAAATTAAGGTGGCACGTTTCATCGATTAGTTCACGCGCCCCATTCAGATGGCACAGAGTCGCCGTGAATAGCCGTATTTCCGAGATGTGAAATAATGCAACGGATACGAACGAATTTAGAATTGGTGCACGAACCGCGGATCGAGATAGAGGCCATTGATAAATAGTCTATTAATGAACTGAGATTTGATCTGAATTAATATCTCGTCATACTAAAAACCAAATGTGAGTTTCGTTTACCTGTCCTTTGCAATAATATGCCTTGGCAGAAATCAAAATGACAAAACCAATGACAAGTTGAGTCTCTACGAATTCTTATTGATACGATTTTCCAGCAACAACCAAAATCACCTCATAGTATATTAATGCATTAAAATAGAATAAACACTTTTTTTTTTCAACGACGCAGAGAAAATAAATATACATTTATTAGAGTGTTTCAGCATTCGAGCGAGGACGAATTTACGCGATGACGACGACGACGACAACTGCGACTATGACGACTACACGTAAAAGTTTGTTTAGCCAAAGAGATAGTTTCAGTTTAGATTTCGGATGGGACGTGTGCATGCACGAGAGGTCCCAAGCCGATCGAGCCAGTGGATAAACTTGAATGAACGCGACTGAATCTTTCGGAGAAACCTCTCGAGAATTATTCTCACGAGTTTAAGACCAAGTTTCGTTCTCTCAAATTGAACGTCTCTCTCTCTCTCTCCCCCTCCCACCCTCTATATTTCCCTGACACACTGCGCGTATACCGTTGGCCTTTATGTAATAACGTATATATATATATATATACACGCTTTTCAGAACATACATAGTCACACAGAGACGTAACACGTGAAATATAATCGAACACTGCTGAGTTTTCAAACGTAAATCGCCGCGTGTTACCCGGCTACACATAGCCGAGGAGCTTTTTCTTCCGCGAACCCAATCGAAACGCGGTCGTTGCCTCCTCCGGGGATTCTCTCGGTAACCGTGCAGTTACGTAAGAGGAAATCAATTGATGGGAGATTCGCCCTGGCGAATATTACGGGCAAAAGGAGAATTTGGTAGTCCGCCAAGCGAAAGAGAGAAAGAGAGCGCGAGAGATAGAGAAAGACGTGTATTCCCCTCTCGCCTCCGTCGCTCTCTCTCGTTGGGGAAGTTTGCCAAATATTGACGTCGATCGAATGGAACAACCTGAGCTTCGGAGCCTCTGGATACTCGCCGCGAGCTTCTCCAAGCTTCTCCCTCGAAACGACCGCGTTCCTCCTACGCGATAACTGCCGGATACCCTAACTCCCGCAGAATCTTTTATACGAAATTTCGGCCCATTAACTCATATCCTACCGTGTACTTCTTCCAACTCGATCTCTCACTCTCGGTCGAAATACTTAATTAAAAATTGCACTTAACGCGGTTATCTTTCTGGATTTACACCCGAAGAAAATCGTGGCAACACTGATAACTACAGAGGGACAACTGGGAATGTTTTGTTAACACGACTATTTTTGTGGGTATGGCAATTATTCAAAAGAGTTACGACAACTGATTTACAGTAACCGTAACATTAAGTAGTTACTATACTTTTACAAATAATTGTCCCTTTATGTGTTACCAATGCCGGATTTTTCCCTCAGTGTACGTTACAGAAGTGTCGCGGTGGGAATGAATCTTGGGAATTAATACTTGCGGAATACTCGTCGCCACTAATCGATGCGAGTGAAAGGAACAGTCACACGGGTGTTTTTTTTTGCCGATTGAGATAAAAGTAGTCACTACTGGACCGTGCCGACTGCGCAACGTGTATAAACGTTGGACGCTACAACGCGCGTTGTAATTCGGTTCGGCTCGAATTCCGCTTCGCGAGCAGTGATTTACGAACGAATTCGCGCCCGACGGCCACTCGTTCGGCGAAAAAAGAGTAACAGCACGATCGGTTTCACACGCGGTGCCTGTAATCGGAATACGTCGTTCAACCGACCGCTCCGACAGTCAACGGTCCGTCCCTCTTTTTCTCATTCCGACGGAGTGGAAGTCGAGCGCGGTGGGCGTACATCGTACCCTTCGAGATTCCTCGTTAAAAGCGCGTGTTCCGCGTTTTTTCCTGTTTGTTTTAAACGAGGAATCTGTTCTTCTCAATTTAATCAATCGTGGCTATGAGGTGAGTAGCTGACGAAATTGCGATGTCTTTCGCCCTCGTCCTCTCGGAGAGTTCAGCAAAAAACACTGCAATTTCAATTAAATTTTTCAGTTGTAATTACTCAGTGTGTTTTCTTTGAAACTCTATGTTTACTTTTCGTTTGCCCTTCGTGGCTCTCGTTAAACGCGCGAGCTACGTTTTTTTAAGCGAGCATTCTCCTCTTCTCAATTTAACCGATCGTGTCTACGGATGAATACGAATGAAACCGACATCTCGCCCTCGGCGAGAGTCGAAAAAAACGCAGCTTCGAACGTGCCAATCATTAGTTCAGACGAATTTTCACTTGAAAATTCTCTTCTATCTCGCTGTCAAGCGCGAAGTAAATTGTTAGTCGTCAAAGTGACTGGTCAAGTTGAAGTTAATTATCGCAATCGCACGGTTAGTGGCGTAATCATAGATCAATCTCAATAAAAAGTAAGGCATCAATTCTTCGGAGGTAAGACGGAATTCCGCATTTTTTTTTCCAGGAGCAAAGGTTCAAACGGCTCGAGGCCTTGAAATTTACGCACGAGCGGCCGACCGGAGCCTCCGAAAAATCTCGGCGATGCGAATTAATAAATAACACGCGGCTTTTAAAACTATATACTAAGTTAATTTAGAATTGACATAACGACTCTGAGATCGAAAGCTACGTAATCTTCAAATCCATACTGCTTCAGCGTGTGTGTACACCACGTTGGCTTCCTCACGTGTCGATTCGATTCTTCCTCCCTTAGCGTTGTTTCAATTCGAGTTTGGCTCTTACTCCTCGCGTTCGTGACTTCGTTCGGTGGATGGTTCGTCCTTGTCGAGTTTATCATCTTGAATTCGCGCGCACAATTGGGCCCTCCTCGAGCTCCCACGATCGTGTGTTGGTGTGTGTGCTGGCTGGAGGCTGTCAATGAGTGAATGAGCGAAGTCCTCGAGGTTGCAGCGATCCGCAGTACGGTGCAGTACGGATTATCGCACCGGACGTGACGAGGGCAAAGGAACTGCAATTTATAACGATGCAGCGATGCAGCGAGCGGATCGTCGAATCGACAGTTTCCCGTCGAATTTTCGTTCGCACAGATTCGTGAATTTGGTTTCGTTTTTCTTCTTTCTTTCTGCTGTTCTGTCGGAAACAAGGCTATGAGGTAGGACTCCAGGGCGGTCGTCAGGATATCGAAGTGATGAGTCGGATGCGTTGATAGTCAATGGATCGTGTTGGAGAATTAGCGGCCTCTCGCCCATCGCAGAAGCGCGTCCGCCAGAACGTCCAGATGTGCCTTTGTCTGCGCGAAAAGAAAAAAAGAGAAGACATGAATTATTATACGAATTCAGGGAATACGAAGAACGCGAATTGCGTGTCGTTGTAATGTGTGAAAAATGGCTCCGTATATCCGAGAGGAGACACTCAAAGAGGGATGGGCGTGAATTTATCGTCTCTTCGCGCATTTTCTATAGTGAAGAAAAAACGTAGAACTCACGCTGAGAGTAACAATTTTTATATAGGACTTTGGTATGAAATCTCGGGTCGATTTCTTCGTGCAAATATGAATTCCCCGTAGTATGACGCAGTAGAACATTTTTCATAGAATTTTAGGTGGAAATAAAATTTGTATATGGAACTAGGGTAATCACATACTCTTATAAAGTTTGAACAGGTTAAATCGGAGTCACGAATTTTTTCTTTTCAAAAAAATATCGACCTTTAACGTATTTAATGTTCTCAAGTCACATATTCTACACCTGGCTTCAACTCTTTTTTAGTTGATTTCGAGAAAACAAAAACGTTTTTTAACATTTTGTTTGTCAGAAATCCTAGATATAGTCCCCGTTACTCATGAAATTTTTAAAAGGGAGATCCTATAGAAATGAATAGCCTCCGGTTAGATCCTGTACAAATAATTTTTCGCCTAGATTTTCTTAGATGATTTCGAAAAAAAATCTTCTGGTAGCCCTAACGAAAATTCAGCCAGCAATATTAACGCTTATAATTGCGGGTGAAAAGTTGTCCACAACCGGTCTGTAAACTTGTAGCAAATCAACATGGTAATCCACTTAGAAACCGATGGGATTACGGGTAAACACATCAGTCTCGTTAAGAAATCACTGCCAAAAAGGGTCTCAAATTTACGGGTCTTCCTGTGAACTGTATAAGCCAAGAACCGTGTACCACTACGGGTTACACGGGAAAGTTATAAATACAAGAGGCGTCTAAAGCAGCGTGGAACATAGTTTAGCCGAGCTACCAAAGCGGCTCGAGCTATTACCCTATATAATAATAATAACGGCAATAATGATAACACGCGGTTTACGCGTCGCGCATAATATTACCATGACTGGGCGCGTTTTACTGGGAGGGCGAATCATTGACGCGGTCGTAATAATCTTGACGCGTCGAAAGCAAACTTTTCAGACGTAGCCAGCTGAATTTAGTTGGCTCGAAGTAAATTTAATTAAGCTAACTGAATATAGTTGGCTCAACCTCGCGTGAGGTTGGACATGGCGAAACTAGCGTTTGAACTTGAGTTTCGTGTCGATATGGAGAATCATATCGTGCATTTCGTCCGCGTTGTATACGGCGAGCTTAATTAAATTTAATTTTAGCCAGCTGAAGTACAGTTGATTTCCAACACATATCGCGTCTGACTTATTTATACCTCTAATCTGTGCCATTTCCAATCTTTCCTCACGTTCAAGCAACTGACTACATTTGACGACATGATGAATATTCGGAAAAATCAAGAACTAGTGCTATGAATAAGCAAAATAATATGAAAATGAATTACATCAGACAAGCTAAAATTAGTTTAACCCATTCTGAATTGTTCTATTTCTAGCAGAAAAATCCGATACTGACCAAGGGAAAATTCTGTCAACAAATTTCTATCAACGATATTAAACCACGGGCCCTTGGTATAATTACGTGTCGTTCGTCTAATATCGTTAAGCTAATTATTTTATACGTCGAACCCGCCGATTACGTAACACACGGGTAGCTCGAACGAAAGCCGTGACGTAGTCGCTACATCGTCATTATCTCTTATCAATTTCAGCCGACAATTCGCTTCAATAATACAACGATATTCCGCGCGGTAATAGCTCATATTCTGATCAAGATTTATACGACGGCGGGAGAGACGAGTGAGAGCACACGGTATATACGACACGACCCGGCTAGAGAGCGCCGTATAGCTGCATATTATTAATCGTATATACTCACAGTTTTATAGAACATGCAGTCTTGCCTATCCTCGTCTTCGGCCGCCGGGCAATCGATGAAACCGTCGCATAATACGTGATCGTCGATACACCGATATCTGCCCATTCGGTCTGGTGTCGGACAGGCGAATCTCTCCATTCCATCTTCCGACGCCGGACACTCTGCGAATTGAAAATCAAACGAAACATTTTGTTATTCATTTATTTATATATATTTATCAGTGATTTATTTGCTGTCTTGTGAAATGAATCGGCGAGATCCGGTGTCAAAATGCTTGGGTATAACTGAAGGTTTTTATTTTGGTTTTCGTCTGTAGGGGAAACAAATATTGATGCGCCATCGATGTGTCCTGTGAATTTCTAGGAAGCAGCGACCTCTTAAATCGAGTAATATGTTAATAATACCGCAGCGTCGAGCTGTCAAGGTTAATCGACTTTGCGTCGAGAGTGCTGCACGAAGCTTTTTAACCGGATCTTGTATTGTTCTATTTATTACGCGCAACAGGTTGGGGCGAGCGGGGCACACAATGTGCCATGGGGCACTGTGTGTGCCACGCTCGATATCTCGGAGGTTTGTGGTGCGTAAATAATGACACTTTTCGCGCTGGTCAGTGAGCTCAATTGAATTTTGTCGGATCGTTGATGAACTTCGACTGCTGATCGTTGAAAAAAATATAAAACATAATGGATTTGAGGCCCTTGGTAAAATATTCTGTCTCGTCGAAAAAATGGAATTACGATGAAGTCAGTGTCATAAGCAGCCCGGATTTTTGGTTGTGAAATAATTACCATGTTATCCTATTTTCATCGTGGAAGAAAGCAATAAAGTCTTGTGCTCTATTTTTATCTATTTTTATTTCGTACAGTCGCAAGCGTTTTGTATTACAGACATTATTTTAAGAAAATATTCTGGATACCGAAAAATGGGAAGAAATTATGATAACTAGAATGAAAACAATTTTACTCCAAATGCCAGTATCTGTCGTAAAACACGAAATCCACGTGACCCGCTGATGTTTTTAATTCCGCACATTAAACGTTCCCGTCGAGACCTCAGTGGGGATGTCTAAAAATAGTATTTCACGAAATATTTAGCGCCAACGATCGACCCGTAATTACGAAAAGTCGCGAGGAAACACAACAAACCACGGGAGAAGCGACGAGTCACGAATTATCGTACTGGTAACAAAATTATATCGGCATGGAACACGCAACAAGTACATTTGGCTCCGGGCGCATGGCGAAATTCACGAAGATGTACAATTGGCCCGTGGGATCTAAAAAAAGGTCGATAAATTGTGGACATTGCGGAGGGGAAAGAATAAAACTTTTAAGTTGATTATATCAGAATGTCGCGTGGAGGACTTTCTCAAGTTTATCAAATTTCTTCTTTCTTTTTTTTTTCGTGCTCGCGGTACGTACGCGGGTTTAGTCGTGTCTGACTTATTACTGCGAAACGCTGAAACCTATTACACTCCCAACTTGGGCTTTCAAAGTTCCGGCACTCATTGTGCGTCATTGCCCGATGTGTATAGCACTTCCTTGACAACAATACAACAATAATGTGGTTATATATCTCGCAAATGACGTCAATAGTTTTGTTTCAGGTCACTTGTGAATTTTGCATCAAAGGGCCCGCGATGGTCAAGACAAAGGGGGTCACTTGTTTCACCGTTGGAAATTGTATGTTGCTCCTCTGTTCGAAGGTCGCCACGGATGACTGAGACATTGTCAACGAAAAAGTGGAGAAAAACAACTGAATTGCAGGGGATAAACCATTTCAAAGTGCAATTACCAATTATCACAGACGCCTAACGAACAAAACTGCCGATTCTAATTGGATTGAATATCGAGATAAGCGAGGAAACTGCTCCTTTGCGATTTGCGACCCAACTGTTTATTAATTGACGCGCAAATAGTGACGGAAAGTAACCGAGCTAAAAATATCTCTATACTAATAGTAACCACTTATACGGTGACACGGTGACAGGTCGCACCGTTTACCTTGTGACGCGCAAAAGTTGTCGCGTGAAAAAGTTCATTTCGACGAGGAAAATCAACTTATTCTCGTAGCGCGGGGAACTTCGGTCGAATAAAGTAAATATACATTTTTTTCATTGTTCATGTTTTTGTCGATATAAATAAACAAAATTTTCAAGTATCTAGCTCTTTCGTTCAAAACAATTCTATCGATTAGACATTCGACCACAATAATTGTAACCGAATCGAATGATAAAAAAAAACCAATAAAATTTTAATATTCGGATGTCTGAACTGAAATTTTTATTTCGCAAAATCCTGTTCAAACCAATAAAACTGTAACATTTTATTTTATTTTCTAATCACAAATACAACTTTCCCCAGTGATTTCTCCGGGAAGTTTGTACGTTCTTCGAGCTCCGGACGAAAATACAAAAGTTTTCGCGCGAAAAGTGCAACAAATTTCTAGCGAGAATCACTGCGGGGAGCATTGTGCAAAAGTAATTCGACTTTAGAACTTTGATTATCTGTGATGCAGCCGAGCTGGGCGCGCGCGCGATAAATGGCCACGCAATTTTCTTCGTTTCTTTTACGAACCATCGGCCGAGCACGCAGGTCTCTCTCTAGCTTTCTCTCTGTATATCGGGCCGATCGAATGCGTCAAAAGCAGAGAGGCATTCGGTGCCGAAGCCGAGTGGGCAATCTGCTGGCTCGGCAATTCAGCACTCGAGTGGATAACGTTTGCCGCTTTCGCCCGGTGTGTGTATCTCGGCTTTCCGCGCGCTACGATTATTCACGGTCGCCCATCTTCCGCCCCGCTCCGCGATTTTCCACGCAACAGCTCGCGAGACGGAGAGAGACGGACGATCATTGCTCCGCGCGTCTCTGTTTCGTTCTGGTTGCTCTTGAGATATACGTTCGGCTGCTATATGAAAATGTCAAACCAATTAGACGAACTATTCTCCAGATTGAAGCTTACACACTGTATATTCGCGAAATCTATTTCCGTAAAGCCCGCGAGCGAGCGAGGTGAGCGCCGCTAGTTTCGCCACCGCCGCTTTGACGATCGAACCGCACCGCGAGCATCGACACGACACACTCGAGCGCCGCGTTATTTGATATCTATATTGGCGAGAGCGAATTTGCGTTGATTGCACAACCGCCCATTAGCTAAACTTTGCGCTAACAATTTTCACGCCCGAATCGCCAATTGGCCCGCTGAGATTTCTCCGCGCGTGCGAGCCCCGCGTGATTATTGAAAATACGACGCCGCTGCGCCGTTGAATTTGCAGACTGGGCGATCGCTCGCGTGGAATCCTTCGCACGAGTCGACGGAGAAGAGAGAAAATTGGTTTCCTCTGAGAAATCTCTTTGAAATTCACGGTCTATGCAAGTTTTTCTCTGTCACTGATGAAATAATATATTTAAATTCATACTGTTTTTTTTCCTTCATCATTTTTTTTTATTTCGGCAATTGAAACGCGAAATTTGCCATGACTGAATCAGCGAAGATTTTTCTTCAGAGAAGAAACAAGCAAAAAAATGTCCATTTCTATATTTTGACAATAACGATTTTTCGGTGATTTAATGAAAAAAAATGTTGACACATTTTGCTGGCAATTAGCGAAACTCTGCGCGAAAAGTGTTGAACGACAGCCAACGGTAGTCTTAATTTTTTTTTATTTCAGCTATTAAGGGATCGTCACAGTGTGAAATAAAAAAAAAATCGATTTTCTTTTTTTTCATTATCGGATAGTATACACGGTTATAAACATTCTGTTAAATTTTTTTAACGAAATTCGAATTATTTCGGTCGCTACAGCATTTCTTAGAGAAAGGGATTGCAGCGTGACAGTGGCGAGTGCAAACTTTAAACGCGTTTATCTCGGAATGGTGTTTTTCAAAACGATGTCCAGTGTTAAAGGAAGAGTTTTGACGATATCGATTTGAAATGTGGAGAGAACATTTTTAACGTCATTCTCTATAGCGCTATGAGAGCTTTTTTTTTTTTTTGAAATCTTCCTATTTTTTTTTACGAAAAACTGTCGAAAAAGAGGGCTAAATTCGATACTTTTTGTTCAAACCGCCGCCATTTTGTCAAATTTCAAAAAAAAAAAAAAAAAAAGCTCTCATAGCGCGATAACGAATTTCCTACAGATTAATAATCTTTTTGAAATTTTTGGTTCAGACAAAAATTGCGGCCGCAATCGTGGACATGATGGAGCATTTTTTTTTTGCACGAGCTATTTGAACAATTATTTTCATTATTATAAACTAAATAAATGCACATAAAAAAAATCATTTTGTATTATTCATGAATGTATCTATTTATAAAAAAAAAACCAGACCAATTAGTTTATTACAACTTAACAAAAAAAATTCGCGAAAATCATTGATTTTTCGGAGGGTCACACTGTGACGATCCCTTAAAACGCGGAATTTCATGGCGCTGAATCAGCGAAGATTTATCTTCAGAGAAGTAATACAAGCACAATAATGTTCATTTCTATATTTTGCCAATCACAATTTTTTGGTGATTCAAAATGTTGACACATTTTGCTGGCAATTAGCAAAACTCTGTGCGAAAAGTGTTACACGACCGCCGCCGGTTTTCCACCGACATGTTTCCGTCCGAACACCCGGCGCGCGTGGAAGATTCACACTTGCGAAACGTTTCTCGCGCGACACGAATCACCGCGCCCTCGCGTTCCAGTGGGTTTCCGCCGAGCTGACGCAGACAGAGAGCCACGAGCCTCGAATGGCCCACACGGACACCGCGGGGTGAATATTAAGCCCCGAATTAAATAGCCACAGAAGCGGAAGGTAAAAGCCGCCGCGCGAGTCCAAAGCAATTTTCATCGCCGCGCACCTGCTGCCGGAGCCACTTTGCGTATTTCGCTCGCGGCTCCCGTCGCGTGCTGCGGATTTATCTCTCACTTGGAACAAAATAATACACTGATAAATTTCAGGCGATATCCGCCCCGGTGAATCCTTCGTTGGAAATCCCCCGACAGATTTTCCATGCCATCGCTGCGCGGCATCGCCTGCGCTGCGTTGCGGATACTTTAAACGAGCTTTCGGGCTTTTATCTCTCGCGCGGCGGTATATACATATAATGCCCGGGCTACGCTGCAATAATCGAAGCGCGGAGAGCGACTCGGGGATGAGCTTTGATCTGCCGGCAGAGCAGAACCGGGGCGCGATTGTATAAGAACAGATATAGCACATGCATAATATACAATACTCAATCCCGACCACCCTCGAGGGTCGTAGACACCCACGCGAAATAATAATAATGATAAATATAAAAAAAAAGTCCCTGCAGTATTGTATTACGATATATACTACATATACATATATGTATATTTATTTATTAGTATACGAGCCGAACCCCTTTTGTTATTTTGCATAATATATGTATATATTTCTTTTATCACCATACATACATGGTGAAAATGTAACGGAGTAGACGAGTTGATTTCCCAAAGTGACCGTATAACATTATATTCTCGTGACAGACGTTGAACGGCTTCCGAATAAACAGTTACACGAGTATGTGCGGTATAAGCGAGTGCGGTGGGTTGTACACGTGTTACGCGCCCGCGCGCCGGTCAAAGATATAGGGGTGGCATTTTAATAGCACCACCACCACCACCACCACCGCCGCGGCGCTCGCGGGTGTGCAGCACACTCCGAGCGCCCGGCGCGCCGAGCGTACGTGTATTAGCCGTTAGTAACACTATATAACACCACCGGTGCGCGCAGTATATACCGTCCGATGGCTCAAGCCCTATGAAAACCCTAAGCCCTACCCATCCAATTACATAAATACGAATTCTTATGCCGGCGCGTACATCGCTGTGTGGTCGAGTATAAACCGCGGGTAACCTGACACTATCCCGTCATTATTATGCGTTGGAGATGTTAGCTTAATTTTTTTTTTCTCTCTTCCGGTTCGCGAGGTTCGCGAGATTTTGCGGTGGAATTACCGGTTTGGTAATTCCAGAATTAAAAAAATAAAACGTTGGTGAGGAAAATATTGTGGAGAAAATTTCGCGATTATTTCGGGCTTGTAACATTTGTTTTTGTTGCAGATCGACTTTTGAGTTAATTTTTGATATTCAATCCAATTTACACTGTAACCTTTTTTGTGTCCACTTCGAATAAAGACTATTTATGAACTGCCGAGTTTCCAGCGGCACTGGCAGAACAATGCAATATTCGCGTTAATCGCTTTAACAATACGCGAGGAATTGATTGCTGCGAGAAGCTATCAAATTCAGAATGAACACCGCGGAAAAAAAGGCGCAAAAAAACGCCGATACACCGGCGCGCTCGGACAATGTCGTTATTCAGCCGGCGTCGACAAACCGGCGGAATATATTTCGCGCGGGGCAAATTCAGATGCAACTTTAATGGATTATTAACTCGCGATGCCATGCATCGCATTATAACGCCGCGCGGAATATGCATGGGAGCCCGTGGGATTACGAAAAAGCTCGTTAAACTTGTTGTGCACACCAATAAAATCGCCAACTCCGCGGAGAGGCGAAGTAAGAAATAATGTCACAACCGGGACTCCGAGTACATTTATGCGCCGCGCACACAGGATCCCGCACACGCGAACGCGCCGGTTTTTGCTAATAAAAATAAACTGCCGGGTAACGAGAATCCTGAGAGCCGCGTATCAAGCTGCTATTTGCATCGGAGCAAAAATCGCTCCGGACGGAATGAAAGTGAAATATCGAAGAAGAAAAAAATTACACGACTTTTTTTTCACGGCCCGGAAATTGGTAAATACAAAAAAAAAATGTAAATAACTTTGCGCAGAACGAGTATTCTGCGACAAATTCGGTGCTCGAGAATTCTAATCAGAAAAACAATAGTTTCCTAAAATGATTAAAGCGCTCCACTCAATCGTCCCCGAAAAAAAAAAGCTCCTCCTACAGATGTCTCATTCACTCGAGACCGAAATTCCTCTTCCCACGTCTCTCTGGCAAAGCCCACGATCCCAACGGGGAGATTCATGCGTCGCATTAACGTGACGTCGTCGCATTTGTCGCGCGCGAGGAGAAGCAGCAGCAGCAGCAGCAGCCGGCTGCCGAAATAAATCGAATCTCGACAGGCTGTGAAATATCAGGCCGGATATGCGTCGGAGACAAAATTGCCCGTCGATACAATACGTTGCGGAGGATTTGCGAGCGGATTGTCGTTGGCCGATCCGGCACGCTAATAGATTTATATATCGCATCGATACCGCGACGCACACGAAGCCACACGACGACGCACACAGGACACGTATGTACATACAGTTACGAGTGAAAGAAGCGGCCGATGGGCGATATACGTGAATTGTATACATGCTACAGGTAGGCGCGCGCTAGCCCGATCGATACGATCTAAATTTAGAACGCTATTCAATCTATTTCGCTACATTCACTGTTGCCGCGGCGGCGGCGGCGGCGGCGGTGGTGTTGGGTGGTGTCGGTGCGGTGTCGGCGGTGCTGCTGCTGCTGCTGCTGCTGCTGCTGCCGTCACCGCTCATTTTCCGATTTATGTACATGTACCACTCTGGCGATCTAACGCATTGTGCATTGTGCTCCGCTGATATCACGAGGAAAGAGCAAACGATTAACCTCGCCGCGCGACTCGCGCGGAATATCAATGAAACATCCATGGCGAATCGCCCGGGTTGAATCGAATGACGATTCGATTCTTCAACCCCCTGATCAATGCCGTCGGTGATAACACGGTACGTCCGGCGCGAAGCTTTAGTTTAAACGACGACCAGTCGCGGTCGTCGGCTAAACGTGCGGCCAGACTTATTTTTATTTTATAACGCGCATAAATATTCACGGCTAAGTGTCCCGAGAAAGTTGAAGAAAATCGCGACTGTAACGCGCCGCGGGCAGCCGCCGCCGCCGCCGCGCCAACAGGTCAACAGGCTATTTTTCCCGTAACTCGTGGCTATTTGTATGTTTGCCGCAGGGGACAACGCTGTTCAACTTGTCGAGCGAGAAAACGATTATTTGACGTTTTGACGCCTTTATTACGGGTATCAAGCGGTGGCGGATGAAGCGGCGCGGAATGAGAAATTCTCGGTGACGATGACGATGACGATGACAATAAGTGACCGTGGCTTCGGGCTCATTTAGGGCATTGAAGTATGGACCTCGAGAGGCTTTGAACTTGTATTATCTGAAATTCTGGATCTTGAAAAAATTGTAGGTGACTTTTTATTTGGTTCTTAAATAGCGTCTTTTCGTATCTCAAGTTGACACATTCCAAGTCCCTATTGGTCCAAATAGCCTCGAAATATTCCATGTATGACATTTTCAAAACTTTGTAAAACAAATTTACCAATGACTTCTTTTTAGCTCAGCTCGCCAGGTGGGTTTATCTGATTATCAACTTTTCATCGAGTTCGGGCGGGAATCGATGGACCAAATTGGCTTTGCAAGCTCTCATTCCACTCTACAACAAGACCCTATTGGGTCTGACTTTACGGGAACTTCCGTTTCAACGTCTCACCCAGAAGTTACAAGGAAATTCGGTGTAAAAAAAATCACGTTATCCGAGGGAAAAAAAAGAATCCTGCACGAGTGAGTGTTCCAGCTTCTCAAGGCAGTCGATACTTGCGGCTGCTGCGCAGCTGCAAACATCGGAGGTCGAACAATCACGCCTAAAATAATACAGACGCAAACAGCCAGAAACCCACGTTGTATTTTCAACTGGTCCAATTTCTGAGTACAAAATTATGAATTAATTATTCGGCGCCAGATTCATCCGTGTATTGCGTATCTCGCTGTAATTCCACGAAAATTGCACGCACAGCGCGAGCCAATTGGGCGCTGGTATCATTGCTCGACGTCGTCTTGATATCGACGGCCCCTGCGATGGCAAACGCTGCAGGTTCGAACGACCGTGAATAAAATTTAGACAAACACGAGTCGCATTGTACCTTCGACAAATCCAATTTGCGAGCAGAAAATTATAAATTAATTATCCGGCGCCGGATTCATTCATGTCTTATGCACCGCCCCCGCGTGTAATTCCGCGAAACCTCGCGTATATATACACGAATGACGATTATACGGGATCTCGTGGCTACGGAGCTTCAACGCCGGGGAGCTTAGAGCGCGCATGAAATCCACCGACGAAACTTTGCGGTTCAGCGGCGAGTAAAGTTTGTCCCTTCAAATAGTATAATGGATAAGTTGGAGAGTGTTCGCATACACGCGAACTTACTCTATCACGTGAATAGTTTGTTAACTGCGGATATGTAATTGAATCCGAGAGCTACCCGCAATTCGGAGCTCTCCCCGCGCGCCGAGAGCCGCGAGTATTCGCAATCAGCTATATTAAGATTTTCCATCTTTCAAGTTAGATTGCCGCCACGAGTCGCCGCGTGGGACGCGATTTCATTTTCTACCCTTTTTTTTTCCTCGCCATTTATTTTTTTCCTATTTTTGTTATTTTCTTCCTTCCTCTTCTATAAATATAAACTGACGCACTCGCGATATTTGCAATCTTGCGAAATTTTAACGCAAATCGGAAATACCCCGAGCGACTTCACCGTCCGTTTGAGAATTTTCCTCGCTGCATTTCCTTCTCCCTCCCGCGCGCTTCTACTTCCCGCTGCTTCCGTCCGGATGCCTCGGCAGTCGGCAAATCTTCGCCGGTGAAAGGTGAAAGGCAGCGGCGCGAGTGTGCACAGCAGGAATGATCAAAGATGGCCGGTAAAGACGGGAGCGGACAAAAGAGCAACAACCTTGCACTGCCGGTGACATGCGCGAAAAGCGGAGGAAACGCGAAGAAGCGAAATAGACAAAGAGCGAGACGCGCGCGGCCGGAAAGGCGGATTCCACGAATGCGGATCGGCGACGTCTCACTTTTGATACGGCAGAAAAACCGATACTCTCTCTTCCAGGATTATGCGCGGGATGCTATTTATTTATAAATTCCCCGATGCGCGCGCGTTGTCTCCGTGACCATGGTCGGGCTCTCGCCATGGTACCGTTTTACCCGCGTTACTATATCTATGCGCTGGCTCGTATGCTATAATTTTGCTTCAGTACATATTTATATACCGCACGCAGGACGAGGCATAAAAATATCAGAAAGAAATTGCGACAATCGCTGTTGTGTAATTTTGCGTAATTGAAATAATATCTCGGCGAAAAAAAAATGTAAGCATGAGAAGATAATGTAACGTGCATTTTTTTTTTAATGAACGGGGCAAGCCCTTTGACAAAAATAATACAAAAATGGCAAAAGTACAAGTCAGCAAGAGAAAACAAGAAAAATAGTACAATGATGGAAAAAAAAATACAAAGATCCATACCGACTCAACACTTGATACGTAGACGTTAACCGACCTATCATTGTGATACGATTGACTTATGGCTTATAACGATTCCAATAACAAATTTGGGTTTTGATTTTATAGACTCCCCTATATTTTGTTTGCTGCGATCGCGAGACGCGATATCGCGTTTCACAACAGAAAGTTGTAATTCAATATCACGAAGGAGTTTGTCGTCGGTCTTTAGCGCCGTCGTAATAACAACAACAGCCCCCGCGATAATTGTCGAAACGACGGAGTGTGACTTTCTCCAACCCTCGGGGCCCTTTTATGACAGAACTATATAGCATCTATACTAGCTATAATATACGGTGCCTATTTTTACCTTTAATTCTTGCGCGCCCCTCGCGCGCACAGAGGCAAAGCAGGTGCCGAGGAGAGAAAGAGAGAGAGAGAGAGAGCGCGGTCGAGCACGGGTCTCGCGCGTACCGTCACATCTTATCTCGCAATGGAATCTCCTCTTATACTCTCGAGTAATGGCGCAGATACGGAGCCGCACGGAGAGTGACCGATCGATCGGTAACCACCGGGCGCGGACTCGACCAGAACGCGGAGAAAGACGCCAGAAAGCGAGTCTCAAAGTTTCGCTTTCGCACAAACGACGAAAATAGAACTCCCGGGCGATACAGAGAGAGAGAGAAAGAGAGAGAGGGAGAAAAGCAAAAGAAAAAAGAGGGTGAGAGGTGACCACACCACGAGCACCAGAGCTAGAGGGTTACAGTCTGAATTAAGAATTTTAGTTTTTTCCCCGGCATATTTTTCTCTCACCCGCAAGCTCACGGTATATTAGACGCTGGAAATACCGTTACGATATTTTTTTTCTTCCTTTCTCACTCTTTTTTTCGACGGTTTTTTTCTTTATGCTCTAAAGATTACAATAGGGTTAATAATATATCACGAACACGAGCGCCGGTAAAAAGTCACGAGAGCGAACGATGCAGTGGTCGTACGTGTGTGTATATATATATGTATATCAAACGGGCGTTGAAAAATGATATTTTAAAAATTGTGTTTTCCTTCCATCAACGTCCATGTTGTTTCTTAATAGCGTGCGCCGATCGCGGGTCGCGTTGAACGACAAAGAAAAAAAGAAAAAAAAAAAAACACGATCGGAAGAGTCGATAACTATTAGGTAATGCTTTGATATTTATATCGAAATACTTATCGCGTCGAGTCGTCGGCCGGTTAACAGGCTTGACCGCCGTTTCGATTTCACGTGTTTTCCGTCTTACGGCGATTTTGGGGCTGAAACTGGAATTATTTATTTTATCGGCAATAACACCGCGTCGCTCATTAACTTTATAGAAGAAAGATTTAAAAAAAGTTAAGATCTTTTCGACATTTTTTACGAAAATTCGTCGAAAATTGTTGTGACGCTAATTCTTTTTAATAAGAATTTCCATAATGACGATAACTTTCGTATTTTGCAGAGTAAACCATATTAATGAATAGAAAGATGACGACGTACGAAACGATATTAAAGTCACACGAGAAGTTCCGGTGGGTTGAACACTTTGCTCAAAGTACTTTGCGTCACAGCCATTTATGAAAATTTTATTTACGGCGATGGTTTTTCTCTTTTACAGAGGAAAAAGCTTGAAAATGTCAAAAGTCGCTGTTCACCGTTCTAGGAATTAGCGGGTAATCCCTTCGTTACGACCGTGACGCATACGATTTTAGCTAAATATAATATTTTATAAAAATTGTGTATCAACATGGTACACGGACTCGGGCATCCATCGCCGTGTTACAACGACTCTGAAGAACAATGTTTAATTGAAAACGACTTCAAACTAATTTGTGATTAATTAAAAATGCATCACGAAAGTCCTGCGTGTCACCTTGTTTATTATTATTTTTTCCGTAGGTAAAATGATAATTAATTATACGCGTTTTTCGACTTTTCGTACGTGCTGTCGCTCGTGCAGGACGCGGTTTTTGTAATATCAACGCTTTCTGTCTATCTTTCTCCTGGAGTTTTGCGAAATGAAAAATATTCCACTACAGCCCGTGGACCGAGGCGAGTCGGATATTGTCTCTGGGGCAAAGAGACTCAAAGTTAATCCCGTTGACGCTCCGATTCCCGCGTAGCAAATGTTATACGTCTATTTACCGCGGGTGCGTCAACCGAGATACGACACTCGAGACTGACGAAAAAACCGAAACGTGCAGCGCCGGACGCCACCATCACCGCAAGCAACATTTGAAATAATTTATCCAGCCGGCAGCTGCGGAAATCGCCTCGAGCGACAGTGAACCAAAAGATTCGCTCGCCGGATACCAACGCGAAAAAAAAATGTAATTTTGAGATTGGAATAATAAAAAAATGTTCGTTCCAATTGCGTAGTTACTCTTTTAACGTCACTGCGAAAATTAAATGTGGAGCTGAAACTCGCAACATGAGTTTTTTCAGCGTCCCTTGGGCCACTCGTTTGTTTTTTATTTTATTTTATTTTATTTTTTTGCAAAAATAAAACATCGCGTAAAAAATACAAGCAAAAATTTGTGATTTTTTATGGAGATTCGACAGTTTGTCTTAATGAACGCTGCAGCGCTGGCCAAACTTTATTTGCGTGCGATATTGTTCCTAGTAATGCAAAAAAAAAGATGATCAAATAAATTACAATTTCATCGCCGTGTTTAATTCCCGCGTCAATCACTCGGCGCCATTTACTCAGTTCTGATTTCCCGGATCCTCGCAGCCCGCTCCGGAAAATTAGTTTATATCGTCTCGTCTCCTCTCGTCGCGAATTTTTAGCCGCCTCACTCGTCGACAGACGCCCAATTTGGCCTCCCCGCCGCCCCCGCCCCTCTCTCGTTGACGAAGTTAATCGCCGCAGCTGGAAATCCGCGTTCCGGTATATTTCGACCTCCGATTTGTATACAGCCTCGTTACAGCGCGAGAAAATAAAAATAACAGAAGCCGCGTAGAGTCGGAGGGTGGTGAGCTCGCTGACACGCTTCGAGGTTTCAAACGCTAACACCCCCCCCCCCCCCCCCCTGCCTGTGGTGTACGTGTTTGGCGTATCAACATCCGCGGCCCGGTATTACGACTAATGACTATAATTAATTCACCGCCTGTCGCGAACAACTCCGTGAACCGTGAGATGACGGAATCGCCGTGGCCGCCGGGGGCCTCGGGCGTCAAATCGTAGATTATAAATAGTGCGCACGATTCCCGAGTCCGCGCGCGCCAAGGGGTGACCGCCCCTTGCCGCGCACGAATCTATTTGCGCGCGTGTATCAACGATCGGCAATGACAGGGCACAGTGGTGTATTAGGTCGGGGTATAGGGTTGTACCTTATCCTCACAGCCGGCTTCAAGTTTTTCTGGCTCTCCATCTTATCGAAATCTCGGTGACTATTATTAGAATAAACGTGAGCCGTCGCCGCGCTACAGGTACTTTTTTCCGTCTCTCTCGCACCCTGCCTTTCCGCTTCAACCCCCCTCACCCCTCAACCCTAACCCCAGCTCCTTTCTCTCTCGCTCGCTTTCTTTCTCTCTTTCTCCCTCTTTCACTTCAGGGGTGGCCTCTCACTTTTGTTACCCACCCCATCCCCCTCTCGACGCCGTCTCTTATGTCTGCACGTTCCACCCTGTCTAGGGCTTTGCCGGCCTCTCCGCCCGCCGCTGCTTTTCTCCAACCTCCACGAGCGCGCTGCACACGTTCCAACTTCGCTCGTGCGCGACCCAACCGCGCACATAAACGCAACGCAGGCCAACACACACAGGAGGAACCGACGGAAAATGTCGTGGCTTTTGACATACGCTGCGGCATTACGCTCTCTGACATAAACTTTTCGGTTTCCCCTTTCTTCGCAGCGCACGTCTCTCGCTCTCTCTATCTCTCTCTCTCTCTCTCTCTCTCTCTCTCTCTCGCTCTTCCGTTGTTGTTGGGCACCTCTAACGAGGACAGTGGACACCGGGGCTGCTTTTGCGCTCCGCACCGGCCGGATGAATGAACCTGATTAATGTTGCGACGAACGCGATATTTTCGAGCGTCGAGCGAAAATTTAACGACCGAGGTTGGCTGGAACAACGGCGAGTTTTATTTTTATACCCATATCTGGGATATTCCGGATCGTTGGGTCATTGCTTTCTCTGGGGTCGCTTTAACTGTCTTTTCGGTATGTTGACGGTTTTAGTGCCGGATGAAATTTGGGATATTTTCCAGCATGAGATTCAAGTTTTCTTTTGATCCGCCAATTGTTTTGACTTGATGCTGCATCTGTATATCCGCCTATTTGTCTACCTGTTTGTCGGTCTAGTCTGAACGTGGTGAATTCGAGAAAAGCTTTGGGAAAAAAAGTGAGTGTACCGATAAATCGCGATGCACCGTGACTCTCGCCGGTTCGACGCTCGGTAGAGATCGGTAAGAATTGGAAGACCACCCCCCGCAGAGTTATCAGGATATTGAACCTGCGGGTCGCGAAAAAGACAAGCGAGGCACCCAACGCGGCCAACGTTTGCGGCTGACACTTAAGGACGATTGGACAATTATGACGAAACGCTTTCAGCCAGACACACGCGTTACGCGAATTGTTGTCGACGACAATAAAGCCGTGATACGTGCGGCGGAATATTTACCGGTGGACTGTGCCGGCGGTCTTCGAACATCTTGCAAAACGACACAGCAAGATGTCACATCCAGTCGTGATTCACAATATCAAACGTATTCGAGTGAAGATATGCTAAAAGTAAAAAATACAAGTACTCAAGTAGTATATACTATATCCTACTTTTAAAAAGTTAATGAGTAACGGAAAGTATTGTTAGGAAACTATTCGAGCTGTGATTGGTTGAGACTCTCAGACCGAGACCAAGTTCATTTGTCCTTGATAACTTCGACAATCCCGTCAAACGTTTTTTTAATCAACTAAAAAAGGATTCCCGCCATTGTTCCCAAGGATTAGAAAATGCGACTGAAGAACGATAGTATAGGTTTAAAGTCGATATTTTGAAACAATAAACGTCGTGACCTCAATTTAGTCTTTTAGAGCTTTATAAGAGCGCAGGAGCGCAAAAGATCCGCGAGCACGCGCGTGCGATTAGGATAAGTAAATAAAGTATCCACAGCAGGAGTCGCATCGGCTCCACGGGCAATGAGACTCGATACATAACACGTAACGCAAATACGCGTACATCAATGAAGTATCGAGGGGGATGTAAATACGCGTATCAACAAACGTATTTAAAGCGGGAACAAAAGGACTGCCGCTTGCTTCATCAATACCCCGCGTTAGATCAGCAGCGTCGAGGCAACGGCACAGCACAGTTCTCGATACGCAATACGTAATGGATCTTTTAATGGAGGCTCCAAGGGCGGCCGCTGCCGATGGGACACCCCGTAACCAGAGCATCCGTGCCGCGGCCACTGCGTTAAACGATACCGCGGTATAATGTTCTGCTCCGTCGGCAAAGCGGCCGCGCGAACAGATCCAAATGCGGCCGAAACCGGCGGTGATAAGTGAGACTCGCCGAGACACAATTGCGGTCTGCCGTTGAAATTCCAATTTCCTTCTAAATTGATTATAGCGGCGCGCCGAGCGATCGAGCGTTCTCGCAGCGCGGGCTGTTACGCTCTGCCGGGGTGAAATTGTGGGTTTCCTCGTGACTGCGTCCCACACGGTTATATGTGCAGTAGACGCGCGCGAGAACGTCAACGGCGCTCGCGTTTCGCTGACGGGACAATCAGCCCCGCTGGTAAATAGTTTCCTTGGTAAATCAAAAGACGTTCCGGCGGCATCTCGACTTTGGGTAACAAATTTAAAATACGTCGACGACAAGACGACGTTTCTGGGGAATCCGTGACGTTACATCCAGCTTAGTCGGGTTCTGGTCGGGCTGACCCGATCAGGCTGACGCTGGCCCCGCCAGTTTCCGACCAATTTCCAGTGTCGGCCGGATGTAACGCCGCACGCGCCTTCCAAGGAGGATACACGTCGAGTAATCGAGTGAAAGGGTCGCAGTTATCGCTTTGGGAAATTGTTGGGTTTTGACCAGGTTACCGCGCTGCATGGGTGCAACTGCTGCGTGTGCACGAGAAATGCAAGAGAACATCGACAACGCGCGGCGCTTGTGTCTCTCGTTGACGGGACAATCAACCCCCGCGCTGGTAATGGAGTTTGCCCTGTTGCAGGACTCGTTACAAGTCTGGGGAACACACTCTGTCGCACCGAGGGGGCTGCGTCCTTACACGCTGATGACGCTGATGCTGTTAACGAAAAGCACGAGCACTTGCTTTGACGGCGCGCAAAGTAACCGGCGATGGGGGCCAACACTGCGTTACGTGTAACACTGGGATAGATAGTTCAGCTCTCCGGGTCAAGTTAGGTCGAACCCGGATTTCGCAGACCCGTGAATCGATTTTACACAGGGAGTTTGTGTTTCGTCGAACCGCTAATTCGCCGGCCGAAGCTCTTGACCTCAATGACATGAACTTCCATCGATATTCTGTATTTTCGATTAACTCGTTTTTTGGCGATTCAAACAGTCAAATGACTTATAGAATCAAGGAAAATTATGATTTATATTTAACTTGATTCATGATTTAAAAAAATGTAATCCACCCTATTAAATGGCTCTTTGAAATTTAATGAAAGCCCTCGGGTTCATAAATACTGCGGTAAATCACTTCCCACGCTCGAAGGTAGAAAACGAAGTTACATCGTTGTAACGCAACATTTTTTTGCGTTTAAACAAACAAGGTGAAACACCCTATTCGATGCAGCGTGTTTTTACGTCGAATAATCAGGTCGCTAAAAAGCCGCGCACGTGAAATGCAGTTTTTTTGTTATCGCAGTTTCATTGCGTTGACACATGTGTCAGGTATTTCACGATTCCACGAACCGGCAGTGAAATCTGCCTGCGGGCAAATGTCGGGAGAGGTCTGCGGTCGACGAGTGCGCTGCATAAATCGGTGCAATTTCACTTGCTGGATATCCAATATAATAAAATAAATCGTACTGAGATGTTTTAACAGCCGGAATTTATTTTTATTTTATTTTCATTCGACTTCTCTCCCTCTCTCTCCGTCCTCTTTCACGCAGATTGAAATAAAAACACGAAATTCGTTTGGTGTGTAATCAACACGAGTGGTTGCACCGTTTGTGTGCACATTTTAGCAATGAGCTCGTTACGAAGCGATTGGATCAATATCCCGAACAGGCGACGGGCTCCGTAGCGATGACGCGGAGGATGACAGAAACGAGATTCCACTGTTGTAGTACAGTGCGCCGTATAAATTTGAGCAACAAACTATACGCGCAGGGTGCGGAACATCCGGGTACAATGCGCGACGCGAGCTCGGCCGCTTCGATGAGCCTGCGCCAAACATTGTTCACCGCGCTCCCATCCATTCACCGAATAATCCCGGACTTTGTCGAACGTGCCAGATCTCTCATTTACATGCGTCGCGGCCCGGTGTGCATTGCGTCGGAACGCACGTTTCGTGCATGCACAAGTGCATCCCACTGGCATGAATTTTAATTATTGATCCGCGCAAAGGCGCCCACCTGGCCGACGCAAAATTTAATCTTGTTCGCGTCGCCACTCGACAACCGGGTCGGAGAGCCGAGGCTCGTTGCCCAGAGCCAACACCTTCCGTCCGTGCGACGATAGATCGAATCAACGTTTACACGTCAAAAATGCATCTGACGCATTAAATGTGCATGTCATGGATTTACAAATTTTCAATGTGATACTGATAATCAGCGCGAGAAAAATGTCAGGAAATATTTTCGAATATTTCTGCGCAATTTTGTCAATACGAAACCTATAGCAACATTTTTTTTTCGCGCATTTTTGCACGAAAAAAATGTTGTACTTCGAAGCACAGCATTCTATACATGTTTTCCGTGTATCCGATGACAGTTTGTCCGCTCGGATGACAGAGCGCGAAACGCGTATTAAATTCGCATCGTCGAATGCACAGTTTGAAAGCAGAACTGCCGTGAAGCGAGAAAAGTAGATAATTCACGGTAAATATTTTCAAAAGTACTGACTCGCTTAATGGAAAACGCGAACTTGATGTCGGATCAGCCGGCGACAAAACAACCGAACGGGGTGGAAAGTAATTTGCCTGCCGGGTTTCAATGAACACACTTATTCGTTTAATTTCCGCATTTTTCTTTCGTCGCATTACGTATTCTGTCTCACGATCACCGCGAACGATTAAACGGAGACAATTAATTTTAATGGCCACGCCCACTGTCGATATTCTTTCGTGTTTGCGATATTTTATTTTTCATCGAATCGTTAAAATTAACGACGACGATGGCTACTCGATACTCTCCCCTGAATGACGTCTGACACAACTTTCGTATTCTAAATTAAATAGAAAACACCGCGCGTTCACCTGATCAAATAAGAAAAAAAAATGAGATCTAAAATTTCAACGCAACGATTGCGACAATACAGCCAAAGGTAAAAAAATGCACTCGTCCGAAGGTAAAAATATTCGACTCTCGCCTCCCGAAGAAGCAGATTTCTTCCATCGTAAAAAAAATGTTCCAGAGCGAAGTGTTCGGGTGCAACAAAAACAAAAAAAAAAGAAAGTACGAAAAAAGCTTTCGCAGACTTTACGCTTCGAGGTATAAATATTCAACGAGCATTTTTCATTGTCATTTTTTTTATCAACCCCTTTACCGCCTCTCTCCACGAACAGGGTATCTGCCGTAACGTTGCGAAAACTCGAAACTTCGATAACCGTAAAACTCCGTAGCAGCAACGTCACGGTGCATTACACCGGCGGCGGCGAAATAATCGGCCCACGCGCTGTTAAAAAAGTTGCGAAAGAAAGGAGAACGAGCCGCGCGAAGACCCGCGGACGATTATGCAAATGAATCGGGCGAACGGGCGACGATAAATAATAATTGAATATATCGAAGCCGATCAAAGTTTCGCTAACTCGACACTCACCCCGCGAGAGACAGATATCCCTCCCCCCCCCCCCCCACCCTCTCTTCCGCCCCTTCGCGCCGCCCCTGCTCGGGGGCTCGTTATTCGCGTAATGAACGATCCCCCGCGGTGACCTGTGACCTATCGCAACCTTCAATATAACTGCAACAGTGCGAGCTGACAGGCAAAATAACTACGGGCATTCGTATATAAATGTTACGAGGTATAAAGCAGCACACGTGCAATATCTCGCGCATTCGATGCCGCTGGGAAGGCGGATGCACCGGCAAGGCAATATCCTGTGCGCGAAAATATCAGTTAGAAAATACTCTATAAAGCTCTGGGAAAATAGTGTCTCCCGGTTCCGGTGCCTCGCGAAACATTTTCTCGTTATTAGATTTTGAAAAAAAAAAAAAAAAAACAAGTAAAAAAGTGAATGGACGTGTTTGGCGAACGCCGGAACCAGATGTCAGTTTGGAAGCTGGAACGGTTCGCGATGTGTGAATTTTCGTTTTTAGCAAAACCAGGCCAGATGGAATAAAAAATATATCGCGATAAGATTTCGTCATATCCAATACGGTATGTAGTTATGTCCAAGGAACGAATAACAAAATTAAGTAATTTAACAATAAAAACGATTGAGTTTATCAAGAACGGTTTTGAAAAATGTATAAAAAAAACTTCGTGAATTCCCAAAGACTAACTTGACGAAAAAAAACTTTTGCAATCCGATCACCACCCACAGAGGACATCGCCGTCCGCACAGCGACGTCGCCTTCAATCGCACATCCGCGCAATTATATTATTCACACACGTGAACGTATTGACCGTTGACCGAAGCGAGTGCACCGCCCCCGCGGTAATCCAGTCGTCGCCGTCGCACCCCCGCGACAATGAGCAAAAGCCGCCGCCGCGTTGATTCACGATGGTTTCGTAAAAGCAGACGCCGAGTGATAATCGAATGCGCGCGCGCGCGGGCGCGCGTCGCGTTTCGCCGCTGGCGCTCGACCCTTTTGTTCGATTCGCAATTATACGAGGCAACCGCGTTGATACGTTTATAAATATGAATGCACCTGTCAGCTCGCCTTGCTCTCGGTGCGCGTCCATGTACAGCATGAATTATGCCGCGTACATATTGTTTATGTTGCTCCTCCTCTCCGACCGAGGTTGAGCCGCGTGTATTCTCATCGTTCGCAGCGAATACCGCCTCGCGCTGCGAAATTGAGTGCATCGTTACCTCGCGGGGGCTAATAAACTCAAAGGTTACGGACTACGTACGTTGTAATATTCCCCTCCGGCGCGGCCGTCGACGACTACTACGCGAGTCCCTCGAATAGCCCGGCCCGCCGCTGCTGCCGCCGCCGTACACGAGAGGCCTGAGCCTCTCGTATAACGTCGAATCCGCGAGACCCGTAAAATCACGCACATGTGTACGACGCAAAAGCCGGCTGCGCGTGTTGCGGTGAAATTCCACCTACGCTCGGAAACATTGCATCGGGGGAGGAAACTTTGAAACTACGCGTCGGTCGCTCTCTGTGCACGTCGCGTGTGTACGTGCGGAGTGACCCTGGTAGAAAATCCGTAGCGTTACAATCGGCCCGAGCCAGGTGCCTGGTCCGGGCCTGACCAGTGCCCGGGCCAGGGCCTGGCTAGCGCCAAGTGTAACGCCGTACATTTTTTACCAGGGTACGTGCGAAGCACGTTGAGCGAGCGAGCGAGACGTCTTTGTGTTTGCGGCCGCAACAAGCTCCCGCAGATGCCTCGACGTTATGTTGCTGCGAAGCGCCGCGTTGAACCAGCAATACGCGCGGATACTCAAGGCACAAGGAGCCCAGGGGCGGCTTCTGGGTGTACTCGTTAACGCGGGAATAGGTGGCCATGTGATCTTTGCACGAGCTCTGCATGCATATTAAGCTTTTGCGAACAACGCATATACCGACCGCGCTCTGAAGTTTGCGGTTGTGCGTCGATGTACAGTGGGACCACGCGAATTGTGCGAAGCGAGTATAGAGGGGATTCACCTGTTCCCACGAGTTTCGGGGGAGAGGTGGGTGGAGAAAAGGGAGCCGAGAGAGGAGGTGCTAACGAACGTGTAGGATTACGCCGCGAGATGGTTAATTACTGTAATTGCCGTAAAGCATCGAGAACTAAGCGCGAAAATTCGCTACACGCACGGGGCGAATTTCACGGCTCGACGCGCTTCGCGCGGAGTGATTACGCCAGTCGGCTGGCAGACGCGAAAACATTGGGAACGTTTGCGCAATGTAATGATAACAGGAGATAGAAGACTTAAAAAATGCATTATGTTTTAGATTAAGCAGGTCGAGGGCCATTACTTCGAGCATCTTCGGTAGGTAGTCCCAAACCCAGTGAATCCTTTGAAAGTGATTATTCCGATGTTTGAATTTTTCAACTATTTTCATAGATTGCGTGACTAGAATAGCCTTGTGTTGTAGGTTGCTGAATTCGTCTTAAAATCGGTAACAATTTCATCGAAAAAAAATGCATGGTTCCATTTTAAAAAGTGGAGGTGACTTTGACGTGGCTTCAGCGCCCACAAATAGGGTGGTCCAGTATGACGGCCTTCTCGAACACTGAAACTTTTATCTGAAACTTTTTTCGATCTGATCAATAGCTTCAGCACTATTGCTCTGTAACACCTTATGTGCCTCACCCTGGTATATGCATAGGGGTATGTCGACCCCTGAAAACACTGGTGTGCAACCTTTTGTTCCTCGATAAAAAAAAAAATCGTTGTTCGGTTTGTCAGAATTCACAGACTCGTCTTCGGGTGAAGAGGTTCCGTATTTTCGTTCCCCGGCCCAAAATGTTTTCTCCCTGTGAAGTTACGCCAGGAACTCCTGTACGTTTGTCTCCCTGTGTTATATGTTTCTCCCACGTAATTCGCTTTACAATGACCAATAACCAGGAAACACGAGCCAAAGACACGAGTGGCAGCAGTGCGCTCCTCTTGCCGCGCGAATTATTTCCCTCTTCCGTGTATCTCGCGCATCGCTCACTCGCTCATTTCCTTCACAAAGGCCCAACGCGCGAGCGAGCCAAGTGCGCGCTCTCGTAACGGAGAACCGACACCTTTGGCGCTTCCCACACGCGCATACATATATCTCATCCCCGCATCCTCGTAACATATACCGCCCGCGCTATATCTATATCTCTTTCTCTCTCCCTCTCTCTCTCTGCGTGAACCACAGCGTTACCTCTAAGGCGCATGCTTATTCTAATCCCTATCCTTTCCCTGCTCTTTCGCGCTACATACACGTATACGTATATATATCCTGTGTGAGATAAGAAACTACACTCGGCGAATACGCAGCTATTCTGCAAACCAGATCTTCGCGCTACACACACGACACGACACGCTACGTAGATATATGTATATTCCTCCTCCTTTTATTCGAAACGTACACACGCTTGGCATATCGACATCGATCCCTCACGGCTCCTTCGCCCGTGGGACGTCGGGTTTCAAAAATTTCCTCCGAAACACCTCGCAAGGTATATTCGTCATTGTCAATACGCGCGCGGAAAGGAGATTCGTTGGCTCGACGCGAAATTCGCCGGGATCCGTCTGAATAAATGTTTAGTCAGCAAAACAGTATTTTTGCTCACCTCGAGAAATGTGCGGCTGTTCCGACCGAACCGCACACCGACCCACTCGAGAAAACCGACATCAATTTCACCGTCGGATTTATTCGTCGTCGAACCAATCGCCACCGGTGGAAATTCCGGGGATCGACATTCTGCCCAAATTTGTCGTGGAAGATTTTCACCGCTGTGGATTATTCATGTCGAAGGTTTTCGGCAAAGGTTACAAACCTTTGCCGAAACCTTCGACATCAATAATTCTGCCTGAAGCCGAGCGATGCCGAAGCCCTGACCCGACCAGCGCCTGACTTTCGTCACGGATTCTTCGCTGGAATAATTTTCCGGTATGCAAAGTATTCCAAGCTATCCAAACGCGACAGAAAAAATACAGAACAATTACTGGCAATCCACAGGACTATTTGACTCACGCCTAATTGAAATCCGTCACAACAAATTTTCTACAGAACAGAGAAAACGTAGTCCCATCGAAAAGCAACGATTACTCAAACCCTCATCATCAGGAACACCCTCTCAACATTCTCCCCGCCTGTATATCCCGAATCGCGATTTGCTCCTTACCAGCGACGTTCCGCAAGGACAGACGCCAAATTCGACAATCAATCTCCTTTGAGTCACACTTTTTCCCACCAATCCTGTGGTCCCCCTTTCTCACCCTCTCTGTCCAACGTCACGGATCTCCTTCTCTCGCTCCAGCTCGACTCTAGCTCTGTTTTTAACGATCCTCTCGAGCGCACCACTTTATATTTCGCGAGTTATCGCGGGGGGTGCACGCCGCGTTTATGGTTCAGTGAGTACCGGCGGCGCACAGCCGACAAGCATGCAGTCGCTCGACAGGTTTATAGTCCAGTTCATGCATAAGTACCGACGCGGTACCAGTACACGCATACACACACTCACACACATACGTAAATACGCATGTATATAATATATATATATACATATATATGCATACATATGTATGTGTATAATAAGCGTCGGGAGTCCCCGTGCGTCCCTCGCGCGGTTTCCATCCCCGAAGCACACACACACACAGACAGACACAGACACACATGCACACAGGGGTCGGGATTGCGCGCGAACGAGTGGGCATTGTGTCGAGAAAACGAATGGGGAAATTCACGGGGCTCGGTGGGCGAGGGTTGACGTGGGAGGAAGGGGAAGGGAGGGAGGGGGGCGGCGGCGGGGGAATCCGGAGAGCCCGCGGTTTTGCACGGCACACACGACACACTGCATCGGCAGCCAGACGTCCGTCGCCGTCACCTCTAGCTCGCCCGGTCGCACGACGAGGGTGCAACGCTCGCTCGAGTAGCTTCGCCGCGCGAGTCGTTTATGCCGTATGCGCCGCGCCGGGGCTCTCTCCCTCGCGGCTCTTTCACCCCGGAAACTTGCCCTCTCGCTCACAGTCGTCCCTTTTCTTGCCCTCGACCCCCCCCCCCCTCCCGCCAACAACCCCAAGTCTCTTTATCTATACATCTCACTTAAACGCTTAACAACGTTGCTATGATAATTGCGTGACGTACACAGCGCGCGAGGGGAGCGTCGAGACGGGGCGAACGGTGTGGGGCACGTGGAAAGGCGATTTCCAATGTTTTCGCGAAGGATTTTTTTTATTGAAACGTTTGAATAGTTTTCTTTTTTTGATGATACTCGATAACATGTATTTTTGTACTCGGTTTATCGAGAGGCAGATTCACGGGATTGTTGGTGTGGATTTTACTTCGTGATCGTTTAATAAAAAAATATTCAGTTTCATCGCTGTTTCCGTTTAGCGACGCGCACGGTTGCTTTTAACTGAGACGAAATTACGGTGATTTATCAAGGTTATATCGAAAGCATGAAACTGTTGTGATATTCGAGTGGCGATTCTGTGAAAAAAAGCGTGATAAATTCTTTCGAATGTTGTAAACCAAAATTATCTTCGTCGTCGCGGGTCTATGATTTTTTCCAAAAGTCATACGCAATTGTTTCGTCCGTACGTTTTGTCGCACGCGAGATAAATCGTTGCGCGCCGCAGCGGGTAAATATTTCACGGCCGTAATTAATTTTACAGCGCCACCATTGTCGCAATTTTCCCGTCGAGTGCGAACGTGCGCCGGGGCGATCGTATCACCGCGGTGCGAAAAAGGTTTATTAGCGAGTCTACGGGTGTATAAAGGATTCTCCCGGGTGGCAAAAGGAGCGGAGGTTGTGCTCCAGGCGCTTTTTCCAGGAAAAAAAGGCGAGCAAACACACCCTCGCGAGTCGCAAGTATAGAGTCCTTGCCGGCCGGAAGTAGGTCAAAGGGTGAGCGTAGGCGTCGCGGATCGAGCCCACCGATGCGCGTACGTTACCTCCGCACTCGAAGAGTAAAAAAATAAAATAAGAAAGAAAAAAAGACCGATCGGTCGCGATACCACAGTCATGTCTGACCTACGGCCGTTCACATGGCGGCTGTATCGGTTTTGGCACGATTCACCGAGGAAATTCCTCGCGATGATATTGCGCCCGCGCGCGTGCGTGCGACCGTCCGGTCGCGTCTGACCAGAGCGTGACCTTTTCCACTGCGCGAAGTGAGACTTGACTCCGACGGCCGAGCCCGATGCGCCTCGCAGTCATGATACAGCTGTTGTTCTTCAATTATACCGTTGCTCTTGGCGTGCCGAGAACGAGGCATCTTTTACGATATTCGCCCGACGGAGAAACTCGCGTCTGACCGGCGCTCGACCATTTTCACTGCGAAACGCGGCAGCTTGATTCTCGAGATGTTTTTCGAAGGACAATTATTTTTCATCGGTTATCGGATCGCTTTGTTAAGTTTTTTGTACGTATTTTTTATACGTGCAGCTGGTGGTTATAACACATAATGACATTTATTGTTGTTCAATTGTCATATTTATTGATGCGACATGTTATATATCCCCGTAAGTATCACCTTTGGCACTGTCGAAACGCAGCGATCATGACATCGCGAGAATAAAAATGCGTCTGACCGTAGCGCGACTCTTTCTACTAGCCGCGTCAAGCCGCTGAAGTGTATCTAAATAGTCGGCACAATGCTATTTCAATTAGGTCGCTTTAAATTTTTCGTATCGATCGAATGCCGTAAAGTTATTTGGAAATAAATGTATCATTATTTATCATTGTCAGTATTATTATTATAGAGTTAATCGGAAAAGTAGCAGCAACAGCGAATCGTATATACAACGCAGGTCGGACTCCGTCCCGTCGAGACATCTATGCATTCGACTTCCATGAACGCGAAAATGAAACGGTACGACGTTTCTCGTGTGTCACTTCGCTCGCTCTCAGTCACCCTATAATAACAACAATGCTGGAGTTCACGTCGGTAGCTATCATATCGCAAAATGCAATAATAAATTCTATCTATCAAAACGCGTCTCTACCGACGGAACGTCGTTTTCTCGTGATAACCTATTGTCGAACAGGTGTATAAATTGACCCCGTTGCTCGATAATAATTTAATGGACACCTGCAACCGGCAATTAGAGTTCAGGCGGTCGGTAATACGTATTCGCGTTTTATGGTGTCATAATGCAGAGTAGCGAGGAACGTTCAGTGATATCGCGAACATCTGTGTCCGACAGAGTGAAATGGGGTGGAAAAAATAGAAACGCCAACGTCGAGACTCGATCGCGTGTCGTTCAAGAGCCATTGTCGGAAGAAAAATTAACGTCGTCTCAAAATAAAACCGCAAATTCCAAGGCCAAATTTTCCGCTGGTTTCGAAAAGCACCGTTATTTGCCGGAAAAATAGAAACTTCGATGAGAAAAACGCGAAAAATGATTTCTCACTTTTTTCGAAATTTCGTCATTTCACTAAAATCGAGGTTATTTTTTTTTTTTTATTAATCAAACCTGGATTTTCTTTTTCCGTTTGAGAGAAAACCTAATGACGAAGAGAATGCCGCATGACGGAACGCGGTATCTCGATTTTTAACTTTTCACCGAATTCTATATTCGTACCCTCAAAAATCGCAAATTTTTCCATACATCCGAGAATCTCCATTTCACAACTGGCGAGATTTGCATTGAACACAAACGGTACCGAGACAGTTGAGTCTCGTCCTCGGAGGCGCAAAAAAAACCGCGACTGGAGCGTCAACAAATTATTTCAATTCGAGCGCGGATGCGACGAGACGAGCAGGAAGAGCATGGAAAAATAACAGCCAAGTCGTAAAAATTTTACGAATTTCCCGACCACGTCACGAGACGGAAAAGTCGCGCCGTTTCATAAACCGATGGGGCATTAAAGTTGTGTTGTGTATGCGCGTGCATTTTCATGCAGTCGGAGACTACAGTCGGACATTATTCTGCCGCGCGACGAGCGGACGAGCTCGTGAAACGTCGTGAAAGCGAAAGAAAAAACGCCAAAGTGAGCTGGGGGGAGCAGAGAGAAACGCAAGAAGGAAGCGCAACGTGGAACGTTGAAAATCACTGTAATCCATAAATCTTGTCGGCAGTTTAGTAACTCCCGTGTGCAACTGTTATCGTCCCCCCCCCCCCCCCCCCCCGCCCTCTCAGCAAGACCCGAGATCGGAAAATTTATAATGCGTTTCGTATACTGAGAAGAGGCGCGCGTGCGCGCTCGCACGGAGCGTCGTATGAAGTCCGTAGCAAAGTCGAGTTAAATCCCCGGACCATGATGCGCAGGTGGTACGTGACTACGGCAAAGTTTTTATTCTACTGAAGTAGCCGCGACAAATAAATAATATATATCACGCACCGCCGTGCGTACGTATATATATGTTTTTTAGTTTCAACCGAGGAATCCTTGACATAAGTTGACCTACATTCGAACGAGAAATTCTACAAAGTGTCGTCGGCAAGAAATGACTGTTCCGAGGAAAAAACATTTCAGTATAATAAGTTAATTATATCATCCTTTATACGACGATGCCTGAGGGAATATTTGAAGATGATAAAAGTCCAGCGTTCGCTCCCCCTCGAAGCGGCTCTCTGCGCGCGCGACCCAACTGCGAGGAGAGCGCGACGAAATTGCATTAAAAAACAACAACAAACGTTTAAAAAGAATTTTCGGACACGGTAATCGAGTGAAGAACGCGGAGATATCAGCAAATTTGTGTGACGAAAGAATTACATTTTTGTTTCTCTTCTTTTACGCGCAGCTATAGGCGAACGCGGCGCCCGAAGGATATTCCAACGTTTCCACTTATTCGATTATGAAAATTCGTTGGAAGCACAAACAGGAGGCGGATGTTTCCGGTTAAAGAACCCGCGTCACGAGAGCCATTATTTATTCTCCCTGCCGGCGAATAAATAATACTCCTTAATGGACTGTTATTGAGGTGAGAAACCCTTTTAGGCAGAAGCCTAAAATGTTTTTAATGCCAACTACATGTATGTCACGGAATTCTAATTCATTTATTCCACCCGAGTCACGGGGTTTGAGGACGCCGAGACGAGAGTCAGCGGTTTTCGGGTGCGTGCGCGGGTCCGTCGCCGAGCGTATATATGATAACAGAGGCTCCGTACAGTGCGACTCTCTTATACACCAACCCTCCGCGTATCGACCGCCCGAGTGTAAATTACATCTGTACGTGTATAGCGCGCTTTTTTAAACTCTACGTGTGTACAGAACAGTCAGGCGCGAGGAGAGAGAAAAAAAAAACATAACTACGCCTCTCGGCACGCTCATCTATGAATACGTATTAGATTCGCCGAAGCAACAAGTGGAACAACGACCCGGTAATGGCCACGAGCTGCGGGAATCTACGTAAAATCGCCTCTCATCTCCATATACAGACGACGCCTGTACACAGAGACGCGCGTTTTAGCCTAATAAATTGGCACGTTGTCAAGTCAAAGGTAAGGATACCCTGACCCGGCAACAGCGCGATGACAATCAGCGTTCAAGAGATCCTAATTTTTCGGTGGAATTGCCATTGGCCATTACTTGGATGATCCTACTGAATTTGCAACTCAGGGCGATTTTCCGGGCAATTTGCATCGCTCGGTAACCACGAAGGTGCTTTTTAGTTTAGCTTTTTTAACAGGTAAGGACAAAGAAAGGAAAAAGATGCTTCAAGTTGTGGCTCTCTGTGTCATTGAATAAATTTGCCGCGAACCGTGCGATACGTTCACAGATGATGTATCGCGATATATACGGCGTTTACAACGCGATTCCCGAGTCCTGGGGGACAACCTCGGTTACAACGCGATACAATGTTTATGATTTAAATTTCGAATTACGTTTTTAGTTCGTGGTTTGTCAATTCCGCAGATACTGGTGGTTTGTCAATTCCGCAGATACTGGTTTGTCAATTCCGCAGAATTGACAACGGCTGTCGCTCAACGGCTCTCGTGGAGACGGAGACGAGGAGATAGGGCGAAGGTAACCAGGACGTGAAAATCCCGGTTACACTTTGGTCAGTGCTCCCGGAGTTAGATACCAATGATAGTCGATATTCAACGACGTTACGAAGCGAACGAACCACGCTCGATTCACTCTGTCTCTGGTAATCACGGTCATTATTGAAAATATCTTCGTGTGCCCCGAGCCCGAAGCGAGGCAGACGGAGGACAATGCCCGTTATACGGATTTTATCACCGTCGAAAATTATACTTCCAAAGGTTGTAAATCGAGCGGCAAATTAACCTCCGGCAGAAGATTGATAAGGATTTAATCAATTAAAACTGTTGAAAAATGAAATTTCCAGATCGCCGAGCACTTCGTGGCAATTATGCGAAGAAGTTCGCTTCGTGGATGCACCCCTCGGAGTTCCAGCGACGCTGTCTCTCTGCTCTTGGTTCCGCTATTCATTGTGCGCGGCTGAATGGAGAAGTATGAAAATCCAACAAACTCGCCGGAACTTTCTTCTCCGGGTTCCCGGGAATCTTCCGCTGCTCGCCCCGGTGTGTCGAAAGGTCGAGGGTGGCGCGAAGCTATACTAAAACAGGAAGAAAATAACGAATAAGAGAGCGTAATGGAAACTCGGCGGAGAGTTCTCCATTTTCATAGATATTCAAGGAAAGCGCTTGCAACGAAGTCAAGCAAAATCCAACGAGAAATCCACGTTTGACTCTCGGCGAGATATGAGCGGGGGGAGGTCTACTCGCAAGTATAATTCCTTTAAATAGAAACTTATTATCTGACGAGTGCATGTTTGGGTGGGAAAAAAAGCAGTGTAAATAGGATAAAGAAGAACTGATGATTATGTGGGGATAATGGCAGAATTATTCCGAGCAGGGAGGCAAATTCGACGCAGAAAACCGCAGGAGGCCGCGTGCTCTAATTTTAGAGAGCACCGAAGAGGCCCCGGAGTGTTTCGTGTAGACCTGTATCGCATACTTTAATGCAAAAGAGGCGTGGAGAGGGGGGGAGGGTGACAAGGTGGGTGTTGATGTTAACAAAGTTGCGGCTACGCCCTGTGGTACTGCAGTTTGAGGCTTCGTCATCGCACGAGAAACACACGCTGTTCAATCCTCAAACTTTGATATAGCATTTTGCGCACGTTATTAGAAAACCGAGGTAACCCAGACTCGGCAAATTCTGATATTCAACGAGGAAGCTGTATCCATCGGCGGAATGTTGCGCGCTGTGTGCGCGTATATATGTGGCATTCCAATTAAAGCTTTTTTTTCTTGGAGCTTGTTACGAAATGACGAAACAAGTGTCAACAAATTTCAGATTTTTTTTTTACAGTTTTCGATTTTTTCGAAAAATGTTGCGTCATGTCATAATAAACTCGAAGAAAAAAATGTATAATAAATGGTGAACCAGGTCACAGCCAGGTTGAATTTGTGTGGAATGCCTCTTATACGTAAGCGTAAACAAATATATGTGTATTTTGTATAGTCCAACGCGCGCCGCCCACCGATGCACGATGAGCCGATAGCAAAAGCACTTCCGAATGATTTGGGCATGACAATCACAGGTATGGTTTACCCTGTGTAACTACGGCTGAATATGACATGAGCATTTACATAGGCGACGCACACTTAAATCGATAACGATATTTATGGACATCATTTGTGACGTGACACTGAAATATCGACCTCGATAGTGCGTCAGAGGTCATCGAGTAAATAAAAGACCGCCGATTTGTGTGCCCACGGCCGCTGCGCACTATTCACACGAGTGCCGAGGTTTTGATTTGATCGAGCAAAAAAATGGAGCAAAGAAACACTTCTTGACAAGTCCGACCAAATTTGTTGACAATTGTCATGGGCGTTGCCGCACTATGAAACGTTAGCGTATAATGTCCGTTTTCAGTCGCTGTTTCCACGAGTTTTTGGGCATTCCCAGCTTGGCATAAAATGCATATTTTTCTCACTTGAAATAATTCCGCTAAAATCAGATTTCAACCTACATATCACAAAAGCATCCCAGTCGGACCAACATTGTGAAAACCCCGTAATTATGACCGTAATTATTCGTTTAACGTTACATTACTTTTCTTAATTCACTTCTCTTTAGTTTTGCAATTAATCATTTTCGTCGCGTTGGCCACGGTTCAGGCGGTCTACATGAATAAACATAAGCCCCCGGTTCGTTTTTTTTCTCTCGCCTCCACGAAGAACTCCGTGACTCTCCTTTTAATTCTACTCCTTCTCCTCGCTCGCGCCTCTCATCTCTCTCTCCCTCTCTCCTTTGTGCTTCCGTGGAATGACTGATTAAGAGCATTATCACCATGAAATGAGTAACGAACGTTGATGTAATTAACGTCGCAAGAGGAGCGCATCGACGAATTTGCGCGTAACAATGGAATGATAAACCACGAGAGCGCGCACGCTAAACGCACCGGAAAATAACAAAGAGCCCGTGAATGATATTAATACGAGACGATGAATGGTGGTCGCCGTTGCTCGCGAAAAAACGCGAAAACGGATTCAATTACCTGTCCCACCTGGGACGGTATATTACGCTTGTCCTACAATTAACACCGCTCCTACGTTTCCGCGGAATATTCATTACATACACATACCGCGCGGCGATCAGTAATGAAGAAAAGGTTTTATGCGCTATGCGTAGGGTAGGGTCAGCTCCCGTGGGAAATTCATCGCCCGGAGTCTTTGTCGAGCGTTGAAGACTCCTAACATACTGGCTGCTGCTGCTGCTGCTTCTTCTTCTTCCTATCCCGGGCTAAAAAAAAACAAAAAGAAAACTAAATAAAAACCCGAAAAAACGCATGCATATAACGCGCGCATATTATACCGTAATTAAGAGAGAACTCACGGTGAAATACGAGCGGTGTCAAAGCGAATGAATTGATGGGCCACAAGTGGCTCTCCGACAAACTTTTTCTCGACGGGTTGACGGCTCCCAGGACACGCGCGCGCGTTAAGCGTATTACGTCGAGATGAAGTTTTCGGAACACGCGCGCGAAGGGAGGAATTTCCGGGCGACGAAAAGAGGAAGATCTGTCGCGCAATAATCCGACGGCCTGGCAACACTCACGAGGAGGAAAAGTAGCGAACCTTGAACCACTGCACAAAATAAGCCATATATTTTCATCTAATTGCTCGAGGGTGGCTGAGTACCGGTGCGATTCCTCAGACCTTATTATCGTTGTCTCGCAGTACCCGCCCCAAAAAGTAGCCGGATAAAAATATATTGCGCAAGTCGTCACGCGGTAATTGCGCTAATATTGCGCTCGACGTCAGCAAGACGACACTTTGAAAAATTTCCCGGGTGTCTGGCGAGCATCAAGCGAGAACTCCATCGATTGCTCGTTTGCAACACTATTTCCACGTTAATCTTCAACTCTGTCTATCGTCGTCGTGATTACTCGAGGCAATTCTTAGTCAAGCCATTGTAAAAATAGTCGCAGGATTTGTCGTAGGCATTTTTACAACCACGCGACAATTACAAAAAAAGCTTTGTTCAAAAGCCGCCGTCAATGATTTACGTTTCCCACTCCATTAACGACAAAGCGCAGAAGCGCCCGCAATGCATTACTTTTATAAAATCCTTCGTGGGACATTTGTGCGACTGCAACTGTCGAGTTCACCTTGCGCGATATGTTTACCCCTATTTGCTCTTCCATTCCCACCTCCCAAAAAAAGAACCTCTCTGCCTAATTTATCAGCCGAATTTTTTTCTTCCTTTTGCTTTCAAGATGCTCTCAGGTTCGTGCAGATAGCCGCTTCAACCCTACCGTACTATATAGGACCATTGTGGTACTCTAACTCCACTTGTGTGCATATATATATATATACACATGTACAATATATGTATACGGTATGCACATGCCCTCTCGGGCGCAATATATTCTCAGCGGTGTTTTTTTTTACGTCCCGCTATTTGCCCGGAATATACTGCAAACAGGGAGCAGTGTTTTTCGCGGCGAGCGCCCAGCGTGTACTCGGCGTCGCAAACGCGCGCGCGACGGAATTATACCCGGGATACGTACGTCATGCTCGAGACGAGACCGAACGTGGATGAGGGGCTTTTTCTTTTTTTCTTTTTTTTTTTTTGCAAGCTCGGAAAATTTACACAACGAGCTACGCGCGGATCGATCGCGAGGGGGGAGAGGGGAGGGGGCGTCGGGAGTGGAGAACCGAGCAGTAAGTGCACCGCTGACTATAATAAAATAAGATAGATGATGCAGCTGCTAGCGCTGTTGATGCTTGTTTTCGTATAATAGGATCGCACCCCCTTCTTCTTCCCCCCCCCCCCCCCCCCCCCTCACATCCACTCGACTCCGGAATCCCCATGTCTGGGGGATGGGGAAAACCTTTCTCGAAATCTCGACTAATCGCTCATTGTCGCCGCGCATTGATACCGGAAACGACGAGGCATTATCTCTGTACTCTGTAACTCGGTATATCGGCGCTTTGAGCTCGCTTTACGAGAGAGAGTTAGAGTGAGCGGAGAGCGGACTCTCCGATTTCGTTATCGATCCGGCGTGAAAATTGCACGTTCGCTTCAACTGTCGCTATTAAGTGCACGGGCGAGCGGCAATCACAGAATGTCAAAAGCACTTTTGAGCGTCGATGGAATTTATGCATTTAGATAACACGGACGTTTCGAAAGCCCTGCGATATTTTTATTTTTGCTGTGATCAAAGGCCCAAAAATGTATCGCGCCGAATAAATCGTATTGCGATTAACTGTCATTAGGTATAATTGAATTACGTTTTCCACGTGTCTTCTATTTAATAACAGAAAATTACCCAGCGCAACAGATACACGATCATTTTTGCACCGAATTTTTGTCAACGAATAAATGATGACATATTAAACGTAAGTTTTACAAATCCTGATTCAGTAGTTAGATGCGAGGTCAAAAATAGTGTCCGCCCTTTTATCAGTTTCGACTAATCGTTTTTATTTTAGTATACTCATGAGATTTACTTTTGTGAATACCCGACGAGATTCAGGAAATCCCTTTTTCGCTTTTGTTGCGTGGTTCTTTCGCGCCCATTGTTCGCGAGAACAAAAGGTCGGATCCACAATTTTCACTCACTAATAGCCGTTTGAAATGCTGCACCCCGGGAGATGATTCGAAATTCTCGATAAAAATGATGCAGCCGCGCAGTGAAAATCGAAATTTACCAAATTTACCAATGAAAACTGACTAATGAATTCAAGACAGACGTGAGAATTAATTCCGGAATACTTTTTGATAATTACGGTAACGAGAAAATCACGGAGAAAATTACAGAGAAATAATGCAATTGCCTAACGAAAATCTGAAGTTAATCTGCGTTTTAAATCAATGAACGCTCATTACCGTCACAAAACCAATAACGATAAAATCCAAACTCATTGTAAAAATAATAAGAACAATAATACGGAGTGCAAAGAAGCTTATCTGCAGTTGGTCGCGACCGGAAGACCGCAGTTCAACCGGCGAGAAGCTCAAGACAGCCTCGGGGCTAATTCCCGCACTCGTGTCCCTGAATGTTCGTGAGAATGTCTCTCCCCGCGCTCGTTTCACGTCGGCTCCGAAAGAAAAAGCCCTTATTCCCCGCGGAGTGTCGCGCGACCCGCGGCTATGCCGCTGGTACGTGGAATTGTGTCCTTTGAACGTGAGTAGTACCTTCCTCCAACCGTTTCCGCAATATTCTCACGTCGCACCGACATCCGAATATTCGAGATCTTTTTGTAATATAGAGAGATAATGATAATGACACGGCCCGTCGGGAGTCACGGATATTCCACGACCAACATCCTACTTCTATGAATAAATAAATCGTTAATACAATAAATATATAAATAAATAAGCGAGTAAACAAAGAAATGAATAAATAAATAAATAAATGACTCACCGATTTGTGGAACATCGTACTGGCGATTCCCTCTCGCCGATCTAAGCAGGAACTGTGAGGCGATGCTTGCCCCGGCGTTCGAGGCCGCCGCCGCCTGTGATTGTTGCCCGCCGGGCGACCATCCCCGGGGATTCGAGGACCGTCCGCGTCCCCCGCCGCCGCCGCCTTGATTTCTCTTCCCGGGCGGTTTGCCACTTGCGACGCTACTCGTGCCGCTGCTGCTGCTGCTGCTGCTGCTGCTGCTGGCAACGCCGTCGTACGCGTAGTCGCCGGACCGGCTCTTGATCTCGTTGTTTCTGCTAGAGTACTCGAGCGGCTCGCCGAGCCATCCGGAGCTGCTTCGTGGACCGTCGACGAAAAGCCCGGACGTTCTCGGCACGAGGAGTCGTTGCTCCTCCGTTCTGTCGATATCCAACATTTTCCCGGTTATCGCGAGGGGCGCCTCCTCCAGCCCCTCCGGCTGATCGGTTCGATAAGCCAACAACGGCGCCCTCGTGATTTTCCGCGGAAACTCGTGCTGACCGCCACTCGTGGATATCCTTAATTTTTTCGAGCCGCGCGGCTGCTGCTGCTGCTGCTGCTGAGCCATTTCCGCGTAGGCGATAATCGGCCCGTTGTCGTCGAGATGATCGTAGCGTCTCGGCTGATCGTAGCTCGAACGTATGTTCGGCGGTTTCGCGGGCACGAGATGGTCCCGATGACGCGGATACAGCGTGTCCAGCACGGCGGTGGCAAACTCGTCGAGAAACGCGTTTCCCCGCGAATTGCTGCTCACTCGAGCTCCGCCACCGCCGTTGACACCGTTGACGTTCGGGCTCTTGCCGTCCCGTCGCTCGTCCTCGTCGAGCTGGTGCTCGCGTCGTCTGAAGAACGTCGAGGGATCCCGCCACGGTTTATCGGATTGCTCGAGCCAATCCCTCGTCAGCTCGTCGTCGAGCTCCACGGGCTCCTCGTATCTGTACGATCGGAGACGATCGAGCTGATCTTCCGGCCCGGACGGCGGACTCAGCTCGTTCGCCACGTCCACGATTGTCGGATCCCTCGAGAACCGATGATCCTGGCTCCTCGACTTTTGCGCCTGCGACGACGACGGCGACGACGATGACGACGCCGACGATGACGACGACGACGACGACGCCGAAGATGACGACGACGACGACGAAGACGAGGATGTGGATTGTTGCTTTTGCTGCTGTTGCTGCTGTTGCTGCTGTGACGAGTGAATGCTGGTCGGCCGATTGCCGAGCGTCAGGGCCAGACCAAGGCTCACGTAGCTAAGGAGCCAAAATACTTGGCTCGCCATCTTCCTCGGATTCGCTTGCCACGTTATCTAACGTACTTCACGTCGCGTCAGCGGTAACGCACGCCCGGAAGAACCTCGCGCGCGGAAAGCGGATTTTCAGCTTTTCTCCCGGATCACCCGCGGAGTTTCAATCACTCTCGGTCGCGCCCTCGAAACTCGTTCCGCCTCGTTGTGTATCTCCGAGGGGTGGTTTTTTTTTGTCCGTCTTTCCGCCACGACCACCTCTTATTTTCCCACGCTCTCGTTTTCTGTCTCTCTCTCTCGCTCCTTCTGTGTCCGGCGGATAAATCTCCCTGGATCCTCTTAGTCCTGATTCGCTTCTTTTTTTTTTCCCTTATGGTCACACCTTTCACTTTCCTCGTCTGCACGAGTTTTCCGTCGGTTTCTTCGTCTCTTTCTTCTTCTTCTATTTCGTGACGCTGGATGCTGCACAGGTGTGCGTTAATAACGCGGTATCACGAGTGTCAGCAGTGAGGAAGAACTTCTTGGTAGCGAGAGGTGATTTCTTGCCGTATTGGTGGACTGAACGAGGAAGAAAGATTGAGAGGGAGGTCGGGAAGAGAGCGAGAGAGAGAGAGAGACAGAGACGGAGAACGAGCGGCAAGTGCAGCGTGATTGCGCGGCAAGACGCAGGAAGGACGGTGGAATTGGAGCCGAACGCAATTTCGCCGTCGGCACGTAATTCGACAACGTTATTATTGCTATACTAGTTACTCGATTGTGTCCCGCGGTTGCCGGAAGATTTGGAGCCGCGCTCTCGACGTCGACAATGCAACAGCCGGTCAATCTTTCTCCAAACGGGTGGTGGTCGACGTGTCGTTTTCTTCTTTCTTCTTTTTTCTTCTTCACGGGATGCAACCTCTCGGAGAACCTCGCTGACAGGAGCTCGCAAACTCGGTGCTGCTCGACAGTGTATTTTATATCGTCCCAATTGTGGCTTCCGCTCGATCGATATCCAGGTTTAGGCCTCGCCGAACGTTTTCCTCCAGCCTCGTTCGTGTATTATTGTGCACAGAGCCCGAGAGAGCACAGCCGGGTAACCACCGCGACGACGTCACACTCGAGGGAGACCCGCACGAATCCACTTCTCTCGATCGTCCTTCCCGTCTTTCCGTTCCGATCGTGTATGTCTCTTCTTTGTCGTGCGCGCTCTCCAAACGTCCTGAAAAAGCAGGTCGGCACATTACAACAGGATGGCACAGCGTCTGGTTCGCGAGGCTCGATTAGTCCAAGCTCAATACAACCAAGAAAAAGAAGTAGTAGTAGTAGTAGTAGTACTAGTAGTAGTAGTAGTGGTATTTTTAAGGAAAGTAGTCGTATTAGTAGCAGCTGTCGTAGTAGTAGTAGTAGTAGTAGTAGTAATAGTCGAAGTAATAGTCGTAGTAGAAGCAGTAGCAGTAGTAGTAGTAGTACTAGTAATAGTAGTAGTAGTAGTAGTAGTAGTAGTAGTAGTAGTAGTAATAGTAGTTCTAGTAGTAGAAGAAAAGTGCGTGTGCGAAACTTGTTTTTACTTTCCCTTCTCCGATTTACGTTATAAATAATGAAAATTATTTTCACTTTGCCTTTGAATAGATATTCTGTGATTGCGAAGGTGCTCAATAATTCGTGCGGTGCAGCAGGTGCTCGTGGGTGCTCAGCAGTGGTAGTAGTAGTAGTAGTAGTAGTTCATAGGTGCTCGTGGGTGCAACACAACACTTATACGACTCATACGTGTATTTCGGTTTGTTTCTTTCTCTCTCGTTTTTCACGAGTTAACACACGGACATTCATACTCGCTCACACACACACGCTCGCACATAAATATATCTCTATGTATACAATGCTAAATTGGTACAACTATCACGCGGGTTTCTCTGCTTTTCGTTTTCTTATTTTTTCCGCGTTTTTTTCACCCGTTCTCGTTAACTGAGATGTGGATATATTTTTATGAGTGTGTGTGTGTATATATATATAACACGACAGCGCGACCGCAGGCACAATGAAAACGTTCCAGCGCCGATTAATCTATGTCACTGTACGCTTTGTCCACTATTTCTTTTCCTCTCGCGCCACCCCCGCCTGTCTCGCCTCTCGCTCGCTCGGCCTCCATCGCCTCGGCCTTCTCTGCCCACGGACTCTTCAACCCTTATCACTGGACCGACCTCACTCGGACCTCGTTTCACCCACAATCGTTACCGTCCTCGCCATAACTTCCAAATATATCAACATCTATATAATCTAGATCTCTCTTTCTCTCTCTCTCTTTTTAAATATATATATGAATATCTGTCTTCTATTGCGGTAATAATCTCTACGCGCTCGCGCACTCCTCACGTTAATACGAATTATTCGTCTCTATCACCGTACTTTTCGTTATTACTGTTTTTCCCCTCTATGTCTCAATAAAATATCGCGATTCTCTAATACGCAGAGCTAACGCATCTCTGGACGGCCTCTATTATCATTAATAACCGAGCATACAAACAGTGCATGCCCAAACATCTTCTATATAAATAGAAATCTATGTGTACCGCGAACATTCACGGTTCTTCTTTTTTTTTTTCCTCGCTCTCGTCGTGGTACAAATTAAGGCTACTTGAGTGAAAAGTGTGCTTAAAAATATATGTATATTTATGTATATAATATGCTGTATATATAGATTCTATATAGTGTGTAAACGCGTGTACTCGGTCACACGGTTACACGTTAACGTAGTTATATACATATGAATGTATATATGTTTATGTATAAATGTGCGCTTACATGCTAAGGCCCGTGGTGCGACATATAATATTATGCCAGCCATACATACGCTTCGATATTTTATGCAAACGGTGTATAAATATATATACGAACATACACCGTTGTAATCTACGTATGTTATTATTACGTGTGTATAGGTGCGTAAAGGGCACGCGACCGCGCTTGAAAAAAATATATATGTGTATACATATATATAAATATATAAATTACACCGAGTGTGCAAAACCGTCGACGTTTGTTCCGCGACTCGACTCGACCGACGTCACGTTAACATCGTACGCGACGTATATGCGCGGCTTAATGAAGTTGCCACCGTTTTTTTTTGCCCCAGCCCCGATCGGCGAATTCACGATAGAAAAAAAAAAAACACCCCGCAAATCGACTCTACCGCGAGATTGACCGGTTCGTGTCTCGGCCGCTTCCACCCCTTCCCCTGTCTCTCTATTCTGTAATACGAATATGTATAAAAACACGTAATGCAGCACACGTCTCCAGTGCGAGAGAGTGAGGCAACGAAAAAAAAACACACACACAACACGAACGCGCACGGTCTTTTCTCGTTGTGACACGCGACAATCCACCTTCGGCAACCTATACACACGTCTCTCGTATTTCCCGCGAAACAACGTTATTTATTACTGTCATTATTACCATTACCACTTTTATCGTTATAAATATTATTCGCAATCGACTTTCAAACAATTTCTCAACAACAATGACCCGCCAACAACGATTAATAACAACAACGATGCATATGCATGTGCAGTATGAATATATATTTATATATAAATCTATGTTTTTTTTTTTTGCTTTGTTATGTATCTGTGTATCGAAAGAGCCCGGCGCGTTTTTTTTTTTCAGGAGCTCAGCTGCCCTCGCCAAAGTCGTGACGAGCCGAGCGACGTTGCTCTCTTCTTTCTCTCTCTTTCCCTTACTCTCTCCCCCCACCCCACCGAAGTCGCGGCGAGAGCGAGATTCTCCCCGGTTTTGGTTAGTGCGCACACCGGCTCGATAGCAGTAGTGATAGTAGTAGTAGTAGTCGTAGTGGTACAGTATAGTGGTGGTATATAATCAACAGGTGTCTCAAAAAGTGCATTTAAAAAAATATTCATCGATCAAAGGTGAATCCAGCCATATCATATTATACGGTATTGGATGGTGGCGGCGGTGGCGGTGCTTCTCGATGGATACGTGACAGGCGTACACTAGATAGTGCTCTGCGTGTGTTTCTGTGTGAACGTGTGTGCTTGTGTGTCTCTGTGTTCAATGCGCACGCAACAACGACATTCAGCTCTGTATACTTCGTGGACAATTACAAAAACTGAAACAAAGAAAATGGATAAAAAAGAAAAAATATATATATATATTTATATAAATATCAACGTTAATAAATTGATAATCACGGCGCGCCGGCCTTTTACGTACAAAAACAATTGTTTTCTTAGAGTCCCGTGGGTTTTTTTTTCGTGGACTCTTTTTTCGTGCTTTCTCGCAGTCTGTCTCTGTCTCTCTCTCTCTCTCTCCCGCTCCCTGTGTTTTTCTCGTTTCTCCCTCCGCGCGCTCCCAATTCACCCGCGTCTCGGTTGCTTCCTCGGCGCGTCGTCTCGCGTCGCGTACGACCGACGCGACCTGTTTCTTTGTTGTCCTTCCTTATCTCTTTTTTCCCCCCCGAGTCGCCTCTTCGTCCTCAGAGGTCGCCAATATCGCTCCGTCCGTTCGCGCTGCGTCCTCTTGTGTCTCTTCCTCTTCGTTGCCTGTGTGTGTGTGTGTGTAGTGTGTTTTGTGTGTGTGTGTGTGTGTGTGTGTGGATACGAACCCCCGGCGCACGGGTTCACGTTTCCTCGTTATTGCGAGTGTCGTTCGACAATGGAAAACGACGGAAAAACCACCGCTCGATGCTCGGGTTGCTGCTTCGAGCCGTCGAGCATTCACACGAGACACTCTCGATCGCGCGCGATCCACACGAACGACGACGATATTATCGTAATACGCCGCGAGTTCGCTACGTTACTATTTACACGACGACGACACGACGACGACGACACGATGACGACGACGACGACGATGACGACGACGATGACGACACTCACACACTGTTAAAAGCGCCACCGCTCGTTGCTCGTTCCAGCAACGCGCTCCTCTCATTCACCGCTCTATTCACGTTGCACTGTGATTCCTGCCACTACCCCCGAAACCCGCGGGCAGCGCGCGCGCGCATGTTTTTATTTTCTTCCTCCCTCTCTCCCTCTCTCTCTCACACTCACCCCCCTTCCCCCGCGATCGGCTATTCCCGGCGAGTCTCGCGATCCTCCGTCTCCTTCGCTCTATCACTCTGTCTCTTCGTCTCTCTCTCTCCTTTGTTATCGTTATTCTCGCGCAATTTCCTCCGGCACGAGAGTCGCGAGAGAGATTTCGCGTGTATTTTTTTCTTTTTTTTTCCTTCTTTTTTTCGTCTTCTCTCCTCGCTCGATGTATTCCCCGGGCGCGGCGTATATCAATTTCCTACCTATCTATATCCCGTCGCGTTGTTTCATTGTTATTATCCTCGACGGAGAAACTCCGGTAACGCCGGCGACATCGCTCTACCCCTCGATCGCACAACACCGCGACGCGCACTGATGTTGACTTATACACACACCCATCTGCCGAGTACTCGAGGGACTATTACAGCAGCTGCTGCTGCTGCTGCTGCTGCTGCTTCTGCTTCTTCTTTGCTTCTGCTGGTGGTGGTGGTAGTGCCACTGCTTCTGCTACTGTTGCTGCTGCTGCTGCTGCCGCTGCTGCTGCCGCTGGTGCTGGCTGCCTGACTGACTGACTGCAAGTCTCACCGCCGCCTCCGCCTCCACCGCCGCTGCCGCTGCCGCCGCCGCCGACGCCGCTGCTGCTGCTGCTGCCGCTGCCGCCAGCAGCTCCCGCTCGCTCGTTCCTTGACTCGCGCGCTCGCCAAAAGAGCTTTTGCGGCCGACCCTCACTCAACCGACGCGTGACGAGAAATGCATCGGATCACACACACGGCACCGACGAGACTCGTGCTAGCCGCCTCGACGCGCGCGCGTCGTTCCTCGTTTTCCTTCCGTGCCGCACTTTTCTTTGTTGTTTTTTTTTTTCTCTTCCTCCTTTGCCTCTTTTCGCGTCCCTTAACGAGGTCTCAGTCGCCCCGCGTATTACCGTGTCGTCTGCTTCAGGATCCTCTACCACCCTCCCTCTCTCTGTCTCTCTTGCTGTGCGAAACGCAGATCGCGAGTACACCCCTCGTTCACTCTCTCTCAGCTCCTGACTAGGCTCAGCTCTGTTTCTGTCTCTCGCTCAGTTCACACCGCAGCAATCGCACCAGTTAGCCCACTTTTGCCTCGCGCCGCGCACCACTCACCGAATCACGAACACGGCACTTTTCGTCACTCGCAATCCCGATCGATGGACAACGGACTTTCCGGCCTGTCGACCTTCCCCCGCGAATTTTTCCTCGCACTCACCGTAAGGCCTGCGACCTCTCTGTCAGTCTCTCTCTCTCTCACTCCTCTCCCTCTCGCTCTCTCCTTCGTGCGTTTTATCTCGCCCGGTCTGTCGTCCCGATTGTGTTCCGATTATCGTATCGCTGTCGCTCGGAGAAAAAAAAAACTAAAAGCGCAGCCAAATCAGCGCCGTGGTGTCTCACTTTCGGAACGCGAGAGGGGAAAAAAAAACCCAGAAACTGTTGATTCGCCCTGCGAGCGAAATCCTGCGTGTCGTTTCACCCGGAATCCGCGCTGCGTGTGTCACTCGTCCCGACGTGTGTCTTCGCTCGCGACTTTATCGCGAGTTCTCGGACGGAAAAAAAAAAAAAAATAATCGTATTTACCCGCGCCTCCTCTCGGCGACGCTGCAGACGAGACGGTGCGCGCGTGTCGACCACTGTCGAGGGAAAAGTGCCTGTGACGTCGAGAGCGGCCGAGTTGCGAGGCACGGACGAGTCGGGTCGGGATAGAAGATGCGTGTCGCGCGGAGAGAGTCGGTTTTTCCTGAGTTTGTGTATCTGGCGTGCTGGAGAGGAGAGTATTACGCGCGCGCGGGGTCCGAACACCGCCAGCCGCGATCGTCGAGGAACGTTTGGTCGAAGGGATGAGCGAGGGGCACCGAAGACGTCCAAACACGAAGCGTCCGGTCGACTAGCGCGACTGTGTGCATACACAGTCGCGGGGTGGGGGGTCGGGGAGAGGAGGAGGGAGGGAGGGGGGGAGCGTAGTGTGGGCGAGAGCTCCCGCTCACTTTTATCCTCCCTCGCTTCGTGCTCGTTCTCTCCGTCTGTGCGCCTCACTCTCTCTCTCTCCTCTGTCTCTGTCTCTCTCTCTCGCCCTCACTCTCTTTCTCCGTCTTGCTCTCGCCTGGCTCTCGAGACCGTCGATGACGACGAGGGAGAGCTCTCGCTGGCTGCCTCTCTGTGTGTACGCGCTATATCGCTGCCGTTGCCGCTACTTCGTTGCCGTTGGATGCTCTTCCTCCGTGCTCGCCAGCGACTAAGGCGAACGTATATTCCTCACGCACACCTCGCGCGATATCTCTCGCGTCGTTTCGCAGCGCGAGACTGACAGACAGACGTACGGACGGACAGACAGACAGACAGACAGCGGCACTTGAGGGCGACAAGCGGAGCATCCGTAACGTCAACGTTCATAGATCCATTGGCGGGAGAAACGCGACGCAGCGAAGGTGTACGGTAGCGCTAGTTATTGTCTGCGTCTCTCGTACCTCTCATTCTTTCCGCCTTTCTCTCTCTCTCTCTCTCTCTTTTTTTCTTCTCTATCTCCCTCACTCTCTCGCCCTTTCTTTCTTTCTTTCCCTCGGCTTTTCCGCACACGTAAGGCTAAAGCTGATGGGCACGTGTGTGTCCGTCACTGTATGCGCGTGTTTTGCCTAGACGCCCGCGCCGATGCCTTTTATATTCCGTTTTTCTTTCTTCCTGCCCCCCAACCCCCCTCCCCCCCCCCCCCCCGTCTGCCTGCTACTACTATGTATTTTATCCTCTCACGATGCCCCCGACGTTTCCTCACGCCATCGTCGTCGTTGTAGTCGTCATTCCACCGGTGTCTCGGTTGGCTCTCTCGCACTTCTCGCTCCCTCACCCCCTTTGTTCGCACTCAGGACGCGCGGCTCGGCCCTCTCAACTGTTTCATCTAGATATATGTATAGACATCTTTTTTTCCTCCCTCCATATGACCCCCCTTCCGCCGTTATTCACGGCGCTCCCAGGTTGTTCTCTCCCTCGCGCGTAACTCGAGCGCGTTCCGCGTGGACAGTTTCCTTGACCCTTCGCGTATGTACGTCGCTGATTTGTGTTTTATCCTCTTTCTCCCCCTTTCACCCCTCCGCTCTCCGATGCTTTTATGTAAGTATATATATATATATATATGTATTTTTTGTATGTTTATTTTTTGTTTTCCTTTCTCTCTTCCGTTGTGTGTTTCTTTCCCTCTCTCTTCTCTTTCCCTCTCTTGTCTCCACTCGTTTTGACCGATTAGCAGTACGTGCGTATCCTGAGGCCGATCTTAGCGCCAGAGGCCCGTGTGGAGTCTCCGCGGAGTACCGCGGCGAGCGAGGAGCCGAGAGAGCCGGGAAGGAGCTGCCCGAAGAAGCGCTGTATATAGAAAGCCACGGGAAAACGGCGGTAGCGGTAGCGGCGGCGGCGACGACGGCGGCGGCGGCGGCGGCGAGGGTGGTGGCGACCGTGGAGGTTACTTTGTCGGTCGTGTGGCAGCAGCCAGGGGGTTAGAGAGAGCGGAGGGTCGGAGGGCCGGGGATTGTGGGTTAGTTTAGCGAGTGAGCCGGCTGGCGCCCTCACCAGAACTAACTCCCACGCTGCGCGGCCTCCGTCGTCGTTTTAATGCGTTGCGCATCGGCCACCCCCCACCCCCCGACCCACGTACACCTTGCCAACAACCCCCCCACCCCCACCAGCGCCAACCCGGGGGCGCGCGGCGCCGCCGCCGCCGCCGCCGCCACTCCGACGCTCGACGTGAGCTCTGGGCTGCCGCCCCTCCCTCACTGCCTCCTCTCGCTCTCCTTTCCGGCCTTCTCCCGTCTCTCCCTCTCTGTCTCTCCCTCCCTCGTCGCTCTGTTCCCCTCTCGCTCTCTCTCTCCCACGTCGCTCACCTCGTAGCGCGCGCGGCCAACTCCTCTCCACGTTCTCCTCGTCCTCCGCTTCTTTCTCCACCTCATCCTCCTCCTTCTCCTTCTCCTCCTTCCATTACCACTCCACCGCCTCTCCTACCGCTTCTCCTCCCACTTCTTCTCTCGTGCGCGGAGCACCTCGACACCGACGCCGCTACTTCTTCCTCGCAGCTCTCTCACTCTCTCGTTCTTCCTTCTCCCTCTCCCTCTCTCGCCAACCTTTTATCCCTGCCTTCTTCTCTTTCTCCTTCGTCTCCGTTCATCCGCGTGTAGATATATATAATATGTATTATATATATATCTGCTATATACATATATATATCCCTCGCCCGTGACACTCTGCTTCTCTTTCATCCCTGTGTCTCGCTCTCGTGTTTCCCTCCCTCCGAATCCTCATCGTGATCGTCGTCGTGGTCGTCCCTCCCGCGAGCACGTACACGCACTCCCGGTTGCTGCTCCTCGCCGGCACTAACACACTTAACTCGCGTGCAACGTGTCCGCACGGTACTTGCGTCGTATGTCCTCTCACTCTCGCTTCGGCGCACCCTCGCCCTCTCTATCTATCTCTCTCTCTCTCTCTCGCCAGGCATGCCAACGTCGACGCCGCTACGTCTTCGCCAAAGCTCGCTTTCTCTCTTTTCTCTCTCTCTCCCTCTCTCTCTCTCTCTCTGCGCCGCACTCGCCCGGCACCACACTCTTTTACTCTCTTTTTATATCTATGTCTCTCTCGCTGCGAGGGTGCGGGTGAGGTTTGAGCGAGAACGTGTATGTGTGTGAGTGTGTGTGTGAGAGAGTGCGAGTGGCTGGCTATGTGGTCCTTTCGTCCCGCTTTTACTCGGCGCTTCTGACGCGTCCTTCTCTCTTCAGCCGGTTGGCTTTTATACATCCTACACCCTGCTTCTCTCGATTTATCCTCTCGTTCCTCTTTCTCGTTCTCTCTTGCTCCGTCAGCGGCTGTGCGACGTTACGGCTCTGCCTTAGCCGGCGACCAAGCGAATCCTCTCTTTCTTCCGCCAACTTTCACGTATCCTAAACAACCATCCCTCGTGTGTGTGCGCGTGTGTGCGTGCGTGCGTGCGTGCATGCGTGCGTGAGTTAGTGTACGTGTACGTGTACGCTACACCCCTTGCAACCCCCCCCCCCCCCCCGGCACGCTCCGCATTTTCTATACTCGATGTACACATGTCATGTACCAGGCGTTCTCCGTCAATTTAGCCACTTCTTATCCCAGATCCTCGCGGATATTCCGAGTAGACCTACTGATCTCGTCAGTTCAGCGAATTTTTTCAGATTTTTTTATTTTAAAAAGACTGAAGTGGTAATGTTTTTGGAATGTTTCGAATGCGACCGCGAAGAGAAATTTTAAATCGTTTTACTAGCTCAATTTGAAGTATTTATCGAAACGTTGTCAACATCGCGTTTTAAGAAATGTCGAGAATAAATGAAGTTCACCTTGCGCTATTTTTAGTTTTAAATTTGAATAATTTGAAGGGGGAAAAAAACGAATGCCAAATTGCCGAGAAGGAAATCTAAGAAGATTCGAGGAAAAAATCTAATAAGTAGTAGCTGCAGTAGAAATCAGACGGATTATGCGTAATACCCGGGGGCGGCTGAATCGACAGAAAATGCCTTATATACCTATTCATTTGCTTTTTTTTCTTCTCTTCTCTTCTCGTCTCTATAGCTATTTCGTTCTCTTATTTTCCCGCGTCGTTTCTCTCGCTCACCCTCGCTATATGTACTCACTGCTGACTCTAATGCGGCTACACTCCAGCTCATAAATGTTTCACTCGCCTAACACAATAAAACGACACGCCGACAATTTAATCCTTTTTATTAATTTCACTAGGCTAATCACACGCGCTGGCGCGCGTGCCCGAGATACCTTTGCGCTGCTGCGCTTTTATAAAGCTTTAAAGGGTAAATCGCAACTAAAAAACTCTTGTTTAGTTCAATTAAAAAAAAAAAAAAAATTTGTCGTTTTGCTTGACAGAAATCGTAGATCTGGCCGCCGGGCCGAAAACCGCCCAAATCGGGGTCACGAAATTTATTTTTTCAAAATATCGACTTTTAACCTATACCGTCGTTCTCAAGTCGCATATTCTACCCCTGAAAATACTGGTTACAACCCTTTTTTAGTTAATTTTGAAAAAAAAAAATTTTTGACCGAACAGTTTGTCAGAAATCGTAGATCTGGTCGCCAGGCCGAAAACCGCCCAAATCGGGGTCACGAAATTTATTTTTTCAAAATATCGACTTTTAACCTATACCATCGTTCTCAAGTCGCATATTCTACCCCTGAAAATACTGGTTACAACCCTTTTTTAGTTGATTTTGAAAAAAAAAATTTTTGGCCGAACAGTTTGTCAGAAATCGTAGATCTGGTCGCCGGGCCGAAAACCGCCCAAATCGGGGTCACCGGAGGTCGTGTACACTGTTAAAAATGTGGTGCTAAAAACTACACCAAGACGGTGTCCATATAGGTGTCCCCACTAATTACGGTGTTAAGCGAAAGGTGTTAAAATATTTCGTCATCAATTGAAGACTGCTCCATGTCACTGATCCACAATGAACCAGTTTTTTTTATATATATTTATTTTACGCATGCCTTCCTCGGGCTTATCCGGAAAAAATCCTAAAATCGATGTTAAAAGTTGAAATAAACACGGGGAAAAATTTAACGAAATCGTCTGTGTTAAGGAGGGCGACCAGCTGCACCTCTTGTTAGATAAAATCTCAATTTTTTTATATGAGACAAATTGAATATAGAACTTTGCTACTGTTAAATCTCAGCACGGCTTACCGAACATTTTTCCAAAAAATCTCAGCTTAAAAATCGCGCATTTAACATGGGGTCTTATGTAAATAGTGTTTTCTTGACACTTCAATCGAATAATTCAAACCTTTGGCGGTTAGATGACGCAGATAAGAAAGTCGCTATCTGTTCAATAAATTCTAAGGATTCCAATGCGATCAAGAAAAAAGGGGCCTGCCGGACATTCGAGACTGATATTTTAAGTTAATGTGCAAGCAGCAGCCGAAATCGGCCATTGTTCCAAGCGGATCCATCACACTCGGCTACGCTTGACAACATCGCATTTTGACGTATACACGGAAGCCATGTGTGCAGGCGCCCAACATACGCACATCGATATAATTTGAAATGTCGGAATAAAAAAAACGAATAATCCCATATAAAACTTAGGAATCACTTAGAGTTAGCGTACTCATTAAGTCGCTAAATCGTAAAAGAGGTTAGGTGTAGCGAAAGCTCACATCGACAGGACTGGACGACCGAATCAAATCAGCAACTAAAAATAATTTCTCTTACATAAATAGTCTAAATAGGAAATATTTACATATTTGCTATTCAATGTTTATTGGTAGAATGATTTTTGCAATGAATAAAATATTCGTAGCAATCCGTTCTATCGCATAAGAGAACGAACCGTCATTTGACTTCGATGCAGCTGGTCGCCCACCTTAATTATACAACGTGAAAAGTGTTGCTATCAACAGGATAATGAATAACAGTACGAAAAAGTCCACACTGGCAGCGTTCGACACTGTATATTTTTAACAGGGTATAGATATAGGAAGGCGGAAAAGGATATAGGGAAGCGCGTCGCTCTTTCGCACCGGCGGAAAGCGGAAACGAACGGAGACGGACGGACGACGAGTTATCACCCTCGACGAACAAGTTTGCCAACTCGCCTGAACTGTCGAAACGAACGTGAAGCGCGAAGTTGCGAAAAAGGGGGGGGGGGGGGAGCAGCAGCGACAGGAGTGAAGAGGGGGAGGCAGGGAGAACGAAGGATAATCAGCAGACTAAGCTCGCGCTCCGGGCTTCAGGCAGAAGGATAATTAGCAAGATTGCATTGGCTCGAGATGGCGGAGGCAGCGAAATAACCCGTCGTTGCGTCTCGCTGCTGGATTTTATTCGATCCAAAGGATCGTTACCCTCTTTCTGTCAACGAAGCGGCGCGAATCGTCCTCCGTCCTCGCGTCGTCGTCGTCATCGTCGACGTCTTCGTTTTTTTTTTTTTTTTTTTTTCTTTTTTTCGGCTCTCGGTCTTCTCCGTCTCCTCCCCCGTCGGAACTCGATCGCTGGGTCACTGGACAGGAAATTAGCAAATGTCAGCAATTTCCAATTCTCTTAGACCGATAGTGGCGACAAAAATAACTTATAATTACGAATCTCGACGTTGAGTCGAAAGGTCAGGCGGTTCAGTCAGGGAGTTCACGAACCTCTGAAGCAAAGTGGCTTTTGAGAATTAAATAATTTTACGTGCGCACTAAATGACACTCAAGCGCTATAATCTCGAGTATATAGCAGCTGTTATTTCGGCGTATATTGCCTCATAATTGTGAAACTTAAAATTTAAGGAGGGAGATAAAACTGACACCTCGCGAGAGGCGTTCACCCTGGAGAGAAAGTAATTCTCAATTGTAGAATTAAATACGTTAATCGGACGTGAAATGAAAAAGAATTGCGAAGTGTGAATGTCAAGTCGATACGATAACTCGATACGATAATCTCGAGACTATCGCGGCTGTTATTTCGCCGAATGTTGCCTTATAATACTGATTATTATTAATATTGTGAAACTTAACATTTAAGGCGCGAGATAAAACTGACACCTCGCGAGAGGCGTTCACCCTGGAGAGAAAGTAATTTTCAATTGTAGAATTAACTACGTAGATCCGACGTAAAATGAAAAAAAAAAAAAAAAAAAAAAATTGCGAGATTCGAATGCCAACTCGATATACGATAACTCGAGTACGATAATCTCGAGCGTAATCTCGACGAAGTTTCCCCGCGGGAATCTCGATTGTCGTCAGAGAAAAGTCTACGAGTCGTAGGCGGTATTAGCGACAACCGCGAGGCGATCTATACTACTCGCGGTAATAGCGCCGCGCTGTATCCGTAAGTACTGAATAGCATGTGTGGCGCAGGCACGACGTAACCCGCGAGCTAGGGTGGAAAATCGTCGAAACGACGCGCACACCGAGCACCAGCGGAATGTTTCATTACGCGGCGCGCGCGGTGGTCGTGTGCAACTGAGGCACAACTGTTGGGCATCGGTATAGGGAGTTGATTGTCGAGGAGAATAGCCGCCGCGCTAGTCACACACCGCATATACAGCGGCGGTATACGTAATGCGTACCCGCGGCCGCGGGCGAGCGCGCGGGGGCGCGAGCATCGATTTGAGCATCCGGGGTCATAGATAAACGAATGCGAATTCCGCGTCAGACTTTTTCATCGCTCCGCTCCGATTTATCTCGCGCAACCACGCGATCGTGAGTCTCACAATTTTTCCACGAGTCACACGAATTTCCACGTCCCGGTGATTCCTCCAATGTTACACATAATTAGGCAATAGTCTGTTACACATGAATATTTTAAAGAGATCACAAATAAAAATGATTTAATCCAATAAAAATGTATTTAATAAACATTGTAAATTGTTGATAATATTGGCAAAGATTAAAAAATCAATAAATTATTTCCCAAGATTTTCCTTTCCTCTGTTAATTTTTTTCTAACATCGCGGGCGGGTTACACATGAACATTTTAAAGAGATGATCACCAATAAAAATGTATTCAATAAATATACGAAATTTTCGATAATATTGGCAAAGACTGATACATCAATAAATTATTTCTCGAGATTTTTCTTTCCTCTGTTAATTTTTTTTTTTCCTCTTTTTCACTTACGTTCTTGTCTGGAATCCCAGAGAAAGACGAAATGAAAATCTGCGCAAGTTTCAACGATTAACTTCTGCCGCTTCTGGCCGTCGATTTATCATACGAAAAATAAGAGAAACTTGGAAATCGGCCGACAGTCGGACGCGGGGTGGCATCGCGCGCGAGATGCATCACCGGGCGCGGCGAGGATACGTAAAATAAGAAATAAAGGCGGAGATATGATCGAGTGGCGCGCGCTCGCACTCGGAGCACGGGAAAGGAGAGACGAAATATTTCACAACAAAGTTTTGTCGCTCTTGCGAAACGTGGGAGAGGTTTACACACGTAGTAGCGGCGTGTTACATATATATATATAATATACATCTCCACACACACAACCACACATGCGCTGCATATATCTATACATATATGTGTAGCGAGCGTAGAATATACACATATATAGGTATACGTGTTGGGTTGTACGTGTGTGTGCGCGATATATTGTATTATGTATATCCTAGGAAGCCGTTTTCCGATCGGGAATATCAATCAGAAGGCGACGACGCGTGATCCGTCCGGCCCGTTACCCGCGCGCCTCGGCACCGGCAAACCCGCCACCGCCGCGCATTACAGCCCGAGGAGATGCTTATGCACAATATGCCTCGTACCGTAAACGTACCGCGCACACCGACTCGTACGTGTGCACCTTTCCCTCTCCGTCGCACACACGTAGACCCCAACGTTTCATACATAAATATACGGAGGCTCGCAGGGTTGAGTGGAGAGGAGGATATGTATATATGTATAATATGTATATATGTATATACACGTACCGCACAGGCTTTGCCGATTTTGATATCACGCCCGCAGCCCTCGTCTGCGGTGAGAGATGCGAAAGGTCTTACGACTGAACCAAAACCCCCGATGTATCGCTCGGAGATAGATCAACGTCGTAACGTCGTCGCGGCCGCCTCTCTGCAACTGGATTGACGCATCGCTGCAGCGAAAAAGCAAATACAGTAAAAATAACATTCAATGTTGATTGGGTTGGAAAATATTTTCGAAAACTTTGGGGAAATTTGGGGAATCTCACTGCATCGATGCAACGAAAAAGCAAATACAGTAAAAATATATTTGCAAAAACTTTGGGGAAATTTGGGGACGAAAATCAAATTGTTTTAATTTATCCAGGTTGCGTTTGATAAAATGAAATGTGGATCGAAAAATCGGCTTGTCGATCTGGCAGATTTAGATTGCTCGAAAGAATTATAGAGTTGGATTAGAAAGGTTCAATCGCAACTTCGAAAATTTGAGAGTAAGGAATAAATTGTTTTAATTTTCCGTTCGGCTGGGAGTTTAATTAAATTCAATATAACTCGCCGGTTGACGTGGTCGTCCAACCAACTTTGCTGGTAGCAAGCGACTCGTTCGCACCGACTGCTACCAAAGTCCACTTACGATCGGGCTCGAAACTTTGTTCGCGTTTAGCGTGTATTTCCGGTCTCGCGCGCGCGACAAACGCGACGAGACCGAAGGGACGGAAAAATGCGAAAAGCGTTTGGAAAATCCAAATCGACGGAGTCATTAAAGAGACCACGCGGTCTCGCGATTGATTGCGATGCACCGCGCGTCCCGTCGTTAAACTTGCAAGGGTACGCGAGTCATGCGCGTCGCAGGAGTTACGTGTCGGAAGAGCCAATAAGCTGAATGGGAGTCAATTGACGTACGGTTTTAGCATTACCGTTCTAAGCCCGTTCGCGCAAGGTCGCCAAGTCAGGAATTCGATTAGACTGGAAATACACTTGTCCTATTCGTGGACGAGGCTCAAGTCTCGTCCACTCGTCTATAATATATGAAAATTATAGAGGCCTTTCGTTTCCCGCAGTCCGGCCGACGCGGAGAAGAAAATAAATGTTGTTTTATACATAGCACATCGGACCTTCTGCGGAAGAAGGGGTGGATTTTCGGTTCCATTCAAAAACACAACGTCAATTCAACACGTTATCTCGACACTAACAATTCAACACGCACACACCCAACCCATATCAATTCAACATTCTGTGTCCATTCACATTCGTTTTTTCTAATTGCTACATTTGTAACTATTTATTTTTATCATACTAAAGCGGAAATTGTAGTATACATATGAAATACTTCCACTACTAAATCGGAAATAAAGTAAAGTATACTTCGTAGCCAATATTTCAAGTTTCGAAATATTGTCTTCGCAGTATACTATACTTTATTTTCTTTATTTCGTTTCGAATTGAAATCATTTAGAAAAATACAGGTCGTGTCCATTCTCATTAGTTTTTTTTTATTGTAACACTTGTACACACTTGTAACACTTGTAGCACTTGTATTTATCATACTAAAAAAAGTGTGTTGATTTCAGCAATGTTAAATTTCCGCGTTGAATTTGCAAATGTCAACACAGTTTAGTGTTATTGAGACATGATACCGGATTTTCGAAATGTCTTTCTTGAAAAATACGTTCGACTCGAAGAGACCGACGCCAGCAACTTCCGGGTTACGAATTTCCCTGCGAATTTCCTCGAATGGATCGAGCCACGGCCTCGAGATTTTTGTATCCTCCCCCTGGTTTTGCGCACACACCGAGAGCTCGTCGATCATAACAACGAATAATATACGTGTGGCATTGACCTTCGAGGGGGGCGCGATATTACGCCCGAAAAATATTTCGTGCAGCGGGCACATTTATAACTCGGCGCTATTACGGGACATTGGACCAGGCGGATCGGTACAACTGGTTCGCGGGGGCAGCGGTGAGACTAATGACGGCGTCGTGAATCGTGCCCCCCGTGCAGTGTACACATTTATCGTTATCCGATGGAAGGAAAATGAAGGAGAGAAAAAAAGCACACACACACAACGCGCGGGTCGCTTGATCGATATCTGATGTCTGCGTTCGACAACCCCGACATTGATGAGGCCTCGGTCACTGTGCGACGCGACGAGAGAGACTCGCGCCCGCGACTCGTCGTATACAAGGCGAGAACGTGGTTCCATATTAATATATATGCATGTTTACAGGTATATATATACGTATATATATTTCGTCAAGGGTTCTGTGTGCTCACGCACCTAAGCGTCATGCGTCACTCGACGCCCGTAACCAACGCATTAAACTAATCAAGGATACTCGGAAAAAGCCATGTATATGATTCTGTGTGTTATGTTATATACATGTATACGAGTGCCAAGACGAGCGCAGCTTCTCCCATTTGCACATAGCGTGTTTTATCCCCTTTTCGCGCGACGGTGACGAGCGAAGAAAAAGGAAAAAAACACACATACACATAATTGACTGAAGAACGTCTACGCGCAAAGGACGCCGCGGAGAAAGAGGGTAAAAAATGCAGCGACGTCGATGATCGATTTAATCAGTGACCTTATTGTTCCGTGCGTCGTAACGCGTTTGTCGCTCTCGCGTCACCTCCGCGCGCGGAGGTGACACGGCCGAGCGTCGCGATCCGGAAACACGCGGAATGCCGGACTCGCGAGCCGGAAATATACATCGCGCACTTCGAGGAACTCGGCGAATTAGCGCGCGCGGATTGACGAGAGCGATAACGCGACGCGTGGGACGCGCAGTGGCGGAACAATTCAGGGGACGGATTCGCCGTATTTCCAATTAACGCCGAAACGGCACATCCGGACGCGAACCGCGCGTCGGGCATCGTTGATGTATTTCGTCACTCGGACTTTTCGCCTGCCCGGGTGTCGATCAAAAACTCTGGAGAATTTCGAAACAAAACCCTCGGAGAAACCGTCTTGTTGCATCGCGTTCCGCCGTGGCGCTCGAAAATTTGAGATTAACCACTTCGGCGGCACACGAAATCGCGCGCACATTTTGTATCTCTTGTATTGAGTCTGCTATTTTTTGTTTCTAAATTTTGTGTTCGGATTCGTAATCAGCGACCCTTAAAGCCCCCGAGTACCAAATTTCACGAAAATCAATCAAGCCGATCGGAAAATAATTGGATAATAATCGGGAAATGCAAAACGCCAAATGGCGTCAATGCCGCCGAAGGGGTTAAAGCCATGTGAAACACTGAGCGCCGAAAATATTCGGATGTGCGGTTTGTCGCCGATTATGAACGGATCGAAGCGAAAATTGAAATACAGACGCCACTAATGTGAATCTCGTGAATGAATTAGTTAGAATTTTCATTTTCGAAAAAAAAAAAAAAAAAAATAACAGATCGGTTACCGACATCAATTTTTTAAATAAAAATAAATATTCTGACTAATTCATTCATGAGATTCACATTAAAGGCATCTGTATTTCAATTTTCACTTCGATCCGTTCATAATTCACGAAAAAAAGCGTATCCGAACTTTTGAGGTGAGCGTCGGTATTTCACATCGCTTTAAATCGCGCGCAGTGTCGACGACAACAAGACCACGGCTCGCTCTGTCGGTACGGCAGTCGTCTCATACCAGAGCCAACAGAGACAGAAAGCCCGATTTTTTTTTCAATTAAGTTACACCGGATGTGTCGTACCACGAATTTCATTGATTCACGTGGACTGACTCTTGTTGTGCCTGATATCGATTGCAGCTCAGCTGCAATCGATATCAGGATTCCAGCTGAGCTGCTAGCCTCGCCTCGCTCGCCTCGACGCGCATTATTCACGGTGTAGCCGATCGATCGCCCCAGTGCACCGAATACCCAGTCCCGAAACGACGTCGTCGCGAATTCGCGCGTTTATCCGGCGTAGACCTGCTAGTCTTGGCGCTAATTTCGCCCGTGGCGAGCCGAGATCGAATCGTCGGACGTACGGGCCCCGCCGGCGAGTGTAACTGACACTGGGCGTCAGTATATCGGCGCGCAGCGGCCACGAGTGCAACCTGTTGAGAACGCGCCCTGTCGACGAAGTATTACGCTGCTGCTGCTGCCGAGCCGGAGTGACACACAACCTATTTATACATACGGCGCCCTTAACGCGCGTTATGCAAGCAGTTTTCAATGGAATTTTCAGTCAGAAATGTACAATCCGTTTAATAAACGGATGAAAATCGTTGCGTCCTGCAAGTGGACGAATACTCGAGAAATTTTATCATTTTATTTTCCACCTCCGCTTCTTCTTGCCTTGCTTGCCTCTCCCGCTTCGCTATACCACCCGCGCTCGCTGTCCGCCCGTTTCTGGAATTATTTGCCGTCGAACAACGTGGGAGGTTACGAACGGCGGCATTTTGCTGCCTCGCCGAGATCGCGCGTCGCGCTGTCTCGCTCGCGCCTTTTTACATTGTCTTAGGTCGCGATGGAGCGACCGACCACCAGTCCTGGCGAGAATCAGACCCGGTTAAGCGTCGAGCGGCGGCGGCGGCGGCGGCGGCGAAACATGCGTTAAGGAAGTCCTTGCGTTTAGTATTCATTTCACATAAATTCGAGAAAATTGATAGGAAATTGCAACCACTTCTCGATAATATAAAAACCTGAAAAAAATCATGCATGTTTAAGACGTTGAAAAGATTAATTTTGCATAATAAAAATTCCAAATTGTTATTAACAAATTGATGAAAAATAAAATTGTTCAACAAATCCTTCGATAACTTAATTTTTTCGTTTCAATGAAAATAATGCGTTTATTTTTCTAAATATGTATGAATTTTTTCAATTTTTTTAATTCACTTTGAATTTTGCGTTTTTTAGCATGGGGAAAATCACAAAATTCAAAGTGAATTTTAAAATTTGAAAAAATTCATGCATATTCAGAAAATAGAACGGATCATTTTCATTGAAACAAAAAAATTAGGTTGTCGAAGGATTTGTTGAACAATTTTATTTTTCATCAATTTGTTAATAACAATTTGGAATTTTTATTATGCGAAATTAATCTTTTCAACGTCTTTAACATGCATGATTTTTTTCAGATTTTTATATTATCGAGAAGTGGTTGCAATTTTCTCTCAATTTTCGAAAACTTATGCGAACTCGACACCAGGCGCAAGGACTACCTTAAAGCTCGCGCAATGCCGCGAGCGCTTACCCGGCGAATGCGCCTGCCGAATGCGCGGGTCGAGTGCGCAATTGATAAACACAAATTCAGCGCGGCAACGGCGGCGTTGTAGCCACTGTGGCGTTGGATCGCCGATGAGATAACTATGCGTATAGCCGGGCTCTCGCTGTAGGGCAGAGAGCCCAGCGAGTGGGAAGTGTTATTGGCTGACGTTGGCGCTGCCGCTGCTGCTGCTGCCTCCTCCGGTCTGCCACGGCTTCGCGCTGCTGCTACCGTTGCTGCTGCTATACAGCTTCGGTGTTGCTCCCGCTGTGTGCGGTATATAACATTGCGAACATGACATTTCGTGGATTAACGTGGGCGACACTCGCGACCAGAGACAACGCGGCGTCGTCAGGAGAGAATGAGAGCGAGAGAGAGAGGGAAAACAGAACTGAAACGACAAAATATTTCGAACACTCGCGCGTGGGGATTAATACGATTTGGCCAGGAAATGCGACAGCTTGACGGACGTATATACACGATATTTTGAATTCTCCCATTGTACGGCAAACAAACGAAACGTGTTATATTCGTGCGCACGCGGGCGAAATCGTCTTCCCGACGAGTCCCGGTCTCCGCTTTCAGTCACTTCGGGGAAAAGTTTATTCCGCGAAGAAGCGACCCTGTCGACGCGTGCTCTCGCTCTCTTTCTCTCTCACTCTCTCTCTTTGTCTCTCCCGTCGCGTCGCGCTGGAAAATATAGGCGCGACGCTAAAGGTCACGGACGGGGATGTATAATTCTCCGCGGTCTCGGTGGAATTTTTCCCGCACTCGTTTCCACTCGACTCATTTGGCGTTTTATTGTTTCTCAGCACTCGACACACGCGCGTCGTGCGGACAGCGCGACAAAGGCGAGGGTAGACCGAGAGCGACGAACGACGCGGACGATACGACCGGATAACGGAGACTCTGGAATTATTTCTTTAACGGAATCGCCGGATGTGTTTATTGCGATGAATGAATTAAGTTCCTTCTATTTATCATTTCCTTATTTCTTGAGGCAACGATATTTGTTTGTTTCTACGATTTTCGCTCGACAAGCAAATAATAAATAATAATAATGAAATTGCGTAAAAAAAAACAAATCTCAAATTTATCGCGATGTTTTTGTCTCAGCTGTTCGCAAGTACAACAGCTCAACTTTTCCCATCGTTAAAAATTTAAAAGTTTCGTCAGAAATGTGATAAACCTTGTTTTTTTTTTTTTATATTCCGCTCCGTTCCGGGCTACAGCCGCGAGTGATTTGGAATTTTTCAGAGAGCACATAGAGCACGACGAATACACGAGCGCCGACAAGTTGCCGTAGATTAACCCCGGGAAAAAGTCGCGTGGGGGCGGCCGACGAGCTCGACACCCTCCGGCGTCTAAGAGAGCGCCGCGCGGCTCTCACAGCGCTCGAGGTATCCTTTTACGACCGCGGTTATGCACCCACCGTCCATTCAGAGTCTGTGACACATAACTTGCGCGAGTCTGCACAGCGGAAACGATCTGCTAAGGAAGTGACTATACCTTCTTTTATGCGGGGACCGAAAAAAAAAGCAAAAGAAAAAAAAGTCGAAAAATAACGAAAATCCTCCGCGTAAAAAAGCGAATGGTTCGCGAGTTCGTGCGCGAGTTCGACGCGTTGGAAATTTCTCTACTCCGAAAACATAATTTTCGCTTTTCACTGCTCGCCGCAACTATCGAATTTGGCAAAACTGTAAAACGAGACGGCGACGAGAAGCAAACGCAACGCGCCCCCCCCCCTCCCCCCTCCCCTCAACTCGTAAAGACCAATCATAACGAGCGCCGCACCGTTTTACGAGTTTTGGAAAAGGCCACGTGATGCATTTGATATCGCGCTGCTCCGGTCGCCTACGCCATCTTTTTCTGGGTTGCAACATTGTGCAAGAAAAATGTGGCCGGCGCGGCCGGGGGAGACGGAGAGGGGCCTTGACTCACGGGTTTACACGCGTTTCGCCGAGTGTGATGCACGCGAAACTGCGACATTATTTTCGTGAGGGCGTAAGTACCCCACGTGGGCGTGTTCACCCCCACGAAATTGTGGGTGTGTGTGTCCTTAGATCCGCGGATGCGCTCGTTCGCCGCCCGCTTTAGTTATACCAGTCGCGCCACATAAGCTCTTCCGTTGATCGCCTCATTGTTTCGCGTTCACACTCGGTGACCTCGCGATTTTTCAGGCGGCTGCTGAGCGACGAGTATTAATAAGCAGCCCACGCGGCTATTTGTAAATTATTAACTGGTTCACCGAATCGGATAGGGCTTTCATCGAAATCGAATTTTTTTTTTTCGCGGAAAACGCAGTTTCTGTCTCATTTAACTTCTGTTCGCGCGCTATTTTAGACCAGTCAAACATAGACAAATGACGTAGTAAAAAAATATGTATTGTTATTGATCTCGACATTCAGTGTTCTTGCAGATCCGACTTCCGGTCGAAAAGTGCAAAAATCGGTAAATATCTTCGCCGAGGGTAAAGGACTACCTAATAAGCGAATCGACCGATTCTTTTACTCGTTGCTCTCACTCTCTTTCATTTTCTCTCTCTCTGTCCAATTCCATCTGTTGCAGAGTCCATCGAGCGCGGCCCGAGGTCGACGTTGCGCGCGTCACGGACGATATCCCGATGTTCCTTCGCTCGATATAAGCGCCGCGCGCGGCGTCCAACTCTGCCCTTCGTAACAGGATCAGTAATCAAGCGGGTCCTAAAAATAAATAAATACCGCTTCCCTCCTCCCCACCCCCGATCCTTCCCCCATGCCACACCACAGCTAATCACATTCTTTTCTCCGTACGTGCGCCGTTTTTCCATGAGTCTGTCGGCCCGAGTCTGCCGAGTGTGCGTGAGAAAGACGGGAGAGGAGAAGATAGCGATGATGGAGAATGGTTCTGACCGGTTCGTTCTATTTAAAGACAAACAAGTTAAACTCGCCCACGCCCGCGGATCGTTCCACTTGTATTCTATTATCCCCGCTCGAATTAACAAAGAGAAAAAAGAAAAGAAAAAAAAACAACACCCCCGGTTTCGAAACTTCGCTGTAATCGCGTTTGACGGGCTAATTGTTCGTATTATTGTTTACATTCGCGGTCTACCCGGCGATTAATCGACGACGTAAAAACGTACAGATTGCGGTGTTAGAGCTGAGTCAAATCCCTCTTCCCATGTAGGTTCTGCCGATAAAGCTGAAACGACCAATACTCGGGCCAATGTTGGGGTGACGATTATCGACTTTGCAACATTGGGCCAATGCTCGGCCAAGTATTGACCCGCCAATTGTTGGCTTGCCGATATTAGGCCAATGCTTGGCCAAGTATTGACTCGCCAATTGTTGGCTTGTCGATATTAGGCCAATGCTCGGCCAAGTATGGATTCGCCAATTGTTGGCTTGTCGATATTAAGCCAATGCTAGGCCAAGTATTGACTCGCCAATTGTTGGCTTGCCGATATTAGGCCAATGCTCGGCCAAGTATTGACTCGCCAATTGTTGGCTTGCCGATATTAGGCCAATGCTCGGCCTTGTATTGACTCACTAATTGTTGATTTCCGTGAAAGATTATTGAATGTGATTTATTTATACCGCATCAGACGCAGTCATATAATTCTGTAAGTGCTGTACATAGTACATCAAATTGATACTTTACATTAGTCGATCAAATAGACAAAAAGAAATGTATAATGACATGATCGCAATGGCCGAGTGAGCTAAGGCGCAGCGCAACAACCCAAAGGTCCCAGGTTCGATTCCTGACAATGTAAAAAAAATTAAACATTTTTCAGCGATTAAAATGCATCAGAGACGGAATATGTAATTAAAAGTGCAGGATAACTTGATTAAATAAGTACAATTAATTATTTTTTGATAAAATTCATACGGCCGATAATGTCGGCCGACAAAAAGACCGATACTCGGCCGATACTCGGCCGATCCTCGTACGCGATACTCGGCCAACTATTGTTGCCAATATCGAGCCGGACTTATCATCCGAGACTCGGGCCGATGATCGGGCCAATATCATATGCCAATGTTGGCAATCTCGGCACCGAGATTGGGCCGATCATCGGCCAAGTCCGATCACCCTTCATGGGTTTTGAAACGTTCATGAGTAACGCAAAGCATTGTTAGCAAACTATTCGAGCTGTGATTGGCTGGGACTCTCACACCGAGTCCAGGTTTATCCTTGATAACTTTGACTGTTTCTGTAAAATATCGTATTTTTTTAATCCACTAAAAAAAAGGTTGATGACAGTGTTTTCAGGGGTAGAATATGCGACTTGAGAACGATGGTATAGGTTAAAAGTTGATATTTTGAAAAAATAAATTTCGTGACCTCAATTTGGGCGGTTTTCGGCCCGGCGGCCAGATCTAGAATTTCTGACAAGCAAAACGACAATTTTTTTTTTTTTTTTTTTTTTTCCTTAAATGTAACTAAACAAGGGTTTTTAGTTTCGATTCACCCTTTCAAAGCTTTATAAGAGCGCAGCAGCGCAAAAGTATCTTTGGCACGAGCGTCAGCGAGATTTTAATCTCGTGAGAAAAATTGTCAAGTGCGATTATGATAAAGTTTGGAAATCTTAGTGTTTCAGATATGGGAACCGTTCGGAGACGTCGGAAAACTCCTTTAGAGCAAAACGCGCGGAACTTTCGTCAAATTTTCGCTTATCGATAAAAAAAAATGTCGAGCACTTATGTCGAGCGCCTTTGAGTGGAGGAACAGAAGTCTCTGTTACGACGCGTTGAAGCAAGGTGAAACATTTATCACGTTGGTTACCGAGAGTCGGACTAACATTGGACGTTTACTGTCTATTCAGGGTCTGGTTGTGTCACATTTCTCGGAAATAAACGTATTATTAGGACACGGATATATAGCGCGTCCGCTGGAACTCGAAACTTTCAAGGCTTTCCCCCGGCTTCTCATTCAGCAGACTCTCCAGCGGTGGACGACTCGCGATTTGCCCTCGCGGGCATCATTGAAAAACTACCACACTGCCGGGCTCTCGGGCTCCGACACTCAAACGGCCCACGAGCGCCGACTAATTCCGACGGCGACTTTGTGCCTATGTAGCCAATCGTTGGCTCGATATGTCTGTACATCTCGCGCGACGTGGATGCAATCGACATTTGTAAACGCGAAACTGACGCTTTTGTCTTGCGAAATAAGCTTGATTGAAATAACGATTCCAATCCAGCAAATATCTAATCTCCTCTTCAATCTGAAATAACTGTCACTACAGTCAAATTCGAAGGTGTTTCCCACCCTTTCAAGACATAATCGTAATATTAATTTTTTTCTAATTCTCATCTGAGATGTAATTTATTTTTTTCGAGTTGTAAGTTTTCCATTTGAAAGATAGTGGTCGACAATTTAGTTCTCAATCTCGATTCACCGCATCGCAAAACAAATTAAGACCCACGTACCGGCGGAAGTGCTTCGAATTGAGCAAACTGTTTCTCTCGCCGAGCAGCGAAATTCGCTGAGCAAATATTCGCCACGTATGTCTTCGCGCTCTCGATCCTCGGCGATCGCAATTTCGTGCACTAATGCAAACTGCCAGTGGCGAAGTCTTACACACGTGTATGACTTGTCCGATTATATATACATATACATACATAGACACGTGTGTGTGTGTGTGTGTGTGTGTGTGTGGGGGGGTAACGTATATCCGGATGAATGAATCTCGTCGTGCCAAATGTTTGTCCATTTAACGGAACGTCCCGCTTTTCACGGGCATTTGAACTCTCGGACCGCTCGATCGCCAGTAGTAGAGCCACGAATTGAGCAGCCAGCAGCGGACGGCGCGCCGCAGTGGACGGAGTGGACGGAGGCGAAGCGCGGTCGCTCGGCCGACGGTCGCTCGGGACGCGAGGCGAGTTTCTTAGCAGCCAACTCGGAGCCTCGAATTACTGCTATACCCAACTTCGCGTATTTCGCTCACCCACGCGATTCCATCTCGCTCCCGTTCGCTCTCCGTTCTCTCGTTTCTCTTTCGCTCTCCTTTTCTCCGTCGCGCAGACACCGAGAGACATTTTCGCTGACACGAATAGCGCGCGGCGACCAAGCGCTGCTATTGCCGCAACGGCCTCTGCTATGGACACTTTAGCATGACACTCGAATTGCATATACATCTCTTGGAAGTGGATACCACGATCCCCCCCCCTGGTCCATCCACTGTAGTTCACAGGCGTCTTACGTATCGCCGACAGACAATACGTATTATCAGCGTAATATACGTCTCTCTTGGATTCTCGGCCCCTCGCAGCCCTCGTTGTTAATAAGAGTGTCAAAACTAAATGAAACCATTAATCCTCCGCGCCATAAATGCCTCGTGACCGGAGCGGGTGAAATATATTCCCAATGTCGCGCCCGCGCTCTCGTTTACCAGCCACCCAGTATACTACATACCAGAGATGTTGCGCTGGGACTGTGCGAAAATGGAATCGATATTTTTACTCGATACAAACGTTTTAACAAATAATATTTTCGCCACGATTTATTTCAATCAGTGACGGGTTACCGCGCGTTGCTTGCGTCAGTCTTGCAAAAAAAAAAAATTAAACCCGAGCACGAGAATAAAATGGGGATGTAATTTAATATATCACCTCCCATCCCGAGTTATCATCGTTATTATTATGATTATAATTTTTTTTAACCAAATAGATAGATTGTTAGACGTTCGCAAATCCTTCGCGAGAAATCTGAATCCCGGCGCGAGAAATTGAAAATAAAATCGAAGGAAGCTTTCTCGAGGTGAGGAAACGCGATTTCCTATTATAAACGCGGCGGCGACGATCAATCACCGCGACACGCCGGCGCGGCGGTTGGAATAAAAACATAAAATAAGACACAGCGGAGGAGAGAACCTGGTAGAAAATCTGTAGCTTTCTGTTACATTCGGCCCAAGCCAGGTACTGATCAGGCCCGGACAAGGATGACACGGCCTTATTATGCAATCATAATTACAAAACAAATTGTACTGTAAACTATATCTCATGAATTAAAGAGGATTTACAACTCTGCGTATAAAGCTGTAAAAAAAAATTCTACCAGGAAGAGGGAGACAGGGAGAGAGATAGAGACGGAGCGTGAGACGAAGGGATGAGAGGGTGGAAAGGAAAAAAAATGGTAAAGTTCGGTGGGGAACGGGAATCCTGACTAGAGTCTTTGTCACCGGAGTAGAAAGGGGAGAGAGGAGACGAGAGGACGAACTTTGGAAAGCCTCTCGCTGTGTATGTAACGCGAGGTCCCAGGGCGCGACAACATATATATACAACGGGCGACATTTGGACGGGGGGAACCGTCGTCGTCGTCGTCTTCGTGATTCTCACTGAACGCACCCGAGCGGAATGTCCGATTAGGCAACAGTTGACGCGCGGAACGTTGAGCGAGTATAAAGTGTCACCGGACGATTGTGGCGGCTATACAGCGCGACGTGTTTCCCGAGGGCGGAGTATAAGGGACAGCAGCAGTCGACGCGCAACGCGATCTCAAGGATTCAGAGCTCATCCGCCGTTGCGGATCTCGGGTCTCGCAAGCACCGACGTCCGGGATATAATCATGAAAAAACATACTTCGCTCTTTTCCGCCATCGGGATTTTTGTGGATTTTCTGTGAAAATAATCCACTTTTTTCGCACTGCAACAAACATTACGAAAATCTATTCTTTAAAAAGTTCACGAGTAACGTAGGCATTGTCGTCGTTTTATTCGTGTTGTGATTGGCTGAGACTCTCAAACCGAGACCAAGTTCATTTGTCTTTGGTAACTTTGTCGTTTTTTTTAATCAACTAAAAAGGGTTAACAACAGGGTTTTAGGGGTAGATTATGCGACTTGAGAACGATGGTATAGGTTTGAAGTCGATACTTTGAAAAAATCAATTTCGTGGCCCTGATTTGGGCGGTTTTTGGCCCGGCGGCCGGATCTAGGGCTTCTAACAAACAAAACGTCCAACAAATTTTTTTAACCCTAGAACTCATGACTGGGGTCCGGCGGGACCCCACCCGACCCGCAAAATACGTACATTATGAAAATAAGTCATGAGTTCTAAGGTTAATTAAAAAAAGAATCATTTCAATATTCGGCGGTATATTTTGCGAAAAAAAAAAAATTCCCAAAAGTTGACAAAAGAAACAATTCATTTTTCCTTGCCTACTTTCGCGTGTTCCAAGGTCCGACGAATTACGCAATCGCCGTGCAAGCGGATTTCCCCGAAACTTGGTCAGCCCGACGAGAGCCGCGCGCGGTTTCATTCGCCGTTTGTTTCATCTCGAGAGGCGCTCGAATTGCGAGCGACTTGACATTCAATTATCTAACGGAAACGACGGTGTCTTGCGTTTTTGGGGGCTTAAGCCCCACCGTGAAGCGTCCGTCTTCGCGGAAAATATAACAATCAACGAATGCGCGCGAGCGGCCGCCCTTGAGCATTGAACGGGAATCAGGTGCGAATAAAGCGACAAGTGCAGACTGATGCATTCAGCGAAACGGCGGCGAGGCGACCGCGCGTGAAGGGCAAGAATAGGCGGAGCGAGGGGGTCCGGGGGCACGTGGAAACGGCGAGCGTTGTGCTCGTCTCGTCGGACAATTCGCTGAGATACAATTAAGTCCTGTCGCTGCAGTTGATGATGGAGGACGCGAAGAAAGGGCGACACGCGGCCTGCAAGGTGTAATACCGGTGTAGAAAGTTTAGTGCCGCGAGGGCTCGGACAATAAACCGTTCAACCCTTTCGCCGCGACCACATGACAAGCCCGACACATTTATTCGCCGACAATGGTTAAACCCCCGGTGAATTGCAATAAGCGCGGGTCTGCAACGATTTTTCCGCGTGACTCGCTAATTTATTTCGCATCGTGCCGTCGCCAATTATTACTTATCACAAATTCATACATAAAAAAGTTTTTAAAAATTGTACAGAATTTAATTAGAAATCAACGCTCTTGGTGCCATTTATTTTTTGCGAATTTGATTAAGAAGTACGTTATTTTTAATTAAATTGCCATCGCTCCGGTGTGACAATTATCCTGATTGGTCCCGACATACACCGGAAAAATCGCACCGGTTTTGTTTCGACGTTATGTGCATTAATGTTTTTTGCAGAAAATACGTTTAATTGCAACGAGAGCTGATGTACAAACGGAAAATTAATCATTCTCACGCCATAGTCGCCGGTAATAACGACAATTTGTTTCGCGTGTATCAAAGTGCACATTGCATTGTTTTTCGGAAAACTGAAAAAAGAAAACGAGAGAAGGACGGATATCATTAATTTACCGCATCACATCGAGCAGATCCTTCGCGTGTCGCGTAGCAGCAGCGCGCGCGCGCGCGCTCTCCGCGAAACCTAAGACAACGCCGGGGACCTTCGGTAGTGGCGCGCGCCGTCGCTAAAAAATGGTAACGCTATTGGTCCGTTGGGGCCCGCGCGCGTCGCGACCCCATAATTTGTCCTTCATTAAGATAACCGCCTCTCGTTTCGCTCTCGTCCCCAATTTACCGCGCGAGCGTCGTAAAAACCGCCCGAAATAAATTAGTCCCGGCAACGATACGCAACAAAAAAAGCAGCAAGAAAAAAAAAACGAAAAACAAACAAAACTTACGCGGGTCATTCGGCGCGGGTCTCTTGGGCGAAAATACGTCGCGGATATCGATCCCATCGGACCGGGCTTAATAGATTCGATCATTCCACCGGGACGACCTAACCGCGCTAAAAATTAGCCTCCCTCCACCGACCTCCGCCGCCCCCAAATCCCCCGCCCCCTATTGGATACCCAATACCACGATACTCGTCGAGTCGAGATGCACTCACCGTTGTAACCCGTATCACGTTATAATCCCCGGAGGACAGCTCGATTATCTGAAACACAGAGACTAAAGACAGACAGCGCGAGCTCTCTTTCGCTCCATTCCTCTCACTCTCTGCTTCCAAAGAGCGAGAGAGCAGAGGAGATACCTCAACAAAAGCTCGACTGCAACGTAACACCCCCCGAGGCATAACTTTGTGTGTACATCGGGCACGACAGCTCTCCTCATTTCTGTGCGCGAACCCGCCGCTAAGTCGCAGAGAGCGGAGACCCGTAGCTCGTATATATATATATATATACACAACTCAGCTGGGTATATCATCGCGCGGTGCGCGCGCGAGTGCCTCGAGGAGAAGGATAAATCCTATTATTTCGAAAACGTTGTCAGCGCGCGTCGTCGTGGGGCGCTCGCTCGCGCGCGCGCGCGCGCGCTCCGCAGCATCAGTGCCCCGCCGTACAGTCAGCAACAGTGGCAGAGCCAGTGGCAGCGGCAACAACGGCGACGCTAACGTTGCGCTGGCGGAGCTTGCGGCTTCGGCGTCAGCGGCGGCGGCGGCGGCGGCAGCGGCGTCGTCGTCGGCGGCGGCGGTAGTAGTAACGATCGTACGCGGCCTTGAACAGTGACGTCAAAACTAGAGAGCACCCATTCGCGCGTCGCACTTCTCCTCGCTTCCCTCCGACCGTTATTCCTTTCCTCCCTCCTCGCCCCTCTGCGCGCTGCCCCCTCCTCCCGATCCTCCCGGCCGTTGCGCGCCGCCGTGTGCTACACCAGCAGCAGCAGCAGCGAGTCCCTTGCTCTCCCCTCCCTCCCTGCCCCCGCCTACCAATCGCCGCCGCCGAACTCGAATTCTCCGCCACCAGCGCCGCTCCCGCCGCCGCCGCCGACGCCGCCGCCGCTGCCCTCCACTCTGCGCGGCGTTCAAGCGAGTCTTGACTGGAGCCGCGCCAAAACCCGGGCTTCATTCATCGTTCGGCCACGGACCAACCGGCCGCCCCCCCCTTTGCTGGTGTTCCTTTGCCTCCCTCCCCCTCGCTCGACCCCTCTCGCTCTCCCCCTCCGTCGCGGCTGCTACCCCCCCCCCCCCCCCCCCCCCCCTCGCACTGTACCTTTCTACGTTGCCTCGCTACATCCGCGCTTTGCTGCTGTCGCTCTAGCTCTCTCCATCTCTCTCTATCCTGCTTCGGTCTAGCTTCTAGGATACAGGAGGCACAGTGAGGTAAGGGGTGGGGGGACCGGGAGGAAGCGTCGCGGTCGCACGTTGCAACCTCTCCAGAGTCTCGTCCGGGTCTCCTCTACCGCGCTACACCAGCAGAGAGGGGGGTCCCCTCCCCCTTGCGCTGCTTGCTACTCCTCCTCCTCTCCCACTTCGCTTTCCTCGCGCCTCACTCCCTCCCCCCCGCCCAACCTTCTCCCGCCGCGATACACCGAAAAAACGGCAAAAATAGTTTTTCGCCGAGAAGAATAAAGTTCAGGGGTTCGGGTGACGTCACGGAACCACCGAGTGAACGCGGAAAGTTGCGCGCACTCGGTGTGTCATCTGTGTGTGTGTGTCTGTGTGTATGTGTGTGTGGATTACAGCTGAGTAGCGCGGCGCCCGAATCGACGGGATACGCACCACCCGGGCTACTTGGCCGCTCGTCGCAGCGATCGGCGAATTACCGGCGACGCTCGCTGAGTCACTCTCGCCGCGTGTATACGAATGTTTCCCGGCGGAGGGAGGGGAAGGATGGATGGTCGATGCTTGGACTTACTACTCGCGTTAGGCTGAGTTCGCTAGGGGGAGAAGGGGGCAGCAGGAGAGGGTCTGGAGGGGGTGGACTTAATTCATGGCACGAGGAAACGAAAATAGCGCGCGGATTGTGGTTTTCTGTCAATGAAATTATACGGTACAATTACAGCAACGCGGCCGAATCGGTGTGTCGGACGCGAGCGAACGTCACGTGAAGAGTCACTTTGATCTTCGGGTTCCGCGATGATCCCGGGGTCGTTAAAGAGGTCCTGGGAGGCGTGTGAAAAGGGGAAAAAAAAATTACGTCACCGCGGTGAATTATTTGCGGCGAAACTTTGTGGGAAGCGCGATCGATGCTGGGCAACGAAGGCCGACGCCGGGATTCGAAGGATGCGAGTCCTTCACGCATCGCGTAAACCGATGATTTGTTTGCTAATTACGCACCCGCTAATTTGTGTCAATAATTCGCGAGGTTTATTATCATGCGCGAGTTTTCGATGTGCAGTCCGATGAGTTAAGGTAGTGATTTTTTCCATGTAAAAAAAACGAAAAATTCAAAGTGAATTAAAAAATTTGAAAAAATTCATGCGTGTTGAGAAAAATGGACGAATCATTTTCGCCGAAACAAAAAAATTAGGTTGTCGAAAGATGTATCGAACGATTCTACTTTTCATCAATTTGTTAATAACATTTTGGAATTATTATTATGCAAAATTAATCCCTTCGACGCCTCTAGTATGCATGATTTTTTTAGATTTTTATATTAGCGAGAAGTGTTTGCAATTTCCTCTCATTTTTCAGAAACTGATGCCAACTCGGCTTAATGCGGAAGGGCTACCTTAAACTGATGGGAATTTTGCGAGAACTGATTCGGTATAGTATTATTTTTTTTATTTGCTCCAAATGGAAACTCGACGTAGCGACAATAAAAATATAGTATATCCCAGCACGTGTAAGCGCGCGAAATATTTATAGGGTTCGCAGTCTATTATATTTCGGGAGTGAAAAGTCTTTAAAATGAAAAAAAAGGAGAAATTTGAGTGTGGCGGTTGGCACATCCGCATATCTCTTGGCAACTAAATCTCTATTAATATTCATTCCTGCATAGGACATGTGCTCCAATTACCGTCTCCGCCGCCGCCGGCGGCATCGCTTGCTCGTTAAAACCTTGTAAGCAATATTCGCTAGGAGTGGCGTCTTTTTTCCGCGCTCATACGGAATCCTCTTAATGGGCATTAATTTGGACACAAAAATTTAATAAAAAAAAAAGGGAAGAAAAAAAATCGTTACTGTCCTCTGAACTGAAACGAAGAAAATCAGAAAACGTACACTCGATCCAAATAACAGACACTTTTGTTTTGTGGCTGAAAATTCAGTGGCAATTGTGGCCACTCTACCGACTGTGGTCATTTTTAATATTTTATTGTTAAACATTTTTTTTCCTTACATCACCATGTTGATTTTTCGAAAAATTCATATCAATTCACTGAATGCTCTGCTCAATGTTTTTTTATGCAATTCAATATTATGTTTTCCTCCCTTGAATGTTATGGCCACAATCGGCCCTAAGATGGCTAAAAACGGTACGTCTACCCTGTCTCGTCTAATATCCCGAGTCGTCGCTGACCAATGGCATTAAAATGTCGCGGCCACTAAGTGGTTTAATGTAAGAGCTGCGCACTTGACCCCCGTCGACGCGTGATTCTCATTTTTCAATCAATGAGCACGTGCGGCCGGTGGGCGTGCAGTATTTTCCCGAGTGTTTAGCGTGAGAGATTGCTCGAGAGAATTGCGTCTCGAGAGATGCTCGAGCAGGGTGCGCAGGTTGTCGCGAGTACACCCCAGCGTTCGGCCGCTATACACGCGCGGGCGCGTGTCGACGTGCGCGGCAGCGGCTGCTTCGTGTCTGCGCTGAAATAAAATCTAATCTCCGTGGAAGTCTGAATGGTCGGTCAAACAAGAACGTACGGGAGCAGCCATTTTTTTCAATCACTCGCCGTTGACTCCATTACCGCTAAGGTGAAAGGTGATTCGGCTAAGCACACACGCGTTATATATACGTTTTTTCCCGGGAGTCGTCGCGCTGCGCGCTGGCCACTCGCCGGTTGCTCGTCGCGTCCGCGCGTGTCGTTCCCGCGCGACTCGCGGTTGTGCATTCTCATGCAATCGCCGCGATGGTTGGTTTATACCCAGAAGACCCGAGCGACCTCTGATTTTTGCGCCGATTATTAATCGTTCCTGTCTTACCACGTGGCAAAGACGAACATCGTCTAAAACAATGTCTTAAACAATGTGCTCGTTATTTTTTTTTTATTTACGCTTGTATATTTACATGCAATAGCCGCGGTGGGGATATACCGAGGATAGACCCGAGACCTGGGAAGATTATTAACTGTCCGTGCCTCGTCGCATGGCAAAGACGGACGCTGTACTAAACCGTAAGATGTGTCTATTTGTTATTAATTACTACATGAAAATGTATTATTAAGATTAACCCCTAAAAAATCCTTTTTTAGTTGATTTTGAAAAAAAAAAAAAATGTGAACGTTTTCTCTGTCAGAAATCCTAGATCTGGCCGCCGGGCCAAAAACCGCTCAAATCGGGGTCACGAAATGTATTTTTTCGAAATATCGACATTTAATCTATACCATCGTTCTCAAGGCGCATATTCTACCCCTGAAAACACCGCGTTCAACCTTTTCAGGCGATAAGGACAATTTAATCACCGAAATATTTCGCAAAATTCATATTTCCGCAAACAAATCCGACGAAAGATTTTTCAATGTTCGATCTCGAAATTTCGTGTTAGTATCAACGAATAAAGATAGCAACATGCTACGAGTGAGTTTCACGAGCCAATCGGAGTAAACTACTCGCGCGGCTCTCGCGGATTAAACGAAGAACCCGTGCGCGTCGCGAGCACCGGGGAAAATTTACAATTGCAACGAAGCCCCCGAGGCTTAATTGAAAGATCGAGAGATAAGTCGCACGAATCCGCGCGCGCTCGACGTTGAACTTTAACCCGCGGGGGACGAGTGAGAGAGAGAGAGAAAAAAAACGTAAATGACATATCTTGAACAATGCCCCCGGCGCTCGGCCCGGTAGCTCGCGTCGTTTCTGCCTCGCCCATGCCCTCCCCGTTTTTTTTTTGTTGTCGCCGCGTCTCTCGGTCCTCGCATTCGCGACCTGACAATGGTCCGGCGGTCGCGTGCGCGATACAATAGCGCTGATTGCGCGCCTTCTTGCGCCGTCTCTTTGTGCTATGAAATCAAACGTTACTCGCGACTGCCGAGTCCGATGCGCGCTGCGGACTATTATAACGGGGCTACGCGGACGGATATGCGCGCGGGGTGGCGAGCACGTGCGGGGTTTCGGCCTATTGGCCGAGCGTCGACGGGCGCGCCGAGGAGGATTAGCGGTGTCCCCGTCGCTCGGCGGCGCGGCGCGAGCGTCGCGACGCAGGAGGAGACGCAACGCGCAGCGCGCGCGCGAGTCAGCTGATCGAGCGAGAGACCGGGCGACCGGGACCGGGCACCGTAAGATTCGCCACGGTCATCGCGAGGGAATAAAATCCTCAAACCTCTGCGAGCAGAAGTACGACACTGTAGCATATCCAGTGAAGATACGATTAAAAATAATAAAAAAAAAAATCACTCGTGTCGTAGCCCACAATCTGCAAGCTTGAGATTCCTTTTTTTACAGCTGACCGCAGTTTCTTCCTCGCAGATCCAGAGCGCGAGAACGTTGCCAGCTAACTTTAACGTATATCTGCACACGTATGACTGGTACTAACGAGGCGGACGGATATACGCGGGGCGAGCACGTGCGGGGTTTCGGCCTCATCGGTTGCGCGTCTCGCGTCGGCCGGCGCACGTAGAGGATTAATAATGTCGCCCGATGTCTCCGCTGGGAGAGTCGAACGGTGAGGGACGCGCAGATAGCGAGTCAGCTGATAGGGCTGAGAGTCGGGGCAGGAAGACCGGGGAGCCCTAAAGATCGAGATGAACAGACGCTCGGGTGTGCGTGTGTGTGTGTGTGTATACATATACGCACCCTGTATATGTTGTATATATCTATATATACGCCGATGCAGAGTGGGGCGAGGGTCGACGGGATAGAGGGGCGAGGGGGTAGGATCGGAAATACGCGGGCAAGTGAGCAAATTCGCGGTGGTGTTGGAGGAGAAACAACGTGTGGGCAGTTGTGAAAAAGGGGTTGCAGTTGGCGGGGCGTATTTGTGAATGGGACGAAGCCCTTGCCCGGGAGTGGGAGTTGAATCAATATGGCGGGCCGCGCCCCTCACCGGGACTGTGACGTCAGGCCCCGCGCTGCTGCTGCTGCTGCTGCCGCCGCCGCTGCCGCTGCCGCTGCTGCTGCCTCTGCTGTTTCTGCCGCCGCTGCCGCCGCCGTCGCTTCTGCTACTCGAGCGGCAGGCACTCCGTGCGGCCTCCGCAGCGCGGAGCTTGTCCGACGAGGAAAACTCGTAACAAGTTCCCACGCCGGAAATTTCTCTCACTCTCCCTGAGCTCTCTCACCAGCGCGAGCAGAGATTGAGAGACGGCGGGGGTGGCGACGAAAACGACGACGACGACGACGACGACGACGACGACGACGACGGGAGACAACGCGCCGCGAATCAGCCGGTCCGTTGCCCGTTCACGGCAATATCCGCTTCTGGTGTACTGTCCTCTCCTTCTCCCTCTTTCTCGCTCTTCGCGGCTCTGTACATTGAGCAGCAGCAGCAGCAGCAGCAGCACACTGAGAGAAAAATATGATTGGATACACCAAATCATTTATTTGAAACATTTATAATTGATTCAAGTATCTTGTATTTGAAGCAACTATACGTGTCGTCCAAATACCAATATATAGCGTTGAATGAACTATATAAAACAGCCGATTTATTTGTATGAGAAGAACCAGTTCAATTAAAGTAGCTATATATTTCGTTCAGTCGAATAAATAAATTATTGAAAACAACGACTAAGGAACCAATTTATTGGAATCAATAAAAAAGGTACAATTAAATTAGCCGTATAATGTGAACATAATGTGAATACGTATATGGTCTGACGCATTCCTAACATAGTTTTATTGAATCAACACAATATTTAGTAAAAAAAAATATATATTTTGTGAATTCAATGCATTTTTTATTTCATTCTACAAACTAAGAAATTAAATATATGATTGGTTCAAATAAACCTTGCACTTGAATATTTTCAAATAAATGGTTTATTTGAAAATTTAGTGTATCCAATTATATTTTTCTCTCAGTGCAGCAGCAGCAGCAGCAGCAGCAGCAGCAGCAGCAGCAGCAGCGGCGGCGACGGCGTCTTATTCCCTTCGCCCGGTATTTCCGCCGGCAACGTGTTTTCTTTATGCCTTTCATCAGTCATCGACAGAACGTCCTCTGAGAAACGCGCTTTGTGTATACGTGGAAACGAGCCCGGCGCTTTTCTAGTCGACACGGTGGACGATATAGGCGAAATAATTTTTTTCCTCAGCGATTTTTTTTTTTGGCTAATTTCTTTGCCGGAGACAATGGAATTATGCAAATCGGTAGAACGAGGATGCGAAGAAATAATGAAGGGGAGTAACTTTTTTGAAAATAATGTTGCGTGTTTGTTGAATCGGAGAATTTTTCCTTCACCTCGAACTTTTGCAGAAGAATGAAACAACGGAGTGTTCATTTATTCATTGTTTTAGATACACAAAGTTTCTGGCCAGTTCTGCGCCACTCGAGGGTGATTTAAGCCCCCCAACCTCGCCTCTTCTCCTCGGCCGCGCTCCTTAACTTAAGAGAGAAGTAAATTTCACCTTTCCACGGCTCGACGGTGTCGAATTTTTTTCTCCCAAGTCTGGCGGGAAGATAAAAAACGTTCCGCCGAACTTTCGGGTGTTTCCGAAAGTCGCGTAATCATAACCTTCGAATAATTTCAGCGGGCATTAAAATTGCATAGTACAGAGGCAAAACAACGTTTCACGAGTTAAGAACACAAACGCGAGTGGGATGCTACGTCGAGCGGCGAGCGAACGGACGAAATGTATTCCGAGGCGAAGTGGTTTTTCGTCAGCAGTGCAGAGAAATTTGAGATGCAGAGGGAATTGGATTTTTATTCAGTTTTACAATATTTCACGGTGGTTTACAATTTTGCGGATATTCGCGTGCATTTTTCTCGTCGAAGAAAAAAAAAAATTCTTTCGAGCGGCCGGTCGGCGGGCTGCGTCGGGTCGCCGAGCAGCACCTCGCGCGTTGCGCCAAGTGTGTTCGGTACACACGACCATTTGTCGCGCGCAAGGGGTAAGTAGTGTACAAATATACGCCGAGATCATCGGGCGGAAATTCACGTCGAGCTCGCCGATCGATATTCACTGAACGTCGCTGTACATTTCATTACATATATATATATATATGTATGCACGTATTCGTACACAAACACATAGAAAGCATTCGGCTTACAGTATACAGTTTGGCGAAGAAGGCGTGTCCGGGACACCCACGTTTCATTCATTCGCGACGCAAGAGGCTCGTCTGTTTTCGCTGTATACATGTAACCTATACATACACACACAAAATATACCCACGGGCGTTGATAATCGACGCATCGATGTATATTTTAAACGCGATACACATTCGCGATATCGTGTGTGCGAAAAAAGAAGCAACGGGGATACCAGGAGACGCGAGGCTCTAAACGTCATGGAAACAAAAAGCGGAAGAAAGACAGAGGGAGAGGTGAAAGGAGGGGGAAACGAAGGAGCAAGACAGCGGCGTGGAGGACGTTCGAGAGAGACAGAGAACACTCAGCTGGCTCAGTGGGGAGGGGGGAGCGAGAGAAAGCGAAAGAGAGAGAGAGAGAGAGAGAGAGAGAGAGAGAGAGAGAGAGAAAACACAGCTGCGCCACTCGTGGACAAACTCGCCGGGTATCCGTGCGCCCCGTACGCCTTCGATCCCTGACACCTCTCCTTCTCAAGGTTTCCGGGCGCGCAACAGGAGTTGGCCATGTGAAAATCGACGTTTTACTGAGCGAGCCGGGGCGCTCGGTCGGTCGGGGGGAGGGGGGGGGGGAGGGAGAGGGAGGAAGCGTGGTAGGAGAAGAGGGCTCGGCGAGGAGAGGTGGAGGGGAGCCAGCCAGGGATGAGTAGCTCTATCTAGTAGAGCAGACAATCAACACACGGACACGCGCGCGCCGTGCGGAGCAACAGTGGTGGTTGGGAATACGTAGCGCGTTAGTTAACAGACGCCTCGGCACAGCCTTGCATAATTCAGTGTACAAAAAAAAAACACACAGCGAAAAACGGAAAGGAAGACGAAAACGTATGAAAGAAGGGAGATGAAAGTATGTAAACGAAAATTGAGAGCGAAAAGCCTGGGGCAGGGCCGAGGCTCTCTACTCTCGGCGCTCGTCGCGCGTTCTTCTCGCTCTTTGCCCGCTCGTTGCGCCGCTGTTGTTGTATACGCTGCTGCGCGCTTCGTCTGACACGTGATGCGCCGACTAACGACTGATTGGCCCGTCGTCGTCGTCGTCGTCCGGCACCTTCATTACACTACACACTCCGGGCCGGCCGTAGCCCGGCCGTTAATTCACTTACCGCGCATGAACACAGCGCGCCTCTCCTCTCATTATGTTCTTATCGCCTAAGCGCAAAACACTTTGGGGGCTCCCCCGCGCGTCTCCTGTCCCACCGCCGGCTCCGCACAAGTTGATTATATCGTCGATGCACCCAGCCGCCACACGAGTTATCGAACAATTACAAACCCTCTCCCGGAGCTGCCTCGGACGGCGCGACGACCGTCTGACACGTGAACAAGCTGTAAACCGCTTGCCGTGCCGGACGGCTACTCGCCTTTTCGCCGTCGCGGAGCAACTCTCGCCCGTGTCTGGGGCTCTCGTTACGCGCGTCGCGTATTGTATACTTGCCTTCCGCGCGCAGTTCCGCGCTCATTAACGAGAATGTAGCTTTCCGCGGAGTTGTGTGCACGTTTATATTTAGAATTTTCACCGTGGGGGAGAAAATGAAAGACGTACGCAATTTTTCGAGGGACAGTGACGACCTTGGGGGAAGTGAGGGATTTTTTGTCTTTTTTCGTCTGTCAGTACACGGAGAGAAGGGTCTGATAAATTTTACCATATATCTAGTAAAAAGTACCATTATTTTCTGGCACAGGGGAGTCACGACGCCATCTATCAAGAAGTACGAGAACTTTGAGAATTTTTACCACGAAAAGGAGAATTTTTACCACGAAATATGGTAAAAATGTTCATATATATGGTAAAAACTCTCGTAGTTCTCGTATTTAACGTTAGATGGCGGCAATGGCGGCCAATTACCAGGCGCATTGGTAATTTTTACTAGATCCATTGGTAAATTTTATCAGATCCTTCTCTCCGTGTATACGAAAGGATTCGAGAGGCTCCGCGAGAGTCTGATTGGCAAGCACGGGAGATATTAGTTGTACGGAGAAAAATTCGCGATCTAAATGCTCTTTTTTTTATTTCTCGAATTCTGTAAACAACGAAAATGTCGGTTTCCTAACGACCAATTTGTCGGAAATCCTAGAACTGGCCGCCGGGCCAAAAACCACCTAAATCGGGGTCACGAACTTTTTTTTTTTTTTTAAATATCGATTTTTCACCTATACCATCGTTCTCAAGTCGCATATTGCAACCCTGAAAAGAGAGACTCAAATATCTCTACTTAAAAAGTTGGTGTCGAGAAAAAAAAATCCCATTCCGTGGACTAAATTGCCCAACTGCTGATTTTTTTTATTTATTTTCTCGCCACCAACTTTTTAAGTAGAGATATTTGGGTTCCTTTTTTTCCTCAACGATCGAAATGCCGTTACGATCCGAAAAATTTGGTGAAATTTTTAGCACGAATTCTTTTTCTTTTTCATCGATGGAAAAAAAGTGAAACACGTATTTTCGCTCGAGGTCGCGGCACGAGGGCCCTGGAAAAAACCTCGAAACGCTGTAGTGGACGTGTGCGATTAGTCCCTTTTTTCCTCTTTCTTTTGTGTTTTGCGGCTGCGGCAAAAGTCCGGGCAACCAACCGGGATCCAGCAGAGCGACGCGGGTCACGTCGGAGGCTATACCTGTATATTTTCTTTTCCATCAATATTGGTCACAGCCAGGCCCGGGTACTCCACATCCGGTTACTCGAACCCTTAACTTATCAGAAACAGATTAAGGCAACGACATTTCGAGGGAAAAAAAAATCCGCTGCCATAAGATAAATTATTAAAAATTTTCAAATTGATCCATTAAAATTGATCATTTTTATCCACCAACTCGATAAAAAATCTAATATTCGTTAAAGCGATAATTGCGTCAAATTTAATTTTCGTCAAACAGTAGAACTTTCACGAAATTCGTAATAAAATTCATGAATCCTTAAATTATTTGATTCGAAAAAAAAAATACCGAATCCTCAACTTCAATAACTCAAATTTTAAATACCAAACATCCTTTATCAAACATTTCTCCCTCGCTTTACGCGGAATTTTATTAATCCACGTTCGCGCGCACAAAATACGCCATTCCTGAATACCGTATACGAAGTAAACTACTTCGGCCCGACAATATGAGCCGAGTGACATAAAAAAGTAATATAATTTGCAAGGGTAGCGGCGTTACACGGCCGCAGCTCCGTTGATGGGTGAGATCCCAGGAGTAGCCGGTAATGGCAAATGGTCGAGAGAAGAATAGAGAGAAAAAGAGAGGCGCTCGTGACGCGGATTGTACGTTTCGTGGGTTACACACACACACACACTACGCGCAAGGTCTATCTTTGATATCGATTTCGTGTGGGCAACACGCCGTCGCACGTTGAACCACCTACTCCCTGGATCTTCAGGGTTCATCGTGTAATCCGCGGGCGCGAGGCTGATCCCTCCGGAATAGACGGTTATATACATACGGGGACCCGGCCTTACACGTTACCAACCGTATACGGATTGTATTTTCCGCTCTCGTCACTTTGTGCGAGTCTGTGACTTACCTGGAAAATAAAAATAAAAAATTAAATAAATGAAAATTAAAAATAAAACGTTGATATAAAATTCGAAAGTAAAATAGAAAAACGATTATAGCACTCTCGTTTATTCTCGCTTTCGAAGTCCTCCGTTGACGAGGCTATAAGTAGAACGACCACGACTTGTGCGCGAATCCATCTGTGCATTGTAACTTGGCTACATGTGCACTTAGGGCTGTCAAAACACGCGGCGTCGGCGCGAAATCGATAGTTCCGAGTTTTACATAGGAAAAAGAAATAGTGTGTCAGTGGATCACGAGGTCAATGGACTTAATAAACGATCGACTTTATCGATAAGGTGGATACGGCGTTACTCTCGATTTTTCAATTACACACTCGGCGAAATCGCGGCGAGCGCGCGCGCGCGCGCGCTCGCGCGTCCTCAGTCGCGCGGCTTATACGCGAGCATTAACAATTTAACAGTTTCGAGCCAATTTCAATATTACGTGTTAGTCTCGCGTCCTTCGGCGCTCAAGTACGACCGGCGAGAGTCTATTTTCACATCGACAATTTTATTTTAATCGCAGTTGAAGACTAGAATGTTTTTAGTAACGACTGTTTTGTCGTGATTTGTTGAAGGTAAATATCACTTATTTTCGCAGTACTCTGCACGAATTTCTAATACGAATACTAGACTATCGGTACGGCAATATTTCACCCATAAAATAATCGTGAATACTCCGGATCTTGGAGACTTGAGTGTGGAGTAGTAGTCTTGTCTGACTGGCACTGCCTCTACCACTGCCACAGTGATCCAGCCACATTGCAGGCTGGCAGTGATATAGGAAGCATCATTCCTGTAATCTTCCACGATAAAGAAAATAGCATGAATATTCATCTACCAACATTGAATATTTTGATACATAAAATAGTATTTAGTATTTGATACACAAATGTAATGCACAATCATTGTATTGTGTATAAAATACGTACTATCAATTTTTATAATTGAAATGGATTTTATTGTCACTTCATCGATAATACAAATTATACCTCACAATTAAACGCCAAAATTAATATAGCAGTTGAATCCCTACTTCTCGCACTGACGTATCAGTAATGTTGTGATATTTCGACTCCCGTTGCCGGGATAACCTTAACCCACCTTCAACACCCAAAACCCAAAACACAAAAACCACTTTTTGGGGCGCCCAAAAACTGTCGAAATTCAAAAACACGACTGAAGCTGCTCGTCGGTCAGCACGATTCCCACTCAACCTGCCAGCTAATCGGAGAACGAATAAGCCTACAATACCTATATCGAAAATGCGAGATATTTTATCTCATTTTTTAAGGCAGGGAATTAAGGGCCAGGGCTGAATCCAGAGTTTTCAGAGAATATGCGTCTTTTCGCAACAAAGATAATGAACTGCATAAGGTAGATGTACCGTTTGTGGCTACTGTACCTATTGTGGCCATTTTTATTATTTTATTCTTCAAATTCTTTTTTCTCCATAACTGCATCTTAAATTTTCGAACAAATTCTTATAAATGCACCGAATGATCTACTCGATGTTTTTTTTGTACCATTAAATGTGTTGTTTTATTCCTTTGAATGTGATGGCCACAATCGGCCCTAAGGTGGCTAAAAACGGTACGTCTACCCTATGTGCTCCATGCATCCACCATCGTCAGCTTATCCCGACAGCGCGCCCGCCGAGCGCTCGCCCCTTCCGGAGTCGCAATTGCTCGAGCCGAAAGGCAGGAGCCGCACTCAGCAGTCCGACCGTGGCGCCGAATCCCAAGTGCGACCGACAGCGCTCTCGGAGGCTGTCGATCACCCTCGGTAAGGGTGAGGATCAAAATAACGAATGACCAAAAAGTGAATGGCCAAAATAACAAATTTAAAACTAACGAACGTCTAATCTAGAATGATCATTATTACAGAATTCGCTATTCTAGCCATTCGTTATTTTGATCATTCGGTATTTTGACCCCACATTTTATTAAAATGCAGTTAAAATAGCGAATGATCAAGATAACGAATGGCTAAAATAGCGAATTCCATAATGATGATGATTCGAGAATTTAGACGTTCGTTAGTTTTAAATTCGTTATTTTGGCTATTCGCTTTTTGGTCATTCGTTATTTTGATCCCCACCCCTCGGTAAAACCTGCCGCTGCAGCCTCGGTGTATCGCGCTGCTCTCTCTCCTGCGTTTAAAACCGTCTCGCGGGAGAGTGGCGCGTTATCCAGAGGTGCCGGTATAAACACACAACGAGTGTCTCTCCCATCCGACCTATCAGCCCGCATGTAAAGAAATCACCGTGGAACAGTGATCGTGCTCGGCTCTTGCACGGCTCTGGGCCGCAGCCTTACCGCGCGTGTGCGGACGCGTTGCCCGTTGAAAACTTTCGAGAATTCATTCATGCACGAGGAGGAGAACCGTACACGCAGCTCTACGGGGGACGAAGCTCGCGCGCGCGCATACTTTAAGTAGAGGCTCGCGCGCCGCTCCGTACCCTCGGAAACTAAAGCTGCGCGCAAAAACTCTCCCGAACGAACGGAGAGCGGAGACAGAGAGGAGAAGGACGAGAGAGAGAAACAGAGACAAGACGCCTGCCGCCTCTCCCTCTCCCTCCCGCGGGCCCCGCCGAGACAGATAGGCCGTAGGAGCGAGTAAGAGAAAGCGAAGATATTATAGACTCGTAAATTAAAGACGAGACCTAGAAGCTATCGAGTAACGACGGCAGAGCGCGGCACGGGCATCGACCGCCCCTAAAGGTTACGAGCGAGCGAAAACCGTTTGTGGTGAATACACCAGCTGTCACGCTGGCGCGCGGCGGCCAGGCGAATGAGGGGGGGGGGGAGGGTGAGGAGGCTCGGAGAGAGGGTCGAGAGTCGCGCGGAGAGAGCGACGCCGTACGTCGAACGCCAGTGGTGCGCGCGGGAGGAGGGAGGGAGGAGCTAGAAGAGCCGCGAGGAGGGAGGAGGGAGGGGGGGGAGGGTGAAGCGACGATACGCGCGGCACATCAGATGACGTCAGGGGCTCTTTAAAAGCTACAACGGGCCGACCGAACACTACTTCGCCGTCTACGTAATCGAGTCGCAGTCGATAGAGGAATTGACGTACTCACCTCGTGTACTACCTCTTTAAATGCATTGACATATAGTTACGGCCGGTGTGTCGCGCGCGCTACGCGGTACGTCACGGAATATCAGTGCTGGTGGGTCATCGGGCTGGATTGCGGCGCGACTGCTTTATGCCGCTGATGCTCGCGCTCTCTCTCTCTCTCTCTCTCTCTCTCCCTCTCTCTCGATCCGCCGTCACTTCTCGCTGTCCCGTCGTCGCGACTCTCTGTTCCACAGCTGCTGCTGCTGCTGCTGCTGCCTCCGATAATAACGCAGTATGGATAATAACGCAGCGCGCCGGGTTTCGTACCGAATCAACGCGCTGTTTCCCATTACGCGTTACGACGAGTAATATACATGACACGCCGGAGATGATTCGTGTTATACAATGCCCGAGATGTATGATGCATGGCGTGTATCGTCCTCCGCGTGGATTGTATACAGGGTACATGCATATTTCGCTGTTTTACGCGCATGTACCGCAAATTTACGCCCTGGCTCGAAGCGAAAAATTCCCTTGCGATGTTCTCGCTCGGCGGCGGAGTCGAGCGAGAAATGTTACGTCTCTTCGCGTAGGGTTTCGCGTTTTGCGATTGCGATTGCCTTGCGATTGGCTACTTTATTAACTGAGACGGTGGTTATAACGCGAAATTGGCTGAAAAATTGCCGAAAATTTACGCCCTGGCTCGAAACTAAAAATGACCTCGCGATGTTCTCGCTCGGCGGCGGTGCAGAAAATGTTACACTGAGAAAAAAAATTGCTAAATTCAACAAAATGTGCGGTTGCGGGCAGCGAAATAAATATATTGTAAATTGGACAAAATATTTAATTGATCGAAGCAACTGTTGATAGAATTTTAAAAATCTCGATCATCATTGCCGAATATTTTGTCCAATCTGCAAAATATTTATTTCGCCGCCCGCAACCGCACGTTTTGTTGGTTTTAGCAATTTTTTTCTCAGTGTACGTCTCTTCGCGTAGCGTTGCGCGTTTTGCGATTGCATTGCGGTTGGCTACTTTAGTAACTGAGACGTTATAACGTGAAATTAGCGGCTGCAACATAATAATAGTTATTATTGTTAGTCGCGCGCGGACCGAAGATCAGCGGCTACGCAGTCATCCGTCGCTGCCACAATTTCTCCGAGTGCAGCAGCTGCTGCCGCGATACACCCATCGTGGATATCAGCGGCTACGCCAAGCGAAACGGATACCTCGCGCATCGCGTTAGCAGTATTTCACCGAATCGTCGAACTGCCGCCGGTGTTTACTGAGAAATTACGCGCTACGCCGAGAAATATAACATGTGTGGGCGAGATTCGTATATCCTCGCGTGCATAATACTGAATCACATAAATATATATATATACACACATATATATGCACGTATATATTATGCAGTGTATGCATATTTTGCTGTTTATGCGCGTGCACCGAAAAATTTACGACCCGATACTTCAGACTTTACGACGCTTTACGACGGCTTCATTGTTCGCTGCGCGGGACGGGCGGCGGGCAGGGGGGGGGGGGGGGGGGATCGGCAAACTCCGAACAATTACGGTGTTTTACAGCGCGGCAGTTTAACTCCGCCGTGTGCGATGAACGTATCCCGGCGCTTGTAGATTATTTTTTGGCCGAAAAAGTGCGTACACTGTTAAAAATCTACGGTGTCAAACGCTGCTGGTGTGGACTTTTCCCTGGTGTTACTTATTACAGTGTTAATATTAACACTTTTTACGGTGTTAAATTAACACCAGCCGTTTCGTTAAATTTTCCCTGTGTTACCGACGAAGCATTATAACACTTTTTGCTTTAAAGGCATGAATGCAAGTATCATGTGTGATTTTTTATTATCTCGTGAATAAATTAGTCGCTTTTCTCAGTTTTTATCGAAAAATTGAAGAAAAAAAACGATTTTTTCATTACAGATTCCTCTACCGGGTAATTGATCTGTAATTTCTCTTATCGAAAATCAAAATTCTGACTAATTCATTAACGAGATTCACATTACTGGCGACTGTATTTCAATTTTCGCTTCGATCCGTTGATAATTCGCGAAAAACGGGACTTCTGACTTTTTGATGTGAAAGTCGGTATTTCAGACTCAGTTAACACCGCTCATTATCACCGTGATTGGTGTGGACCTATATAGACACCGACTTGGTGTTGTTTTTAACACCGGATTTTTAACAGTGTAGGTTATGGTTTAACGCGTGTCGCGAGATGCGAGAGACATTTGCACAATGGACGTGGGACGCGCGTATACAGAGCACGGCAGTCGGTATATATGGTAACAGCGCGCGCGGTGGACTCTGGGAAGAATGTCCACGGAGTGAAAGAATGCCAGCCATTACGCTGCTGCAGCGCGAGTAGTTTGCACAGTGCCGCGCGGAAAGGTCGCGCCGGTCGAGATTCGCGTTCCCGGCGTTCCGAGACAAGCGGTAAGTAGACGTTTCGCGGAAAGTCGTCGAGAACGCCGGTGTTTCCCTCGGCCACGTGCCCCATCGTTCCTCGGACGCGGCTAACGAGTTACACAGAATTAACACAACGTGTATGCGCAATTAACGAAATGGCAAAATGCCGTCTCGCCGCTGTTCCTTCGACGCACTGTCGGCGTCGGCCGAAAATATATACACTGTTAAAAATCTACGGTGTCAAATGCTGCTGGTGTGGACTTTTTCCAGGTGTTACTTATTACAGTGTTAATATTAACACTTTTTACGGTGTTAAATTAACACCAGCCGTTTCGTTAAATTTTTCCTGTGTTATCGACGAAACATTATAATACTTTTCGTTTTAAAGGCATGAATGCAAGTATCATGTGTGATTTTTTATTATCTCGTGAATGAATTAGTCGCTTTTCTCAGTTTTTATCGGAAAATTGATGAAAAAAATCGATTTTTTCATTACAGATTTCTCTACCGGGTAATTGATCTGTAATTTTTTTTTTCGAAAATCAAAGTTCTGACTAATTCATTAACGAGATTCACATTACTGGCGTCTGTATTTCAATTTTCGCTTCGATCCGTTGATAATTCGCGAAAAACGGGACTTCTGAGTTTTTGAGGTGAAAGTCGGTATTTCAGACTCAGTTAACACTGCTCATTATCACCGCGATTGGTGTGGACCTATATAGACACCGACTTGGTGTTGTTTTTAACACCGGATTTTTAACAGTGTAATACACGTGCGCCATGGAGGGCAGAAAATGCCGGAGACGTCGAGGCGCAAGAGTTACGACGGTTTTATTTTTCGCTTCTATTTTATCTTTTTTCATTCTCTTTTTCATCACAACGACGAGAAGTGCACTGCAGCGATATCGATGCAGTATTTTACAGCCTCCCGCCTGGCACATTTATTTTCAGCTCATACTTCACCGGACCTGTCGACAGGAAAAAGAAAAAAAAAATGATCACCGCGAGACTTCGGGTCTGCGAACGCCTGATCGGGTAAGCTCGGGTTTGTTGACCAAACAAGGTTATCAGTCGCGCCCGCCAATCGTCGCCGCATTCACTGCCGGTGACATTAATCGTCCGACGTTCCGTTGATTCGACGAGAAAGAGAGAGAAAAAAAAAACAACAAAAAAAACGCCATTTGCTCTTTCCGATGCAAAGTGCCGCGGGTTTAGGGGCAAACATTTTCGCCGACACACAACGACCAATATTGGCTCAAGATTGCGCGAACGCCGTTCAGATAGGGATAATAAGTGTGGCCACACATCTGTATTCGCGAATGGAAGTCCAATACGAAGGATCGATCGGTTGACGTCAGTGACGTGCATGTCGTGTGCATGTATGTATGCGCCTCGCTCAGGGACCCAACGGGGTCCCCCCCTGCATTTACATAACTGTAAAAACGGTATCGGCGTGAAAATGTCGTGTACACTCTCGCCCCGGTCGGTCCGTGTATATACGTGTACATGCCATTTCGTGTATATACACGAGAGTTATTATTCGCGCTGGTTTTCCGGGGTGCGCGGAAACAGAAACAGCCCTTCGAGTGTCTGCCCACGCGTGGCAATTCAACTATGCGCCCAATGATTTTGCAATTCGTTTTAGATTCGCGTCACGTACAGACGACGACGCAGCAGCAGCAGCGCCGCGCAACACACTGGAAAACCCCGACACAGTCGTGTCTTTCTGTGTGTGTGTGTGTGCGTGTTGTGTCTCTCCGACACTGCGCGTCACGCCGAGCACTCGTACCTACCGCGCGGACACTCAGCCTGTGTCGCGCCCGCTATCTCGAGTGGTATTTTTATCCTTTACCGATCGACACGACCTTTCAATTCAGGAAAACAGGTGAAGTGTCGGGGGTGCGCTCTCGGCCGTATATACAAATCGGGCCGCGCGAGCTGTATGTAGATCAACGATGTCTGCCGTCGCGACGACTTCGTCGCTCCGTCGGATCATGAAGTCTTACATCGGCGCGCAATAACATCATTTATTGCGTGTGTCATTTGTACCAGGTCAGACATTCGGGATGCAGCGGCGTGGTCGTATGGAGAACCTTTGTGACGCTGCGCTTTTGCCGGTATAGCGATTAAGTTGAAAGGTTACGAGCGCTGCAGTGCCGGAGAATTCTCATGTCTGTTTTGCCGTATAGGAATACCGGTGACTCGCTGACGACGTCACAGCGTTGGAAGAAATTCGACGGACATTTGGAAGGACTTCCGAAAATCTCGGGGTTCCAATGATTTGGATAGAAAACCCAAGCGATAATAACGCGAAAATTGTGTCAGCTATCAGCTAAACTTGAATATTTTAACGCTTTCGTGTCGTCCCCAATACCGGTATCTTAGTTAACGATTTTTGGTGTTTAAAAGTTGGAAATAAGTTTAAATGAAATAAAAAAAAAAGTATTCACGCTAAAATTGTAATAAAGCTCGGCACATTTGAGAGAGAATACGATATAAGTATACTGCTCACACTGCATTTTCAATACGCGACATAATAATTCTTGTTGATCTATAATCATCTCGTTTTGCATCTTCGATAACTCGTTACACGTAGGGTAGACGCACCGTTTGTGGCCACTGTACCATTAATGGCCACAAGAAAAACGGATATATTAATTCATCATACTATCAATCTAATCAAATTAATACATGACATTATTCTTCACGAACTGAAGCAAATTTTACATTGAACAATGCTGGGCTTGAAATACATAATTATTTAATAAATAATGTTTAAAGCGTTCAAAGCACTTTTGCACCATTTGTGGCCATCCCGAAATTTACGTGTAATAAGTATGGCCACAAATGGAACAAGTGGTGGCCACAAAGGGTCCTAAGATGGCCAAAAATGGTACTCCTACCCTATGTCGCATTTATGTGCTAGCGAACTTCCAACTCTGAAATAGAACATTAAATTGCGATACGAGTGCGAACTTCTTCCCGACGAGTGCGAGTTTGCAGCACGAAGGCGAGTGTTGCGATCACACGAGTCGAGTAAAAGTTTCTCAGTTTCGGACAAAATTTTAAGTCACGAGTGCGCGAAGTAGGCACTTCGCTCACTGAGTGAGTGGTGTAAACTTAGCATTTCGACGATTCTCCGTTTCGCCGTCTCGCACTCTGCGCTGCGGACAAAGAGAAGATCACAAAAAGCGATCGCTGGCGCCGCCTGTGTGTCGACTTCTCCACCAGCCGAGTAATACTCGCGTCATTTGCGAGCTTATTTCGCAGTTTATCAAGTCCATCGCGAGTATTCACGCGTGCTAAGTCACCGTCTTTCGGCGATTATTAATTTTTCCGTCGCCCCTGATTCCGTCGCTCCACGGTTTTTGTCACAATTTCACGCCCGAACTCGCGTCACAGTTGCCGGGGAGTTTCCTGCGTGATCCTGACAAGTAGGTTTGATTATTGTCCTCGGAGTTTCGAATTATCGTTTATTTGCCGATTTTCTCGTTTCCACCGGTGAGTAATCAGCATCCTTCTCCGGTACGAGACGAAAACTTGCGACAAATTTATTCGCATCAATTGTCGATTCGTCGTTAATCGATTTATCGACGCCGACTCGACGGCCTAACCTCACTTTCGGGAAGCGCTTATATTTCGCCGAATCTACACTATTAAAGTCTGGTATTGTGCTTTATTCGTGAGTGTCGTCGATCTAACGACAGAAGGATCTTCGGTTTTTCACAAAAATTCTCGGCACTTCGGAGAAATTTGCGTTTGCGAAAAGTGCATTGTAATGATTTTGCCCTACATGGCTGTTCAATGTTTGACAGAAGCCCTGAGATCACTGGAATTCCATTGCGAATTTCAGTCTGATGCGCATAAGGATCAATTTTTTTATCATTTTGACTTTAAACAGCCGAAAGTGTTTCATATGCTGTAACATTAATTCGTTTTTAATTTTATTTTTGTTTTTGGTACCTGAATATGATTTGGTTATATTGTGATTACATCAAATGATACAGCATCATCTCGTTACCAGGATTTTGTAATTTGAACAAAATGTAATTTATTTTCACAGACACATTTCAACAACAAATATGGCAGACCCAGCGACAGATACCGGAAAGATAATCATGATGGAGGTGGATTATACGAACAATTGCGACACAAAGATTCCGGAGTGCAAAAAGTTGGCTCAGGAGGGAAAGCTACACGATGCGCTCGATCAGCTATTGGCGTTGGAAAAACTTGCAAGAACTGTGAGAATGTTAACACTTAATTTTATCCTTCAATGGAGATATTGATGATTTACTGATGCATCTGTGTGTTCTCAGGGTGCCGATATGGCATCTACCTCTAGGATTCTTGTCGCCATCGTTGAAATGTGCTTTGAAGCAAAGAATTGGTCTGCTCTGAATGAACATATCGTTCTTCTGTGCAAGAGAAGATCGCAGCTGAAACAAGCTGTGACCAAGATGGTTCAGGAATGTTGCACATATATAGACAAAACTCCTGACAGAGAGACCATGATTAAGCTCATCGAGACTCTGCGCTCCGTTACCGAAGGAAAGGTAAGATACTTTTTTAAAAATTACATCCATTTTAACATGAATTCGACCAATTTTAGTAAACATTATTAATCCTCAGATTTATGTGGAAGTCGAGCGCGCACGTTTGACTCATCGTTTGGCGAAGCTGAAAGAGGAGGACGGTGAAGTTACAGCTGCAGCTGCAGTGATGCTTGAGCTGCAGGTAAATACAGAAATTCGTACAATCATTCGGTATAACTGTGCAGCATAATAATAACCAAAATTCTACCACAGGTGGAGACTTACGGCAGTATGAGTCGACGCGAAAAGGCTTCGCTTATTCTGGAGCAGATGCGTCTTTGCCTGGCGAAACAGGACTTCGTTCGTACTCAAATAATAGCCAAGAAAATAAACGTCAAGTTCTTCGAGGACGAGAAGGACGAGGAGACTCAAGTTCTTAAATTGAAATATTACGAGTGAGTGTTGCTCGCCGAGTGCATCGACTTTGCTGCTTTGTCGGTTCAATTGACAATAATTTTAATCACGTACTTCGTCTCGTTACAATTAAATCCGTTGTCTGCTAAATAGCCTAATGATGGAGCTTGCGAGACACGAAGGTTGGCACTTGGAGCTGTGTCGTCACAATCGCGCTGTACTCGAGACCCCGGCCATTCGAGAAAACACGGAAAAGCGTCACACCGCTCTTTCTCGGGCGGTTTTGTATTTGGTCCTTGCGCCTCATGAACCCGAACAGGCTGATCTTACGCACAGACTCCTCGCCGACAAACTTCTCGAGGAGATTCCGACGTACAAGTGAGTAGCGGTTCGAAAAAAAATCCTCAATATCCAAACTGCGAATCCTTTCCACGCTCGGAACGAAACCGGCATTATTTATGTAAATACACGCAATTTTTTCAGGGAGCTGCTGCGACTGTTCGTCAATCCCGAGCTCATCAAATGGTCCGGACTTTGCGAGATTTACGAGAAGGACTTGAAGAAAACCGAGGTGTTTTCCGAATCCACTGAAGAGGGCCGCAAGCGCTGGACTGAGCTTCGAAATCGCGTTGTTGAACATGTGAGTGTACAATTCCGTTTCTGATTTTCGCGAGACGCAAACGTGATTTTGAATTTTTGTTTGAATCTTCGATTTTTTTTCCTCTGTAGAATATACGAATTATGGCGAAGTACTACACGAAGATCACTCTGACGCGAATGTCCGAGTTGCTGGATCTTCCGGTCCAGGAGACCGAGGCCAGTCTGTGCAAGCTCGTCGAGACGGGTATTATAAACGCCCGGACCGACAGACCGGCCGGCGTCGTGAGATTCACCGGCACCCAGGAGCCCGCAGCACTCCTCGACGCCTGGGCCGCTTCCTTGTCGAAACTTATGGGTCTTGTTAACAACACGACTCACCTAATTCACCAGGAGGAGATGCTCGCCGTTGCGCACTCATAATACTTCAGTGAAACCCACTTCGTGCTGGCGTGTTTGCTCATTTGGAACCCCATAACATTTCCCTACTTCCCCCTGGATTGTCTATCTCGCATTGTCATAGAATGTATTTACAGCGCTTAAGAGCTATTTAATAAAAAAAAAATTGAAAAAAAGAATACATTTTTTTAACAATTTATACTTGTCTATTGTAAATTTTACACCTTACATGATCAGAGAATAGGACAACATCGTCATTGAAATTTATATATTTCGTTTAAGTAATATGTACAAATTAATCACAATTAAAGTCGGTACGAGACTCGAAAGTATCTGCGACACTACAATCGTTGGTCTTAGGCAAAGGAATCGGAGCTCGAAGTTTACATTTTTTGTCAACTGGAATGCCTTGGATTACCGTTACGATTTTTATCTTTATCGTACCCGTTTATGTTGATTTGTGTAAACATTAATTGTACAGCGGGTTTCGGCTATCCGGCGTCGCCATTTTCGTCGATTTTTTTTTTCACAATCGCCCTGAGCTCGGAGACAAAAATGTCTGAAAAGATTGTGCGCCATTATTTTGTGAATTTACCATTGTTGTAGCTTCTTTGTAAAACATTTTTCATTTTTTTTTTTTTTTGTAAAACTGACGATGCGTACCTACTGGAGATAATATAAAATTACACTCAGTTTTGTTGTAGTGCGTGTACGTTGTTGCTAATGTATTTTGTCTACCGCGATTGAACCTTTCTTTTTTTTACAAGATCTTAGAACGTTGCCGTGAAAAACTGACACTTTTTATTTCTTTGAAGGCACGAGAAATTGTTTGTCACGAATGTTTAATTGCAGAACGGTTATTACCTTCGATCTATGCAATTATTTATCTCGTAAAAAAACTGATAAAAGTTTTGCTGTTTCTTACATCGGCGGCGGCTAAGGTGAACGAGAAAAAAAGACAAAATCAACATAATGTGTGAATTAATCAAGTAATTCCAGTGTCCCCTCCAGCGTCTTCACCCGTATCTGAGCCCGGATTTAGAGCTAATGAGATAACATTGTACGTTCGCTCAGTTAAAAAATTGCATTTGCAGCAATGGAATAAATAAAATATTTTTTGTTCATCAACCGTAAACTATCATTCAGTGTCGATAGAAGCAATTTCTTTTGTCACTGTAGCAAAGCTGTAACTCTGATTTCAGGCCCTGGCATAAGTACAGTAATGTATTTATCATCTTCTCATAATACTGTCCAATTACGTTAATCGCTGGCGTCAATAAAAATTTTGATCACTCGTGTGTTTATCTCTTGATTTGTAATATTATCTAAGGCAGCTGCAGTCTCAAAGTTCAGACCGTTCGATATAAAAAAATATTGATAATTTAGAGTACATGTACATTTTTTTTTTAAGTATCGTAAAATTACTTACAAACTACGCGCCGTCCTCTTAAGTCTGCACAATTTTCGAGATTTATCGTTAAGTCCTCACGAGGCTTGGACAATAATAAAAGACGACATACGATGCGACAGCAGCTTTGGTCGTGCCCACGATTTTTCGTTTTCTCTCGTTACGCTCAACTCTATCTCTTTCTCCCTCTCTCTCTCTCTGTTAAATTGCCCGGAGCGCGTTTATAGGCCTGTGGTATACACGTTGCATAAGGCACTGCATCGTTAAGAAGTGCACGACATCGCGCACATTCTAGAATGTTTGAATTTATAAATCGCGAATTTATAGCCGCGATAGCGACGCTGTTTCCTCGTAGCATCCCGCGAGCCACGTTAATCGATCGGGCAACGGAATTATCTCATCTCGTAATAATGACAAATCGTATTGAAAGGTCTGGGACAAGTTGACGATCGTCAATCCCAGATGCCGAGGACGCTCCGGACTCGAGCAAAGCTAAAACGCGCGACGCGTACACGACGAATCGACGAGGCTTATCGCTTCACGGGTGATACACAGCGACGACAAAAAAAGAAACGTTTGCGAAGTGCGCGAGTCTTGCGACTTGTAGATTTTATCGTTTACGCATTTTTCGATTTTTTCTTTGTTTCAAATGACACTGTCAAAGAGATTTTTTTTTTAATTACACATTCACGTAGGGAGCTCTTACGCACAAGCCGAAATATTAAGTGTAATATACGATTATAAAGCAACTTTAAAGTACTAGGACATTAAACTCGATTTTTTTTACGCGTTCTATTCGATGCCTATGCCCAAATGCTTCCTACGCGAGCGTAACAATTTTTGTCAAGAACATTTTTACAGTGAAGTTCACTTCCGGCTACATGAAAAACTTAAACGCTAATTAAGTCCACATTTCTAAGTATTGGGATGTTGAAAAATAGATCGTTAACTTTTCCTCACTCTTGCTGTGAAATTTGGTCTGTTTGTAAGATCGAGAATTTTGATCGCTTCGTGCGCCTCTAGTTTCTATCCTTTTTTCGCAAACATAAATACCAGAATTTCTATTTTAAGCCTGCAAAGCCGAAATTCTCGAAGAGGAGCGATACGTAAAATCATCGATTTATTTTCCGGCACTCTGGTAAGTATGCTTCGATTCGGCTACCGCGGCAGCCGAACTATCGACCGATAAATACGCGTTGCGTGGTATTGTATAGGATAACAATATAACGAATCGCTTATGCGCACGTTCGTCTTTGATTCGAGGAAAGAATTAAGCGTCGAATGTGAACGTGTAGCACCGACAATTATTTTTATCCGCCTCTCTTCTTCTCTCTTTCACGAATAATCGGCACGATCGTTGATAAAATGGTTGGAAACCTCGCACCCTGTTAACGTCACGAAGGCGAGGCATCCTGCTTATTGTAGTATCATTAAAGTCGACGTATCGTGTATTCTATCACGACTACACAATGTCATTGGCATCGCGCGTTCGCGTTAGCACAACGCGCGCGGAACATTCACGTGGGAAACTCGAATCCGGAAGTAAGGATATATAGTTGCACGACCGTACTCTGCCTTTTTCATTTCCGCAGTGCCACGGGGACGCGAGGAAGGAAAAAATGCATCGTCGAATTTTTCAAACGCTAAACGAAAGGCTCGACGGGGTCGATTGACGACAAAATTGCAACTACGGAACGGAGTCGAATTAAATGCCGAGTCGCTCGTCGCAGAAGAATTTATACAAATACAAAAGAAAAATAAAAAAGAACACGCAGTAAACGTATTTAAAACAACGTGCGACGTTTGTGCGACGTTTTGCGCTCTCGAAACTCAAAGGCTCCTCGGCCGAGCTCGCTGACTCGATGGCATATCATTCTGTGGTAACGCGATACGCCGAACGATCGTAATGTTGCCGCGGTTGGAAAATCCGCGCATCAAGTGTTTCCTCGGATCCCGACGGCGCTCGTTCGCTTCCCGGAATTTCCGAACCCGAAAGAGCGAAAGTTGCACGCTCCAAATTCAACGCCCGTAGGAACGCGCGTTCGGCGAGACATTTTCTTTTTTTGAAGTCTTAAACGGCTATGTCTTCGAGAACTTTTCAAGGCTTTGATCTCTCAGATCCGCCGACGCCGTGTGTGCCTCCTGGCGCTGCTCCGCAAGACGGTTTAGCGTCTGTAAAATAAACGAACGAACATCCGTGTGCGTGAGACAACGAAAAATAAACGGACTCGAGGGTGCTTTACCGATTTCCGATGAAACAACCGCGTTTTATTTTCCATCCATAATACGAGTACTAAACAATCCTATATAATATATATTTTCTAATGTCCATGTGTGAATAACCCGTGAAGCCACATTAAAGAAAATATTTTTCATCACCAGAAACGCAGGTTTGAGAAAAAAAAAAACCAACACGTGGAACTCGGAAATCCCGGAAAACTGAGAACAAAAATGACAGACGCGTCGCCCCGACGCTCGGCATTATAAACATCCGAAGACACGAGTTATTGCTTCGTTTCGCGAGATTTTACGAACCGCTCCGACATCAATACGAGTGAACGTAAATTACCGAGATATTTTTACTTCCACAAAAGCGCGAAACTTCAAATTCCTCTGTCATTTCACAAGTGTCAAACGAGATATAAATTTTCCTGTCCCCGATTATCCTCCTTTCCTCAAGGTTGTCAACGATAACGCCGGCCGGACACCACTAATTAATCGAGCGTTTCCGATCGTTCGAGTCTCGAATGTATTATTCGAAACTCGAACAATTTGAAAAAGCCGATTAAAAAAAAACGCGACTCGCGAAACGCGGAAATACCGGAAGACAAAAAATTCAATGAAACTCGCTACGTGATCGGTAAAATAAATATCTCGAGTTTAGACTTGCCGCACGTTCATTCAATTAGTCCCGAGCTCGCAAAATCGTTCCAACGTAAATAATCGGTACGCAGAAAAAAAAGCAACAAAAGTGTTCTCACCGTGAATTCCGGCCTGCTGGAGCAAAGCCACAGCTTCCGCGTAGCTCGGCGGCGGCAGTTCGCTCGTGCCCTGACCTTGGGTTATAATATCGTAGGACGGTGGACCGAGCATCCCGGCACCCGAACCGCTGACTCCCTGAGCGCCGGCCAATTCCTGCAAATGCTAAACTACAGTGTTGATCATCCCGCGAAGCATCAGCGTTCTCCTCACTATACCGACAGTCGTAACGGAAAAATCGGACGAGGATAAAAATAGAATTAACCGACGAGTGACCCGTGAAAAATCGTCTTATCGCTTTGTTTGTATTCTCGGTGACGCGACTCGCGGCGTTGTTACTCGCACGTTAGACCTCTCGAGTACCGCAAAAATACGTCGGTTTATCGACCGAGTCACGCGTTTCGTCCTTCTAAAAACCGAGTCAGATCGAAAATCGGTAAAAAAAAAAAAATCGTACGCGTCGGGGAGACTCAACGAAAACAAACCATCGAAATTAACATCGGCGAGAGAACGCGCGAAAACAAACAAGAAGACGTAAATTGGCCTCAAAGTATCGCAACTCTGATCCCGCGCGAGAGCTATCCGATCTCGGATCTCACGTGACACGCTCGATCACGACGAGAAGAAATCTCCCCGGCTGGGTGAAAAGAAACAAAGAAAAAAAAAAGCGGTATTCACGTTCTCGCGGTTCGAGAACATCCCGCAGAGCGCAAAAACACTCGAAACAGATATCGTCCCGCGGCGATGGAATTTTATGACTCTCGCGGAGCGACGGAAGTAGCGGCGACGGCGCCAAATCCATGAATATTAAAATCGAACGATTTATGCGCGACGAGAATGCGGCGCGGCGTTGATCATCGAAATTTCCATATTATCCCGCGATGAGAGAAACTCGCGGTAAACATTGTCAGGAGTGAAAACAAGGGTGGGTTAAGAAGACAATTGGTCCTCTACTGTTTTGCGTCTGTTGTACGTGTCGCGGGGTCAGTCGCGGTTGTTCGGTCCGTAAGGTAAACGTACCAATGGCGGGACAGGACCCAGTTGCGGGACACTAAGAAGATATTTGTAAATAATAAGAGTTTGATGGACAAAATATAAAATGTAACTCTTACAATAGCACCTGTTATATATCATTGACGCACATGAAAAAGTTTCACATTTTTCATCGTCAATTGAATATTTGCATCAAAAGTATTTTTGCGCCCACGCCAATATGTGTCCACAAACTGGGACGAGACTGTCATCTTGATAAGGATCTTGGGTTATGTGGCAGCTACTTGGATAACGAGAGCGTAAGAATATCGCAAGGATTCCGCGATAATTTATAAACCGTCACCATACATATAAAACATGTTTCAGCAATTGTCCCCAGGCAGATGAATTGAAATTTACATATCTCTAGCGGTACGTACATTTGATGTCCCGCCATCGGGACATGCACAAAAATAGCTGTCCCGACACGGGTACATGTGCACTTTTCAGCATTTTATTCAATAAATATATTTAAAAACATCCGAAACATGTTTATTCTATGGTTTTCGGGAACAAGAAACTCCAACCTTGCGATTCGCTACCGCTATTTCCTAAAATAATCAATATAAGCGGACGAAAATTGACATACAAAACAGACATTGTCTTAAACGTCCCGCCATTGGTACGTTTACCTTAAACGTCGGCCACCGGGATCGGTAGATTTTTTTTTTTCGCCCGATCCTCCCGGGAGGAGATTACATAGGAAAAGGTCAAGGATCGCCGCGCGCGCGCGCGCGGCGCCCGGAGCGCTAGTCTCGGCTTACCCGGAACAGCTGTCGCTGATGGAAGATCATCTGGATAACGGACTTTCGCCTGAGGTAGAGGATGCACTTGACGGCGACCATGAGGCCCGAGCATATGAATATCGGGCCGACGAGCCACATGTGACCGAGGTTCGAGAATACGTGACGATCGGCAACGTCGCCGAGCGCGAGTATCGTAATGGCGGTGCCGATCGCGAACAGGACGACGCTCAGCGCGAGGTAACTGTAGCTCGTGCAGTCGCACTTGCCGAATGTCGTGGGCTCCTCGTAGCGTTCCTCGATGTGTCGAAGCCTGTTCGACAGGTAGGGACTCTCGAATACCGTGGCCATATTACGGCGGCGATGCGAGCCATACACGCAGCCGCGATGCAGAACCTCTGCCGCTCTGCACTAATACGGTTTACGGAGCGGCTCTGCGCTCCTGTTTTTTTTTTTTGTTTTCTTTTCTTTCTCTTTCCTCTTCCGCGTGCAGAGTGCGAACAATCGCTTGGGAGCCTCGCGTTTTATCCGGATTCCGGTTTTATCTTGGCCTCGCGCCGATCGGTCTCACAACATCGATGTTTATCGGTAACCCGCACATTCGTCACTCTCTCTCTTGCTCTTTCTCTCTCACTCTCTCTCTCCCTCTCGATCTCTGTCCCCTCTGGGCTTTTGTTACGACCGATTCGCGATCGAAGCTGCTGCCGTTGCTGCTCCCTCGGACATCCTTTCGGCAAGTATATTTTTCCTGCTCCGCCGCTAAGCACAAGAGCAGCGGCTTTTATTGTTGTTGTTGTTGTCGCGAGTAACTCTCTGCGTGTATAACGTTCGCGCGCTCGCGACGATTCGACTGACGATGTTATTTTTCCCGTATTTATCTCGATCTCGGGTCGCGTATTCAAAATAGAATGTATGGAGAACAACAACGGCACAGGATAACTCCCGTGGCAGGGGAGACCACCCGCCGATGACAGAAATAAAGTGTGACAAACCGAGCGGCGCGAGACTGCTGCTGCCCAGTCGCTGCTGCTGCTGCTGCTGCTGCTGCTGCTGCTGCTGCTCTCGCTCGGCTCATTGCGAGACGAGAGAGCAGCCAGCAGCTCCGGCCTCATGAGGCGTTTACAACACGCGGCGCTCGTGCCACGCCGCACGTGGGCCAAGGCGAACCGCGAAGGAGGGGCGCACGTTCGCCTCGCTACGGTCGCCTACAGCCTGCGGCAAGATCGAACTGACCGCTCGCGAAACGTGTGAGGTCAAGACGCGTCGCGATCGCGAATCGTCGTATAAACGCAAAGCCTCACTCCGTACGCTAATGGAAGTTAAAAAAAAAAAGCAGTACGGTTGTGACGGAGCGAAAAATGCAGCGATATGTTGCTCGTTCTTTCGTGTTTTATTTTAATACATTTTTATAGACATGAATCAAATATCTATTCATTTATTATGCGGGAATTAAATATATAGACACAAATCGAGTACTAACGTCATTAGTGCGGTTAACGGGTTAACGAACTCTATTTTGTCATTTTTTTGTAATCGTTTTGCGTTTCCATTATATTAGCAGCGAGCGGAGACCAGCGATAAAACCTCGCTATTGGCTGTTGGTCGAACGCCACGAGGCGATGCGAGTTCCCGATTGGCCCGGTGCAGAGGTTGATTATTCGTTGAAAACTGTTGAAAACATTATTGCACATCGTCAAGCTGTAAAGGTAGTTTCCACGGGAATTTCGCAGCTGATCGGAATCCCCGCACCCCTCGGCCCACGCGACATCTCCTCGCGTTACGCCATTGCCGCTGCAGACGATAACGAGAAAATAAATTTTCTCCGAGTTGATCTTCACTCGCGCGTTCGAGTGAACTTTTTTCCTCGCACCTTGGGGTCTGTGAAATTGTCAACGGGAGCGCGACAAAATGCTTGCTAAGAAGCATCTCGAGCTGGCGGTCAAGTGGTGAGAAATGATTTTACGTTCAATTCCGGGATCGACGGTACTTTTCGCTTTTCTCGAACGCCTATTTAACGTTCGATGTTGCGTGTCAGTGCTGAAAGCTGAATGCGGTGAAACGGGACCGCTGAAACGACGCTTTTTCGATTCCGGCGGTATTTCGATTACGTAACGACGCTGGGCTTGACCTGAACTCGCATTTTGATTTCTGTAATACAACTTACAGGATCCCATCAGCGATGGGCTACGGTACAACTGCCGGCCTTGCAGTCCTCTATTTCACCGATTGGAAGCTCGTTCTCCAATACATGCCTTACTACGGCGGCAAATTCAAGGATGAAAACTAGAATGACAATGGGAAGTGGACATCGATCATAGGAAATTCCATCATTGTAAAATAACTGATATATTTATGCAGTGTAACATACAATCGGGTACTTCGATGCCCAACTTTGCCGGCATAAAGATATAAGATTACGTATACAAACAGGTGTCAATTTATTTAGGCCCACATTTGCACCCCCTGACTCTTCAACTATCTATTTACATGGAGAAAATGGAGAATTGAGTCACTTGAACTTACAAGATTGTATACATTATGCATTTATTTGAGTCCCGACAGCTCTCATTTTCTCATTTCTCCTTAATTTTACTCGACTTCCTTCTTGCCGTCTTCCACCTGAAACAGGAACTCACCATCCTGGCATGCTCTTTCCAATCGATTCTTCTTGAAGAGTGGGGCATATCCATATCTACAATGGATGTAGAACGGTTGAATATAATGTAAAATCAGGTGATAATAGTTAACGTACTTGTGTGCACAGACACAGTGAGTCATTTGGAATTGCAAAAGAAACTACCCCTTAAGCATCATCTTTGATAATTACGTAAATGAATTATTTAATTGTTGTATAATTTACTTCAATTGATTTCATTCCATGTCTGTGAAATTTGTTTGTTAAAAAGTTAAAAAGTTAAGTTAACTACTAAATCATCTTTTCACAAGAATTTATAAAAAAATGTCCTGTATGGTAACTGTATTTCTGTGTGTTAAACAATTCTTCGAATTGTTAAAAGTATCAGTTTTACTTCTCCTGATGTTTTGAACTTTCATCTAATGCCAAATGATTTCTGTATTTGTGGATTTCAAGCCTTGCTATATTGTTTCCCGGATAGGGAACCCTTAGCAATTGTTATGGAACTTACTTCATAAGAGCTAAAAAACCCATGCAGCCGATAAAGCCAAGGCATCCTAAAACGGTCGAACTCTTGCGCGCTGCGAGTGAAGCGGATTCTTCGAGCTTACTGGAAATCGAAAATAGTTGAATCCCACCGTACTTTACTTTCGAAATTGTCGCGTATAGCGCCGAGGTTAGGTTGGGAGATGGAAGCGGAATTGTACCTCATTTTGCCTCTACTCTCTCTGCTTCCTGTAGTTTCTGCTTTGCCCAATACTCATCCAGCGAAGGTTTCCAAATGTAGATTCCACCGAACGCTCCTAAAAACGTGGCGAGAAAGATTTGTCCTCTAGTTAGACGTCCGCGGTTTCGTATTCTCATTTTTATCGGCACAACCCGGCGCGTTACGCACAGCGCCAGCAGACGACACAAGATTCACACGGACGAAACTGGCATTCTCACATTTGAAACCGTTGAGCCTTTTGCTCTCTCGTGCAAATAATGTTTTAATTACGCTTACGTGGTTACTATTACTGAAACAATCGACGCGCGACAATTTCGTCGGAATGATTCTTGTAAAATCTTATCTTCAGTTTTAAATTTGCTATAGATAGATGTGTCATGATGTATATAATGTATTATTATGACGCGAATCAAAATTTACGATTGTTAGCAAGCAAAGAAATAAGTTATTATTATGTATAAATAATAAAAAAAAATCTGCTGAGAAAGCAAAATCTTTATTGAGTTTGCACGAACTTATGTACATTATTACAATACACACGCCCGAAAAATTGTTTACTTAAAGATTTTTATCAACACCATTTATTGCACGCAATGTATGTATATATATATATATTATAAGTAAATTGATAAATTTATAAAATTGACCATACATTTATATATTCTGCTCTACTATATTATATATATATATATATATATATATATATATATTATGTATGCAACGCGTGCAATTAATTCACATGACACTGATTATGTAGCCAGTCATTTACGGCATTTCCCATATCTCCACAATACTGCGTTACGCTCGCGAGCGCCAACGATCGTCATCCTACAGAATCCTATGCACATTTATAAATCCTTCCCGAATACAGTTGGATGATGAGCCGATTTTTGTTACAATTTCATTTCGTACGGGGAAAACGCACGCAAACCGATTTTACGATTTTGTATAGGAATATTCTTACGATTTAATATATTTGCTTTAAATGTTTACAGCCTATACATAAATATATATTAATTACAAAAGTATTACGAATTCTTATTATCAAAGCACTCCAACGAAACATGGGAGAATTGCGAATAGTCAGTCATTGTTGCAACTGTGTTATTGTTCATTTGCAGCGACGTTCGTCAGCGTAAATCAGAGATAGGGGCCAGTGTATGACGTGCGCTATTTGGGATCTAAAAAAATCTATGAAAGGTTTTTTTTCTATAATTTCATCATGTCAAATTCGTGGTTACTGCTACTATTTTTTTTTCGCAATGCAAAAGGGAAACAGCTATCAAGGTACGAACCGTACTGTAAGGATACTGAGCTCTATACATTGCGTTGCTGACCATACGTCGACAAAACGATAATAACATCACCGAAGCGTAGCTAAATTCAATTTGTATACTCTCGAGTGTCGTGTCCGAATGCGGTTGAATAAAAACGTGCAAGGACAACTCGATAAAATGGTTTCCACTCTCGCGAGGTATCCGGCTTTGTCAGCTTCAGCCATGCCGCGGAATAATCGATGATGAAGCGTATTTTACAGACGCGCTTAAACCTACACGAGGAGACTCGCGCTCACGGCGGCGAAACAGTGATTTTTCAATTCGTACAATAACAGACATATTTCACTCGATCTACTTGAAAAATGTATAGACTAAGGCCTCTTTGATTTCATCTTTTTATCTCTTGAGTAACAGTACCGATAACAATAGGGCAAGCGATGTCAGAGTGCTCGTTGGAGTTTACGCGCAATCCTCGTTGGGATGAGCATCATTCGAATATTGACGTTCACAATTTTTCATATAATTATGTCCCTCTCAATAGTTTCTCAATTTTCTAATATGCACGAAGGTAATTGGTTAAACTAATAGTTCTATTTCAATAACTCATAACATAATCCATAAGGTATTCGACAGACAGCTCCATTCGAATGGTGCCCATCGCAGCTGTCGCCTTGTGCCGAATTAATTTTTTTGCAAGGAGCAGAGCGTGCACTGCCGAAAGACTGAGTGACGAAAGTCGGTCAATAGAAAATCAAGCTGCTTGCTTATTCTATGTAGATTACGGCTAATTTTCCGTCGCGTCGTGCACCCTGCGAATTGTGAAAACTCCAAAACATCTTTGTCTTCTTTTTTTAATTGTAAACGATCGATCCAATCGTTACAATATTACCGTTTTTTTTTTTACTTTGTTGCGTGATTCATATTGGCTTTGCGATTCAACAGAACAGCGTGCGTGGGTCAAACGCCGTTTGACGATGGGGCGTTCTCGAGCGGCGGTCGCAACAAATCGTGATACTGCATCAGGGCTTCGCGCAAAGAACGCGACACTTGCGTGGAGGCTGTTGCTATCGTGCACTCCACCAGGCATGGGTAGAGTCCTATTAGCTGCTCCCACACTGATCGCTCGACTGGCACAATGCAAAGTAAAATTATTATTCGCTTCAATCGTTGTTACCAATTCATATCGCATTACTTTTTAACCGAAACTTCTTTTCTATCAAATAAAATGGTTTTTCAATGGTTACCTTTGTTCGGTGGCGCTTTCTTCAAAGATACCACTAACGTCGCAACGGCCTTCAGTACGAACGATATCTCCGACAGTCTGAATCTAGAAAGCAGAACAAGCAACGACAATTTAGGAAAACGACGAATTGAAGATAGTCATTAGGCAGCTGCGCTAAATTACGAGTATGAAACTAAACCACCTTGGCAAAGGACACTTTCCGCTTCGTCTCTCGTCCTCGATGTAACGCCAGAGAACTTCCTGAAACCTATGAAGCAGAGCTGTGACCGCCAATCGACCGGCGACTCCACCTTCGTCGGCCTCGCTTGCGACGTCGTTCACGATGTCCGACGGTTTGCTCAAACCGTCGAGAAGAGAAAACTGTAGAAGCGTCTCGAAGCAAGTTTTCGCGAATTCTTCTCTGAGCTTAGTTTCGCCGTTCTTTTCTGTTGAAAAAATATATTACACAAATTTATTGCAGAAAGTACGTACGTAAAAATCACGAGTGTTTTCCACGAATTAAAATACCTATGTTCGTCGTTGTAGCAGAATGAATAGAACCTTTGTTCAACAGCATAACTACTCGGAGAATAAATTGATGGGGTATGCGTTGGGAGTGCGGCAAGACTTCGTTGCGGAGAAGCTCCATTACTTGACAGTCCACGGCCTCGTCGGCTTGAATTTCCTCCAGACCGCGATCGATTTTTATCACACTTCAATCGAGGCAACATTAAATAACGGACAATAAAATATAGGTTAATCGGTAATAATTATGATACGTACCTCTTAGGAAATAAGAAATCGTCCATTGTGTCGGCGAGAACAGGCCACATGCTTTGAAACTTGTCGGGATAAGTTCTGGCCAGTGGAAGTCCAGTGTGCAGCACCGCGAGCATACTTGTTACCGCCAGTTTCCACGTTGTCGGAGACGGACAAGCATATTTCATCGACAACGGTACACGTAACGCTTCTATCACGTGTCTCAAAATTTCGCCCTCTATGACGACCGTTTCCGACGCCGTCTTTTGGTACAAGTTCACTACCATCGTCAAAGCTTTCTCGCCGAAAGGCACGTAATTCATCGTCACCCAATCGGCGGATACACCCCGGACTTGTGATATATGTTTCGTCTGCAGTTTCCCGTAGGTCGGCGCCTGGCACGCGAGCTTTGAGAAATTAAGCAACTGCAGGAATATCAGACCTATCATCGTTCGAAGATTCTCGGAACCATTGAGGGCCTCCTGTTAGGGAATCAAAATATACAAAAATTTTTTAAAAAATCGCTCGAACTTTTTTTTTATCAAGTTTCTTCGAGACTCTGACCTTTTGCAGAAGTTCCATAGAGTGAAGAACACCGTCCTGCAATTGCGTGAGAACGACATCCGGCACTGTCGGCAAGATGTACGGCGTTGAGTCACCGTGCACTGGTACTTCCACTACATTCTTTAGGACTGTACATAACTTCTGAAGGTCTGAACCGGTAAACCTGCGGAAATTTCGTAGATTAGACATTATTGGATCCGACACAGAACTTTGATTTATGCTGAACTTCCTGCTTTTATATTTTTTGGGAGACAGCGTATTTCATTTATCTATCAGCTGTACATACTTATTTCTTATGTGATGAAATACAGCCGGGAATATATGAACAAGGGCAGTCAGGAACGCCTGAGACGGAACATAGGGCTCAGTTTCATCTTCTTGCGGAGGCATCGAGCTTTCCGTTCCGATATTCAGCCAGACTCGCCACGCGATTAGCCACAAAGCTTCGGGATCGCCCGACGGGACGTCCTCGGCATTGTCGCCGTTCTTTTGCAGATACAATATTTCTTGGAATGATTTGAGTGCGGCCAACGACACCTAAATATTCGAATAACATTAATTTTTTCTGCCGATGACGCTGCACATTTATTGTGATAAATATCAAATATCAAAATAGTTCGTATACCTCGTTGTTCTTGCTGAGCGCTGAGTGCTCGATAAATTCGAGCAGGAGCGACCACGCTCGCGGAAAATCGCCCAACATCTGCAGTAACTGCCTTTTTGTGTTGAAGACTCTCGCGACGCCACTGAGCGTCAAGACCTTGAACGAAAAGGATAATTGAGATGCTAATCCATCGCGGTAATTATTTTATTCATCGTCGTACCTGTGTCTCGGCCCATTGTTTCTGCGCGGTATTTCTACTGTGATGAATTAATATGTTGCCACTGGTATCGACCTTCTCGTTGCTTGCCGAACTCGAGAGGTTTCGTACCTTGTCCAACAGCGGGAAAAGCACTTGCCAGAGAACAGCCTGCCAGGTGGGCTGATGCAGAAGTCCGCCGTGCGCCGATATTGTCGAGAACAATGTTTGACTCGCCGATTTTCTTACGGCCGGACGAGGATCGACACAAAGATCGCCTAAATTCGATTTTCGCAAAAGATTACAAGTTACAAAACAACTTTTCGCGGTACGAATAAAATGTAATGTGTAAGGGAAATCCAATAGGTATACCTAGTCTCGCGTAAAGGCACATCCAGAGCTTATCGAACGGTGGCATATTCGTAGTACCCGGAAAGTCCGGAAAAACCGATCCCGTATCCCCTCTCAGGCTGAGGCACAACTTTTCCTGATTTTGGAAGAAGTAGTCGCTAATGTTCCACTGAAAAACCAAGACAATCGTCAAGCAACTGTAGAGTCAGTAGATTCGTAAGAACTCCTTTTGTGATATTCATACCATTAATCCTACTGCAGTCAACGAGATATTCAGTTCTTGCGTTTGCGAGCCAAATTTCGCGGCTGTATCAACGCACAAGGGAAGGCAACGCCACGTCATCACTGGCAGAAAGTCCGTGACTACTAATTGAAGGCATTGGAAAGCAATTCGAACCAAAGCCTCGCTGTAAAAAAATGATAATTTGATGATCAAAAAATTACTTATAAAATGAAGGTGTAATGAGGTGGCGATATTTACCCGTGATGATCGGACACTGCTCCGATAATACCCAACACTAAGGGCCAACCGTGGAAGAGGGTTTCACCTCCTCCATGAAGAACCTGCAGAACGCATTCTAATTGTCGTTGTCTCACGTCCGCGTGTCTAACCGATGACAATTCAGACAGAGGACCCAACAATAATGTCTGCAATTTCTGGAACAAAAATAATCATTTAATGCCCTCCTCAACGCAATTCGTCACAATTAAAGCGGCGTATAAAAAAATAGAGAGAGCTGACACGTTTTTTTTTTTTTTTTACCTGATTATCTCGGAGCGGCTGCGGATATTTGTGCTGAAGCGCGGCTTTCACTAAGTACGTTATAGCTTCGACGCCCCACTCGCGCATTCTGATGTGCGGATGTTGACAAACTTCCAGCAGGTGATTCGTCAGAGGTCTCCAAAGTACTTCCACACGGGGCAGGTTCACCAAGCCCGTCTCGAGGAGTTTCGCGACAGCGAACAGCGAAGGTTCCTAAAATAATCACGAATTATTTTAAACACTTATATTTCAAACGATGCGGAGAAATCTCGAAGACCTTACTCTGTTCGAATAAGCGAGCTCCATAGCTTCCTGGCTCAATTTGCATAAAGCGTCGATTAAGTGATGCAGCGCAACGTCGTCGAGATACTGGCTGCTCTCGAATAGCCGGCTGAGCATCGCGCTCAGAACTGGCAGATCCGCCATTACAGCAGTCGTCAGCACTGCGTTCGAATCTGTAGCTGTTCTACCGGCTTTCAGAGATCCTCCTGTCGAGGGTTTCAGCCCGAGGATCCAGACCAAGTGCTGGAGCGTCGTGAGGACGAGGTGCCAGGCACTACCGAGTATGCTGCCGTGGCAATGAGCCAGTAGCAGAAGCGCCCGCATGCATTGCAGATTTTTTGCGGTTAGCATTACGGGTCCTTGCTGGGCACCTGAAAATATGCAGTAGTATTTAATATTCAACTGTTTCTTGTTTATATACCTAGTCTGCATTTTTTTTTCGAATCTTTACCAATAGGTAATGAGGCAGTAGGCAGCGGAGTTCCAACTGCCACGACTTGCTGCCGATAATCCGGCTCCCCGGCGCTGGTGGGATTGAATTGTGACAATTCTTGCGAGCGCGCAGACGGAATTCCCTGTGGTGCATTGTTCAACACTGTAAGTGCATAATGCGGCGGCAATGAGGCTTTGCATATCGCGGTGATGAAGGCATCTCGCGGCGTTTGCAGATCGAGTAATCCGCAAAGCGATGCGAACGTTTGAATCGCCTTGAGAACGTTTTCCGTCGCGGACTCGTCTGTGCTGAAAACAAATACAATGGCCGTTAGTTTTGTGTTCTGAATACAAAAAGATAAGAAAATAGCATGTATTACCTCGCGTCGACGAGGGGACTCAGCGCGGCTAGTAAACCGCACCAACTCGAATTTATCAGCTGCGTGTGAAGCCGTCGTTCCGTTTCGGTCGGATTGTACTGGCTCTCGGTGCCTTGCTCCTTCGGACCTATCACCGCCAAAGCGATCGAGCCTATTATGTCCAGCAAGCAAGCGTACGCTATGCTTATGCCGTATCCATCGGGTATCTGTGGTGGCTCAATTTTGTCCAACATCTCTAGACTAAAACAAAATATTTGGTACAATTTCAAAACCGCAATTCTTTATATACATATTTTTTTTTTTTTTTTTTTTCAGAAAATGAATGAGCAATAGGTTTAATAAGAATATTTTACGTATGTGCTTACTATGTGGGCTTCGCTTGACCACTCGAGAATGTCGCTACAACCGGCAACCAAACACCTCGCGAATAGAAACCAGGTTGAGGCGATACACCAGGACCTACAGGCATTCCGGCCAGCAAAGCTGGAGCTCCGCCTTGAGCTGTCGCAACTCCAGTCCCTTTGGAAATAAATAAAAATGAATACTTCATGGAAAATGCGTCCTATCATTAATTGAACAATTTATATCTCACCGGAACCGGGTTGCCCTATGACCTGGGGATTTATAAAGAGGCTGTGCACGTAGGCACCTAAACTGTTGACGATATCTTGAAATATATTAGTCGTGTGTTGCTTCAGGTCGTAACATTCGCAGAAGCTCGTCAGAAGGTCAGTGTGTACCGTCATTTTGTGCAAAACTTCGAGCGCCAAAGCACGCTGCCACGGTGGTTTGTCAGGATCGAGAAATTTGACGATGAGCGATAGAAATATTTCGCATTCCGTCACCTGAGAATCGACAATATTTTATGTATTTTTCGATTCCTTTTTTTATTCTGTGACTTTTTAATATATTCCTTTTTTCCATTTGTCAAATTTATCGGAAGGTCTTACCAAGAGCGAGTGGTACTTTTGTACTAATATAGAAACGACCCTGAGAAGTCGCATGCTGATCGGAAAGTAGGGCTTATCGAGCGGCGTCGCGGGTTGCATCGAGGCCGGCACCGAATTCCGATACTTGATGTTAGGAGAAAATAGTTTTATCACTAGGGCGCAGACCCGTTCCTTCAGCAGGAAACTGAACTCGGGATGCTGAAAGTAAGAATAGAAGCGTGTCATGTGTCAGCTGTCTTCCGTTATCGGTTTCTCGCACTATTTTCAGATGCATTTATGTCGATACACTACGTACTTTGAAGAACACGGATGAAAAATTTGTGAGAACAGATTCCAGCAGCTCGAGACCAAATGTCCGTGTCATTTCCGTGATGCCGATTAGCCAGTACGGTTGATCCGCATTCACGAGCTGCACCAGATCCTGTTTAATCGCGAACACACGAAAATAACGTTCAGAATTTCACATTGGGGCTGCAAAACGGATAGTTCAATTTGAATAAATGTCCCTACTTGGAACATCAAAAAGGCATCAGCCGCACAGAGCGCCAGGCCCTTCGGTGGCTGATTTGTGCACACTTTTAGTTCCTCCAAAACGTTCTTATCCAACTCTCGCGGGCTCGTGTTCTCCTCATCCTCGGCGACCACGCGTTCGAATACCAGCGATACCAGCTGGCGAACCGTGGCCCCAGCTGTGTTGATGGTCGTCGAGTCCTTTGTAAAATGTAGTCGGAAGCACAGGACCAGATTCTAAATGGAGTAATTTATTAGCAAAATTTTGCTAATAATTGGCTTTTCTCTCTGTATAGTAAAAAATATTAAAGCTTCCATACTCTTGCGAGAGTCTCGCCATGGACAACTGTGTTACTAGTCAGCAGAAGAGTGACAGTCTGCAAAACTTTAACTTCCTCCATGCCCAGTTCCATCAGCATCCACAGGGCATCTGTTATGTATCGAGCACCCTTCTGGTCGACTGCCTGCTGCGTTATGAGCCTCTGCATCATCCCCAGACAAAACTGCAACAAATAAATATATTTCTCAATCTATAGAAAACCCCAAAACTCCAAAACTCTAAACTCCAAAAGCTAGAACTCCACACAAGCAACTTAATTCATTGTGGTGCTCTCTCCTGCCCAGCGAAAGCTAACAAAAATTATGTACGCATTACCTTGACGATTTTCACATCCTTGCTCTCGCATCCCTGTACCAGGGGATACAGAATCTGGTTGACGATGTAGTAAACCGATGTTCCAGGATTGTTGGAAGCTGCGCGCAGCTTCGATATTCCCTCCTCGCATGACTAAAAACAAACGAATGCATCGGCTCTGCATAACAAACATATGTGCAAGTCGCCATTGGGTCGAATCGTTTTTATCCCAGAAATTAATCCTCTGACTACTTTCTCGGCTGATTATCATCGATTGTTATCATTATCAAGAACATTGGATACTTCCTCGAGCTGCGGCCGATTTTTGCCGCCGCGAGCGGACAATATGCCCGGGGGAAAAAAAAATCGACAACCACCCGCGAACTAACCTCCTTGATCTGCGGATACTTCTTCTTCGTCTCGACGCTCAGTATCTTGAGATCGGCGAGCAGAGACTCCAGGAACTTGGAGTTGTTCTCCGGGCTGTACCCGATCGCCGTGCTGGACATCGTGGACCGCAACTATCGTTATCAGTTACGCTCGATGCACTGACATTGTTTCGTCATACCCGACGAATCTTTATCAACAACCCACGATCAATTGCCTCGTATATACGTTATTATTATCCACTCCCCCCCCTTGTTGCGGGAGGATCGAGCCCGAATCACTGGACGACAATCCGCCGCGTCGCGCGTATCATCGTCTCGACGGTGGTCAATCGGCACTACAATTGTTTATATCGATTGCAATATACTCGGGGAGTGCGAGCCTCGCGATTCGCGTGAGGTGAGTTGGCAGGAAGGGTTATTCTTATTATCGCCGCACGTACGATTGGACAGCGTACGACACAGCGTACGCGATGTAACAGGGCTGCTCTCCTCTCTCGTTCATCGGACCCTCCACCTCCTCCTCCGCCGCCTCGTCAGTCTGCTGCGCATCCCACGTAGCAGTAGTGGTTACTACCGTGTCGTGTCGGCCACGGTGCTACCGGTGCGAATGCACTCAACTTGCACTCGTCGGACACCGCGACAACTGGCAATCCTGATTTTTTTACGTACCCACCTCTCGTATGAGATGCAAACTCATTGGGGTGAAGATACAAATACTAAATCGATGCCTAATCGGCGCGTGAAAATTCTAGGCTAAATGGATGCTAAGAGAAAACTTATGCAGCAATCTATCCGCTGCCTCCGTGGCTCTGAGCCTCGTGACTCTAGCGGGAATGTCGGGAAAACCCGCTGAACGCACGGGTTCGTCGCGCTGGCGACCCGCCGCCGCCTCTTGTGTCACTCGCGCACTTCGTGTATTTACCTTTTGAAAGTTGCGCGACAGTCGCGGTGCCGAGCGATAAGAGCAACGACGAGCGGAGTCTGAAGCGCGCGCGAGAAGTATTTTCGTTTGGTAAATGAGACGAATTGCAGATCTGTCCGGGAGGCAAAATGTCCGTCGACCACATGCAGTACTCCGATAAGTACACCGACGACAAGTACGAGTACAGGTTAGACACGTGGATACACGCCGGGTTCCGCGATTTGTTTACAGCGGGCTGCCAGGACGGTGGTATTTGTACGGTTGTCGTTGAAGTGTATTAATGAGTTTCACGCGATTTTTTCGATTCGCAGACACGTTATTCTGCCCGTGGACGTCGCCAAACTTGTTCCAAAGTCTCACTTGATGACCGAGAGTGAGTGGAGAAATCTTGGTGTACAGCAGAGCCCCGGATGGGTGCATTACATGATGCACAGTCCAGGTAATGTTTTTCAGTGCCGGTGCATACTATTTGTAGACATCGAATTCTTTTTGTATTTTTATCATTCTCAGCTTGACTCTTGTGAGTTCTTCAATTTTTTTTTTTTTGCTTATTTTACCGCTTTAATGTTCCAATCATTTTTCTAAGCGTTCAAAAAAATATCTCCAAAAGTATTACAAGTCACGGATATGAAGGTAGCTGAGAGCAATTACTTGGTATGTAATTATTCTTGAAATTCATTGCTCTTTAATTGCTGTCCAAATTTTAATATCGGTTGATTTGTTGTGTTTTCAATTTTGTTACAATACAAACTCATCATTCTGCGGTGTTGTCTATAAATTATTATAAATCTCTGCTGATTTTTGTGTACTCCAAAATAGTAATGAATTCTGGTGTGTATATTTGAAATCTTCTGCTTGAATTCTGTAGTATCGATTAAGGTGTTTACAGAATTGAAGAATAATTTTGAAACCCTGTTACTTTTTTGTATTCACAGAGCCACATGTCTTGTTATTCCGGAGACCAAGGACTGACACTGCACCAGTTGCAAGGAATGGGCCAGTCAGTATAAACACCGGAAACACTCGTTGCAACTAAGGAAGCAACAAAATCAGCGTCGATAATGTAATCCTCGAGTAAGAGCGATTTCTCTTGCAGCCACATAAAACCAAAGCTTTAAACAGGTTTGACAATATTTAGCAAGAAGTCTTCTGTTTAAAATGGCTGACATTCGTGACATAAATATTGACAATAACTTATATTCATTGAACAAAAATGATCTTATCAGAATATCGTATAATTTTTTTTCGTAACATAATATAGAATACTTTGCGTCACATATTTTTGTACAGAGGCACAAATAAACGCCATTTGTTTTCCGAATAACATTGATAAATAAGTCCGCAGCAAGCCCGCGCCTACGTGGCTCAAGGCAAATATATATATATATATTATACAATAACCCGGTGGCAGCTTGCGAATTTGCCGCCGGTTCGCTAAACTTTTCGTATCGTCCATTTAATTAAAACCTTTCGACTTCCTTACACCCTTTTACTCTTTATGCCGTTACTTTTAGTCTATAAACCATTTTTTCACTTCGCAACTGCATCGATTTCTCGCTGGCATTGACAATAAATTTTTTGGTGATACGTATATGTATATATAATATAATATAATTAAAGGTAGGACTGTCTTATCGCGCCAACTGAGTTATCAACGCCGCACACATCTCGAAGAATTCCATTGTATGGTGGCCGGTTGCTTGAGGTGGTGCTACTGATGAATCCGCTAAGAAAGCCAAAACAAATATCAATTTCGTAATGTTTTAGTATATAAGAGGGGATGATATTATTTATAACGTCGGGAAAAAATTCACTGCTGAGATTATGAAGTAACATTTTCCTTCTTGTGGCATAAAAATGTATATAAACAAAAATTAAACTCACCCCGTAATATGTCTTCGGTGTCGTCGGTGGCTAGCGATTTGAAATCTAAAAGGTAGCTCTTGTAATCGACTTGATACAACTGTAGTGACATCTTGCTGTAGCTGTTTGTTAGTTTGTTATTCTGCCGTACTCTGACACTGTACGCGTTGATAATTCTCCATTCCTGAATATAGAAAATAAGTGATTGCGTAAAAAATGCAACATTCGTTTCAATATCTGAAATATTGGGGTTACAAAAGAAACTTACAAAATCGAGAGCTTTCATAGCACGGTAGACCTCGTTCATAATGTCATTAGGCTTGGATTGTGATCTTATACCCAAATGCCACTTGGCACGTTTAACGGGTGTTCCACGATTCGCTTGAGGCACAGCTGGAGTAACTTGTCCACTCTGGCGTTCTCGCAGCGCTAAAAATAACCATCGCACAATTATTTACAGCCCCGAAGTATAATCGATCGATTTTTTTTGTACATTGTAACTTACGGGCAATTCTCTCGGGATGTGGCCGTAACGGGCTGTTGGTCGCGTCGTTCGGGCTGAAAGCGACCGGCGGAGGACTAGAAGCAACGTAGAAGTCTTTCAGCTCGGCTTTGGCAGCTTCGTCGGCGATTCTCTTGTTGTCTATTATAAGATGATAGGCGATTGCGAGCTGATCATGGGGATCGCAACTGAGTAAAGCGGAGTGCACTTCCGCCTCTTTGACGTTGAATTTCTCGCATACTTCATTCACCGCGTCGATGTCGATCACAGACGAGTCTTGCTCGACCGGCGAAGGGAACAAATACGTCGGCAGATCTTTTTGGAACCACTCGTGTTTTCTGGAATAAATTTTAGTTGGCCATGAAATTGCTTTTTTTTAAATGAATTAATGAATTATCAGGTATTCTGTTTACTTGATGTCTTCTATGGTTGCGCGTTTCATCGGGTCAACCTGGAGCATGTGACAGAGAAGACTCACGACAGTCTTATTTAGATACTCCGGAATCGGGAATATGCCGGCTGAAATGAAAACACATCTTTCAAAAAAAATTCTTCCCGTCTCAACGAAACAATTTTATCGATAAAGCTCACATTTGATTTTGCGGAAAAGCGTTGGCACGTGCTCGTCGTCGAACGGCAGCGTTCCGCAAAGCAGAGCATACAATATAACTCCGCACGACCAGATATCGACCTCCGGACCAGCGTACAACTTTCCCGATATCACTTCCGGAGCAGCGTAATTCGGTGAGCCGCACGATGTACGCAAAAATTCTCCGTCCATCATCATGTTGGAAAGACCTGAATTACGAAAAATACGGAAATGACTCGTGACCAATTGCTAACACATTCGGTCACCGCATTTATTAACATTTCTCAATTATTTCCTCTGATAGTCAATACTAAATAACACTGACATCTTTATCTACAATATCAAAGTTCGAAATCTGAATATGATTCGTGACTAATTGCTTGCAGGGTTCGGCAGATCTGGCTACTTTGGTAAGTATCACTCATAGATTTATTTTACGATCCATTGAAGTCCAACTGGGGCTCAGCATTATCATTTTACTCTAATTCATGGACCACAAAATATTTGAAATATTGAGTTATATCCATATGAAGTAAGACACAAATTTTTACTGCATACCAAAGTCTGCAATCTTGACGTGAAGATTGTGATCCAAAAGTAGATTCTCAGGCTTCAAGTCACGATGAACAATCATGTGACGGTGGCAGTAGTCGACCCCAGAAATGATCTGCTGGAAGAATCTTCTTGCTTCGTACTCCTTCAATTTCCCATGCTTCACAATATAATCAAAGAGCTCCCCTCCTGACACATATTCCATAATCATGAATATATCTGTAGGTGTGCTGATGACTTGATACCTGAGTTGCAAAAAGTTCAACTATTTTCTTCTGTTCCAGATTTTTTTAAAATACACTACATTCCCATTCAGTTGATCAGCCTTACAATTTGATGATATGTGGATGACGGAAGAGCTTGAGATTCTGAATCTCCCTGCGGATCTTCCCAACAACATCCAAACTCTTGATCTTCTGACGATTTAATATCTTAACTGCCACTTTGTGCTTTGTCAGGACATGTTCGCCAACTGCAAAAGAGGTGTGAAAATAAAAATGCCTTTTGAACGCAAAGTATCGTGTAAAATATTTCAGCATACTTACTCTTGACCTTTCCAAACGTTCCCACACCCAGTGTCTGGCCCAAAGTGTAATGCCCGATCTTGACGATGGGCTGGGCCTGAGTTCCTTGAATCTTGTCACCCATTTCTTTGCCCTCTCAGCCGTCTGATCAAGGTTTCCGAACAACAATAAACCACAGTGACTCACCCGGACGACTCGCCTGGCTGTTCTGGCGCGTAGGACCTGAAGAAGTGGCAGACGCAAAATCTGTTTACCCGGAAAATTCAATTTGTCAACATATTTTTCCCGATGAGGCGATTGAACGATACGTGCGAAGGTCGCGACGATCGGACGATCGGACCGATTATTAGCATACCTGAATGAGACTTTCGGAGTCGCGGGCCGCGCGCGAAACAAACAGAGCGTCGACGTCGCTGGCCTCGTCGGACGCGACAGCGAAGAATCCGAGTCCCGAGCGATTTCGCAGTTACGGAGAGGGCGAACCGCGAGAGACACTACTTGAAATCCATATTCGCTTGTAGTACGAACCGACGAATACAAAAAAAAACGGTCAAATCGACGAGTAGCTAGACTCAACGCTCGATCTCCGCGCGCTACGTGCCCCGACACTCGTCTCGATTGTCGATTGTCACACTCTTGTCATCGAGAAACAATTCGCTCGTTCGTCTGTTTTTTTTTTTGTTGCACCTAGCGCACTGCTGCTGCGTTTTAGAACCTCACGCACGCCGAGAGCAGAGCCACCGAGTTATCGGCATAATAATAGTGATGATTATTACTGTTGTTATTATCGCCGCGAGCGCCAGAGTCGCCGCTGCCGTCGTCCGGTCTTGTTGTCGTTCGAAGTGTCACAGCTGGGATTTTAAGGCGATGTGAAATACCGACCCTCACCTCGAAAACGCGGATACGCTTTTTTTCGCGAATTATGAACGGATCGAAGTGAGAATTGAAATACAGACGCCAGTAATGTGCATCTCGGGAATGAATTAGTCAGAATTTTGATTTTAATAAAAAAAAATTGATGTCGGTAACCGATCTGTAATTTTTTTTTCTAAAATCAAAATTCTGACTAATTCATTCCCGAGATTTTCATTACTGGCATCTGTGTTTCAATTTTCACTTCGATCCGTTCATAATTCGCGACAAACCGCACATCCGGAGATTTTCGGCGCTCACTGTTTCACATGCCCTTAAGCGTGTAAACCCGAAGCCGACGTGAGTCGGTGAAGAAGTCACTAGCTCAGTCGTAGCTTTCGGTTAGGTAACGAGTAGGGCGGCCCGAGAGGAGAATATATTGGACCGCTGGGTGTGTGCGCGCGCGGCACAACAACATGTGTTGTATAACGACACCCGGCCGATGTTGCGTACATTTGTGAATACCGAGGGGAAGGAAAGTTGTTTTTTTTTTTTTTTTTTTGGGAAAAACATAAAGATATTCCCTGCGTTTCAATGATGTCGGAATTCGTTTATACATCAGATTATTTTTTATTAGATATATCGGCCAGCAATTACCGATAAAACAGTACTCCGCCTCAGCGCGACGATCGCGATCCTCGCGGTGAAACCTCGAAAGCAGCCTTGTGTTTCCCGTTTTTCCCAAATCCTTCTATGAAGCACCTCTACCTTCGTCATAATCATCGGTGGTCACACAGATAAGCAGCCCTGGTTTATTGCCGGCGAGTCTCTTCCCGAAACCAAGTTTTTTAAAAAACCATTCTCATCGCTCTTACAAAGGTAATCGACATGTTATAGACACTTTTTTCCTCGGATTTGTCCGCGCGATCGAATATTCATGTGTAATCGACAGCCGCGTGTCGCAGATCTGTTGCCCGCTCTCGTTACAACCGACGTGTTTGTTTCCACGACGCATTACAGATTATTCATTGATCAGGTAGCTCGTGCAATTATCCGTTTTTTTTTTCGGCAATGCCTCCTCGTCTCGCTCGAGTCGCCGGAAATAACGGCGGATTCGTTTTCGCCGCGTAAACAAGAGCAAATTGATCGGCGACGCGTGACAGTCGATGAAATTTTTTGTTTCCACGAGTCGCCGAATCTTCCGTCATAAAAAAACTTGGTTATGTCGCCTCAACGTGAATTAGCACAAAACTCGATGAGCGTTTTGTGTTAAAGAAATCGCTCGTCTCGTTTAATCCGAATAATTTGCGATTCTCAGGATACCGAGGAAAAACATCAGCAATGACGGTCCAGGGGCTTGTCGCTTCGATTCTTCAGTTCCTGACGCAGCAGTTGGAAGAGGGAGATATCACTGCTGACTCGCGCGAGAGTCTCGAGGTGGCGATTCAATGCCTCGAGAGCGCTTACAATGTGCAGGCTTCGGACGCACCAGCAAATATCAACCTGTTCAATTCGTACAAAGTTGTCGCGGACATTGCCGGGCCGCCTCCAAAGAGAGTCACTGCGGAGGACAAGGCTGAGGCAGAGAAGCTCAAGAACGAAGGCAACAACTTCATGAAAGAAGAAAAACTTCAGGAGGCTCTTCAGAGCTATACAAAGTAGGTTAAAGCATTTGGAGTATTCACTGTATACACCTTTTGCATTGAAATTCCCGAATGCTTTCTTTGTGATCTGTGAGAATCATGGGGTAATAATGGTCTGAGTAATTTGGATAATTATGAACGATGCAGATCTTGTTTTCATTACAACTTGTTTTTCTTATGAGAAAGGGTCATTACAAACTGCAGTGAAATGCATTTTTCTAATGGTAAAATCGAAAAATATTATCTTGTGGGAAGAACCTGAAATTGCGGCTATTACTCGCATTTTGTTGATTTTCGAAAAGGTGGAAAATCGCAAAATCAAATCCGTGTATCCGGTATGCGGAATTTCGATAGCTAATGCTTTTCTCGTATTTGCTCAAAGCCCGTTTCTCTATGATCACAATAATCGCAAAAGATAAACTAACTCAGGATTCAGGTCATTTTTTGTTTATCCAGAGCAATAGAGTTGGACGGCAGCAAAGCTGTGTACTACTGCAACCGAGCCGCGGTCCATAGCAAAATGGGTAATCAGCAGCAAGCGATCAAGGACGCGATGCAGGCGGTCTCGATCGACCCCTCCTACAGCAAGGCTTACGCACGAATGGGTCTCGCGTACTCGAGTTTGGAGAAGCACAAGCAGGCTAGGGAGTGTTATAAGAAGGCCAGCGAAATGGAGCCCGACAACGAATCGTACAAAAGCAATATACAGCTGGCGGAGGAGAAATTGGCTCAGCAGGGAGTCAGCAATATGGGACTCTGTGGACCGGAAGGTTTGCAGGGAATGTATCTCAGCTCGATTATCGGGAATCCGGCGTTCGTTAATATGGCACGACAAATGTTCACCGATCCTGGAATGCGAAACATGATGAGCTTCCTTGCGAGCGGCGATGTCGAGCAAGGTGCTCGCATGGAAGCTCTAATCGAAGCGTAAGTGTCAAGAAACCGATGCGATCGAAGATCGAAATTGTTCTTTAATTTTCCCGGATTTCCGTAATTGCAAATAATTTTTTTGCATCCTTCCGTATAGCCGCGGAAGGCTCAAAGAAATAATTTGCGAGCGTGGAGATCACGCGAGCCGTAACTATTTTAATATGTTTTCGCCTGATTGTTAGCAGTGGACATCGGCTGGTGGACGAAATACAGACGGCAAATCCGGAGTTGATCGAGTCGATAAGACGTCAGATGGGTGGACCGAATGATCCGGAGCCGCCTCAGAACAATTGAACGACGATCCCCGAGTGTCGAAGATATTCCGGTTTTTTTTTTGTAAATCCCGCTAACCATATAGCAGGAAATAATTAAAGGATTGCGGAACCTCGACGAGGAAACCTTCGAGTGTATCACGGGGGCAATGTCCATTCTGTTTTTATCTCGCTCTAGGTATCGCTCGATGTTATTGTTCTTGTGCGCGCGAAACAGGCTCTCCATATCGCCCAATTAGTTACGCGTCATAATCACGAATTACCACAATACCTTTGCAAATTGTGTACATTTTTTAGACAACTTTGACCATTTTTTTTCTTCAATACATCCGCATGTTTGAGTTTTATTTCTTACAGGTGTTATTTCTTTTTGTACCTTCTGTTTAAATGTTGATCACATTTAAATTTCGAGCTCAACTCAAACTACTCGTCTCCAACGCGAGACCAATTGGCGTCGTCCCGTGTCTCAATGATATACGATAGAAAGAAAAATGAAACTTATACGTATTTCCGAAATCGCTATAATTCCCAATACCCAAGGCTGGCAAAAGTACGAGGCTGCCTCCGACGTTATGTTCTACAATAAAAGTTATACATATACATATATATAACACGTGCGTGTGGCCGTTACAGCTTTATTTGCCAACTCTCCATTATCTTCCCGCGCGTTCGCGCTATAGGGCTGACGTATTGGCAATTACGCGAAATTATCGGTGCGTGCGCAAATAGTTCCTTCAGGCGAGTTCATGACATGCTCGGGTGGCGTTCGAGAACCGTCCAATTCGGGTATCGAAACAGGGGTGAATCACGAGAACGATACGCGACGAGTCGAACACTCAAATTTTCCTCATACCCGCGGATCAAGCATAATTTCCCTGAATTTCTCCCCAGCGAAGAGAGCAACGAATGATTTTTTTTTTTTCGCAGACAAATTACGAAAATGGCAGTTGAAAAGTTTGTTTACCCTCTTCGAAAGAAACCGCCCGAATCAACTCAATCGACGATTGCGGGTGGCAAAATGTCCTCCCCAAAAATGCTCACCAAAAGGCTCACCAAAAATAATCGTTACAGCCCCGAGAAAAAAAAAACCTCATATCAAAATCGACGAAGAATTTCTTCCAATCGTCAAAATTTGCAAACCTCTAATTCGGTTGATTCGGCCAATTTTTTTTTTTGTTCCTCTCACTGCAGAATGCAGAAAGGAAAATACTACGAGGGACAAATCACAGCTACGAATAGACCGAGACCCAAAGTCCTGTGTCGTCTGATTCATTACGTCTCACTCTCTATCTCGAGGCGTCGGTTAATTGCAATCGAAAAAGATACGACAATCCCGCTCGAGCGAATATCGGCCGACGCCGTGTGTCGTGTCGCGCAATCAGCGTCCGGGGGACACGAGAGTCGGAATCGGTTCCCGGCGTCGAGTCGACGACGCGGGCTCCGAAGTTCGGTTGCGACGGTCATGGGACTCGGTCGGTTCTGTCTCCCCACTCCGGCGGCTTCTCGACACTCAACAGATTGAGGTGTGGCCACAGAAGGCAGCCATTTTCTTGACTATCTGTCGCATAAGATTTCAGGTAAATACGCAATTACTTCCTAAATATTGCTGGCTGGAGTGGTGCAAGGGTGTGTTGTGTTGTGTGCAACCGTATTGCAAGCGGTAGCCGCGAACTATCGGCTCGCTCGTTCGTTCCGTTGCGCGAAATCAGACGCGTCGTCGCGTCGAAAAAAGAGGGAAGGGATACTTCTCTCCCTCGGGTTGTCGGAGAAGCTGGAGGAGTGCCATGCGTTGCGAATCCACAGGAGCCCCGAACGACAGCTATTTCGCTTAGCGCGTCCGTCGTGCCTCGCGCTTTTCTCTCGCGGTCTCGCTCGAACCGCTTCGCTCGCCGAGTTTTAACGCGGATATCAATCGCGCACGCACAAAAGCGCCGAGTATTTAGCTCAGTAAGTACATCGTCACCGAGGCATTAGACCCCAGCGTCGTCGTCCTACCGCACCCCTAGCCCGGGCCCCCCCTCCCCCTCCACACTGTCTTTCTCTCTCTCTCTCTGTCTCTCAACTTCGCACACTTTGCCTCGTTTTCTCGCGGCAATTCCTTTTTTTTCCTCGACGCTCCGCTGTTATTTTTTTTTTTTTCTTTTCTCTGTTCTTTTCTTCGTCACGAATTTTCAATGACGCGCTCGTATGTCACATAGACGTGGAGCCGTCTCGCGGCCGAGTCCGTCCTTCTATTTTCACGCGAGTGAGCGCAACGCGCTGAGCCAACAATCGCCGATCCTCGGCTGTCCGTTCCGCGTTCGGCGATAAAATTCTTTTTCTCGCGCGATCCTCGTGACTCTCCACCTGTGACACCAATCTCGCGTCTCAACTGTGCGATTTGTCGGGAATATACATGGCAGGTGACGTTCTGCGATGAGACTGTAATTTTTTGACACGTCGACTTGTCGAGTTGCTGCGACGGGTTCTCTGCCTTTGCAGGCCACGGACTTGCACTCTTGGCTCGGGAATGCAGACTGCTGGTCGTTTTGACACAGTCGGTTGATCAGTGGACGATGCTGAGGCTGCATGAATTTGTGATTTTTGTTGCGCACTGGGCGTATTCGTGGTTTGAGTTTCACACCTGGCAGACCAGTTACCGATAACTGAAACTATTTGTGGGTTTTTTTTTTGTGCTTTAGCGACAAACTGAGAACTGATCGAAAGCTCTGAATTATCGACAGTGGAATCTAAGTCAGCCTGCTGACTGACAAGATTATCAAATAACATTGACTTGTGTCAGTCGTGTAGATAAGTTTCAAATCTGTTAAGTAGATAAGTTTCACTTCAGTCCGTGTGATCCGTATGCAACCGAATTTGTACTAAACTTATGGCTTCACTTCTAAAGTGAACAATATTGTAATTAATTTTGAGAATACAGAGTCATCAGCATTATTTTGGGGGTGACATAGTGCAAAACTTAGCGGCAGAGATTATCTAAACAAATATTTGATGTTTATATCTGGTAGACACAAAAAATGCACAGAAGCAGGAAAAAGGTTGATAATTTATGTTTAGTCTACATAACAGCCAGAGACACAAGTCCACTTGCCGGAATTGCCTATCAAAAGGTATTTCAGGCAAAAAAGATTGATCATTCCAATTTTGGCAAATGTTTGAAGTGCCATCAGTAACTGGGCAATTTTATCAGACATAGCTGATGTGTCGATATTTCCACAAAATTTGATATCTTATCATTACGTGTATTCCACAAACTCTCCAATACTTGATAAGATCACAAGAATTGCATTCCCACTGATTCTCTCAGCAATATATACATATATAGCCATACACGTCTAGTCTGAATGTTTTCATTACTCGTTCGTCCATTAATGAGTCATTGTTGTTCGTTCTGTTATCACGATTGTATTAGCGACACGTAAGGTGCGTGCACAAACTGTTTGAGACGCGTCGTAGACACTTTTCTGATCCTCCGAGACGATTCACATTCCTCACAAAAAATGATGTACGGTATAAAACAAAAAAAAAGAAAAAATACAATGCATGGCTCGTGAAATGAGAGACCTCGTATCGTCGATCGCAACTCAGCGAGATATCCGGATTTTGCGACGCGTAGACGAACGATGGAGGCTTCTCATCGGGCTTACTGTTATGTGCATGTCCTTTGCAAAAAGTGGACTACACGATGAAGAAATTGACCAACGATTCAAAGAGACGGAGTCGGTGGGAATCGTCGATATTCATTGCAGAATTTCCGTGCGTAAACCGGCAAAATCGCTTCCATTTTTTCTACAAAGAATTATGTGCTTTGTACGCGAAAGCTGTCTCGGATGAAATAAAATAATCAAGAAAATATGGCCTTTTAAACCACAGTTTTACGCGAAATTTTCGCACGTGAGAACAAAACTCGGAATGAATACGCACATTTTTTCAGCCAACAAATTCTTAGCACATCTGATTCGCATGAGTATTACAAATCACGCATTTTCACAAAATTTCTCTCTAAACAATGGCTATACAAATTTCACGAAGTGTCCTTTGATGCATAACTGAGCATTTTTGGGATTACAAGGTCACTTTAACTTTTTTCTTTTCAAATTGAGGTAAAAGTACCAGTGCCAGATTCTAATAACAAATTGAGTGGCGAGAAAACTTTTCAGAGTACGAAAGAATTTAATTAACGACGCTCAAGAGTGAAGAGCGATTGAGCAGCACTGAAAGAAGAATTTGTTTCGTCTCAGTATTGGGCCATCAGAAGTAACGTGACCCCTCAATGACGAAAGTAAACAATTTTCTTAATCATCCCAAGCCATTGTTCGGATGACACTCGCTTTGCTATCAGTGCTATTACAGCCACTGGAACTTTTACCTCACCCGAGGCAGCTTAAACGTATTTTAGTACTAAACTAATAATATTTTGTTTTAGACGTATAAGGAGTGATTTTACCGCTGGAAGCACCAATCAGTTCCGGGAAAATATTCGGTAGTGAATATCATCGATTTCTGCACTCCCGATAATTTCAAACGGACCGAATCTCAAAAAAAAATCCGCATGAACTAAATATTTCAAAAATTCGTATATGGGAATTAGATTTATTAATACCAAAAACACAAAGTCTACTCCGTAAACGTGTACAAATTGATATAACACAAAAGGTGTGAGCTTTGCGCTTAAAAAAAAAACATAAATTATTTTAATCACGAAGATAGCTTTAAATTCGTTCGATGTGGAAGTATTTTTTAATGATAACAATATTGTTGGCCTATGTGAACAGAACTTAGACTATATCTCTCTATGTACCCGCATACATATAATAATTCTGTTGTGGTATTAGAATTCATCTCGCAGCTCTCTACCTGTTCTAACATCCAAACTGTCCACTTAAAACAGAGACGCGGAAAGAAAGACTAAAAACATGGGATGCATTGTGGGCCGAAACCTCGGCCCAGACGATACGGGGTACCCTGGAACAGGTACGACCCAGTCTATATCCTTTAAAGCTTCCACCCTTCGTAGGTTGCTAAATCTCAGAGTAAAAAGAATATATAGCCGATACATAAATCGTGACTCCTCGCAGTCCGAGCCAGTCATAGTACATAACTCGTATACACTTAAAAGTAGTTTGGACAAGCACTGAATTAGAGAAGCGCGAGAATCTTTACAGCGAATGCTGCGCGATTGTACACGGCGCAACGTGAACTTCTCACCTGAGCAAAAAAAAATACTTCTTTTCTATAGATCAATTCGTCAAGTCGTCTTGTAGTCGAACAATGGATCAGATTTCAGCACGTATACCCACCACTCACGCGATCGCCAACTTAAGTACGGCAAGCGTGGAATCTTTCTGGGTTACGAGTCTTGGATTACCCTTAGAATTCAATCGATCAATTGTTCCTGCAATGTTTTCTTCACAGTGTTTCAACCACCCTTTCCATCAAGTGTTGGAAAATAAATTAAGGATTATGGAATTAAATGAGCGTTTGATAATTTCTAAAAGCAATTTTATTTTGCAATTTCTGACGTGGACAGTAATAAATATTGTCTGATTCTCTTGAGCAGACATTAAATTATTCATTAAAAAGCAAATCGATAAAAATCACATAGATAATAAATATTGCAAGAACCGATTGATTATAAGAGTAGTAAGAGACTGGAAATCCTGGACCGTCACGATTCCATCGAATCGTTCTTCCCGGCTTGTCGGCATGTAGATTATTTCTGCTTCAGCCGTTCTTTGCTTTTTTTTTGCACTCGTTCCTGAGCAAAATTTTGCAGGAGCTATGGGGTGCCGAGGCCGGTAGGATACGAGGAAAAAAAGAGCAGATGGCGGGATAACTCGGTCCAAGTAAAAAAAAAAAGAAAGTAATTCTCTACCACCGATATCCCGTAACTACATTGTTCTCTACTCGCGAAGCCGTGCATGCCCGTTTCTGAACATTTTTCAGTGGCCACGAGGCGTGTACATAGCCCATTATCGCAGATTTTCTTAATTACAACTGTTGATTATTTGCCCTTTGTCTCTGCACCAATTACTCATAGTGTAGATCCCGCTAACATTGTTGGTAAATGGTATTTGAAAAAAAAAAACCACATACACACACCAAGAATCATGCCTTAACATTCATCGCTATTTGAAACCCGACTCCTCCTTGCAACTATCGTAGCCTGTCCAATGTCCAGTATGTAAATATATAGTGACTGTATAAGTCGAATACGAAAATTTTCTCGAACATCATATGAGTCCGTCTGTGTATTTCGTAGCGATAAACTTTGTGTCCGTCGGTTTCGTTTGTAACGATTCCTTTTTCACTGCACTCGATTAATCCAAACATCTTTATTCAAGGTCTTCAACGAGGAATAGAGCAAAAAAAGAAATGTGGTCAACCGTGTAGTATGTACAGAAGAAACGAGTGACGCAATAAATACATTTTCGAGACCCGTGATTAGTAGTGAGCCGCGCGCTAACGGTTCAGGCGCGAGAAAGAAATGCGCTCCGAGCCGGTACAAGTAAATCTGGAAGACGTAGACAACCGCTAGACATCACGAGAAAATTGTTGACGGTAAAATAGGGACATCCGGTGTGCGCAAATTCAATGACGGAGTCACCCGGATGAGTTGCAATCGATCGCGAGTACGATCGTTCGGTGATCCAAGAGCGATGGAATTTTCTAATCACTATAACCCCGCCAGGAATCATCATTTTCGCAAATGGCCGAGCGTTGAGAAGGCTTTTATCCCCGTCGTATTGGTTGTTTGTTAATAATCGAAAAAAATTATTTAATCGCAGGTTTCATGGCGGCCATCAGGAAGAAACTGGTGATCGTGGGCGACGGTGCCTGTGGTAAAACCTGCCTGCTGATTGTATTCAGTAAAGACCAGTTCCCCGAAGTGTATGTGCCTACTGTGTTCGAGAACTATGTGGCCGATATCGAGGTGGACGGTAAGCAGGTGCGTTGCAAAACATCAAGTGTAATCTCCATCGGCGTGAGACATCGCACGATTATTCGAATAATCGTAGTCGAGGAAGCCGAAGAATGCGTCGAAGAAACCGAGGAAGTGGTTACTAAAACGTTGATTTGATTTTTTTCTGTTTCTGATAACTCAAGGTTGAACTAGCCCTATGGGATACAGCTGGACAAGAAGACTACGACAGGTTGCGCCCGTTGTCCTACCCGGACACAGACGTAATCCTTATGTGCTTTTCCATCGACAGTCCCGATTCCTTGGAGAACATTCCCGAGAAGTGGACGCCGGAAGTTAAACACTTCTGTCCTAATGTACCCATCATCCTCGTCGGCAATAAGAAAGATCTTCGCAACGATCCCAGCACGATCAAAGAACTCGGCAAAATGAAGCAGGAACCCGTCAAGCCCGAGGAAGGTCGCGCCATGGCCGAAAAGATCAACGCGTTCGCCTACCTCGAATGCTCGGCCAAGAGCAAGGAAGGCGTCAGGGAGGTCTTTGAAACGGCAACCAGAGCCGCATTACAAGTGCGTTGTTGAAATCAATTTTTAGTAATTTGATATAAAATCGATCATTCTTTTTGCGATACTTTGATTTACATTTGTCTGTTATTAAATTGGGATCGTACTTGATTTTCCAGGTAAAAAAGAAGAAGAAGGGAAGGTGTAGGCTGCTTTGAGGTGTATTTCGAAAAGGGCCCAACGCCGACGGGTGAAACATGGAATTGCGGAGCTAGCTGCAACGAAGCTAGTCGTAATGCCGGAGGCCCCCCAGCATAAACTATGATATACTAATATCTTATCTTTAATTACTTTACATAATAAAAAGAAACCAACAACAACATCAACAACAAGAACAGATCAACAATAGCAACATGTAACGCAACGTTCAAATCCGGATTAATACGAGAAAAAAGGATTCGAGAAATACTGACTAAAATTTTTAATATGATTACACCAGCAACAGCAACAAAGAAAAAAAAATCGAGGAACAATATTCATACATATCGCGATATATGTGTGCGTATTGTGTACGACTCTCTCTCCAATTGTAAGATGATGAAAATATGCAAACCACGATGATGACTCGACCGACTACGAAATTGTCATCCCAACAATTTACAATAACGACACACAATCTTTATAGTAATAACTATTACTATTATTAACGACTATCTCATCCTTACTAAGCGATTTTCATCCTTTTTTTATCGGAGCTCTTTATTTTTGGCAATAAGCGGACGATTACGTGCAGGCGGAGGATACACGAGTTCGTCGTAGAGAGCGGGGAAATCGGGGAAGAACGAGCGAGGGGTCAAGCAAACGAAAGGGACGGGTGAATTCGAAATATAACAGATAAATCACGCAATGAAAACGTAGAGGCTTAGGTCAAGACGAAACTCGAATACGAAACTCGCGATTTTCGTATGGCGCGTCACTGCAAAGAAAGAAAAAAATTATCGCATTAACTGTACGATTTTCTTAAATTGAAAAGCAAAAAATATTTCTATTACGATATGAACGTGCATAAATAGACTATACCGGATCACTTTGATCATTAAAATACCACGTAGGTTAAATGTATTATTATTATATTATTATTATTATTATATATTATATTATATTGTAATACGATGACACTAACATAACGAATTGTAATAGCGGCTATATTATATTTATGTACTCCGAAAAATCAGCAGCGACCTCCTGTATCAAATTTTTAATGATTATTCATGGTCACGACCCTTCATAATGGACGCACGATTTAAGTTTAAAAAGAAGCGATAGGAGAGACTTGAGCCTCGAGCCAGCAGATAACGACACTTCGCGTTTCTGTTGCCCCGAAACGTCGCACAGACTCGAGGGTATCGCATCCGAACTGAAACTAAGCAGTGCAGGACTTTTTTTTTAAGCCGAAGTTTAAGTAAATAAGGACAAGATACGTCGTTATTGACCAAGTGCCGTTTCGCTATGCAGAACTTTGCGGTGCTCGAAAAAAATGCTTCGCGCGCAATACTTGCGCTACTTTATTGAATAAATATCGCAGCTTCATCATTTCATGTGAGGTATATTGTTAATCTTATACTATATCGAACTGCCGAAAAGAAGGAAAAAAAAAAACAAATTTCTAATTACTGCGAATTGTGTGAGAAAAATAAGAACGTCATCTCTGAAAGAAACAGTGATTCATTGTCGTGCGACTGCGCCGCCTTTTACTCGATCCTACGTCACCGCGAGACGCCTCGAATCCGGAAATCGTCGACCTTGCGGCAACCACCTGAAGACCACTGGAACCACCTTCTTGACCCGTCCCGGGGCCACGGCTGACTAAACTTTCAAGCGTAAAGTGTCTCTTTGATCGTCACTCGAGCGTCACCACACTCTACTGCTGCCAGGAAATTACCAAACTTCCGTCTGATTGATATAACAGAATAATGATTTTGCAATATATTTTTTTAATTTTCATTCAAGAAAGTTTCTCTTCTTTTGCTGTTTAACTTTGAAATCCATCCAAAATCAACACCAGCGAGAGAAAGCGTCGAAAAATGGAAACAGCTGCAATTTCCCAATTTATTAGGGTACACCCTAGACGAAACATAATTCTCAGAGGCAACGTAGTTCTCAAAATTCGTGCCTGCGGATAATTTGTCAGCTCCCTTAAAAAAATCGATGGAAACAATGTTTTACCGACAGTGGTGTTGCTTACCTTAAGGGGATACGTGCAAAAAATGCCTCGATGTTAAGGGCGAAGGCTTTGCATTGTACCTATCTTCATAAAATTTGCTGCAATATTTACCTTGAGAAATAAGGACTCGTTCTTTCAGTAAGCAAAAGTAGGAAGAAGCCAGAAATTCAAAATCAAGTTTACAAAAAGGAACTATGCAACCTGAGTAGTACAGAAAAGAGAATGTCCGTAAACTTTGATAATACATTTTTATAATCCATTTATAATAAAGGCGACAACCTTATTATCACTGTTTATACACATACGTATGTACATAACATTCATACGATATAATAGGGTGCAAGAATGCACGATGCTTCGACATTTCATTATGTACAAAGTTTATCGTGACTCTGGATAACGTTTAGGAGTATATTGTACATATATCGTACATAGATCGCCGTAGGACCGCAGCATCGACAGTAAAAAAGAAACGAACAGGAAAAACATATAACAGTCAATTCGCGCGAATTGAATTTAGCGTATTTTTAGATGTATCGAGGACTCGCGAGGGCTTCGTTTTGTGCATGGAATGTTTGTGTATAGCGGAGGATTGCGAAGAGTTCTGACGCAAGAATTAAAATAAGTCGTCGCACCGTCGCATCTGCATAGTCAAATGCCTATTTTCAGTTAAATACGTCCCGCGTATAATATATACGATCTATAGTGTAGTGCATACGTAAATAATTTAGTCTCTCCTCCCCCCCCCCCCCATTTTAACCCCCCACCCTCTCGCTTCTGGTGTTTCTGTTCTATTGATTTATTATCTAGCTATCGATGAGCGATACTCATTGATTTCCTCGTGTAGGCTCCTTAGTGTGATGTGGACGGCACTGAACTAATTTGACTGGACATATAGCAGCAATAGCAGGGTCCCAATATACGGATATTTCTGTTTTAGAGAAACATGGTAAAATGTTACACTCAATTAGATGAATATTTTCTCTACAGAAAGACTGATCAACATAATTGCATTCAGTCGTCACCTGATCGAGCGGGATGTCTTGCGATTGTCTTTCCCTTTCCCCTGGACGTTACGATCACCACCAGAGCCACCGTACGATCGCTACAGTTGTGAGCCACTGCTACTACTGCTTTTACTCGTTGTCTCAACAGATTCCCCTCTTCCGTCGACGCTGTACCTGTTGTTGAAAAAATCCATATTACTCTCCAATGCAAGGAAATAATTATAACCGCCTAACTTACTCTCTTCGAATTTGGGGAGCCGCAAGCTCCTGATTCGTTGCACTATCTTCGGAAAAATTACGCGTTTTCACCAGGCCGCTTTTCGTCACGCAGACCTTAGCTCTCATAGCCAGATCGACCTGACCTTCTTCGGCGCGTTTTCCACTGTCCGCTGTCGCGCCGTCGTTATTGCTCATTGCCTCGTACTCCTCGGCTGGCAGGCAAGTTTCCACCATCGCCTCCAAGCAGTTGACGAATAATTCGGCGCTCTCCGCTGTCCGATTGCACTGTAAACCGATCGAGTACGGATTGGTTGGTGAAACGTTTACTTCTTGGGCACTCGTAAGTTCTAATTTTTCGATGATTTATAATAATTTTTTTTAAGCTAAATTTTACCTTTGCGTATGGCCCGGCGAACCTCCAAAGTCCGCCGAAACCGCAACTCTGCAAGTAGTGCAACTGCTGACCGGCGTCTTCGCAAGCGATCATATTCTGTATGATAGCTTGGACGGCGCTGAAGATGATTTGATCGTGACACGATGATAAAACGCTGTTTATCTTAGCATCAAGCAGATTATTAATAACGGGAAAGACTTTGGGAAACACGACCGACGCTTCAGCCAGATAATCGTATAGTATACGCGTCTCGTTCTCGTCGGTCGAGTATTTGACTAGAGTTGCGAGAATCGTGAGTACGAGTGTCTGCGTTGAAAAATCGGTGAGAACTTCGGGATCTAGTAGAACGTTGTTCTCGTTGCTTACGCTCGCCCTCGCACTTCGATTCTGTCGGGAAAATGAAAATCATTATTTTCATCGAAATTTTTACGAGTTGCTTTTCTGAAAGACGCAATGGAAAATTACCTTGGGTTCTGATTCGTCGGCAGGCTTCGTTTCTTTTGTCGCTGGCACGGAAAACGATCGCTGTGTCTTCAGCAACATTCTTCCGGGCTGAAATATAGAAATCTCAGATGTAATGCAATTATGTCGAAATATTTGGTAACTTGATTGTTTTGCGTTACCTGATGAGCTATGTATTGTTTCTGCTGCCGGGCTTGCGAAAGAGCCGACGGATCCAAAAGGTCCCATGACTTTTGTTTTCTATTTGTGCGATTCACCGTTCCGGTGGATTCCTAAAAAGATAAAGTTACATTAAGAAACTGCGTGAAAATTAATTTGCTCATTTATTAATTTTTGGAGATAAAAATACTTACTGTTCCATTTGTAGCCATGGTGTCCAAAAAATCGGAACTGTTGGATTCTGTGAGATTCCTACCGAGGGAGTGTCTGATATGGCATCTACTCCGAACTTCTTCCGACACGGAAACCAAAGCTGAAACCCAAAAAATGATTACAGCTTGCACTAAATGTTATCGAAAATGAGTCCTCTATTAAAAAGTGCGTGAGCCACCATTGTTGTCGATTTATTCCGCCTCCAATTAATCGTTGGGAAACCGTCAGTTTATTGACGGTTTCCCAACGACGATTTAAATTTTTCGGATCTTGCCATCGGATAAGTTAACGACGTTAATTACTTACCGGCGAGATATGCGACGCTTTCGGGAGTCACCTCGAACTTGTCTCGTCTGAAAGGTTTCGCGACAATCGCCAAAAGCATTGTGAGGACCCTAGCAGTTCTCGTGACCGTCGTTGGGGTAGGATGACGATAACCCTTAAGCAGATGACCCACTAGGGCGAAATGGAAGTTCGATTTGAAGGATAGACCGACAGCGTGGTCCAATTGTTTAAAGTGCCATTCCAATGGCTCCCTCGTCGACATCATTACTTTTTCCAAAGTCTGCGAAAAGACAGCGAAAAATTGTGATATTTGATCTACAGAAACATTTAAAAAATGCACGTCTCTGCAATTACCTTATCGTCGAAAGTTCCTTGCGAATCTAGAGTGTGCAAATTTTGCTCCAGCAACGCAAGTCCCGAAGCGTACAACGGGGCCTCGTCCAACTGAAGAACCGACGTTGCTACCCAGAACAAATAGCGGTGGATTGGCGATTCCTGTGAGACAGACAGTAATTTATATTAGGAAATGTATTAAGTTTAAAAAAAAATGTTAGTGTAAATATGAGTCTTCTGGAACAAGGGAAGTCAATTGTGGTAAGATGAGAAAGTGATATCTTACAGGCCTGAGAAGTGGCTGCAGTCGCGTGAGACACATAACGATGGCTTCGAGCAGCGTGATATCGTTAAAGCTCTCCAGCGCCTTAACGAGTATCCTCAACAATTGCTTGATATCCTGATCCGTGATGCTCTTACTGATACATCCAAAAACGATGAGCGCTCGGGGCTGTAGAGCCGGATTGAAACAAAATGCGAAGCTCTTCGCGAGCGACGTCCATGTGGTGAGCCAGTCGCATCGCGGTATATCCCGCATGCAGGCTTCCATAATCTCGAGCAGAGCATCGGTGATAACTTCCAGACTGGTCAGAGCTAGCCGTTCCCGATCCTGAGCGCCGCAGATGCTCCTTTCGTTGCCGAACCATTTCTCGCTCGAGTGTCTGTAGCTCGATCTGAAGGCCGTCACCGCCGCAGACTTGACCTTGCTTATACCGAAAAGTAGATAAAACTTTGGCAGAGAAAATTCGTCGAGGCTCATTCTCAACACTCTGTACGTGTCCTCGGAGAACGAGGGCGAGCTGCAGGTGCACAGCGAGTGAATTATGTTGATAACGAGTCCGTGGGTCGACGCTCGCATGCTCAGACTTCCCGAGCAGACGAGAAACGTCACCGTGTGAAAAAGATATGGAAGATGCTTGCCTACGTCCAGGCAATTGTTGAACGACAGCATGAGCAGATAACGCGCGAGAATCGCAATGTCGTCCCACATCATGTGCTGCTCGAGAAGCGGCGTCGGCGAGGTGCACGTTTTGTCGACCACGCGACACAGTCGGCCGATGACTTTCTTCGCGACGAGCTGAACGTTTCCCGAGGCCAGAGCGACCGCGGTGTCGGCCATTATCTCGACCATCGGCGAGCCTAGGCCGTACTTGACGCTTTTTAGAATAAAATTGTCGAGCACCGTGTCAATGAGATCGGGCAGACGGCCGATCGTGCTCCATATCTTCGCTTGTATGCTCGGATACATCTCGACCTCCTCGATAGTGAGGGTTATTAGCTTTTCTAAAATTTGCGTGACCTGCTTCTGTCGTTTGCCGCCCTCGTCGTTTGGCTTGTAGAAACGCACGAGATTCTTCAGCCACGGTGTCATGTACTCGAGGCACAGATGCTTCAGCTCGATCGTCGAGACTCTGAAGCCCTGGATGCACTCCTCGAGGAATTCCAGGGTGAGATGAGGATCGTTAGCCGCGAGAGTTTCGCTCAGGTGCTTTATGAATATCGTGTTGTTCGAGGGAATGCAGAGGCCCGAAGTTTCGAGCAGCTGACCCTCGATCTTGAGATCAAAAGTCGCGGTCAGGGCGCAGAGTTGATTGTAGGCCGCCGTGCGGAGATTCGGATCGGAACTGCCGAGATTCAGCAGCGCCATGTTGAGAAGCGTGCCCGGAACGTCTTTCGGGCGAATCTTCGGATGCACGGACATCGAGTCCGGTTGCGAGAGCTCCCATCGGTTTCTTATGTGTATTATGGCTTGGACAATACTGTCGCAGTCGTTGTGAATGAACGATAGAGGCCCCGCTTCGTTGGATATCGTCAGTGTGAATTGATTGTCGTCGACGAGGCAAACTTCCTCGATCTCCGACGCGTAATACACGTCGTTCAGTAGTACCGAGTGCGAGAGCACTTTGCATTTTTCGGCCGACGTTATCTGTATCGCTGTTGGACCGACTTTGACGGACACTTTGGTGTCTTTGTGTGAGAGTTTTAAGGCGCTTGTGAAAACTTTGAGATCCTCGTCGAGGGACAGAGTGGCGCCCGGGAGCTTTTGCTGCTCCGGATCTATGAGGTCGTTTAGTCTGCCCGGACCATCCACGAATATCACTTTGCGATTGCCCTTCAGAGGTGCGAGAATTCGGTCGTGAAATTTCGTGTACTCTCGCACCCAATTGTCGCAATTGTATATGTAGGCCGCGTGAATGTTCTCGTATGCAACTTCCGGCAATACGTGAAACCACTTTTGCAGGAATTCCGTGCGGAAACGATTGTCCGAGCAGGTGTGCGTGAAGTCGACCACCAGCTCGAAGGGGGCGTGACAGAAGGGCTTGAGTGTCAGGATCACGTGGTAAATCAGAAGGTCGCCGTTTGTCTCACCGATTCTGAAACGATTGTCACGCTTACAGAAACTTGACATTTTTCAAAGTCTGCCGCGGATGGAACAGACGAGCATCTACTTACTTGTATCTCCGGGCAATGTAATAAAATACAGGATGACCCAATTTGCTTGTACCCGCCTGATAGAAAATATTCAGGCTCTTGATGCTCTTGAACTCCTCCTTCTCGTGCATTTTGTGTTTCACCATTATCTCCTCGAAATTCGTCGAGGACATATCGATACTCGACCATCGCGCGTACGAAGACGAAAACAGTAAGCTGTAACGGATAAAATATTAACTTACTATTTTTAAAGGCGCATTTTTACATTATATAAATTCTAAAAAAGTCGACTTGAACATTGCGTACTGTGAATCAACGGGTTTATGCTCCGGAGGTCCAAGATAGGCGAGCAACGTTGCCATTTTATCGAAAGGTCGTCGTCCCACGGCTTTGTGGTCTCTACTGCTGCTGAGGTAATCGCCGATTCTCTCCTGATGATTCCAGAGTAAACGATGAAGCGCGAGGACATTTGCGTCCGAGACGAAGGACATTGGATGATTAGTCTGATCGACTGTCTCGCAGTCCGAGGCTATTTGGATGAAAAATCTTCGGCCGATCTCAAACTGGCCTTGCAAAAAGTCGTTGAACGGTAGCATGTGCTGTTCCTTGCTGAACTGCACGTGATTCGCGATGTTCTGGAGGATCTTCGACATGAGCATCAAGCCGCGCTTCACGTGAGGCGGCAGTTGCTTGCTCACTATTCCCATCTCCTGGGGCGAGACAATTGCGGGATTTATGAAACGCAAGAATATCACAGTACCCACGGCACCTATATTATTCTGGGGACATTGGGGGAATCTCTTGCTCAGCACCTGATACAGGCAATGGCACATCGAACGCAATTGCGGTGGGAATCTGTAATTAGTAAACAAAATTTCGGTTAATTATGCGAAATAATTTTTTTTTTTATACAAAAAAGAGAATTTTCGGGGCGTCGTATTACCTATCGGCTGACGATACAATAGCGTTGAATACTTTTTCAGTTAGGGCTATAAGGTTGCGGCCGTTTTCGATTATATTCTCCTTGGCGTCGATTCTTGCGCTGTCGACCTCGAATCTCGTGACGGGATCGTCGAGAAGAGGCTTTATTAGAGGTTCAAGTAGGTTCTGCAGGTACGTAGCGCCGTATATTTTGAAACAGAAAGCCATTATTTTGCTTCCCAAGCTGTTTCCGCGAAACAGCGTTTGCATGCAATCCGAAACTTCGACCTCCCGGTAGAACATGTTCCACAATAGAGGCGAAAGCAGGTGCTTAGCATCGAACAGGGTCACAAAGACTCTCGCAAGTTCGTCCATCTGATTCGAAGTCACGACGTTCGCCAGGGCTATGGCTATGGGCAATTCTCCTTTGTCGCTTATCATCGTCACGAGTTGAACCAATTGCTCGAATCTGTCGGCTAATACGGTCTCCGCCAGGGTATCGAACTCTGTTCCCTGCTGAAGAATCTTCGTCAACACTTCCATAAAAGCCGCTCGTGTTTGGAGATCTCGATTGTATCCCAGATCTATTGAATTTAAGACATTGTACACAATTATATAAAAAAAATTATCTGCGGAGACGACAGAATTAACAGATTTATAGTAAAATTACCTATAGAATGCATGAGGCCACTGTCGATATTCGCACTCAGGAGATTGCTCATTGCCTGAATGGTCGCGTTGCGAAGCGTCGACAGTTTCCCCGTACTGAGATGTTGCCTGGGCACGACTTCCTTTTCTTCGGTCGCGACGTCGTTGCAGTCGTTCAGTAAATTCATGAAAAGCGTAAAATACTTAAGGAACAGCTGAGACTTGGCTTCCATGAGGTCTCCGCGATCGGACTCCTCGGGCTGAAGAGGTAAACCGAGAAGAAGCGCTCCCACGGCTTCCATGCACGCCTGATCCAAGTCTCTGGTTATCGTCGTGACGTCGCTGTTGCTGGGCGGAGCGATTTGGTGAGTCGTGCCCATTATCCAATCCGTCAGGTATTCCACCAACTTGTTGCGAAATTTCATTTCCTGGCGAAAAGCGAGATCGTCGCGTCTCTTCATCATCGCCTCGACGAGCTGGCAAAGCTTTGTTTTTATGTGAATCGCGTGCACGGTCATGTCCAGATGACGCACGTATCGCACAATCGCGAGTGTCATACCCTCGATGCTCGTTATACCGAGATACTCGGAGGGCTCGTCGGCCCTCGAGTCCAGGACATTTTTCATTATGAATATAGTGTGCTCGATGAATTGCGTGTTCACGTCGAGCACCACGACTTGACCCTGCTGATCGAAGAATTTCTCGACTATGCTTTTGATCTGATCGAAGAGAATCGGATAGAGAGCAGGGCTCATCTCGTGGCCCACGAGCTCCTTCACGTGCTTCTGAATTTGTGTTCCGTACTTTTCGTTGTTGCATATCAAAAGGCGCAGGAGATTCGAGACGAATTGCGTTACCGGACAGTACTGCACCTCCTGACTGGGATTGGCAAGCGACGACGCCGCCTCCTGTTGCTTCGCCGAACCTTTCTTCGGTTCCGGATGCAACGGCATTCCCGACATTGGCCTACAGGGCGATTTTCGCTGAAGACACACGCCACCGAGGGCGCACAAAAAACCCGTCATATTCGCCCATTCGTTAATTTGATCCTCGAGCTCGTAGTCCGAGTTTTGATGCGAGGCTCTTCTCTTTCCTGTACTGCGGTGAAACGCTTCCACCTGGCCGTCCTCGGTCTTGTTCTTCGGATTGTTCGTCAATTGTCGCGAGGTTAATTCCCAATTTCGAAAAGTCTCCTCCCAGGCCTGAAAACACGAAACGAGTTGCGCAAAAATGTGTAACTAGTCGAGGAATGTTTTACGGTGCTACTTAATTTTCGCGGTGTACTTACAGGTTGTACTCCATTGACGCAGTGCTCGATTTTTCTAAGTAGGCCCATAATTTTTCTCTGCAGGGCGGCTCTGCCTGAAACGCGTGAGATAAAATTAATTTGGTTTCCGGGCGGACCGGCCTCGTACTTTCAATGTTTGAAATCAACTCAGAAGCAGCGTAAATCGAGCAATAAGCTTTTAGAAAACAATAATGAAAATTCATACCATTGATCGCCGGGATACCATGACTTACCGTGATTATGTCTTTGATAACATAACGTACTGTCTCCGCTGGCTGTTACAAGAAGAAAAGGTACTTTGCTTACTTGGCCGATACGTTAATTAAGGAAACTCACCAGTCGTAAGTACAGTGGATATTTGGGCGAGTTCCACGTAGAGATTGTAGTTCGGCAAGAGGCAAGTCACGGCTACGTCGTCGCTGCCGCAACGGATTTCGGCCTCTTCGCAGAGGAGGGAGAAACAGGAAAGCGCCACGAGTACAGCTTCCATATCTATGCTCCACAAATACATGAAGAATACGACCTGCGATCAAAGAAAGTTACGAAAAAAAAGTTAATCTCCGAATCGACCATAAACACTCGTACATTATGATTTCGCGACTGCTATAATTCGCTGAGTGTACAAAAACCGTACATACCTCCAATTTGATATGCGCTTGTTTACAGATGGCGATTTGGCTGCCGACGTTCGCGTAATCCTTGTTCTGCGAGAGAAACGCATTTCGGTGAATGAGAATTTCCCGGAGCCATTTGAGAATGTCGGTGTAATTGACTATTTGGTGCTGAATGAGTTTCTGCGATATCGAGAAGAGGACTTGGGAACTTATGTCCCAGAAGGTGTTGATCGGTGCCTCCGGGTTCCAGGCTTTTATCTGATCGGGATGGTGCAGGGCGAGCAAGGCCTCCATCGCTTCGTGGGCGATGTCGGGCATAGTTGGCTGATGAACCAACGAAACTAGGCCGTTTATCAATTCCAGCGTTGAGCTTTGTATCTCGTGGCCGGCTTTGCCTTGATTCTGCAATAAATAAAGTTGACAAAATTAGCTGCAAAGCGATGCTCGAATTCGCAGAGAATCCACATTTGACACGTACGTTAAGCATCAACATCGGATCCGTGTGAATCAGTCGAACCATCCACAGCAGAAGATTCCGATGACTGGAAATATCCTCGCCGCGATCTTTGTTTTTTCCTTGTTCCTTTCCCTTGAGCGTCAATGTTTGTATCATGCGCAATGGTGTGTGAGATATGTAACTCTGCGTGACCTTGTTGAGAGTATCGGTAAACATGTTCCTGAGATCAGCGCTGCGCGAGTAGACGAGTTCTATTTGGGGCCACCACGACAGTCTCGGTTGCATGACTATCCTGAAACAACGTCGTCGTTACGAGAGCCTAGGCAGCGGGGAAAACCGACAATTTTCTTGGCAAGTATAGCTCCGCTTATTAGACGATTCAGCAGAATCCCGATTTATTTCCAGTTGAAAAGAACGACCGGTCTTTAGACGCTGTATTTATAGCTCCTCGATGCGCGCTCCGTATGAAAAATGAGCAGCGTTTCAATGAAAAGAAGTCGAAATTACCATTCGAAAATAAAATGTTTGTCTTCTCCTTTTTAGAATTATTCGCAATTTTGGATTTATCGTTGGCCTTGCGTGTACCAAATTATAAAATAACAACCCAGGACAAGACGGAAAATATTATGTCTTTTTCAACTAGAAAATGAATCGAGAGTCCGCAATATTATGCGTGTATGTGGTACCTGTACAAAGAACTGACGAGAACGAATTGGTAGGTCGATGGAAAGTTCAAATTTAGGCAAACTTTCAGTACTTCGTTGTTGTGCGGTTTTATGCGAAAGCAGCTCACGAGACAATCTATCATGAGATCGACGTCCTGAGCGACGTAATTCTGACCTCGGGAAAACGGTTTGCTGGGATTGAATAACAGTGCCGTTAGATCACTGATCACGTGTTGCACCAGAGTAAAAATTACGTTGCTGGAATCACGATTGTTTATGTACGTCGAGGCTTTGCATAGCTTGACGCAAGTCACGGCTGCGGCTTCGGTCAACTGTCTCGCCGAACCGCTGTGCGTTCCCAGTCCGCGTTTAATGCTATCAATAAATTGTCTCTTCTTCGTGTGTTTCGGCGAGCACGGTGCACCGGTGTCAGCGTTTACGATTTCCTCGAGCACTACCGGCGATAGAATGAGCAGCATTATCTGCAGCGACCACACGGCAACCCTGCCTTTTTTGTTGTCGGCGAATGAGTCGAGCACGTCGAACAACTCGCCACAGGCTTTCGACAAATCATCGTTAGGCTTTTTCTGCATCTCCGCGAATTCGTGGGGATACGTGTCCATCCAATTCCAGATTGCCTTCTCCAACGAGTTCATGAGTACTATGTGCGCCGATTTCTTCAGTTGTCGGATCTTCTGAATCGTTTCTGAAATTACAAAACCCCTATTCGTAAGCATGATTATGGAAAGTCATTACAAATTCATTAGAGACTCTGAACATTTTTCTTTTTAGACCATAATTTTCCATGTTCTTTTAACAGTTTCAAGATACCATTTAAAAGCTTTGTGAGCCTGCAGGCGTCGACGTTGATATGCTGAATAAGTTCTATATCGCTGTAATCCGGATTCTCGTCGCTGCAGCCTGACAGCTCCTGAAGGTGTGCTGATATTCTGTTGAAAACAGCATTAAAGAAATTCAAACTAAGAGCAAACAAAACTTTGCTCGCCAAATTCTTCAGGTGCATGTGTTGCGGAGTGTCGTTTGATACATCTGCAAATAAAAAAGAATGTTCACTATTCGTTCACCCAGCCTTGCAAAGAAAAATTTATAGAAAATTGATATCTTACTAATAAATTGGCAAATCTCCCTAAGTACCAATTTAATGTTCGTTTCATCAATCTTCGTTGTATCTTTGGGCTGATTGGGTAAGCATTGCTCCAATGTGTCGAGAATAATTACAATGGACTCGTAACAATTTCTGTCATGGTCAGAGCCATGAAAAGATCTCTGACCGCCGGTGTAGGGCATCATTTCATTGACATGCTGAAGCATCTTCGTAAGGCCGGTTATCACAAGCGAGAAGCGATAGCGAGATATTTGTATCAGGTATTTCTGGTTCTTCTCTTCGTTAATTCGCGAATGGGTTGTTTGAGAGCCTGCTTTGCATGGCAGCTGAAACAACAATTTATCATCCATTTGAAACTCAATTAATAAAAGGGACCACTAATAGTAAATCAAAATAATTGTTACATTGAAAAAGAAAAAAAAAAAGTTGGGGCAAAACGAAGCCAAGCAGTAGCGTAACATTCTCTGTACAAAATATTTTTTCCATACGATATGTCAACAAATAATTTGAGCCCTAGAGATTTTATAGGAGCTGAAATGCCTGCACCGTAAAAATGCTCCCTACCAAATTAACTGACAACAATGCTCAAACAAAATTTCAATATTCAAAGAATAAATGGCTTGAACAGGAGGCTCCAGTATCAAGGGGCAAATTTCCCAGAAACGTGAAATGAGAACATTCCTGTCATTCATGTATTACCAATGGGCGTGAGGAAAGGAACGAGCGGGGGAGGGGGTTTCAGAGGGGGGTGATTGAAACCATACAAGAACAGTCCATAAAGTGCCATGAAGGGGGTGTAGAGCTGTGATTGTCAGCCGTAAACTCGACCAGGGTGTGGGTAAAATAGAAGAGAGAAAAGAAAACGAAAACGAAAAAAAAAGAGGGAGAGGCCGTGCGCGTGTTGTAGGCCGGAGGGGATTTTAGGGTCAAGGCAGGTTTTCAATTTTCATGAATGAACGAATTTCCGATAACCACCGATTCCATCGCCCCGAGCTCCCATTCACCTCTCGCGATCTCACACCCGAATCCCGCGGTCTCTCGCCTCGAACCGTGAATTAACACGACAACACGGGGCTGTCATTGTTACGATCGTCGCGTTGCGAAACCCGAAACTCTCGGGCGGCCAGCGCGACCGAGTATCGCAAGTAATTGCGGTAACTCGCGTAATTTCGTCGGTGCGCATCATTGCCGTGCCCGAGCGTCCGCTGTCCATACGGCGAAACAAACGGGACCGTGCGATCCCCGAGGGAAATGATGCAAGCGAGGGCCAAAGGCGTAAGAACGACGAGAGACGTGCGGAGCGCGAGACGTGCGGGATTTTCGTCGACGACGTAGCGAGCGAAACAACAAACGCGCGGGGAGCCCGTGGACTACGTGATGCGATGCGATTTATCGTCGAATCCGCCGCTGTCCGGTCCAGTACCTGATCCTCGAAACGCGTGATCAGCAGCCCAGCCCATTCGCTGGGCCTCTGGGTGCCCATTGCGGCCCTTCGTCCGTCGTGCACGGTTCAGTGACGAGTCGTCATGATAGCGCGAGTCGATTCACGAGGAACTCGCGACGCGGTTCATCGGCGACACTGGATTTTCTCTCGTCTACGTGCGGCAGCAGCAGCAGCAGCAGCGGTAGCAGCGTCGTCGGCGGTTCACGAATCGCGAGGCCGCCATTCAACACAACGCCGAGTGCGACTGGACTCTCGGTGGAGCCGCTCTCCGGACGACTGTGTGTATGCAGCGGCGGCTGCAGAACTGAGGGAAGACGCGAAAGAAAGAGGGCGATAGTCGTACAGAGAACTCGAGAGAAAGAGAGAAAGAGAGAGAGAGAGAGAGACGGAGAGTGAGAGAGGAAGAGGTAGGGAGATAGTTGGAAAGAGACAGAGAGGGAGAAAACGTCGAGAGCGGATCAGGTCGCCCCGCGGATGATTCGTATTCGGGCGGGGCGACGACGGAGGGTTGAGAACGCGGTCCGCTCGACAGCGGCGAAATACTGAAGGGACGGAGTGTCAGGTAGTCCGAGGAATGGGAACGCGGGAAGCGAAGGCGACGCGACGAGAAAAGCAAGAGAGGAGAGCGCGCGCGACCGAGGCATAGCGCAGGTCCCGAGCGGTGGTACACGGCTCTCGGGTCCTCGCTCGGCGACGGCGGCGGCGGCGGCGGCCAATCACAGAGCTCCGAGGCGCCGAGCGCATGGCTTTGCCCCACTACGCAACTGCGCCATTCATAAATGCCCGACTGACTCGCTCGGCTCGCTCGCTTCCACCCTCGCGGTCGACTCCCTACTTACCTATATATATTTGCGCGTGTATATGTACGCATGTATATACACATACGAGGCCACACCGGCCTGTGTGCTATGTCTATTGCGCGCCGCTTGCTTACCTCTCCCCGGGATATGGACTATCGATTGTAGGCGCGGAATTCGCGAAGGTTACCAGCCCTTTGCCCTTGCGAGTCGAGGAAAACGCTGCGTTGTCGCGCTTTCGGCGACTGGGTGTTCTTAAGTACATCGGGAAATCGCAAACGGGACTTGGGAACGTGGTTATTATTATTTGTTTTATATATATATTTTTTGTTTTATTTGTACTCAATGAAAACAGTTTTATTCAGTGAAAAATATGTACACGATGTGGCTAATACTTCAGGCACTTCGGGAACTCGGTGGATTGACGTGGAGCTCGTTGTCTCGTTTCGCCTGTCTCGAACTAGGCGCCTTGACCTTGCCTCGCGACCTTGGAAATCAATGTGGTCCGGCGACGATGATGCTTCGCGATGCTGTGCACGCTCTTCGGATCCAGATCCGTGATGGCGTTGTTGAATAGGAAGAACCGAGATTCCGGCAGTTGGATGACGTGCTCGGGCGGCAAGACGGGAATGACGGATCTGTCAACGGAATAACAATGAGTATTAAAAATTTGGGGCTCGCGAGGGAAATAGCGAAATGTGCTGTCTGCGAGATTTACAAGAAGTTTCTTTGTCTGATTCTCGTTAAGATAGGAATAATCTTTTTTATTGCGATTGAAAAATCAACAGAAAAGCTTCGTCGAACTGAAGTTCACTTGTGGAACAATGAATATCGAGAGTAGATTGCTGCAGGATAAACGCGAAATGTCTGTGCCGAAGTAACAAAAGGCACTCATTACTGGTAAGAGCAATACATTGTTCGAGATAAAACGCAGAGGCTGAACTTACGGGTCGACGTCGCGAAAGGCCATGAGAATCGAGCAGTCCTTGGCGATACGAGACAGCAGATAATTTCGCAGTGTCAGCAGCTCCTCTCTGCTGGGCAATGGTTTCGATGTTTGCAGATCTCCCTCTTCGGGCGTTTGTACCTCTGTTTCGAAGTAAATCATCTCGTCGTTCAATATGCCCGAGTGAGTCGAGTACACAGCGTACACAGCGTCCACACTGTGATTATTCAGTCTCTGGACTCGAAGGATCGTCTCGAGAATAGAATCTTTCGGCAGGGATCTTCCCGCAGGATCGTTCGCGGATTTCTCAGTGGTTATCGGCGCCGTAATCAGCTGATCCCGCGGAAACGGACGAAGCAGCGCGTCGCGGATCAGCTGAAACATCAACTCGTGAGCGGCTTCCCGGTCGAACGGCTTGTCGTGAAAGAACCATTCGCCCAGAGCTTTATCGAGTTGCGTCGGCTCGAAATCCTCGCCCCAGATTAGCCGTCCGTTTTCGAAGATCCTGAAGTTATTCTGCGGAGATTCGGCGAGTCCTCTCACGGCTCGACGCATACGATCAGCTTCTCCGGAGAAAAGATCGCAGGGACAGTATTTGCTCGGCGATGAGATTTTTCCCTCGGCCAACTGGAAATTTCGAGAGTCAGCGATACTGAGACGTTTGCCGTGTGGATTCATGCGTATCGCGCGACAAGGGATGTATACTCACTTTGAAGTACTGCTTCTGACAGTAGTCGCACTTACCGCGAAGCAGCGAAACTTCCGCGTCCACGAAACCCTGCTTCGGTTTTATTTCCACGCAATAAGTCGGCCTGTTTTCGCCGGACGGAAGTTTTTCATGCAGATATCCCGGCAGCAGCGTGTAATCCGGCAATGTTGTGACGAACGTATCCACGACTTTCTTGTCGCGACGGTGATCTGGAAAAGACAGAGAAAGAAAATATAGTGGTATTATGTGAGCACGCTCGGGAACGAGTGTTTCCGCAGTATCGACGCGCGTGTGAAAGAGGCGATCGATGCTAACGGTATACAACGCTTTGGAGTCTAGAACACACGAATATTGGCTTATTCGAATTTCGCCGGATTTCTGCACAATCCTACTTTTAAGCAAACATTTTATTATACATGTTTCAACCTACTGCTGCTAAATTACGAAATCACGAATATTCGGAATCGAATAAAGACAGAAAGATATACAACTCCAGAAATCTCCAAGTATTCAAAACAAATTTTCTTCCGCGCGAAAGCAGCATAGTAATTAGCATCTAAAGCATTATTGCTCCACTCATTCATAAATCAAACACGATATAATGTGAATTGCGCTAAAAAAATGCGCATCCTGATGTACGAATTTGCATTTTCAAAGAAAACAAAAAATAAATTCTCGCCGTGAATGGAAACTGTCAACAGGCCAATTAGCGGCCACGAACTCCTCGTCCCTCGAGGAGCGCTCGTTTCGCAAAACGTGATGCGCATCGCCCGACCTGGTGGCTAGGAAGGCGTTGGCGCCTCTGACGCAGTTGTTATGGCCGCTCGTCGAGCGAAGAGACGAGCGCCGCGGTGGCTCTTAACCGCGCGTCGTACGCACACGCGTCGAAGGATTTCACTGTGTATCGTGAAATCGCATCGAGGAAACTAGCGTCTGCACGTCGCACATTAATTTACACGTACGAGAACGTAAAAGAAGGAAGTGAGCTCTCGTTGAAACCGGACTCGAAAGAGAGAGATCCGCCGCGATAGGAATCGCATTATATTATATAGAATATATATAAAGTATATGTACAGCGTATAAGAGGATGATACCTGGCCTCTGCGTCTCGAAGAGGCTCATCCGCCGCGCCACGTCCTCCGGATTGCAACGCACGATCTCTGGTTCGCTCGCGTATCTTCCCATCAATCCGGAAATTACGTTTCTGTAAAAATCCACGAGCAGCTCGGCTCGCCGCTTTCCGCCGTCCTCAGCGGGTGCGTCATCGGCGTCGTCTTTAGTTTTTCGAAATCTGAGCACCTTCCGGTCCTGTGAACAACAGAGGACGAGCGTTATTTGAGAAAAGAGGAGAAAAAACAGCATTGAGCAAGAAAAGGAAACTCAAGTCGCGCGTTGCCTCGCGATTCTCGGTTCGAGAGACAACGACAACCTGAATGATGATGCCTAGGCGTACGTGCACCAATCGATAGAAAATACCGACTCGCACGGTCGCTGACGTGGCCGGCGCTCGTTTCGCGCGGTTTACCCGCGGGTTACATGTACTCCGTTACATACGTATATATATTTTTTCTCTCAGAGAAATCGCAGCAGTCTCAGGCGACTATTAAACCGACAACCGTTGATCAGCGTTTGTTCACGCGACTATTTTTGTTGTTGCGCTAACTGATTAATAGTCGCCAAGACGGCTGCGATTATTTGCGTGCACCGCGTGACATTCTTGTCGCGTGTCGTGCGTGTGTGTTTGCAGCGAACTCGTAAAGTGACGCAGCGAATTATTCACGACAAATATTCGCTCTGCCAAAGTAAAAAGAGTAAAGAAAAATAGCGAAGCCGGAGATGTTGACTCGGAGCGGGCGAACCGACTGGTACGCGAAGTCAGCGACTCGCATAGCTGAATTCGTAATCCGTTGCACGTTGTTTTCTACACTTTGAACCGCGACGTCCGTTTGCGTGGACATTTTTCAGAGATTAACGCCGCTCCGATGATACCGCGAAACGCCAAATAAAATAATTTTAACCGCGGCCACGCGATTGAAATAATAAAAAAAAAAATAATTAATCTCGAAATAAAAATGTTTAATTTACTGTTTTACGTAAATTCGTCGGTGGCCGCGAAGCGATATAAAAACAAGATGAATAATTAATCACCCGAGTCAACTTACGTGTGGCAACGACACGACGAGTGTCGCATTTCCCTCGCCGATATAAGCAGAGCCATCGAGCTCCCGGGGATCGATCGAGCGAAAGGCCGATAGCTGCCGAGTCGGGGCACCAGCGGCGGCGTAGCCCGAGGCTGAGGATGTCTCGCCGCTTTCCTGCCGCATCTCCGTCGCCTCCTCGCTTCTCGGCCGAAAGCCGGAAGTCGACTTTATCGCTTTATTCGCCATTACATCAGCGCTGCTCTTCATCGTCCGCGCCGTTCAGCCCCTCCGGTTCCCGTGCCTCCTTCTCCGGTCCACCGGGCGTAATCGAGTTCTCCATCAAACCTGAAATCGCACCAACACGATGTAGTTCCTCCAGTAATGCAATTCAGGTTAAAATAAAAGTAAACAACAAAATAATACAAATAATAGGAAAATATTTGCGAAACTTCGCGGCGGAAAATGTGTCGCAAAACTTGCCCCGGATATAAAAGTTGCATTTTTATCGCGATATTCCTGTGAAACAAGTTAACCGAGCGCGTAACTCGTTTAACGAGAAAATTGTCGAGATAATTTATCGCGAAAACAAAAATAAAAAATAAAAAAAACGAAAATAAAAATGAACAGTTACCCTGACCGAAAAGTATTTCGAGCGAATTAGCATTCGCCGATCGCCCATTCCGGTTGTGCGCGCCGCGCGAGCCGGGACTAGTGCGAAGTTCGTACTGTGAATCACTGGAATTTTATATATCCGTCGTGATAGCACGCCGTCGAACCGAGCGGCGTGAGTTATAAAATCGCAAAGCGAGCCGCGACCGTGGGTGGTAAAACGCGGGGGGGAACGCGCGGGGTAACCCAGCAAGTACGTGTGGTGCACGGCTGAGGCCGAAATATCCGGCTGCGACCACCTCGGCGAGCGGTCGGCGGGCGACGGCTGCTCGTCGTTAGAAATTCTAATGACTTTTCGAGCGGCACGACGATTACGCTCCGGACTCGCGAGCGCCAAGCGCCTCCGATGGTCCCGCACGCGGGCCGCGCCGTTAAAAACGCGCAAGCAGGAGACTACGACGACGACGACGGCTGCGAGTATATAGCGCGAGCAGCACGTTCGTCGCGGACTCGCGTAACTAATGCGTGCGCGGGGGGCTCAACGGGCCCGGACGCTTTCGCGCGGCCCGACCGACAGACTCGCAGCGCGCGCGGAAAGAGACGCGGTGCGCGCGTCTTACGTCATATTCCCAACGATGCCGATCGAGCGTGTCCGCTGCGTGGGACTCGGTGTACTTAGCCGTCTACCGTCCAGGTGAACATGTAACAAACGCGTTTTCGCGGTCCTTTCGATTCGCCTTTCGGTCGAGTGACGGAAAACCGGTGGTTATTACACCGCCGGACGTCGTTAGTCGCCCGATCTGGATTCGCGAAACCTTCGGGCTTATCCTCGACCCGGTATCGCCACTCAAGTATATCCAGAATTAGTTTCGCATTTTGTTTTATCGTATCTTTCGTTTTTATATTATCGTTATTATGGAATTTTTTTTTCTTTTTTAAATTGGATCTCAGGTGGCCTCCTGAAGGCTCGGGAGTTTAATCGAAGACCGGCTGAGGGCAAAGCGGCGGTGGCTCCGATATCAGCAGCCGGCTATGCCTAAGCCACCTATATATAAGATAATGAACCTCGCTTTCGAGGTGAACCTCTCTCGCGCGTCGCTTTAACGTCCCGTCCGCACCTACCGGTTTATAACGGTCACCGCGCCGCGCGCTTGAGACGAAGCTGCTGCCGCCACCGCTACTGCTCTCGTCATCGACGTCGACGTCGTCGTCGTCGTTTCGTACACTCTCTTGGCACTCACCGAGAGAAAGAGACGCAGGAAACGCGAACTTGAGAGCCCGGAGCAACGGCAATCGCCGAGTGCAGCGACTTCGACTCGCGGGGATCACGGGGCGACTGCGTGGCGTCGGCCTCGCGCGCGCGGGCCGCGACTCGAACTGTATCTCTCGCGTCGGCTCCGTCGCTTATAGCTCTGAGCGAATTTTTCGCGAGAGAAATTGGAGATTCGGTCGCGAAATCCGTTTCCCCGTGGCTTCGACGAGAAGCTTTGCGAAATTCTTGGCTGAGTTTCTATCGGTGGATGACGCAACGATAATTTGCGGTAGGTGTAAAAACATTGACTCGACTCGAAGTTAATATTTTTCGAAATTTATCGCCTGCCGATTCGCTATTACAGGTTTAGGTTTTTTTCCAGAAAATCTCAAAGAGTTGACAGTGCTGCTAATATTTCCTGTATTTCTCCCATTGATAAATTTACAATATATTTCACACAGTACATTTTTTTACCAGCAACAAATTTTTTACCTCAATGAAAAAAAAGAGTTTCGCGGCGATTGCAAAAAAATGTAGAACGGCCGGAAAATTTGTAAAAACAATTAGTATTATTTACCGCGATGACGTAGACACCGCAGTTTGTCCGGTCGTTAGAAGCCGGAGGCGATAGCGCTGAGGAAAAAGGATACCGAGGTAGCGATACAATATCGCGGACAATCTACGTACGAGCGAACGCGAGTGTCGCGCGGGTGCGCGATTCTGACCTATAAGGACTGTCGTGAACGAGGCGAGAAGCGGTTCCACGGCCCGGAGTGCGGAAAGGTATCGCGAGAGGGGCCAACAACCGACGTTGACCTCGCCGAGCGTACGGAGACGACGACGAAGAAGACGAAGAAGGAGAAGAAGAAGAATACAATAACTATGACGAACATTCGCCTCGAGACGAATCTTTAACGGCCTCGCGCGAATATCTCGTCCGTCCTCGGTGAGTTTTTCAATCGGTCCGTCGATTCCTCATCCTCGGGCGATTACCGCGAGCGACGACTCGGCTTCCCGGCAGCCAAAGTTGTACCTCGTTTCTTCCAAGCGGATCCCGTCGACCGCCTCGACCTTTGAACAAGAAAAAGTACTTCTGTTTATGGTCACGAAATAATGAATTCGGTCCGTCAATTGATTCGCGCGGCCGATAAATTGACAAACAATAAAATAGTACGGCTCTGTATACGATGAGAAAAAAAAAAGTTGTGAAATACATTTCAGGTGAGTGTTTTCTCGTCCCGATCGTCTAATTCGTCGAATTAACCGGAGCGGCACAGTCGGCCGGTCCGTCAATTGATTGTCTGGGCTTGCTCAACGATCAAGTTTGGCCAACAGTCGATTGCTCGGGCCCAACTAATGAGTTACCCACGGCAAACGTATATGATTGCTCGGCCACACATCAGTTGACTGGGCCAACAAGCGCGATTGACTAACCCCCCCGACCCATTCAGCCGGTTGCGCGACAAGCAAACAAATCACCTGACGCATATTTCACCGCTCAATTAGCGCTCCGCCAAAACAACTTCCACTGTATTCGCTTTTTTTTTTCGAATGTTTCGAATCGTGCTCCAATAAAAAAAATACTCGTCTGCCCTATCCTCGGCCTCTGATTTCCCTCGCTCGATTCGAGGCACTTTTGCCAACGACAAAGTCCCAGCTGTGCGTCAATTTGCGTGGTAATAATTCGTTCAGTCAACGAACCGACTAGCCCGGACGATAAATCAACAAACGAAAAATTAGCGCTCCACGGAAATTTAAAAGAATGTATGAATCTCAATGAGAATGTCTTACTGATTCAAACCAAAGTACCTGACGTCTAACGTTCCAATAGACGCGCAACGATTGTCCGCCCGGCGCTCCGATTTTCCCAATTCGTGGTACTTTTCCGCCCCGCGACGGAGAGTCCCAGATTTCCCCGAAGCCTCGGCGACGTCTCGAGAAGACGTGCAGCAGTCTGTGCACTGACGCAGCAGCGGCATAGCCGTCGTCATCCAGACGATTCTTCTCAGCGGAGGGGCCCTCGCGGGTTCTCAAGTGGAAAGCTGAATATGGGAAGGGCTGGCTGACTTGACGACAAAACTCGACGAGTGGCCTGTCGCGCACACAACCGGAGACCCAGCTCGAAGACGTGGCACGAGTGTATGTGTGTGTGTGTGTGTGTTGCACGTGCGCCAGCGTTAGAGCCAGCGACCGTGCGGACGGCACCGCTGTCTGGGTGAGCGCAAGACGTGCCAGCGACCGGCGGAAGAGCCGCCGCGTGCACACGAGGCAAAGTGCATCGCACTGTCTCGCATCGGCTTGCAGGACAGAAGCGACAGCAGCTGCTTCTGCTGGTGAAGCTGACGCTGAAGTCGGTGCGTCGTTGTCCCTCTTTGCTTTGGCGGCTGCTGCTGCTGCTGCTGCAGCTCTTTCCTCCTCTGTAGTCTCAAGTGTACGGCGAAGCCCGCTGGATGCGCTTGTGACGTATTTTCCGAGTTTATCCGGCGACCACACGTGTTCTTCGGTTCTGGCGTGGCGAGAGAGTCGGCTCTGATGGTTCCTCCCACAGTCCCGAGACGATTTCAGCGCTGTCTTCGAGGCGTCGTCGAAAACCCTCCGGCTGGGCGGCGGCGGCGGCTACGAAAAAGAGCTGGAAAAAAAATTCGAGGAACATTAATGCCGGAAGTACGCAATGTTAACTGCGGTGAATAATAACAGGACGCGACTGGGCTCCTGCTACAACGCGTGGTTTATACATCGTCGCTCCGACAGCCGGTCTGGGCTTGACAGTCGCTTTGTCGCGTACACCGCTCGCGTCGTGCCACACTCGAGCTCGTTGCGCAATTTCTACGCATTGTCATAATCGAGGAAAGTTCATTTAACGCGGGAGAGGGGACGGGGGGGGGGGGGGGGGGGAGGGATTGTTTCGCTCGAACGTCGCACTTTGCCCGCGAAGTGAGAGACGGTTTCACTCGACACGTAGCCGTCTCGTCCGCGGCTCCGGGCGGCTTCTCGAACTGCGTTATGCAAACGACTTTCGGCAGGGTGGATGTGACAGTCAGGTGTTTAATGCTCCGTCGACGATGCTCGGTTAATGGAACCGGAGATACACATAGCTTTACTGTATTTTTTTTTAATTGTTTTTACCTGTCAGACCCTATTATTTTTTTAGTTCATTTATAATTTGGAGATCGTATTGTCAATTAAATTGTAATCCATAAAAAGAATAAAAAAATAGGAACAATTATTTTCTTTTACGTTTTTAGTGTACGTGTTTTATTTTTTTAACTGTCAGATCCAGATTATTTTCACTCGATTTGCAATTTTTGTTTTTTATCGTACAGAGGTATATTTTGTGTATACGATTTCAGGCTTATAAAATTAATTCTGTACACGCTCCAACAAATGTCGAGGTTTATTTTGAAATTTAGAAATTTAGAAAAGACGAAAAATGATCTACAACTGTTTACACTCACTTACCGATGCAAGCGGTTTTTTTTTCTGTCACGCGATTCCAACAAAACCGCGTTTGCTCCGACTCCGGGAGAAAGTTAATTGTGCGCTCTCGATTCAATTCGACGTCTATGAGTGAAGTTTCGGCCAATTGTACGGAGTCGTCTTTGCGAAAGTGTGGATCACGGCTGTTTGCTTGGAGCGTGTTTAACATCATTTTGAGATGACATTAAATGCCGAGTGCGAAAAACATTTAATTCGCATCTCTGTCACAAAACTGTCGAGTAGAAATTCGACGCTATTTTCACAATCTGCTAAAAAAATTCGTACACCTGCCGCTTGTATTATTTACGTTACTTTTTTGTTCCTGTTACAATATCATCATTTAGTCCGTGCGCAATTTAATATTCTTTCCATATTTATGTCATCCCTCTGCATAAAAGATTCGTGTGCTCCATTATAAATTAAAGTCAATAAAAAAAATCAACAATTACAACTGACACGTTCTTTCCTTCCTCATCTAATTAGCGCAAAGAAGCTGAGAAATCAATGAGAAACGTTGTTACTAGGTACAACAGTTCGCTTCATCACTCACACTCGCCCAGCGTGTTTACACCACCTGAATGGCGTAGACTGTCTGTCTGCGAAGAGTCCGACGCAGTCCTGGCAATTCCCTAATTGCACAGCGCGCAGGCGAGATTACTTTGCGAGTACTCGTAAAAAAATCCCACGGATCCGTGAGTATATTCGCTGTTGCGTATTTTTTCACCGTTTTTTTTATTTGCTTTCTTTGCTTTACGATTTTTCTCGTTCAAGGTGGACGTAGATCGAGCGTCAAGAGAAAAAATATGTATATATATGGTGCGCGCTGTTGCACGATGACTCGAGGCGTTTGCAAAAAAGGCGCAGAGGCCGTGAAATAAATTTTAATCGTTTGGCTCGAAGGCGTCCGAGAATTTTTTTCACAGCAGCGTCGCTCGAGGATTTCTCGCCTGCGCCGTTGTGCAAATTCGAGTGTTGCCCCATTCGCCAATGATACACGCCGACTCGCTCGAGTCGAGAGGTAAATTTAATTTTTCACCGATTGCTTTGAACTTGAACGCACGGACCGAGCGTCGAGAGTGACTTTGAATTCCGCTCGATGTGTGTCGACACACGCAGATGTTATCGAAAAAAATACGATCATCAGATAAATAATCGATGAATAGCAGCGGTTGGCTCTTGAATGCGTCGAATCAGCTGCTCCTGCTGTGAACTCGTGATGCACGTTTCGCAATCGCAATTTATCGATCAGCATAACGATTTTCCGACGAAATACGTTTGCGCGCGTCGATCGGCGATAGTTTGGTAGTTTCTTCGGGATTCATCGCGCAGACAGTGAATTAATTAAGTAGTCGTAATGCAGTTGTATTTTATATTCGTGAAATTCCATAAGCACGAGGCCTTTGTTTTTATTATCTCTGTACAAAAACAGTCGAAAAAATTATAGTTTTTTTTCCTCTTCATCCTTCGTTAAAGATTCAATTTTTTCGAACTCACGGCGTATGTACAAGCGGGAAATGATAGGTATTTCTTCGTAACTTAATAACTAAATATAATTATACATTGATATAATAATAGATATAATATTATATATAATAATAATAGTGAACCTACGAGTCTAGGGATTCGAGTTGTTTTTTTCTTCCTTCGTATTGTGGCTCCGTCTTTGTGTGTCACGTGTGTCTTTCTCTCTCTCTCGGCGAGTGAATAATCTGTGTGTGTCTGTCCTGTCCTCCGTCTGTCTGTCTGACTGTCTGTGTCGTGTCGTTCAAGTCGTGTGACTGTTCGATGTGCGTGTTGTATGTTCAAGTGACGGATCTGACCCCGTCACGTGTACGCGTTTTACAGCGAAATGTTTTTTTTTTACAGAATTCATCGAGTAGTAGCAGCTCGTTTATAACTAACGTATAAATGAGTGGTTTGCAGCTATTGATGGGCATTTGTTGAGGGTTCAGGGCCGCTCGATTCGCTCTCTCATCTTATCTTTCTCACTGTACCGAGTCTCGTGGCTTGAGATCTGATTTTTTGTATTCCCTCTCCACAATATACAGAAATTCAATTTTGTTTTACTCTGTTTCCATCCTGATGATCTCAATCAACTTGACGAAAAATCCGACAAAACGATTGAGATCACCGAGATCGATAAATAATCTCACAAACTGATGTGGAGAACGACGAGCCACGAGGCCCAAGTGAATCGAACGCCCCTGGATTCTCATCGCACGCTCTCACTGTCATATTTCATCCTCGTCGCCTTATTTTTTCACGGTTTTTTTTCCCTGCCTTTCCTGCATTCACCTCGTCGCCAGTTTAACCCAATTTCCACTCGAGCCCCCATGCCCCCCCCTTTTCACTGTTCTTAAATCTGCAGAGTATATTTTTACAACACACACATGCAGAGGACGAGCCGAAGTCTTTCCCCTTATTTTTTTTCGCCCCCGATCGCTCTTCCCCCTCGTCTCCGTGTCTCTCTTTTTCTCAATCTTTTCACCACTCTACTCGAAAGAATAAAATGCCGTCGTCACCGAGGACAGACTCTGAGAATTTCCGTACCGCGATGTCTCGTTGCGGCGGGGAAGAAGAAAAAAATAGACGAAGCGCGAAGAAAAATCGGCATCGGAGTGTCTGGCGCAAAGGATGAAGCAGAAGGGGAATTTCGACAAACTTTGATTTTTTTTTTCACGCTGTTTTTTTTTGTTGTTTATGTTGTTACATTTGTATGCTGTGTGACATGGGGCTAATTTTTGCTAGGCTTTGTCTCGATTTCTTTTTTTATTCTCTCAGTAGAGCAAAAAGTTTCAACGTCGCGTCTGGTTGCCAGAATGGACACGGCGAGTTTACGTTGCGAGAGGACGTTTGATTAAAAAATACCCGCTTCGTTTGCGGATTCACTCGAATCCAAAAGACACTATACACATATACAAGTGGCACGTGAAAAAAATATGGAAGTGAAAATCTACAATATATAGGTACACGATATATGTAGGACAAGAAAAAAATTAATACGAGTAACCGGCGCTCGTGTGGTGCAAACCGATTGCCAATTTCAATTACAATTATACATGTACAATACGAGTTATGAAAAAAAAAGAAAAAATGAAATAAAAAAATAATAATAATAATATATATATATAGTTTACAATTTTTCTCCGACATAATTACCGAGCCGAAAGAACGAGAGAAATATCTGCAGTGTGCTGATTGCAAGTAATGTACAATTGTGCTCGCGGGCAAAGACTCGAGAGCGTCTAGCGCCGCAGGCTGAGGCAGCTGCGCGACAAACGTTTTTTTCATTATCACGAACGATCGCATTGTCAATTATCACTAATCTCACGCGAAACGTTTTTATCACGAACAAATGTGTGTTGTTTATCTTTTTCGATTTTTTTTTGCTTTTTCTTTCTTTTTCTCCATCAGTATTTCTATGACTCGAGTTTTCTCTATCACCGAGTTTGCATCCCCTTCCTTCCCTTCTCCGGACACTCTCGCGTTTTCTTCCCTCCTCTCTCCACGGTTCCCGGTTATTGCCATCGTTAACACCTCGCTCAGAATCCAATATCCGATAATGCTCGGCTCCCTCTTTTTCTTTTCCTCTTCTCTTTCTCTGCCCATTTCAACCCTCCCCACCCCACCCTACGCCCCTCTCAATTTCTCCCGCCAGTTTTCGTCGTTCACAAATCTTTGTTTACTCTTTTTTTTTATCGTTTCGATTTTGTCTCGTTTTATTTAAAAAAATACTGAATTAACCAAGCTAAAATCACAGACTTGCTGGAGTGCCTTTCCACCCCCCAGCGGGTTTGTACAAATTCTTCCTGAAGGACTCTATGTATAGTTACAATGTGTGTGTATATATATATATACATATATGTATAATATATATGCACATATATATATGTATATATCGGTATGTATAGATCATTGTGGTTATATATATACTATATATATATAATAATTACAATTCGTTCATGATGTTTAGTTGTTTCTTCTTCGTGTTCTCGAGAGTTGTTTGTATGTTTGTTTTTTTTCCATCTTTACTTTTGAGTTGAATGCACGCGAGTGTTGTGTTCATGTGTGTAACTCCCAGCCGTCACAGCGTGTTTTACGCGTAGCTCGGGCCCGGTTTTCACAACAATTTTTTGTTCTTATTATTTTTCTTTTTTTTTTTTCAAATCTCATTGTTCATTTCTCGTCTCTTGGAGAACGAGTGTGCGACCTCGATTTCGACCATCCCACCCTTCGCGGCGTTTCACACATTCACAAACCACCCGCCCCAACCCGTTAAGCTGTAATCTCAAAGAGAACCAAAGAATAACTTGTTGGAAAAAAAAATCACCACCCCTTTTTTTTCTCGACGCAGTTCACACTCCTACGCCTCCCGCGACTCCTGCCACGCTCTTGTTTCACCGCCACTGTTATTTCACGCATCAATTTTTTTTTCTTGTATGTTGCCGTTGTCTAGTAACTATCGGAGATCTCTGTGCGGATTGTCGACTACTCGAGAGAACAGAAACGAAATGATAGAGCGACGTTTACAGAATGAATGAAATATAAAAAAAAAATGAATGAAAAAAAATCCGAAGAAAGCCCTCGCAGATGTTAAAGCAGCGCTTGCGCTCGGCCTCAGCTCGCGCATATAGCAATTTCGATCAAATTCAGCACACACACAGACGCACGCGCGCCGTACACGAACCGAACGCCGGACGATGATTGTTTCAAAGCGCGTTTTATCAAACGGCAATTGCGTCCTTGCGCGGCGCCCTCGCCCTGTCACGACGTGGCAACGAGCGCGACGTGCCCAAATTGACCCGAGTTCGCTTTTCCCTTCGTCTCCCTCACTCCCCCCAATTGTCGACGGGGGCCACGCGGGGTGGGCGACCGTCAGCGCGACTGATTATTTACTGCTTCTCGGTGTAACAATAATAACGCATGTCCGAGTGGTCACGACGAGACCCCGAGTCGTCGTCGTCGTCGTCGTCGTCGTCGTCTCTCAAGCGGCTGGTCAAGAGGATGCGATAAATTTGCTCGAAAATTGCTACGTGCTCCCCGCACCGGATCAGACAGATAAAGATATTCCGTATATATATGTACACATTAATTTCCATGTAGATATATATACCGCGTGCTTTTTTTTTAGTTCTCGTTATTTACTCATTTTTTTTGCTTTTTGTTTAACATGTACGCGAAATTTCGTCGTGTGGCGAGCGGGTCGAGCGCGTTCGCGGATTCAGCACGCGAGTTTCGAGCGATCTTCTCATTCGCGTGTATTATCGTATAATATGTATAGCATTTTGACTGCGTCGGAAAATCTTCACGTGACGCGAACGAGAAGAGCGCGCGGGTATCGCGGACTCCGCGAACGAACGAACGCGCGCGATTCGCACGCCCGACGCGACGAAACGTCTTTTAGGTCGTTTTACGTAAACGAGAATAGCTTATATTGTCTCTCTCTCCCGCTCTCTTCGCCATCCTCTTCTTTTTTATCTCTCGCTCTCTACTTCTTATCATAATCACAGACACGGTTTCTAATTGCTACGTACAGAGCCTTCGTCGTCAAACGCCAAACGCGGACAATATACTCACGGTGGTCTCACACATCGTCGTCCCGTTCTCGCGCATACAAATTCGTCGTCGCGACATTAATCACACACCACGAACCTCTCCGCACACGTCTCGAAGCTGTTTGACTTAACGCAATTGTTTTTTGTTTTGTTTTGTTGTTGTCCAATTCTCACTCGATGTATTCACACACTTGTAGCTTATTGTCAGTCGCGCAGAAATTGAGTCTCGAAACTTCGGTGGCCGAAAATTCTGATGTTCGGAAGTGTGAACCGCGAAAAAAAAAAAAAAAAATTCGATCATCGTGTCACTGGCTGCCGCGAGCACACGTTCATTCGATTCTGCTTCCAATACTCGTGACTTTGGGAGTCGAAGCGGTAACGACGAAATTCCCAAAATGTCGCGTTACACCTTCGATTCCCCCTCACTGGACTCTCGAGAATTGGAGCCGAGTCGGCGCGCGTTCGGCGTCGGTCAGCGAAACGACTAACCATTCCTTCGCGCCTGCACGACGACGAGCGAAACCCGAGCCCCGCGCGCACCCGGAATTACCATATCGAGTCTGATCTGAATCGATACCGTGAATCCACGGAGTGACGTTACTTTTTTTGTATTCAGCAGGAGAAAAAAAAAAACGATGAAAAAAAACCCAGTCACGCGAAGCGCGCGGGGAAACAAAAAGATTGAGGGCAAGAAACATGTGAAGTTGCGTAGTTGACTGGCGCGCTCGGCGTAATCGAGGACACAAATAATTGAGTTGATACCGCGGCGCGCGAGGAAAATTGTACCGCGGGGGTCGGATGATCGTCGTCGTCGTCGTCGTCGTCGCTGCTCTTTTTCCGCGAGCGTCGGCCATGATTTCCCGTCCGTCGTTTCGAGTTCCCTTTCCGCGCGCGAACGACAAACCAACTCGACCAACCAACGCACAAACAACACACACGCAACGTCACCACGCAAAACCGCGCACCCTACAAAGATCTCTCGTCGCGAAGAAAAATCACAGTTGTTTCAAAAGGATGTAGATATATATAATATATATATGTATATAATATACTATTAAACGACGTGCGCGCACGACGCCAGGAAAATCGGTGGTTGTCCGGCGAGATATATATACACATATATTTGCAAACATATGTATAATATATACACGTGTATATATTATACATGCATATGCATATATACACACATATATATGGATATATAATATAATATACTATGTAATGCATTATTATCGTCGCCCGAAGCGCCTGATTACGCGTGCGCACTCTCACTCTCTCTCTCTCTCTCTCTCTCTCTTTATCATTCTCTCCCTCTCTTTCTCTCAGACGTGGTGTCTACGTGTATTCGTCTCTCTCTCTCTTTCTCTCTCTGTATATATATGTACATATATAAACTTGCGGATCAATTGATTCGGTGTTTCTTTGTGTCTGTGTGTTGTGTGTGTGTTTGTATGTGTGTCGCGTGTGACTGTGTGTTGCGCGTAATACACGTAACGGTCGCTAAAGGGCGGTGCGCGTATCTTTCGCTCTCTCTCTCTCTCTCACTCTTTCGCTCTTTAATATGTATATTGCGTGATGACTATAGATGGCTGCTCCCGGGTATCACTGCTACATCGCGTTATCTTCTCGATGCCGCGGCCGCTGCTGTTGCTAGTGCTGCTGCTGGTCTTCTGCTTCTGCGCGAGATTGGAACAAAAAAAGTGAATGAACGTGCACGAAAAAAAAAAACGTGTGTGTTGGGTACGCGGCCGGCGATGAGGAACTTCTGTTTCTTGCTTCTCTCGGCTTCTCCCGGCTTTTGCTTCTCCTCCTCTTCCTCCTCCACCTCGTCCTCCACGCTGCTCCCTGCGCTTTCGATCCGTATGACTGGCCATGCGGTGTTGCCATGGTGGCGTAGATATATCACTTAACCGAACGTTGGTTATCGTCCCTGCGCGCGTTCCCAACTCCCCGGGTTCCCCGAATGGTACTGGCCATGCGTCGGTGCTTCCTCTCCCTCCCCCCTGTCTCTCTCACTTTCCCTCTCTGTCTTTCCCGTTCGCTCCCTGTTTTTCTCCGTCTGTAGCTCGCCACCCGCCCGCCCTTTTCACGCGTTCACTTTCGAGATGTTTCCCCCGTTGTCCGTCGTGCGCAATTGGCACCGCACCGACGCGTTCCGAGCTCGTTCGCCCAGGAGTTTCTGGAGTTTTTGAGATCAGTAGTTTTTCGGCGACGAGCCCGCGTTCGCACGACGCGACGCGTAATTCGCGTTCGGTGGGGGGGAGAAAACACCACCGTAGAGTTCTTCGTCACAGCAGTAGTAGTAGTAATAATGATAATAATAGTAGAGCGTGTGGTGGGCAAGTGGGGGAAGGGGGGGTGTACAGACGCCCAATGGCGTCGCGGCGCCCGAGTCCCGTCTTGTTGTGACGCCACCGGAGCGCTTCGCTGCGTAGCGTGTGGTGTGCGTTTCGTGTTCTTTTTTCTTCAAATCTTCTTCTCCAGCGATGGAAAAAAAAAGAGAAACGACGCTCGACTCCTTAGCGTGGAATTATGGACGCGAGTAGCAGCGGCGACGGCGGCGGACGAAGCGTCGAGCGGCGTTGCCGCTTGCGTCACGATGAGTCAGTCGGCGCGCGGTTGCCCGTCGCCGCAGGGTTGTAAGAGAGAAAGAGAAAAACGAATTGGTGGTGGTGCCGCTCCCGTTGTGTGTGTCTATCTCATCGTGCGTATATATCTTTCTCTCTCTCTCACACTCTTGTCGCTTCTCGTCTCGCTGTGCAGATGGTGGCTATCCCGGCCGACCGAGAGAGAACCCGTTCGGGAAGGTTCTTTATGGCTCTCGCGCGCGCGACGCGGACGACACCGAAGCCGCCGGGTAAGTAAAGGGGGGGAGGGGGGCGGGGAGGGAAAAGCGCGCACACAGGGTCCAGACGCGATTTTCGTGCAGCGAGGGACGAGAGAATAATAATGATCCCGAATAATGGAAGGGCTGGCTGGCTGGTTGGCTGGCTGGGCGCAGAGAGGCTGGTGGGTTCATCTCGAACGAAGGGGAGGAAAACACGATGGTGGCCAGGCTCCTCCGGTGCTGCTGCTGCTGCTGCTGCTGCTGCTGCTGTTTTCTCGTTCGGATGGATCTTCGTGTGTGTGTATGTGTGTATGTGTGTGTATATATATGTGTGTAACACAAACAGATATATATGTACATACCGATACATATACACATATATATCCGTACACTGGCGACGCGGAGAAAAAAAAGTAACAAGAGAACGGAAGGGTAAATCGAATTTCTCTCAATCTTTCTTTCCGGTTCGTTCTCCGCTCTCCTCTCACTCGGGCTCGTCGGGCGGGGGGGCTGTTGCTCTTGTGACGTCCGCCGACGGTGACAATTGACAGTGACAATGACGATAATTTTAGCGTTGACGATCAGTGACTCCTCATAGTCTCAAGTTCGCGTCTGTCGGCATTTTTGCGCGGATCCTTCCGTTCTCGATGGCTCACGTTGCGGCGATGACGATCGTGCATGATGATGTTGTTGTTATTGTTGTTGTTGTTGTCTCTGCTGTTACTGTTATTGTTGTGGCGGCTGTTGTTGTTGTTGTTGTTGTTGTTGTTGTTGTCGTAGGGTCCACAGTCGATCGTTCAACTCGACACGAACGCCGCGATCTGCTCGTTGAACTGCGCGTGCTCGAGTATGAGGGAGTCCTTGCAGCTCTCGAACTGCTGCTGTTGCGCGACGACCGAGGGCGGCTGGAGCTCCTCGGGCTCGGGCTCGGTTCGCTCGTAGAGCACGCAGATCGAGCCGTTCTCGCCGATCCTGTAGGACACCTCGGCGGGATCGATCCACATTGTGAGCTCGCTCGGGAAAAGGCTGTGTAGCACGGTGGGCAGGAGGCCGACGTTCGCGCCCGCCTGCGCGATCACGGGATCCATTTTGCCGTTAATGCGTAGACAGCGATAGCCCGAGCCGCGATTCGGCCGATCGGGAAACCAGTGATCCCTGTAACGACGTCGCAGCACATCGGTGAGCGAGGATTTGAAGAGCTCGAGCTGACGCTCCGACAGCTGACCCGCCTGGAGCCTCAGTAAATGCACGAGAAAGTCCGCCGCGGACACAATCTCCAGTCTCATTATGGCGATTCGACGACGAACGCTCGTTGACGATTAATCGTGGACGTCCAAAAGATTCGCACTCGCGGATGGTGGGTACTCCGAATATCTGTCGCCTCCGTGATTTTTCCCGTGTCTCGTCGGATTCTCTGTCGCGCGCTTCGCTGACCTGTGATAGGCGCTCGTCGGCAACGTCGTGGCGACGTCGTTGTGGAAGCGTCACGAGGGCCGTCAGGGTTGATAATCTTTCTCTCGTCCTCGGCGCACACTGTCGACGACGACGACGACGACACGCTGCGCGTTTCGAGGAGTCCAATGGAGCTCGCTCGTGTGTCACGGCACGGGAACACCACGACGACGACGACGACGCAGACGATGGCCAAGCGCTACTTTCGAATCGGAACGAGTCTCGACAAAATGGCGTCGCCACTGACCGTAGCGGTCGGATGAACGTTGCCACTCCAGCGCGAACGACGAGACACTCGACGCCGATCACCGTCTCCGCGATCACCGTTCTGACGCTTCTTCTCGGTTATTCTCCACGGTGCTCTCGTCTTGCTGCTGCTGCTGCTGCTGCGTATATGGCGGAAGCGGCTTCTCCTCCCGGTTGGTTCGTGCGTGCGTCTCGGAAATTCTGTCGCGGGTACGTTGGCTCGCGATACACTCGGAAATTTCGCGTCGAAAGCTCCGCGTCTCCCTCTATCGCGCTCTCTTTCGTCTATCTATCTCACTCTGCGCCTCGTTGCAAACGCGGGTTCGCTCAGCTCGCTCCGGCACGAGTCGCGACGCGTTCGATAACCGTCAAAACCGAAACCGTAAAACCCGGACTGTCTCTTCGCGTTCTCGTCTGTCTCTCTCTCTCTCTCTCTCCACGATGTTTACCGCGCGCGCACTGGCGTTCGATTTCGCGACCGACTTTGTACGATTAATCACACGCGTAAACCGTCTTTCTCTCGCTCTCTCTCTCTCTCTCTCCCTCTCCCTCTATTTCGTTCACCGCGCGCGCACAACTGTTCGCGAACCACACCTCACGACTGACGACGACTTTCTAATGGTGGCGGACGTCGATGCCACGGAGGTAGGCTGCGAGTCTCTTTGTTCAGGGGCCGCGGGGTGGGGGTAGCCGAGCGCCAGCCAATCGCAGTCGCCCATCGTCTCTCCTCCGCAGGGTCACGTGACCCCTCGCGCGAGCTTTGCGCAGAGCGAGATGCGCCGTGGGTATTATAAACTGCTCTCTCGCGTATACGGGCGAGCGGCCGCCGCGTCGCGTCGCTGTGCTCTCTCGACGCTCGGGCGGAGTGATATACAGAGTGGTGTGTAACGACGCCACCGGGGGTACGGCACGGTATAGCGAGAGAAAGAGAGAGGGAGACAGAGAGGGAAAGAGAGAGAGACTCCTCCGGCTTGGCTTGTGTGTATTTTCTAGCTGTATATTTTGTACTGTGCGCGCATCGCGAGCGTTCCCGATGGCCCCGAAATCGAATAGAGGCCGTTCTCCCACAGCCGCGCTCGACTCGCCGATGCTGCTGCTGCTGCTGCTGCTGCTGCTGCTGCTGCTGCTGCTGCTGCTGCTGCTGCTGCTGCCGCTGCAGCAGCATCGGCCGTCTTCTGTGTTACACGTTACCGCGAGGCACCGGCCGAACGCGATGCATCGCGCTCCACAAAGTGGGAGATCTGTTATAGCTCGTCTGCCATATTCCGCGTGCTACAAAACTCGTGTCTCGCGCGTAGCGCAGAGGGAAAAAAGGGGCAGGCGCTACGTACGCGTCGGTTCTACGCGTCGCGTTCCCAAAGATCTCGGGGAGACGCGAGCGCGCTCGGATTTTCTATGTTCCACGCGATATCCAGCGGGCAGAGCGCGCGAGCTCGCGCTGGCTGTACGATTATCTAGTACACATACACAGACGCATACACACACGCGCGAGCGCTCGCGAGATCCGCCGTACGGAGAAAGAGACTGTGGCCTTCTCTCGCGGCGAGTTCGAGAGCTCTCGGTCGACTGTTACAAGTATAACGGGAGCAGGTCAAAGGCTCGGGACATTTTTCCGCGCGCGGCGTCGTCCCGCTTTTCGAGGCCCGACGACCGCGCTCGTTGAAAAATCAACGATAGAGGATCTCTCGTCGGCGGGGGACGCGGGGGCGCCACGGCGAGAGATCATTTGCGCTCGATCTTCTTGCATTCGCGCGCGCGCCCACGAGTAACGGGGCTCCCGCGCACAGTCCGTGCCTTGTCTTTTGTACGCAAACCGTCTCGCGAAAGCCCCGCGCGCACACAAAGGCGCGAGCGCGATAGTAGGTAGAGCGAAGCGTCGCTCGTTATGGTTGTCTCGCTGCGGCGAGAGAGAGAGAGAGAGAACTCCTCCGCCGTCGCGGTACTGTCTGCCGTACTACAGTTTTCTGTACAGTTGGCCGGCCCGACAATTTAAATTCTCATATTTTAACCCCGATGTCATGGTTAAGATTTTTCTTCGCCGTTTCGTTTTTTTTTTTTTTCTTCGTCGCCGTGTCTCACCTCGGTGTCGGCGGCCACCGTCTGCAGTGCAAGGAAGACGGAGACAGAGCGCGGAAGAATACCGGGCCGCTGCAGAACGAGGGCTTGAAAAATGGTCACAGCACGAGGGACAACTGTGCTGCGAATCTTGTCGAGCGAACTTTATTTTCCGCACGCTCGGCGCAATTTCCACGAGTGGCTCTCTTGGTGATTATAATTTTGCTTCTTTCGAAAGAAAAAAAAAAATTCGCGAGAAATCGCGAATCGTGTTTTCTCAAAACCTATTATTCTATCTTACAACGGAGATCAGAGTTCGTTTCACGAATTGAAATTCTATCGCTCTGCGTCACACGCGCCACCGACGACGTGATACAAAATATACAATTCAATTCGCCTGCCCGCATCGGCCAGCACGTTCAAAAGCCCGTCGCACTTCGCGTCGATATCCCGAGAGCCGCGTTGCCTACGGAACGAATCAAACTGCTCGACCCGGGCTACCACATCGGGCATCCCTCTCGTAATATAACCTCCCGCACACGCGTGTTTCCACGAATTTCCCAATGCTCGCTCGAGCTCGGATTCGTGAACGGCGTAGTAGGCATTTGAGCGCGAGGCGTGAATTCCAAAAACTCAAACTTGACGTAGGGTAAAGTCACCAGTGAATGAACGGTTAAGCAGAAAGATTTGTTTATCATGAGTTTTCATAAAATGCAATATTTAAAAATTGTTTGCGAACATTTTAACCGTTGACCAGAATGTCAAAATATGTGAAACAGCTAAAAAAATCTCGTATTTTTATCGCAAAATATATAAAAATAAATACTAAAAGCCAAAAATCGAAAAACACCAGTAAATGAACGAGCCAATCTAACCTGCAGTTTTGATCGAAAATAAGCTTCAGCGACAAAATAATCGCAGTGGATGGCTCAAAAATTAACAAATTAGGAATCTAATGTTCAGCCAAGTCGTCATAATTGGTCATGGACTCTGAAAACCGCTGTTGTTCATTCACTGGTGACTGTTCATTTACTGGTGCCTTCACCCTATTCGCGCGGATTGAGAGTCACTGACGTTCGTACTTTAGTGCAAAGTCTCCGGCGCTCCCCGCGTGCGCCGCGAGTACAAAACCCCGACGTTCAGACCGACGAGGAGAGCGCCGAGCCTGTGTGTTTGCTATACGCGTCTGCGTCTCCGTGTGTCTATATGTGTTTTTGTGTGCGCGCACGCTGCCGACGGGAATAGGAAAGCTGGCGAATCGCTAGAAAGCAGCAGCAGCAGCATCGGACGCTGCTGATCGTGCTCTACGTGTAGCGGCAGACGCGTGTGTCGCGACGCTCATGAGGCTCGCGCGTCGAAGTGCAGCAGCAGCAGCAGCAGCAGCAGCAGCAGCAGCGTGCGCAACACACACAAAGGCGTAGCGGACTAGTTGAGGGCTAGGTGCGACGGGCGTCTGGCTCGTCAAAAAGCGCTTCGCGACGCACGAGGCGCAGCGCTCGAGGGGCAAAGGGGCGAGGGGGAGGGGCCTTAGGTACATGTATATCGCTGCACCCGAAAAAAAAAAAGAAAAAAAGTCAAGTATACACTCGAGCCCAAGGAGGGACGGAGGAAAGAAGGAAGGAGAAGGTGAAGAGTGCGTAACGAGTGTCTGAGTCACTTTGCGAAAGCGCGCTCGCTCACTCAGGTTCGCGGGAACGATGACGATGACGCGATATCCGCGCGGCGGCGCAGCGCCCCCGGCGTTTCATTTCGCCGAATAAACGCCACGACTGACGCGACTGACAATTGGGGGCCTCTCTCGCTTTCTGCCTATCCGGCGGTTCGCCGCGTTTTCTTTTTCAAGCGAAATAGCTCATTCGCGACATCGAAAATCGCAGTGGGAATTTTTACGCTTTTTGCGTCGTTGGGTTTTTTTCGTCGTTACGTGTGACGCTGTGTGTCACACATAACGACGATCAATCGCGCACTGAAAAAAATCCAGTGCTTCGAAATGTATTTTCCCTCGACATTTTCAAAATCCTTGGTTTTTCCCGAAGCGAGCATTCGTTGTTATTACCTCGCGAAATTTGTTCGTCGTATCGACGGCCAGAACAGTCGCGACACCACCGGAAATTCGCTCTCGACTGCGAACTCCCGGGCGATGTAATCGCGCGAGATTAAAAATAAATGTCACCGGCGTTTTCGCGCTCCCGCTTCGTACGCTAATGACTCGCGGGTGCGCGGGCGAGCGGTGTCTTTCCTTTGAAACGCGCGAAGCTCGCCAACAACGATAATTATAATCGCGTAGCGCGAGCGAGGTGCGCTCGCGCGCGTGCGCGCGCGCGCCCGCGCTCGTTCGTGGCGCTTGTTGCGCCCGAGAGCGTCGCGGGCGAAGCAGCGGCGGCGCGGTGGTCGGTACTATTCCACTACTGTAGTAGGCGAATCCCTACGGTCTCTCGCGCGGTCTCGCTCGCTCTATCTCCGCCGGTGGCTCACGGGGCACGGACGGACGACGGGGTGAACGGCCGTGCGGCAAGCGAAACGTTACTATTCTGGTCATTCTCGTGCGCGCTCGCGAACGCGCGAGCGCATAGTCTAGCGACAATTTATTCACCGGGGCGAACGCGCGCGCTTTAACTTCTCCCGGTGCAACTGCATGGCGCGCGCTTCGAGACCCCAAGAGCCCGACTATCGAGCTCGTCTATCGACCCCACCCGAACGCGCCCGGCGGAGAACGTGCAGAGATCCGCCGCCGTGTGTGCATGACTGACGTCGATAACTCAACCTCCGGGCAAAGAGCGTAACAATGCTCGTCCGTTTCGCTATTTTTAGGAGCCTGTAAAACCGTTATCGCGCCGCGTCGATCGTCGAGAGGAGAAATTTCCTCGAAGGCGCGAGAAACAAAAAATTGGAGAAATTAGAGAGGACGCGATTGAACTGAACGAGCGTGAATAGTCTTGAAGAATAAAATTCGAGCAGACGTGTTTTTGTTGTTTTCGTTAGAAATTACATTATATCCATTTGTACTGGCTGAGCTGCGACGACACTAAAGTAATCTGTTTTTTTTTTACGCAACGCGATGAGTCGTTGCGAGGAAGTGGATAATGATCTGTATTGGCAATAGGCTCGATTGTCATCGTGAGTTATTGACATCAGTTTGTGTATAGAACGTCGGAAGGTATTTTTTTATCACGCGATCGTTGAATAAACATAAACGGTGGCTTCGAAAAATATCATTCGAGTAGTCGTGGTTATCAGATTTTTTAATATTAAAGAAAAATATGTATACATATATATTACAGATTGTGGTAATTATAAATATCGATTTTTGTTCGCCTGAGCTATGACAGCTTCATCAGCGTAATCTGTTTTTTTTATCCGCAAATGTGATGAGTCGTTTCGAGGAGGTGGATATTAATCTATATAGGCTCGATCGTCACGGCGAAGCGACGTCCACCCGAGACATCAGTCTATATATAAAACATTAGAGGGTATTTTTTCATTACACGATAGAACGTCGTGCCGGACGGTGCATTATTCACTCCACGTGCGCTTGTTTGTTCATCGACCCACGACGCTCTATAGTCTATACTCCGCTGACTTTTTTTTCCCTCTTTCTCGCTCTCTCTCTATCTCTCTCCCTCTAGGGCCGCGATGACGCGTTTCCGCGACGTTTATCCACGTGGGCGAGCCACCTCTATAATAATTTCGCCAGGCGCGCCAAACCCGCGCGCGCTGTGAGAAACGCGCGAGGACGGAAAATCCTGTGGACTCAGTGCTCAAGGATGGCGGGTTAATATTTTAGAAAAACAAGCGGGAAATATTCTTCCAAGGCAGAAGAACATTCGTCTACGTCTGCAAAATTTATTTTTCGTACATCGAACAGACACGCATTTTTATCCTTAGACGTAAATACTTTATCGCATAGATCAAGAATTTTTCATTAATTCTTTTCATTGAGTTACAGTTTTTAATTGGTTATTACATCGCTGGATTCGTCAGCCAACGCGTGGAAAAAAATGTTACATTAACAACATTTTTTCGTAGTTTTTTCCCTCGACTCCGAGTGAACAAAGCAATTACAACCCAGATGCAAAAAAGGCAACTGATTTTTCTGCGCAGGTAAATTTCCCTGTTATTGCGAAAAAATATGGTTCGGGCCATGAAATATTTATTGGAAAGTACCGAGAGCGACTCACGGCCGCAATGAATCACTGCGGGACACTCGTAATGCTCGCTCGCTGTCTCGAGCTGTGTACGACACCTACACGACGGGATCGCAGCGAGATCGTGACAGTACAATGGCCAACCGGTATGTCACCGTCTGCGCCGAGCGAACGGCCCGAGGATAAGTACCATAAAAGTATTAAATCCCCGCGGCCGGCTGGTCGCATTCGTCGGACAATGGGAATTAGCAGGTATCGGTTGTGTTAAACGGAAACTGATACGGCGGTCATCGAATTTTCTATGTACCGTCGGGACGGCCGGGCGCGTCCGGGTTCCTTCGACAATTGCGGATCGAGTGCCCTTCCAATTATCCCGGCTTCCACCGACCGTACCCGTCGCCGTCTCTTTCCCTGCATTTCTCGTTCCGCGATGTATATATAACCGCTGCGCCGCTCCACACGTTATAGTCGCACGTACATCATGGAACTACGTTGCCAACTTGGCAACTGCCGGGACGATCGATACCGAGATTATTCCAGCGTACTCCGCGTTTTCGCGTCGACTGTACCTCAGCGCCGAGAAAATTCACGGCGAGGCTCTAATTGCCGTCTCGATGGAGGATCTCGAGACAGCGGCGAATCGTAGATACGAAATCGTCCGCTAGTTACGGGCATCATATTCTTTAATTAAAAAAAAAATCATATATGTTACCGAATCCGTCATGATGCGAAAAGTAAAAAAAAAATAGAATCGTTCGAAACTGGGCATTGAGTGCAGGCAAATTTGGCGCCAAGGAAATGGAAATGGGTGCTAATTTTTTTACTGAATGTGAGTTACGTGAACCCAATATAATTCATAACTTCGATATTGTTGTAATTTTTGTTATTTCATATTTGAGTAACGAAAGGTACATTAATGTTCCATCGTTTACGGTGTATTCAATAAAGTATATTTTTTCGTGTAAATAGCTTCTACAATTTTCCCCTGAAAACTGAACGCAGTCTTGGCACGGGCTGCAGGACTCCCACAGCTTCGTGGGCCTTCCTGTTCGCCGTGCCGTAGCATCCCCGTTATCCAAGTGGTAGATCTACGAGGAGAAACGCTCGGATCGTGAGTAGTTTGCGCTGTATATGCAGCGCTGGATACCGCGAGCCAGTGGGAGACGAATCCGAGTGCGCGGAGTCTCGTTGGGTCTCGGCGTTCGGCAGAGTCGGGAGCCACCGCGCGAGCGAGGATATCGAGGTCCCGGAACGGGGACTCGGATCACGGTCTTCTCGGGGAGAGAAGACCCGAAGCCCCGTGGTTTTTCGTAAGAGACCCGAAGGAAAAGGACAAAGAAGGAAAGAAGGAGAGAGAGAGAAAGAGAAAGAAGGAATAAAAAAAAAAGACAGGAGTGAGCGAGAAGCGGTAGAGAGGGGCACAACACAGAGTCAGCCATCATGCTGGTGGCCCCCTCGCGTCTAACTGTTTGGTAGGTCATCCCCACCCCGGGCCGCTTACCCCCTCGTAGCCATCGCGCTGGCGTTCCACTTGTCAGGCCGTCTTCGTCGTTTTTCTTACCTCGTTCCGAGACTCCTATCTCTCGCTGCGCCTACGTCCGTCTCGCTTCCAGCAAAACATTTCACACCCGGTCTCTCTCTCTCTCTCTCTCTCTCTCTCTCTCTCTCTCTCTCTCTCTGTCTCCCTCTCTCGCTCTGGACGCGCTGAATGATTCAGATCTTGTATTTTCGAGCTTACAATTAGATAACACGTTGTGGGAAAACCGACGGGTAACGCGTTTATTTTTATCAAGGTGCAGAAATGGTTATTTCGAAAAAAAAAAAAGTGTGAAAATGCGGAGAGAAATAAATAAATGGGCCACTTTGGAGGAAGAAGGAATGATTTTTTTCTTTTTCGTTTCTTTTCTTTATTTTCCCGGCGAGATTCAGGTAGAAATATTCTCAGTGGGCGGTAGCCTGAAAATGACGGTACATTCAAGGGCGATTTCTGGGGGAGGCCGAAAGCCGCGCACCGCTCGGGCACCCTGAAAATTGGTAATGACAACCCTCGGTGCCATTATTATATTTTCTCGGAGCGATCCGACGAAATATATATCACGGAGACGAGCGACGCGAGCAGCGCGAAGCACCGAGGAGTTCACGCCCGAAACAATCAGTCTTCATTATCAATAATTCGCCGCTCGGCCCCGAGAGAGCCCCGTGACCCACTCGCGGACGTTTTTTTTTCTCTCGCGCGATCAACTCCAGAAGCTTTGCTCGCAATATCGCGCAACGATATATCACCCGCGACGGTGACACTGTCGGAGATGGGCTCGGTACAACTAATTAAACATAAGATGAATTAAATTTTCCGTTTATATGTGTGACGCACTTTCTTCTTTTTTTCGCGTAATGAATCAGAATAACTGTACAATAATGCGAACTTTATTTAACCTTTGACCTTAGCCCTCGCTGTACTCAAATGATTGAAAAAAAAAACATAAAAAAATTAATAACAGTTATTATTATAATTCATATTATAACCATAATTTTTTTCGCATAATATTTTGAACATTATGGCTCTGTCAGTTGATTGTATCACATTTTTTTTTTTTTTTTTTTTTTTTTTTTTCGATAACGTTGTTTATGCCCGCCGCGTTGAAAATAAAGTGGCGCACATAAGTACGGAATCCCGGGTATAATCGGTAAATACATACATTTGCCGATTACCCTGAATCCCGTCCTTGCGAGCGTTGGCGAATATTCGTACCGCGAGTCGCGGCAGACACGTACGCGGCGTTATTTGCGCCGATCGCGAGGGCGGCCTTCGACGACGGTCGATATAATTATGCGCTCGTAGCCGCAACAACAGTTGCAATGCAACTCTGGCACACGAGCGATACGTCGTCGTCAATGTGTATCGCCGCGCGGCTGGAGCGGAGGCGAGACCGAGTCGGCGAGGCGAGTTCGCTCACTCCACGTGAGCCCCGGAAACTCGCGTTCCCGATGTATCGGTCCTTGTAGTTCGACGCGTGAGGGGCACACGTTACGCGGCGGCTTCCGCCATACGGTTTCCCGCATGGATTCCACCTAAGTTGACGGTTGATACACGTATGTGCACACGAAACGTGTATCATGAAATATCTATATATATATTTTTTGTGTATGTATACACGAACGGCCGAGGCGCAGATGGCTCTCAGGGTGATCAAAGCACGTGCCAGTCCACGAGACAAACGGACATTTTACCTTCGTTTTGTAAGTTCGATCGATTTACCCGAACCGCCGATTGGTCGTTGTGCACCCGGAACATTTGTCTTTCTTTTGTTTGCCCATTGGTACGTAATTGTTCTGGCATTGATTGTAAAAAAAAAAAGTTTCGAGGTTAGAAATCTCAGAAATTCTTTTAATTACGTCAAATAGGAATTTATCTTGCAAAAACCATTGATTTCGAGGGTAGAATATGCCACTTGAGAACGATGGTACGATTCAAAAGTCAAAATAAAACGTTCATCCACGAAATGTCCTATATTCATCAATTCTACACCATGGTTCTAATAGTTCTAAGGCTTAAAATGATTTTTCATTCCCGCAATGTCCGCGGCTCGGATTCCACGATTAACGGTTAAACCTAACGTTACATCCCATCCCGACGTGAACTTATTGAAGAGTCGACGACGCTGCTGCTGCTGCCGTCGCGCAAACGACTTTTTTAGCTTGCGCGATACGTTGAACCGGTTCGACAATTCGAGTTAATTATAGCGCTGCGCCCACAATAACAAGGTCCGAATAAAAAAATTATCAATTTTGCGAATAATTGGCTGCAACGAAAAATCAGCGAAAATTCGAATTAAAAGCTGTGGCAATCGTCGAGAAACGAGAATTTCGCAATTGTTGCATCGAAATAATCGGCCGCGAGTTTGTATACATTATGCAGGAAAGTTTTGGCGAAAGTCTCGTTGTCCCTAATTCCGTCCTGCTGCGGTTGTGCTACGAAATAACCGCTGGAAGCTGCTCCGTATATATTATCTTATATATAATATATATAATATATATAAAAGATATATATATATATATATATACACACACGCGAAACAAGCGGTAGAATATCGCGGGAGCCGCAGCCGTCGCTGCCGTATAACACAGTCCAGGCCGAGATTTTCCACCAGGCCACGAGCAGCAACGTGCACGTGTTTTGTTCTCCCTCGATTCTCTCTAGACTATCCCGGTGCCATTCTGTTCGTCATTACGCGGATACGTAACGCGGCTGGCTCGCCTCCCCGTGTAATCCGCACGCGGCACGACGAGCGATTGCATCTCTATATATATTTCTATAAATACAATAATCATCTACGCGTTCAATAACAATAACCAGATCCGCCGAGACGAACAACAGAAATTCTCCGCGCTGGGTTGCGCTTTCTCTGCCAGAAACCGACGTCGAAGTGGCTCTCGCGGTGCCCAAAGTTCGGGGGACATTTTTTCTATTGCTTCGTACTTATTTATTTATTCTATGAATAAAAAAAAATCGTACCCGCGTAAAAAAAAATAAATAAGTTGTAACATTTTTTTATTTATTAAGGTGAAAAAAATGCTAGTCTAAAAGAACCACAGCTTCATTTGACCTTAAGTTAAAAGCCGAAAAGTTCATGTCTGCACGTGCTAAAGTTTTTGCTGTCCTGAATATTAAAAATTGTAGCGACATCCGCAGAGGACTGCACGTGGGATTCAGTCTAGGGGGATTTTTCGAGATCGATCACAAAAGCGAGGAGCTGCTGCTGCTGCTGCGTCTGTGCGCGCTGCGTCGTGCGTCATAGGCGCGGTGGTTGCTTACGTGATCGCAGTCACGCTTTGAACCGCACGCTGCGTTCTTGTCTCGCGTCAACAGCACCAGAACAGCAGCAGCAGCAACATTACCAACCAAAAAAATCCATGCCCATCAGATAAATCGTCTCCCACGCGCGCCATCCGAAAGTCCGGACTCTTTGTCGGAGCTGCTCCTCGGGCTGTTATTTTCCTCACGCCGAGTTTGCGTCCCTCCTCGTTCCTCGAACGACCGTATTTCTTCCGTATAACTCGCGGCAATCCAGCCGAGACTCGGGCGAGAAATTTCGAAACGTCTTCCCGAGCCCGCGATTCATTATGGAATCGACGGGGCAACGCGTCGTGTCTCGATAAAGGCGAACGCGACCGTTTCTTCTTCTTGTACCGCAAATGGTCCGCGTTTGGACCGACACGTGCTTGTCCGTGGCGCACGTGTAATCACGTTGTGGGGTATTTCGAGAACTGGGATAATCAAAAATATCTTTCCAAAAATATCGGGCGACCGAAAATGCACGCCGACGTGCGCCGAAATATCCTCAGCCGAAATAGCCATATTCAAATCTATTTGCGACCTTTTTATGGAATATTCCTGTGGCTTTTCAATAGATACACAAATAAATAAATAAATATACCTAGCTAATCCGCATTACCCGTAGAATCTCTTTCCTTACATAAAATGCGAGCCAACATTTTATTCTTCTCTCGAAATCGAAAACAATACGCGTTGAAAAAAAAAAAAAAAAAAAAAAACACATTCACGCGTATAAATCTAATGTCACGCGCGCAAGACGCATATGCGATTAGGTAGCCCGATTATATTTGGCTGGCGCGTGAAACAGATATAACAAGTGGAAAAGACGTTCGGTGGGAGTTGTCGCTCGCTTGCCCAATCGTCTCTGCATGCGCACTTGAAAAACTCGAGGGGCGATGAGAAAAAAAAACACGCGCGCGCGCATATGACATTCCACTCTTCGGTCTCTCCGCGACATCGCTATCTCGTCGCTCGCACCCTCCACGCGCATTCCCCTTCCTCTCGATTAACGTCGACGCGCGTTTTTTCACGCTCACCTCATACTCGTTTTTGTCCATCCGACTCGTTGTTTTTTCCTCTCGATCTCGACTTCGTTACGAGTGAAAATTTAAGACGCACCAGCGTTGCTGACGTGTTTTTCGTTTTTATTATTATTATTATTTCACAGAGGAGCAAACAGTCGCCAGTTCATTGGCCGGGTCAAGGCGAAACAGTTCCTCGCGTCCCTCCGAGTCGCCGGATCTAACTATTTCCTTATCGGGTGTAGAGCGCGGTAGCGTCATCGTTGACGACACGAGCTGCGATTGTAGCGCCACGGCCAATCGACACGCGACGCGATGTATAGAGTGATACAGTAAAATCCCCTTGAAATTTTACTCCCCGCTATTATCAATTCTTTGCAACGTAGAAACGAAAGTTGTTTTTGACAAAAGCTGTAAAAACATCAGCGGTGCCGATTGATTTGCCAGCCGCAATCATCGATCAGACGGAACAATTCTTATTTTTCATTTTCGTGATATAAACGAAAAAAAAAAATTATACCATCGCGTCGTATCATTGCAATTAGTGTCATGTAATAGGAGGAATGGAATGGCTAACAATTAATCAGTCGTACCGGCCGACGCTAATCGGTAGTGTCGTCAAACTCATTGTTTTTCGACACTTGTCGTGTTTGCCTGTCCTGAAAGAAAAATAAAATAAACGCAGTTGAACGACGAAAAAAAAAGTCTGACAAGCGAGTGGAGCGTTAAACACACACAATTTCGTCGAGTGTTCCGCTCTAGAGAAAGTTCACCGTACGAACAGTCGTCGGCAGTTAGTACGTCGCAGTTCTCGCGCGTCTCTGTCCGTTCGACGCGGTAGCTCGAACCGTCGAGCGATTCAGCTCGCACGGGCCGAGTAAACACACAGCGCGAGCCGGAGACTCTGCAGCGTGAGACGGACACTTCCACGGGGGCAAATTGTATACTTTCATCTAGCAGTCCCTTCCTTCGTCTCGACGCGTGTCCTCCGCTCGATCCGCGCGCGACACATGTACTCATTAACGACCGACACATCCCATTCTCGCGATAAGAAAATAGCGTATAAATCGAAGGCCAACGACTACATTAAAATCAAGATCCGATAATAGCCGACGGAAACGAAACGCGTTCGCGGAACAGATACGATCTGCATCGGTCTTCGCCTTTAACGCGGGGTGACACGTTCCATGCGCTCATTCGCCGTGACACATACAAACTCGAGTTCTCAATTATTCACTAAAAAAAAAAAAAAGATACATAAGTGAGTGAGATTTTTTCCTCCAGTCGATCCGACGACATTCTGTCTTTCGTATGAAGATATTATTTCTCGAAATGCAGTGGAGTTTACTGATTACAAGAGTTTCAGTTTTGCTTTTGAATACTCAAGTTTGATCAAATCCTCTTTTGTCAGAAAATAAACAATACGAAATCGATTTTTTTTTTTTTTGCAAAGATCTGACGGTTCGTCGTAATCACCGCTTGCAGCGCTGGCTAATCTCCGTTCGCGCGAGTGACCAAGCGTCATTGTTCCTAGTTCGATTTAAAAAAAAAAAAAAGAATTTTCTGATAAACAAAAAACTCATCGCGTCAAGTTCGTGCCATCGGAAAAAGCATCGCTTATCTCAGCGACGGCTGTGTGTTTGTTTTTTCTCACAGCACAACCGCAATTATTCCGGCGTTGTTTTTCGCGCTCCGAGCGCCGAGTACGCAAATTATTGACTCGCCGCGCGTTGCCGGGCGTTATTCATTGATCCTGTGCCACCTCGGCCGCGCGCGCGCGCGCGCGCGCGCCCGACCAAACGTTTTTCACGCCAACAGCCGGAAGCTCGAGCCGCGCTAGCCGCTTGCGTGTATCCGTCATCGTTGCCTCTCTCCGTGTGTGCACCGCGACGCGGGCGGCCAGATTGCCGAGAGATCGCAGGAGCAGAGCGCGCGCCGAATGCAGCGGCGTAGAAGCTCCGCGTGGGTGGAATCCCCCGAGTCGCTCCATTACAGTCCACGCGAGTATTTCTCCTCCACCTCCTCCTCCTCCTCGCCTACCGCGCGAGGTTCTACGAGTAATGTTGCCGTTGTGCTATATTCCTCGAGCTATAGTCGCCCGTTGAGGTAGGTCGCGACACCGAGATCACCAACCGACTGACTCTCTCTTTCTCTCTCTTTCTCTCTAGTCGCGAGCTCGCTATAGAGTTACAGAGGCGAGTAGCGAACGAGCTACCCACTCATCATCGTTTACAGTGCAATTACATGTGGCACTGCTATAGCGCTGTAAACTACAGTTACCGCGTACATATACATACATACCACCATACATATGGTGCGTGTATGCACAGCGCGAATAGGCGCAACTGCGGTTTGCATCCGCCTGTGACCTCTATCGGATGCAAATAAATTGTGCAAATGAAAAGTTCGCGCACTCCCACGACGAGAGAAATCGCGTCGTGGCTGTCGCAGTGATCATTATTAATTAGTTCGTAGAATTTATTTTTCTCATTTTTTTTTTATTATTGTGATTACAATTTCTATCGGTTGATCAGTCACGCCGCCGATGCGAGGAGGAATTAGAAAACCGTGAAAAAAAAATAGACAATTCGCGCGGTTGAGGTCCGGCGATGGCGTAAGTAGTCGTCGAGAGAGAGAGAGAGCAGTTCGACCAAAGCAGTTCGACCAGAGAGCTGTTCGACCAAAATATTTGTTTTCAAAATCAACTAAAAAAGGGTTGTAACCAGTGTTTTCAGGGGAAGAATATGCGACTTGAGAACGATGGTATAGGTTAGAAGTCGATATTTCGAAAAAATAAATTTCGTGACCCCGATTTAGGCGGTTTTCGGCCCGGCGGCCAGATCTATGATTTCTGACAAACTGTTCGACTAAAATATTTTTTTTCAAAATCAACTAAAAAAGGGTTGTAACCAGTGTTTTCAGGGGTAGAATATGCGACTTGAGAACGATGGTATAGGTTAGAAGTCGATATTTTGAAAAATTAAATTTCGTGACCCCGATTTGGGCGGTTTTCGGCCCGGCGGCCAGATCTACGATTTCCGACAAACTGTTCGACCAAAATTTTTTTTTTCAAAATTTACTAAAAAAGGGTTGTAACCAGTGTTTTCAGGGGTAGAATATGCGACTTGAGAACGATGGTATAGGTTAGAAGTCGATATTTTGAAAAAATAAATTTCGTGACCCCGATTTAGGCGGTTTTCGGCCCGGCGGCCAGATCTATGATTTCTGACAAACTGTTCGACTAGAAATTTTTTTTTCAAAATCAACTAAAAAAGGGTTGTAACCAGTGTTTTCAGGGGTAGAATATGCGACTTGAGAACGATGGTATAGGTTAGAAGTCGATATTTTGAAAAAATAAATTTCGTGACCCCGATTTAGGCGGTTTTCGGCCCGGCGGCCAGATCTATGATTTCTGACAAACTGTTCGACTAAAAATTTTTTTTTCAAAATTAACTAAAAAAGGGTTGTAACCAGTGTTTTCAGGGGTAGAATATGCGACTTGAGAACGATGGTATAGGTTAGAAGTCGATATTTTGAAAAAATAAATTTCGTGACCCCGATTTAGGCGGTTTTCGGCCCGGCGGCCAGATCTATGATTTCTGACAAACTGTTCGACTAAAAATTTTTTTTTCAAAATTAACTAAAAAAGGGTTGTAACCAGTGTTTTCAGGGGTAGAATATGCGACTTGAGAACGATGGTATAGGTTAGAAGTCGATATTTTGAAAAATTAAATTTCGTGACCCCGATTTAAGCGGTTTTCAGCCCGGCGGCCAGATCTATGATTTCTGACAAACTGTTCGACTAAAATATTTTTTTTCAAAATTAACTAAAAAAGGGTTGTAACCAGTGTTTTCAGGGGTAGAATATGCGACTTGAGAACGATGGTATAGGTTAGAAGTCGATATTTTGAAAAATTAAATTTCGTGACCCCGATTTGGGCGGTTTTCGGCCCGGCGGCCAGATCTACGATTTCCGACAAACTGTTCGACCAAAATTTTTTTTTTTTTCAAAATTTACTAAAAAAGGGTTGTAACCAGTGTTTTCAGGGGTAGAATATGCGACTTGAGAACGATGGTATAGGTTAGAAGTCGATATTTTGAAAAATTAAATTTCGTGACCCCGATTTAGGCGGTTTTCGGCCCGGCGGCCAGATCTATGATTTCTGACAAACTGTTCGACTAAAAATTTTTTTTTCAAAATTAACTAAAAAAGGGTTGTAACCAGTGTTTTCAGGAGTAGAATATGCGACTTGAGAACGATGGTATAGGTTAGAAGTCGATATTTTGAAAAAATAAATTTCGTGACCCCGATTTAGGCGGTTTTCGGCCCGGCGGCCAGATCTACGATTTCTGATAACCAAAACGAAAAATTTCCTTTTTCTTTTTTCAAAAGTAACAGAACAAGGGTTTTTCAGTTGCGATTTACCCTTTTAAAACTGTATAAGAGCGCAGCAGCGCAAAAGTATCTCGGGCACGCGCGCCTCCGCGTGTGCCTAGTAAAGCTTTAAAAAACTTAATTGAGATCATATTTATTTTTTGAAAATATCGACTTTTACTCTATACCATCGGTCTCATGTCGCATATTCTATCCCTGAAAACACTGTTATCAAAATTTTTTTAGTGGATTAAAAAAAATATACGATATTTGTCAGAACTGTCAGTCATTAAGGACTAATGAACTTGGACTCGGTCTGAGAGTCCCAGCCAACCACAGCTCGAATAGTTTGCTAACAATCTCTTCCGTTACTCATGAACTTTTTAGTAGAGGGATCACGCTCTTTCGTTCTCACTTTGTTCCTGCTCGAGGAAAACAAATTACGCACCCAAAACTCGTCAAAGTTACGAAGAGAAAAAAGTCTCTGTACACTTCTCCAACCGTACAAATAGAATTTCGTTTCGCCGGAGCAAAAATCCTGCCAGTCAAAGAAAATAATACACCCGAGTTCATTGTGACTGTCCAGCGCGCGGCTGGTTGAGTAATTCCAGGTCGAACCGTCGGATACCTACGCAGCCAGGAACAGGTATAACTCCGCGGAATACAGCGACTACTCAATTACCCTACGGGGCCCCCATAACGACGAACTCGAGTTTTCCATGGAGGAGGGGGGGATCAGGTAAAAATATGCAACGCCCACGGCTTCCCGTAGACTCCGGAGAAAATCGAGAGGGCTTTCCGTGATTTCCCCCGCGCGCGAGGTCGGACAAAGGGCGAAGCGACGCCGAGCGCGCGGTAAACAAAGAATCGGGTGGAAGCCGTCTGAAGGGAAACGCGAGATCTGGCAACGCGGCAGAAGAGAAACCTTTTTCCTGCGACGCCACCGAGCGTGCGGTCGCCGCGCGCGCGCGCGCGGCGTTGCGCGACGCCCAGCATCGTTGTGCGTGTGCGTCGGGCGGTCCGTGAGCCCCTGGAACATTGGGCTCTCTGTGGTGTGCACGTGTGCGTTGTGTACGTGTCTGTGTGTGAGCGGACGCGACCTGCGTAGCCGCCTCCCCCGAAAAACATCTGCGTCGTCGGACGCGCCGTGCAGGGCTGCATCGCCCGCGGCCACCGGCGCAGGGTAAAGGGATCATCCTGCGGCTTGAGCGGCGGCCGCCGCAGGCCACGTCCGTAATGCTTTATCGTTTAGTCCTCTTTGTCTCTGTCTCTCTGCGAGAGCTACGAGTTTTTGAAGAAAAAGAAGGAAAAAAAAAAAGTGGTCTGACGTTAAGATTTTTCCGGGAAGAGTGTAAAGTTTCTCGAGGAGACCGGACGCCTCGTGGTTAGGCTGTAAACGCGAGACGTAATATCCGCCGTCGACGCCGACGCTTCGCACACATGCGGACAGGAACGAACGATAAATAAATCTTTCACAACGCTTGCGACGCGTGTGACACCAACGAATTGCGGCTTCCTTGTGTACCGACCGAGTCGTTGAGCGATCAAAAGTCGTTTTGAAAGAAGGATGGGGTAAATTGGAGAATTGAAAGAAAATGTGTTGATAACTGTAGAGCGCGACGATCAGTACGAGTGAATGCACTTTAATGAAGAAGAGATATTTTTTTACAAGCATATACGATGCTCGAAGCTATTATTAAAAAATTTACAAATTGTTCGGCTTTCCCAAACACGTTGATGGGGAAAGAAAAAATTTCGTCGCTGGCATTCGATTTCGGGCTACAGTGCGGAGGAAGCTTTTTTTTTCTTTGTTCTATCGGAGGGGTTCGTCGAAGGTCGATAAATCGTCGAGCGAAAATTAATGTACCGACGAATGAGACTTTTCACGAGATTGAATATTAAGTTTCGATATTGTGTGAAGCATCAATGGACGAATCGCATCGTTGGGGATAACTGACCACCCCTATGGAAGCACGACGAGAGGGGTGGGAAGGGGGACGGGGTGCCGAGGGGAATCGGGAAATGATACGGGCTTGGCAGGACGGCAAAGGCCGCAAGCCGCTGTTACGGAAGGGAGGACGCCTTCTGTGTTCTTTATGGAAGCGCGAGGCCCCTCGCGCGGTACAGTCCGGGCCGGCATTTCTCTTTGGTAATTCCGATCAGAAGGCCGTGTGGCGATACTTCCGCACACGTGCGTCGTCGAATTTCTTCGGCACGAAATATCCAATCGCCGCTAGGGTTACCGACGGCACGGGAATAACGAATTATTCATCGGCGTCGACGGAACAGCCTTCGTGCAGACACGCGAAAAAGAGAAAAGTTCTCCGCGTCCGAATTGAAACATACAAACCACGCGCGACAATTCAAAACAAAAACAATATCGTGATAGATAAGTCTAGATTAATTTTTTTTTTTTCTTTCAAACAAAAATGTTATGAATTGTAATTTATAGAACCAGCAAAAAAAAACTTTATTGTCAATATAATAATTGTAGCGTCCTGATGGCTCAAAGGACGATTGCATTTTATAAAAGCGCGTTGAGTTGTGTCGTACAACGAAGCCGTGTAACGTCAGCATAACGAGACAGAATATTTCGCCGGAATTAAATTGTCCTTTATCGTCCGAGAATTGTACCACGCGTGAGTAGCCGCGCATAATTAAATATTATTTTTCACTCCGGCGTAATGTACATTTTTATTTGCATAAAAAAATATATATTATTCCCGATAAGAGGCGCACGGCGGCGGGACTTGAACCGTCGACGGCTCGCCAGTAGCGGCGTCGTCGATGAGGTAAATAATCGGCTGGTTTGCATAAACTACATTAGCGGCACAATAATTATTCGCCTTTTCCGTCGTCGAATAAACACGAGAGAGCGTTATCTAAAAATGTCGGCGACCTCATCGTCGCGGCGGTTCTCGCCTCGCGCGCCGTTTACTCTAATTTGTGGCTACCGGTGGGCGCTATATACTTCACACCCGTCCCCGACGACTGTTGCTTTCACCACGTGCAGAGCGTCCGCGGGTACGTCACAGCGGGAATAACGCGGCGATTCCGCTGTCCGGCCAACCAGCCAGCCAAACACAACCAACCTACCGGCCTACCTGCCTACGCGATAATTATACGCGCTGCACGAAGATCAGTATTTCGTTTATAATCCTTTACTCAACGACGCGACTCTCTCGCTTGGAAAATAAATAAACATATGAGTACACGCATCGCTGTGAGCTCCCTGAACGGGCATGCGTCGGGTAATTTATGGTTTTCCGCGAATGCGTGTGCACACCCCGAGTACACCAGTTGCACGTGGACTGGCGGAGAGGTTGCCGCTGTGTGTGCGGCGCTGTCCGTGCGAGCGCGTATAACAGCATCGTGGCAGAGCCACCGAGACCCGGTTTCGGTAATGCGGCGTGTGCAGACGATGCAGACTGCTCGGGCTGCGCCGCAGCAGCAGCAGCGCCGAGCGGGAGAAAGAGAGAAAGGGATACGGGGCGCGAGAGTGAGCGAGAAAAGGGGAAATGTGTGTGTGTGTGTGTGTGTGTGTGTATGTTTCGAGTGCTGCGCGACGTTGCCAAGTCGCTCCGATCCTCTTTTTCCGAGTAATATGCGCGAGGATGCGAGGCTCGTAGCGCGCGCGCTTACCCCGAGCAGATATAATTCGTATAATGAAGAGAAATTATACGGGTCCTCGTGGTCGTCGCGAGCGGGCGAGACACAGGGACAAAGGAGTTTCGAAGGGCCGGCAGTTCGCGTAGTAGCGTATATAGGACATATTTCCCGCAGCGGTCGAGCCTCCAGGGAGATAAACTCGGTGGGTACCTCGGCCGCTGCCGTCGCTCGTTCGCTCGCTGCTTTTCCTCCGGCGGGCGATCCTATTTTATCGATTCGACTTTTCTCAACGCCCGGAGTGACGACGACCCTCGGGTGCATCCCGAAAAACCCTTTTTGCCCTTTCGATACCTTCCGTGAAGTGTCCCCCGTTGTGACACACACACACGCGCGCTTTACACATGCGAAAATGAACAGCTGAGAAGGCCGAGCGAATGCAGGAAAAAAGAGGTTTCGTACTGCAGAGTTGCCCGCATCAGTCGATTGTTTCTTTGTTCCACGAAGTTTTTTTCGACAAATCGGATCGAATATTTCTTATTCAATTCTTTGAGATGAAAATCTTAATTACAGCTATCGGCCAATCGCGGCACGAATAAAATGATGACAATGCCTCCGTTACACATGAACTTTTTAGAGAAAAGAATCAACAGTCACTGCAGTCAGCATAACGATTTGTGTATGGAGGTTTGCCTTATTCAACCGGAAAAATCGTCGCTGGAGACATCGATAATTGTCAACTGCAGTTCCGTCCAGGACCAGCGCGATTTCTCTGCGCACGCGCGCGACCGCCAGGGAAATCGGAATCGCCTCCAAAGGAGTAGATACGTATTTAATGAGAAAAAGCGCTGAAACATGAACGCAGTCGTTGCAGTGCCGGAGTCTTCGACCCTGCGCAGGAAAACGCGCAGGTGGAACGTTGTTTTACGAGTCGGCACAAAGTAGAGTGTATATACCATCGAAATGTATATATATATGCGTTTGCCGCATATCCAGCGTGCTCGAAAACTTGATATTCGATCTCTCTTTTGCTCTCTTCAAATATATACGTATATGTATCCTGGGCCCGAGGAGACTCGGGCGTTATAAACAGTGAAGTGAGCGGGCGGGCGAGCCTGCCAGCCAGCCAGGGTACGCGAAAGGGAATACTGGCTTTTACCGGATGGCAGATGGCAAGGGACAGCTGGCGGCGCTGCTCGGGCTCGTTAATGGGACGTACGAGCGATCAACAGACGGAGAACTCACGGGCCCCGGCGAACGAACCGACACTCAAAACTTTTCAACTTTTACGCTACGCCGCGTGTAGATCGCGCGTGTATGAGTGAGAGCGTATACCGACCGCGTCACGCTTCATCGAGATAAGAATTTAACCCAAGTCCCTCTCGATACATCGAGGCGCGAGGCTGCTGCTGCTCGACGAAGAGCCACCGAAATATATTTTTCTGCGACGCAGTTGCGCTCTCGAGCAGCATCGCCGTACCAGACTCGCGCGGCTGATAAGACTATTTACCTTCTCGAACTTTTCGGTGGGCGCGACGGAAAATTCTACGGCGCTGAGAAAATGTATCGCGAAATATTTTGAAGACTTTTTTGGATTTTTTTTTAATGTCGGGCAGCTAATTGTACATGTAAATCAACGCCTAGTCGGTTAATCATTTTTTTTCTTTCCCTTCTGAAACTTTTCGGTGGGTCGATGGAAAATATTGCGGTACGGAGAAAATGCCGCGTGAAGTGTTTTCAAAAACTCGTTTATGGTCTCGAAAAAAATGTCGACTGATTAATTATATACGGGCAAACGGCGGAATAAGTGCGGGAATATTATAACCCAGCGGAGAATTGCCACACACCGGGCTAGACCGCGATCACACAGTCACTTTTTCTTCTTCTTTCATTAATGCTAATAAGAACACGTTTTACATGCAAAACAAGCGGTTGTAAACCATCGAATGGATTGCGAAAATTTGTCAAGCGATTTCTCAACGTTCGTGCTTTAGAACGTAATAGCGAGAACTTTTTTTCTTAGATTTTTCAACGTAAAAAAAAAGTCAAAACGAGCCAAACAGCCGGCAAATTAAATTGAAACAGATACAAAAAATACCCATCCACAAAGCAATGTTATACAGTTTTTTTTTTTTTTTTTTTTTCAAGTTTAAATTGGAATTACCAGATGTCGAGTAAGATCGCAAAAGCCACCGACTTCTAAGATTATCAGTTATTTTTGTCGTTTTTTGTCCCTCTCTCTCGTGAATGACGCAGAGAGAACGAGGAAGTAAATGTCAATGTGCAGCTTTTATTTCGTCCCGAGTGCACACGACGAGACTGTTAATAATCGCTCGTCGACCGTGAACAATGTCACGAGAATAATTCGCTTGCATCAACGAGACGGGTAATCTCGTTGCTTTTTGCACGTACGCCTTGCCTTGTCATCGATTCGCGTTACGCAAATCACCGAACTCTGTCTTATCGTACGTTTGCGCGGTGTATAAGTCGAGGGCAAGGTTCTCTCCTCCCGCGCAGTAGTCGATGCGGAATATAAAACCACACGCTCGCTTAGTCCTCGGCGCCGCTGCGATAGCCCGTTTCGGCGGGACCGCGCGATTACTCCGTGCTCTTCGCTGGCCTCGGATGAAACTGGCGGTAATTATTATTGTAGCTCTATGGTGCGCGCGAGTGAGATTTGGCCTCTGGGAGTCACCTCGCGAGGTCGGAGCCCTCACTGCGCCTCCTCGAGCTCCGCGAATGCGCCGCAAGAGCTGCGGGCACCTCTATACTAATATAATCCACATAACTTTCGACCTTCCCTCCTCCCCGACCTCCGTTTTAGCCGAGCCAAAAATAACATCGCCCCGAGACTGCAAAAAATTCGCGCATGCCCGAGTGTTCCAGTTACCGTGTCGCTTTATTTTCACAATAATATCAACAGAGCGAGATTATCTTACTCTTGCTTAAAGGAGAAAAAAAAAATTGTCACTGAATAGCCAAAGTGAGAAATATTTTTGCACTGTTTTTTTCACTCGGTTCGACATGTGCGTTTCGAGGAATTAATTCCGCACTTGTCACTCAAGATTTTTCAATATCGGCGACGGAGGTCAGAGTGGGCGACGACAAAAATGCTTACCAAATTTTCGAGATCTGAAATTCACGATTTGAAGTTTCGCTGCATCGCACAATATTTACCATTGACGAATATTTCATCGATAAGAAACAAAGAGGTCGGCGACTAACATCGATGACCTGTTTGAGGTGCCAAGATGCGGGGAACAAATGTTTGAACAATCCTGTTGCGGAGCTATCAGCGTTATACGATATATTCCGTGCGTACAGAGACAGAGACGAGGAGAGAGAGGAGTGCGCGAGTGTTCCGCGACAATGCGCACGTACCGAATGAGCTACGCGGATGATACCCGGGGCCCCCATGGTCTGTGTATAGCGCCATAGCGGCAGTCGCATGTTTAATGTATGTTTCGTCGCGACTTCGTGCTCCCGGTGTACTTTTGTACGTTCTGTATACACTGTAAAAGCCGGCGGAGCATCTTCTATCCCAACAGACTCGGTGCACACGGAGTTTTCGTGCCGTGAAAGCACATTGTTCTTACGCATCGGCATTCTTCTGTCTTTTCTCACATCCCCCTACTCCCCCCCTCGCATCTGGCTCGGGACGCAGACTTGACTTTTCTCTCTCTCTCTCTCTCTCTCGCTCGCTCACTCGCTATCTTTCTCTTTCTCTCTCTCTGTCCCTCGGCAGGCGAGTCGAGAATGCGCTGGACATCCTCACAGGGAATCGCCGGAGACAGAGAACAGAGAGCCAACCGGCAGCAGAGCGCGTTAGGCCCTCTCGACTCAGCAGGAAGGCGAAGCGTCGAGGCGAAGCGGGCAAAAATCCCGGGAGGACAAACGCGCGACGAGCGCGATTGCACGACGAATGCGAGAAGGAGAGGGAGCGAGCGAATGAAGGAGGAACGAGCGAGTCAAACAGCCCCAGGAAATCCGTCGGCGCGTTCCAGTCGACGAGGCCGGGGTCAAACCGTCACGATCTTATCACCGGAGTCACCGTTCACAGGGTCGCTCGCCGCGTTCGTATAACGCGCAGCAACCTCCCTATGCGCCGAAAACGAAAATAAAATTGCTCGAGTTTGCCGACATTTCTCGTGGCGCGGGTTGAAACGATTTACGTCTCGCTCCGGAAAAAAATTATTACCGACGAGGAATTCCCGGCACGTAGATTAAATTCGTGAGAAAATTAATTTTGCAACAGTCTAAAGCAAACGAAATATGTTGCGTGAAGATTATTTGTTATTATTATTTTTTTTATTTCTCGTTTTAACTTGAATCATTAAGAAATATCTGGCGCCGCGTCGACAAAATGTAAACCAAAATCGCGCTACCTCTGCGAAAATTCTTAGCGCAACTGGTTGCATTAATTTTCACAATATTAGTATCTCGGATGACGTCCGCGAGCGGAGACAACAGTGCGAGAGTGAAAAAAAAAAAAAAACGCGCCCGCGCGATAACACAAAGAAATCCAAAGTAAATTCGCCCGCGGAGCGGCGCGAATACAATAATATTGTTATCGACGTACGCGCAATCGGAACGTAGGATCTGCGCTCGTGAAACTCCGGGGTTACGTTGTTTTTTTTTCTCTTCTCTTTTTGTCTCGCTCTGCGCCTTCCATGATAATTCGACTGAGTCGCCGTCCCCCCGCCGCCACTCGAGCGATATCGAAACGCGGCGTCCGCAACGCTTCGAGTGGAAGCGACGAGGGGGAGGGGGGGAGGAAGCGGTGGGCGAGCGGAGGTCGGGCAGCGAGGGGACGGGACCCAGCGAGCGAGCAGTCAACAACACAACACAAAATACGCTGTAGCCTCCACCACCGGAGGCTACGGCTCTTCGCTTCAGCTCTTTCGGCGCTCTCCCCATAGAATATACTGTACACTATAGTACAGTATATTCCGTGTGCATGTGTGCGTGCGCACGCACACCACGAGCATTGGCTGTACGTATACAAGAATCGTGCGCTATAGTGGTAGCCGGCTGAGCGGGCGAGTAGCGATCTCTATTTTCCCAGGACTTCCCACGCCGCACGACCAGAGAGCGAACAGTCCCGTCGCATATTAAACTCTCTCCGACACCCTCGAGGATCAGAAAGCAGCAGCAAGCAGCAGCAGCAACAGCAACAACGGCGGCAGCAGCAGCAGCAGCAGCAGCAGCAGCAGCAGCAGCAGCAGCAGCAGCAGCAGCAGCAGCAGCAGCAGCGACGTGCTGTCCCTCGGTGCTGCTGTTGCCGTGTTTCACGTCGTTCCTTCCTCGGTATATATCTATATATCTCGGCGTCAGAGGTAACGGGGCACATACGGGCGCCTTCGGATTGCTCTTCGAGCCCGACACGATACCCATAGACTGCTGTGTGTCTTTTTTTTCTCTTTGCTTTTTTTATTTTCGCTTATTTCACTCCGTTCTCGTGGATACCAACATATATCGTCATACATATATACGTGTACGTAACGACACGGTACACATCGTGTACTCGGGAGAGATCGCTCTCGAGAGTAAACCGGTTATTTCGTCGTGGCCCACCGTCGGCCGCGCCATACACGTACCGTTCTGCAACACTCGGACGCGTAACTCCGCGGCCGACCATTTTTTTTCCTCCCTTTTTCCGTCTCTCAATTTTTATTTCTTCGCCACGTCGGCCGAGTTGAATTTCCTGCAGAGTTTGAGACACGAAAAACGCCGGAGACGCGAGAAAATCGAGTGGTTGTTTGCAGAGTATTTTCCTGGGTCTTGAGACGGACAACGAAGAGACGAGAAGTCCGTGTGTGTGTGTGTGTGTGTCTGCGCGTGACGAGTTCGACGCGATCGTTCGAGAGTTATCGAAACTCCGTCCCCACCGCCGCGGATCCGCTGACGCGGGCCGCCGCGTCGCGTACTACGCACGTTCCGAGAAAAATAGACGCTGTAACGCTGAACCGCGCCGCGACGGAGACTATAAGCAGGATTTTCAAGGAAATCCGTCTTAACTCTTATTATCGCGAGCGGCGGCCGCTCGCGCTCTGTCTCTACGGTAAATACGAGGTGGTTATACGTGTATACATATAACGAGGTAAAAACTCCACGGTCGTTCGACCGTTTTAACGAGAAATAATGTGTACGCTGTGGATTTTCACACTTGTGCGCTACGCCGCTGCCTCACGGTCTTCGCCCCTGAACGCGAACGTCCGACGCCAAGGCGGCCATTGTTGTTATTATTATATACCAAGCGATGTTCTCTCTCTTTCTCCCTCTCTCTCTCTCTCCCTGCGATTCGGATAGCGTCTCGAGGTCTCCGCGTAGGCTGAAAAACTCGAGAAAAGCAAAGTGTGCATATATACGGCCCGTGACGTAGAACGACGCGACGACGGGCAGCCAGCCTCATCCTCCCTCGTAATACGAGTTTCTTTGTTCCCAAAGCGTTTTCGAGCGAGCGACGCGTCGCCCGCGCGCTCGCTCGACTTGCGAACCTCGACCTCCGGCACTTTCTCGCGTCGCGGGACGTGAAGAAACTTCATCGGGTGAAAGGAAATAGTGTTTGTCACTGTTAACCCTTTGACTCGACAAACGTTTTTTTTTTTTCATCGTTTCACTTCTTTCTTTTTTCAATTGACGGACGAGAATTGGCTCAAGATGGCAACCGAGCCACGTAACGCGCAGTCAATTGGATGCTAAATTTGTACAATGAGTTATGCCAAGTTTAACGCATTAATTGACAGCAGCGGACGACGATTTGCATTGATGAGTGTGTCACCCGGCGAGACGGATTTGCTAAAACTTTGACCGATCAACACTTATTCCCGTATGGATATTTTCGATGAGGTTTTTGTTCCAATAATAATCTGCTATTTACATTTTTTTTTGCGCGAACCAACTTTTCACATTCCTGGAACTGAAACCTCTGCGGTGAGGCGAGAAGCGCAAGTGCGTAAAACAATCTCCATGCGTTTACTCGACATTAATCACCGAATTTTTTTCATTTCGAGAATGTCTTCACGCAAACACCGCCGAATAACAAGCACAGTGTACCGATCGCTAAGTGAAAAGATAACTTTTCTTTATCGCGACTGATAACGCTTACGATTTCTCATGCGCCGTGAAATATGATGAATTCGATTGAAAACATACGCAGTCTGATGAATTAACTTTTTTTTGTCGTATTTTATTTAGCATACTCTAAAGCCCAGAAGAAAGACGTACCAGATGAATGCGCGCAGCTTATGCGATACACAACCTACTAATAAGCCCTTCGGATTCTTAGCCGCGACCGAGAAGACTGGAAAAAAAAATGAAAAATCTATTCTCCAGTGAATTTCCGAATAACAAAGCCACCGGCGCAGCTAGCCACCCGTGGCTCATAGCTACCTGCTGCCGTTCTCGCTAAGTCCCCCGCGCGCAGGAGCATTTTTCTTCGCACAGCCGCAACTGCGCACTCGGTCACGTTTCGTGGATCTCTCTCGCTTTTTCTTCGTTCTCTCGTTTTATTTCTTCAAAGCATCACGGACGCGCCTTGGAAGGCTAGGAGGATTCGCTCGCCGCCACCTGGCAACCTGACCATCTGACCATGATGGTG